>CM066911.1:37837658-38437658 GCA_033964015.1 Scolanthus callimorphus
CCCTTGCCTCTAGCTCCCACAAATCACATAAGACCTCACAGGGATTTGTAAACCCTCCAGAGGATGTTTGCCATGGGGATTGTAAACCCCTTGGATAGTAGTTGTTTTCGACATTTGTGTGACCAATTTTGGGGGTACTCCATCCCCTACCCCATTATCCCCACAAAAGGTGTTGTGTTGTGTCATGGGTTGGGAGCATTAATCGATCAAATCGTGCATGTTTCTAGCGCAAGTTCGACTGACATAGTGGGCTGTAGGGTATGTTTTCTCCATTCAAATATCTGGATAGGGTGCCATATTTGCAAATTCAGGTCTGGGGTAGGGACAGGGTTTTGAGATCGAGGGGGACACACCCCTACCCTTAAATATAGAGAGTACCCCTTATCTCCTCGGCATAACAGTTACCTGCTATGAAGAATGTAACAAAGTCGTCTAGAAGTTCCTCTGTGTCTAATGTTTTCATATCTGGAATTGGCATTAGCAGATGATCAACAATAGCTATGTTTAAAGTTGCTGCTTAATAGGGGGAACTGGAATTCACTGATCCTGCATTCATTGCTCTAACCCCCTAGTTACTGTTGCGTTATTGTGTTAATCGGACAAGACACGATTGCCGAATATGTTAGAAGTCGCCTAACAAGGGGCGTGCCTTGAAGTATTCATTTAATGAAATCTTCGAGTTTTGTGTTTGTTGCTCGGACATTTTGATTCCTCATTGTTCGGTGACTCCTATTGTTGGTGGTTAGAGTGGTTTTCACATGACTGTCATGAACCAATTGCAAAGTAATTACACCAATTCTGAACAAAACGTATAGGAGTAATTACAAAGTAATTGCGAATTACTCGCGGACAGTCATGTGAAATCCGCTCTATTAAGGAAAGACAGGAACGGCCTATTGAAAATCCTACTTTTTGTGAGCTTTAGAATTATTGGAATCAGGAACCCGGTCTGTGGAATCCACGGAATCTGGATTCCAAGACAGTTGAAATCTGGAAACCAGCGGAAAAGATTCTTGAAATCCTTTACACCAGGCAAAGTAAATGTATAACAGGAAAATTCTTACAGTCTTTTATTTATTTATCTATCAGAAACAATGCTTAAGTAAGCATTGACAGTTGTTAACAGGGTTTGTATGCGTCCTGGAATATCCTGGATTTTCACTTCCTTCCTGGAAAGTCCTTAAAAGTCCTGAAATGTTAAGGAAATCCTGGAAAACTTTTAAAGTGTATTTCTTTTAGGGGGGACGGAAAGTTAAAGGAAATGTTAAGGAAATCCTGGCAAAACTTTTAAAGTGTGTATTTTTTTTTTTTGGGGGGGGGGGGGAGGGGGATTTCTACCCCATAAAAACTCCTGTAAAAAAACTAAAGACTTCCTGGAAAATCCTGGATTTTTGTCATTAAGAAAGCGCACGAACCTTCCTGCTAGCAGAGGCCTCTTTCCTTTGCATTTCGCTGGCTTCAGAAAAAGTCTGTAGTTATGCCTGCGCAAGAAACGGTCAGCAAACCGTCCAAGGTTGTGGACAGCGGCAAAACAAAGGAAGTTTCGACGCAGGGCAGAGGTCTCTCTTCCTCGCGAATCTCAGCCAGCGAAATGCAAAGAAAAGAGGCCTGGATGGATGTGTTTAGTTTGCCTCTCATGAAAGATATCTTGCAGATACTCAGGGGCAGGTCCTTTTAAAGCTTTAAAAACCAAAATAGCCTATCCCACCCTAGCTTCCCCTCTGCGAGAAGGGAAGCACAAACCCTGTGTTAAGATTGAAGAAATCAAAGCATAGGAGACAGAAGTCAAAAAGTAAAACTCGCTCATTATTCTACCTTGAAGTTCCAGTTTCATCATAGTAGACAGTATGTCATTAGGCATCTCCTCTCCTCGGCCAATCGCTGCCCTGCGTGACTCAATACATTCTTTGCCTGTCTTTCGGATCAGCCTGAGTGCATCTGCAGTTCTCGCTGGAACTTGTATGTTCTGGGATCGAACTTGAATTACAAGAAACAAAAATGCTTCCAAAATATGGCCATATCATACTGCGCTATTCTGTTCAGCGTAGAATGCCAAAAGTTTTGTCGTTATTAAGTTTTTCATGTTTGTTTTAGAGTTCCTGTCCACACTAACGCGTTTTCAAAGTATTCGGAGATTTAGCTCCAAACAAGCGATCAGTTTTATTTGATGTGACGTGTGCAAGGACAGTCTCAAATTAATGGTACAGTTGACGTTATCGTTTTCATTTTTATCCGGATTCGACCGTCCACACTAAAAACGATATGTATACGGATTCGTTTTTATTCACTTTCGAGAGCGTTTTCAAACTTATACGGATTCGATGAAAACGATCAGCGTGTTAGTGTGAACGGAAGGCCCTAAACGTATCAAAAAGAATACGGATTCAAACGAAAACGCGTTAGGTGGACGGGGTCCACGGTAATAATGTTGTCAAGGAATGTGCGACAAAGTTTCAAAATCACGAGCTTTTCCTTGACAACATAACGAGCTCCACTTGACACCTGCTTCTAGACACTACTAGCTCGTTATGTTGTCAAGGAAAAGCTCGTGATTTTGAAACTTTGTCGCAACATTCCTTGACAACATTATTAACCGCCCTGACAACATGCTTTTTGAGACACAAAACTATCCAAACGAAACGTTAAAACTTATCGAGAAAACTGTTGGCATTCCACGCTCACCTGAATAGCGCAGTATAAGAAAGAAAATTTGACTGGACACCTTATGGATGGATTGCGAAAACGGAACATCATTCCAGCAAGCAGCTTGCCTACAGCAGCTGGGGATGGAGTCTGATCATCTTCAATTGTCTTGAGGTTGATATCAAAGGCAACCTTTTGAGATAAAAAAGACACCAATCAAAACAACAAATTGCATGTGTTTAGCGCTTTTACCACTGTATGCATTGCTACGCGACCTCAAAATGCAATGTTGCGATGGGCGATTTGCGATGTTTAGCCGTCAATCAAACCAAAACTCTGGATTCGGCTGCTTTACTGGATCGATATTGATTGCAAAATCAAACAAAATGGTTTAAGCTATCCTTTGGCTTCCTTGCCTAGAATGTTTGACTCTCTGTTCAAGAAAATGATATTTAACTTTTCTTGCGTAAAATCGCCAATCGCAACAGTGATTTTTGAAGGTCGCGTAGCAATGCATACAGTGGTAAGCTATTACAATCCATAGGCTCCATTAGGGACGTGTCATTTTTAGCGGGGGTTGAGGGCTCCTATTTTTGTGGGGAGGGTCCTAATTTTTTTCGCGTGTCTAAAGGGAGGGTCCAATTTTTTCCACTCCTGTTTGGGGAGGGCCATAATTTTTTCAACAACATTTCGACGACGAAGAGAGTGAAACAGATGCCGATAGTGATTATTTCAGCAACTTCTATGTCATTTGCATTTTTACTTACTAAAAATTTCGGCCCGCTTCGCGCGCAAAAATAATGACATCTATTATACTCAACGAAGACACTATCCTCACGGCGTTTACAAGAACAATGTATGTGTGTAACAAGTGTATCTTGATGAGGAAAAGAAACAACACTCACAAAAATGCCCTGTAATGATAGGCCTGACGGGAAGTCACTATATTTGAAAGAAGACCTCATATAGATAAGCGTGAGTTCGACGTTACAAGCGGGTTAACTCTGGTGTAATAACCATTCCCACAGGGACACTTTTGTGTCAGTTCTTATTTCATCCTGATTCGTTCTACCAAACAAAGGAAGCTTTGTGACGCAGTTCGTGCGCACTCACAGGTTATTACACCGGAGATAAGCCTTACAAGCATAGAAATTCGTCATTTGGGCCGCGCTTCACGCATGAATAATAATACGTCGTTTGCGGCGCTCAGTTGCGCGCATGAATAATATAACCTTTTGGCTTAGGAACCATCAATAGAAGCTTTCAACCTATATAGTTGAGGTAGCGTTCTTCTAGCTCCTGACAGGGTTTTCTTTACTATACCGTACACAAAACATGTTCATCTACCCTTTCTGTGAGCTTGATGAAATGCGTTCATCAAAATCGGGTGCGCTTCGCGCAACGAAAGAAAAATGCGAGCACCTTTTTCTGTAAAATATCTTGAGTACTAGGTCAATAGGGGATGGAGAGTTTGGATCACGTTAATCATTGTACTTATAGAGGAAGGATCACTGCATTTTTACCGTTTACCCAAAATCCTCTCACGTAAATAAACGAGGCGATAAATAATGACCGCGGTTCCTTAGCTTTGACAAAAGAAAGAAAAAAGTATTTCTGCGAAGAAAAGAAAAAGACATTTAGTACAGGAAAATGGTGCAGGATTTATAGTGAGTTGTGCAAATTAGGGAAACAAGCATGAAATTTGGCAGACTGATAGAGTTTGACGAGCTGAACATTTCTAGAGGTGGAGCCACGACCCAAAATGGATACTTAAAACTTAGGACTGTGATAAAGCAAAGAACGATCAATCATCATACACACAGAACACGCCCTTCGACGGATACTTCCAGAGATATTAGCGCTTTATCCAAATAAGGAAAATGACCACAGAGAAACTGTATGGAGCTACTATGGCTTTGAAATTTTGAGAGGTGGAGCCACGCCCCAAAATGGATACTTCCAGCTTTGCAGCAATGGAATTTGAACATCTGAAATATGTATTTTTAGAAACGACACTTAACGTCTCTCAAAAGTCTGTGAAATTTGGGACCATGATAAAACAATCGCGTTCGGTCATTATGCATACCGGGCCATGCCCATTGATGTCAACCAGAGATAATAGTGCCGGATACAATTTTATATAAAACGACCACAGACAAACTGTATGTGGCTAGACTATTTTAAAATTGGTACATAGGATGTATTTACCACTGCAACTGCCTTGAGAGGTGGAGCCACGCCCCAAAATGGTACTTCAACCATGGAATTTGTAAATTAGTAGTTTGTTTTTTATTTCTTATTTTTTAATGATTGTAATTTTTAACGATTTTAATTTCCAATGTAAAGCGCATAGAACGTGGCTATACGCGCTATATAAATGTTGTATTATTATTATTACGTTGTGCAACCCATGCTTCCAATCATGCTTCACATAGCAAAGGATGCGATTCAGTAACATTCAGTAAACTATATGAAAATTATCCTATCAGGGAGCCAAGAATTACAACTACAATTGCCAGGCCTAAATTGTCAGGGCAATGTGCAGAATTGGATATTATAATGCAAAAAACGGATTCAAATCCCTCTCACTTGACAAGTGAAAGTGCACGTCGATTATGATGTAAATGTAAAGTTGGAGGCCGACTTCCAAGACTTGCAGCTTAGCCCATTTAGTGGTCCTTTAACGTTCCTGAAACATGGTAGGGTAGTGAAGGCGAGGCAGACCTGGGTTTATTGTCACATCCGAAAGACATGAAACCAGTAACAAAGTTCAACTCACAATATGAACCAGTTTCAACCACGAGGCCAGGAGTCAAACTTGGACCACATCAGTGAGAGACCAAGTGCCATAATTGCAGGGCTTCTCGAATTACGCTAATCGCGCTAATCGTAATAATTAGACTGCCCCAAGGCCTATCACTGCAGGGCTTTGGGAGAGAGGGAATAATTGGCCAAGATATACATGTTCTTGTAACGACATTCGGAAGCATGCCATAAAAACAAGGCGATTGTATTGTCTCGTTGCGCGAGTTCTGAAAAAAACATCTAAGATGGCATTTCTAAGCGCGCGAAGCGCGCGAAAATTTTAACTTATCTAGTAAGTGAACAAGAGATCAAGTTAGTTTGCCGTGATGAATTGTTTTAATTGGGACTTTTGAATTATTCCCCATTTTTTAGAAGCCCGAAAATGTTTTTACCATCATCTCCCTCAATATTGACAGAATTCCCGAAAACTGCTCTCCCGATTCCCGACTATTTTCCGAAATTCCCGGCTTTTTCGGGAATACTCTCCCGCTGTCACCCGTATTTATACCTATTGCTTTGTGGTTCTGACTGCTCATTTTCGAAGAAAATTGCACATTATTTCCTCAAAAAGGCCCAGTCTCTGAGAAAAAACACATCGAGATCGCAAAAATCGAGAACTAGTTTTGAGGGACTTGAGTGTAGCGCATAGTATGCGCCATCTTATTGGTCAATTTCTTAGGACCACTGAAAAATAAATCGGATTATAAAAGAGTGGTTTGTTTGGCTCGAAAAACTACGTAGTTCTCGTTCTTTGCTCCCAAAACTTTTGTACGGGATGCTCGGCCCAGATTCTGGACTTCTTACCCTTCTTTATACAATTTTAGAGCAAAAAAGGTACCCCTTTCTTATATCAAAGCCGAAAAGGTAACCCTTTTATACCGAGCCTGAAAAATCGGCTTTGTGCTCTGTTAAAAAAGAAACGGTTTTGCTTCCGCATTGCAGTTGAAAAACCGGTGAAATACGGACCCTTTTTTATACCAAAATTGCATTTTCCCTACTGTTTTTTATATCCAGTCCAGCCTGAAAACCCTTACCCCTTTCTTATACCTCCGGCCTGAAAACCCTACCCCTTTTGGGCCGAGCATCCCCGTATAGTCCAATATAGGGAGTACAACCCCCCCCCCCCCCCTCGGGCTCTGGGTAAACACACCTTTCCAATGACATCAAGAGTGACACGATGAAACTGATCAGCCATGCTGACTTTTGTCTGGCCATCAGCTAATTGATCCAGGTGCTTCAGAAACAAGGTGCAACTATCATTGAATGCTGAAATGAAATAGGGTCTTTAGATGGCTGGAAAGCAAACATGGAAAAGCAGAAATGCAGGATATAAAGGAATTATAACCTGGATCAATAAGGACCCACATTTTCACTATAGTTGCATTGTGCCTGCCTTTCACTTCTCCACATTATTTTGTATTGTGTGTTTCCAGAAAATATCCACCCCCCCTAACGCGGAAGGTATTGGGAAATTCAAGGGGGTGGGGAGGGGGTCAATTTAGGGACTGGTCATAAAGTACCGGGGTGGGGGGGGGGGGGAGAGGGGATGGGCCACGATTTTTTGCCTGCAAAAAGGGTGGGCAAACAAAATTGAGCCATGCATTTGGGGGTGGGCCACCAACTAATTGAGCTTTAAATTTGGCACCAATCAAGTGCAATTTTTTGAGAAACATAATAAAAATCTAATATAGTTTTTGGCAACTCGCGCAACAAGACACTACCTTCGCACCTTTCACAAGAACAAGTGTATCTTGGCGAGGAAAAACAAACTCTACCAAAATTCCCTGCAGCAGTGATAGGCCTATTTTGTTCGAAAGAAGAGTAAGCATGAGTTTGATGTTACAGCATAGAAAATCGTTATTTGGGCCGCGCTTCACGCAAATGAATAATAATAATTTCATCATTTCGGCACGCAATTGCGCGCATGAATAATAAACCTACAGGGTTTCTTTACTATACCAAAAAAAACCGGAATGTTCATCTACACTTTCTCTGAGGCTTGATGAAATGCGTATATCAAAATTCGTAATGCAATCCACTCTATCTGTAAATTGTCTTTTAGTAGGTCACTAGGGGTCAGGGGGATCACTATTTTTTATTCTATAATAAATCAGTCACTGTACTCATCTCCCAATTAAACGGGTTATACAAAAGCATACTATTTAAACACCAGGTAAAACACAGGTTTCAAACAGAGAGACAGGGGTGCAAGGGCAACCAGTAGCTACTGGGGGTGGGTCATCTATATTTGGTCTTGGATTAAGGGGGCCATGGATTATTGTGGCAAATGAGTGAGGGTGGGTCTGAACAGCCGCTTGCTGTTTTATGATTTACTGCCCCCCCCCCCCCGGTACTTTATGACCAGTCCCTTACCTGATTTTTTCCATACAAATGCTGTAGTGCGGGGAATGGGGGGGGGGGAATGGATGTTTTCTGGAACCACACATTGTATTTATTGTATCATGGTATGGTGAAGCTAATAAACAATGTGTATGTGTATGGCATAATTGTTACTGTGCGACTACGTCAACCAGGCCATCCCGTAAAATGTTTGTCATTTAGAGTTCAAACCATTTTAAGCAGGGCCGTGGTTTGATGCGCTGGTGCGGAACGCATAATTGGCTTTCTCCGCATAATGCGCATAATCCGTCAAATCCCGCATAATCGCGCATAATTCCAAAATTTTGTCAAAAACATCAAAAAGGCATCATTCCTTGGTGAATTTCAAACTTTCTTTCCTATTTTTTTCTCACAAGAGTGATACATTCTTCTGAAATCGTCTGTCCAACGTCAAACCAACTCGATAGAAATGAGAATAACAAGGCGTTTTATGCTAAAGCGTTGCGCTGGGAACTGATATCGAAAAGCATTAAAACGTGCCTAATTCGCCAACTAACTAATATTCCAGCTGAGCAAGATGATTCAAACATGTTTGCACTTTGGATATTTTACAAAATAAAATCAAGCCGAACAGAACGCTAACTGCGATAAACACGGTCGACTTTATGCAGTTCACATATGACATTACGCTTTTTCATGGATCTTTGTTATTGTTACAGTAGCAATTTCATTCACAAACAACAACGCGAAAAATACCAGCACACCAACAGCTCCTTTTTGATAACAACAAAAAAACTCTAACATAATGTGGCACGTTTCCGGTTTATAAAAGCTTACACTACCTCCGACGATAGTGCAGGTCGCTCTCGCGATCAGGATAATTTTGATAATTACGCGCAGAACGACGGCAAACAAAGCGCAACGATGTTTGTGATAATTAGAGATCATAACGATAGCTCTGTTTGACCGTTTAATTCATGGTTGGATAGGACTGTGCGTTGCTACGATCCTTGCGGTATGAAAAAAGTGTGCCTTGGTCTGAGACAATAAACGAAAGAAGAACAGACTTACTAATCTTTACTACCGTGTAACGGAAGTTACCGGTAGTTGGTAACATTTTTTTTGTAAGAAAGTAATAAGCTTTATTAAAAGCGAAAAACCACGTCTCCCTTGGAAAGAAAACGTAGCGTCATAAGTTTAGTAAAGCGAAGCGATTGGAACTCATCACAGAGCATTTTATAGACAAAACAAAAGTTGTTAAAGTTAAATAGCAGCTATATCCACGTAACAAAACAGGCGAAAAGAGCAAAATATGTTACGGCACTGTAAAATAATATGCGCAATCCCGCATAATTTCGTATTTTTAGCGCATAATTTCGAATTTTTAGCGTATAATTCAGAAAAAACGCGCATGATTTCAGGAAAAATCCCGCATCAAACCACGGGCCGTTTAAGAGAGGTTTATACCTGCAATACATCTGATGAATGAATAATTAAGCATTTGAAGTTATTTCTGCTCATAATGTTCACAATTTTAGAGAAAAACAAATATTTCGACGTCTGAGATCTTAAGAACATCAAGATCCTTTGTTCTGTACTCGCTTTCTGATTGGCTAACTTCTTACAAAATGGCCCGGTTGACGTAGTGCACAGTAATGCTAAATGAAATAACCCAATGTGCACTGCGTCTGAGCATCAGCCTTAGTAATTAGAAGAGAAAGAGAAAACATTTCGGACTAAAGATCATGGATTGTTCTCAAGACCTCTGGAATGTACAATGTTGATTCAGAAAATATCCATACCCCCCATCACATCAACACCTAGGACTTCAAAAATCTGGAGACAACATTCCTGGAATTCTCCTAGGAGGAATACAGTAAAATGTACAGCAGTCATCTTGAATTTGTCATCAGCAGTCATCAGATTTGTCCCGGGAGACGGTGCAAAAAATTTGGGACTCCTGGCAAAAACGGAGAGTTGACTTCCCTGCACAGTACAGAGAAAGACACCAACATTCTGCAATTCTGATCATGTCTGATGTGTCACTGTTCACATTGTATGTAATGTTTAAAATGACTGCTGCAATAGTTAAGTTTTGTTTCTAACTTACTGGACTACACAAATACAGATAATACTTACGATCGAAAAAAGGCAGGATCAATAGCTCTCCTCTTTTTCTTCCAAACATCATGATATGGAATAGTCACAAGGCCTTCCCCCATAACCGTACCCCAAACAAGTTGAGAGCTGTTTGTAGAATGACACAGGTTTTGGAAGGTTGTACTTTACAATGGCCTCCTGAAATTGTTAATTATACATAACATATATAACAATCACAGGTGAGATTTTCCAAGACAATGAGACAAGGCTATTTTGGGCTTAAAAATCTAATATTTTAGAAGATCAAATTACTCCTCAAAGATGCTCTGTAATTTGTATATATTTGTTAGAAAACAAGATGGACATGTTACACTAGAATTTGTCTTTCAACTCACAAGATGCAACAATGACTGTTTGGAGTGTCCACATGCAAAAGCACATTCAATATTACTTCTGGTCACATGACAGCTAAAACATCTCAAAATATACAAAATAAATTTACATTAAATTGTTGTATTCCAAAATGTTTTCAGAATTTTGAAACTTAGTCCTTCAGCTTTTTATAAAAGTTTGATAATCTCAGTGGTGATAATGCCAGGTGCTTAATATGTCAGAGGGGGGCCCAGAGGTCTGCCCCTCTTCTAAAGCACTTAAATTATGTGTATGCAATGTAGAATACAGTGTTAAAAACTCTACCTATGTAGCTCACCCTCAAGGTATCTGGATTTGACACAACTATCACTGGCCTCCAACCCATAAACCACATCACATACAGTCTGTCATACTTTATAGACCTGTAAGTTAAAGTTACTGCTGGTCATCTGACCTTCAAAATGGTAGACCACACTCTAATTTTTTTTTGGTTGGTGAACTGTCCCATGAAGAGGCTGTTAATCTAGAACCTTGCAACCAGCATTAAAATACACTGGCAAACCTCCATTTTTATGCATATGTAATAAAAGCACAAATCAATGAGCTCAACCGTTACTGATGAGCTGTACCATGGTCTATATGACAAATTAACTCAGTAGTCAATGTCAGCTTCTTGTGCAAGAGGCCAGGCTCACTCTCCCGGGTCGGACCAACACTCAGGATCTTTTCTTAATAACTGAGGAGAATGTGCTGCCTTTGCTTCAACATCAGATAAAGGATGCAAAAGTTAACAGTATGTCACATCAGAAGAGCCACCTGGTGGTGCCATTTGTGTATGTACCCCATTATTATTAATCATTAGTATAAACCAACTAATGGTCTATTACAAATCCTGCATTCTGATTGGCTGAGCTACTAATGGTCTATTAGTGATAGACCGTACGTACCTGGCAAAACCACCACCTTTCTTTGCTTGATTTTTTCAACATAAAATAATGGCATTCATTGCCAAAACCGACCAACTAGTTGGTTTATACTAAAACAATTAGACCTCTCGTCCTCATGTGCTATGATATCAATAGACCATTCGGCCTTCGGCCTCATGGTCTATTCAACATAGCACATTTGGCCTCGAGGTCTAATTGTTAATTATTGGCTGATTGCATTGTATTCTACATGGGGGGTCAAGGATCCCTGGAATTTTCCATCACAAGGTCATTCCCAAGCCCAGGAATTCCAGAGGGGGCCTTTCAGAGCCAGGAAATTTGAGGTGAGGGGTAATTCCCAAGCCTGCAAATTCCAGGGAAAGCGTCCTTTTCAAAGCCTGGAAATTCCAGGGGAGGTCGTCATTTCTAAGCATGGAAATTGCAGGGGAGGGGGTGTTGAGGATTCATGGAATTTCCAGGAGAAGTAGGGAATTTCCAGGGGAGAGGGTATTGATTATGTATGGAAATTCCATGGGAGGTGCCAGTATTGAAGGAAGTACAAAATTTTCAGGGAAGGTTTATCAAGGAAGTACAGAATTTCCAGGGGAGGGATGCATTTGTGATGTGGAAATTCCAAAGATAGGTCCTCAACTGCCTAGTTTGGAATAAAAATGCAATCATCCATTATAAAGTAAATTATAAAGTAAATGCCTGGGTCGACACACACAGATATAAATACAGTCCTTTGTAAACAAGGCTAGTACTGAGCACAGCATTTGAATTTGAGCTTGGAAAGCTCAACTCAGATGTTTTGTGGGCTTAATTTTTCTAGAAAGGAAACAATGATACAGTTTGTTCATGTAAATTTTAGAGTCTGCTATGCCAATAACCTGACCCATACACATTATATTAAAAATTAGAGTTTCATATGTTCAGATGATGTCAGACATACCATTCCAAAAACAGGTCAGCCATTTCACCGCCACTTTCGAATTTCTTCCTGATTTCAGCGAGATTTCCAAAGAAGAAACTGCACAATAAAAAAATTAAAACAACCATTGATTTACATTGTTTTATACCACAGCGCGCGCGTTTCTCGAATTCTGATTGGCTCTCAGCCATGGGTACGTAAAAGTATGTACCACGGAACGCGACATCACCAGCGCACGCGCTAAAAAGAACCAACGAAAACACCGTTTGGTCGAGCGCGCGCGCGTTTTTGTATTATTTTTGTCTTTTTGTTGTGGTATAAAACAAATGTCCTCTGTTTTCCGTGATATGTCCTCTTATATACCACGGAATGACGTAATAAAGTGGTCAAAATGTACTGCGGACCCACTCGGCTGCGCCTCGTGAGTCCACAACATTTTGACCACTTTATTACGTCATTCCGTGGTATATAAGAGGACATACCACGGAAAATCAGAGGACATTTGTTACATGTAATATAAGTAATGCTTGTCCATCAGAAATACACAATTATTTACAATTGTAAGAGACCATTATATAACCCATCATGGAGGGGGTGGTTCCTAAAAGTTTAATCCCTGCCCCACATCGTACCACAAGAGCGGGCACAGGAAAGACCAGGAAACCGTGAAAATTAAGTTATGTAATCTTTTACCTTGATCGAGGGGGTCCAGGCAAGTGGTCATAGCGTCGATGAAGAATAAAGATATAAATTGAAAATGAAGTAAACGACACCAGTACGATTGCTAGAAGAGTAGCTACAACAACACTACCAGTACCAACACCAGCTAACAGGACGTCCATCTTGGGATGTTTGCAGACAGCTCAGACGTCTCAGTTGTAAGTAATGTCTGTCCCAAACAAAAACTAAGCAGCTTCGACGTTTTGTTGCCACTCTCTAATGATTATTTGTGATTATGGACAAACGTTAGAGCTAGCTTCTGGCTTCTATGTGTATTTCCAAATAGAAGAGGGAAAATGGCCTCAGAAGTTCGAGAGGTTCGTTACCGCGCCGAAAGGGCAATTAAATTCATGTGACGTCATGGCCTTAATAGGGGTGGCGAATGGTCAATGCGAGAACGCGAGAACGCCGCTTTCAAAATCCGAGATCGAGAACTCGATTTGAGATTCGCCATATAAACACAACAAACTGGAAAATCCGAGATCCGAGACGACCTGAAAAAAAATCCGAGATCCGAGAACGGCAAATTTAAAAATACGAGAATTCGAGAACGCCTAAAATTTCGCGAGACAGTTTCTTTGAAGGACCATTCGCCACCCTTTAAATAGCCAAACACACAAAAAAAAATCGCCGAAAAAAGGGAAGGCTACGCCGCATCGTTTCCTTTCTGGTCTGCATCCTTCCCATTTTAACTTTGGTTTTTGAAATAGAAACGGATTCTGTGAGACTGAAAAAACGGAAGTAGCTCTCCAGTCAAAATATTGAACCTAGTCACGAACGCACGGCGCCGGTGGCTGTCACGCACTTCGAAAAAAAAATGTAATCAATGAAACACGAAATAATTCAACTTGGCCTTTCTCGATGAGTAAGACATCATGATGTTGAAGCGCGAACTGAAAAAAATCAATTACAGTAAAGTGAAGCATTGATAAATTGATAAAATACCGCACGTCCTCTGCCAATAGTAGTAGTCGGGAAAGCGTCGGAGCACGTCGGTTACGTGTCGGCACGTCCGCTCCTGACTACGTCACGCCGTCGGCAACGTCGCTCGTATAAAATTTTAATCCCGCTGCTGGCTTTGACGTTGTCGTTACCACCATCTTGGCTTTGAAATTTCCATCGTCTCCATCTAAAGCAATCCAAGGACAAAGAGTCCTTAGCAAACGCAAGTGAAATTTTACGATAGAAAGAGCCTTCTTCTGTAGAACTCTTTCGAAAAATTATTGAGAATTATAGAAGTTGAGAGCAAGAAACTTCAAGGAAATTGTCGCCCCTTCCGCCATATTGGCGAGTCGCACGAAATCTTTTAAACGTTGCAGTGGGATCTTTTAGGCTTTTCTTTCTTGTTTCCTTCATGACTGCGTGTCCAGAATGTCCGACCGCTTGGCTGGAAAAATAAAGGAAAATGCAGGAAAGACAAAGTACTCGTCGCTTAACCTAAACCAAACGTACAAAGGGACAAAAGTAGAAACCAAAACTACCACAGGTTTGTAGCAAGATCTTTAGCCTTTTCCCTTTCGTCATCGCTTAACAGTTTTGCACTAATATTCTGTGTAGAACAGTACTTAGTGGTTTTCCTTTTAACTACTGTAAAAAAGGAGTTTTTAGCGATCGTTGTATTATAAGATTGTTTGGTTGATGTGCAAGCGAAGGTTGTTTGTGGTCGTCTGAGGTCTCTCACTCGAGGTTTTTCTCTTCTGCGGATTACAATACTGTCGTTTATTATTCACAGGAACTGCCCGCCATGGACTTCAGAGTTTGGGAAAGATCGGATCCAGTAGGCGAATTCCACCTCCAGCAAATTTACCTTCTTTGAAAAGCGAAAACTCCGGTAACGATCCTACAGTTAGTTTAGTTCCTAGCGGTGGCGGAGGATGGGGGAGCGCGAAAGAGAAAACAGAAACTGCTCAAACGGCGACTCCACCGCCTCAACAGAACCCAGGACAAGCTCAAGGAAATGTGCCTGCACCTCAGCAGCCGCTGTTGCAGCCGCAGCGGCCTACAGCTCCATCATCTTACCCTACACAACAACCTACACTTCCTCCAAGCACACAGCAACAACCTACTCAGTCGCAAACGCGGGACCAAGTCAACCAAGTTCGCACCAAGAAAAATCCGAAGTTCAAGCAAAAACATGGGGAAATGTGTCATCAAGCGAGGCTGGTGGTCAAGGTATGAGTTTTGTATCAATATAAAGCCATCTGGCTTTGGTAAGCATCCACAAACCAAACGCAAAGTGGAAGTTGTGTTGTATGTTTGATGGTTTATTTATTTGAAAGCAGCGTTGTGCTTTGTGGACGCTTGTCCAAAGAAAATACTAGAAACCCTTGCAGGGAGTCTAAAATAACCCTGTGCTTTAGAAAGAACTAAATATTAAGGTTGTTTCCTATATTTATATATTAGATAAAAAGAATCGTTTCCTAAATCCTTCACCAAATGTACTAGGAACTAATCTGACAGGAGGTTTTTGTTATGCAATTACGTGACAAAAAGTTTCCAGCTCATATATTGCCCTTGCCCGGAAATCACATAAACCAAGTTCAGTCTCCCTAAAAAATCTCGATTTCCTTGGAAAGTCTTCAGCAAAATAATTTTACACCTATTTCATAAACAATTTGCTTAAGCAGCTGGCTGCAAAATCAAAGAAATTTAATCCTTTGTCACACTTTATAAAAGATTTTAGCTCCCAGGAGAGTCATATATATAAATATATATATATAGATAATTTATTCCTGTTATGTTTCACTGGTTTTTGGAAGATAAACTTTGTGTTGCTAGGCAGGAAATGTAGCATATAAATGCAGTAATGTATTAAAGTAACTGTTTGTTACTATGAACAATTCTGGCTCCATAAAGCTCTAAATTTTTGTTAAAATAATAGAGAACTCATTTCTCCAAGCTCTAGCACCTGCTGTCTGTAAGGGTGGTCCCTGTATGTAGGTTAGCTAATGTTAATATATTTTTACAGCAGGTATAATGTCAAGCATTTCTAAGTGGGTTAGCTTTGTTGCTTAAATATATTCAAGTGGAATGTATCTAAAACCACCCTGATAAAAGATATAACCTTGAGGCTATAAGCTGGCAAAAACTGAATTTGATAGATAGATTCATCACATGACAAGTGAATTCCAGGGTAAATTTCACACAAAAACGGCACTGCACGAGTCGCAACACAATGTGAAATTTAACGTGGAATTCACAAGTCAAGTGATGAAATTTTCTTGAATCCAAAAGAAAAAATTGGATATTATTTTGAGTGTAATAATTTCAGCTTTGCATGTAGGTAACCTGTTGTTTTGTCAAATCCAGCTTTCAACCATTGAATTCCATGTTAAATCTCACTCTTTTTTAGCCAATCAACGTGCATGTAAGAATTTTGCTATTGGATTCTACCTATAATTTTGGCTCCTAGATAGACAAACATGAATAGCAGCCAGTCCACACTAGTAATAAATCCTACAAAATTTTAGTTTTTACCATCATGAATACAGTCAAAACCCATGTATAAAAACCTAGAATTTTAGCCAGAAACTGGTTCTTTTTGATTTGAAAATATAATGAAACATGGGTTGAAATGGACAATCTTAGAGGGGGAGTACTATAGCTGCTATAGCAATGTGGCCTAGCGCAGTGCCCAAAGACTATTTTGAAATGCCAGCAATCAAAGTTTAAACTTAGGATTGTGAAAATAACATTATAAAATTTATCAGATCAACCAGATTTCAAGTTTTTCAGTCCATAGACATAGACAGTCTTTATTAAGCATGGTATTTCAGAAAAGGTTGTACCGTCACAACTCTGTTGTAGCCTGCGATGGGGAGCCCGCTCATGGGAGCAAATAGGTATACCAACACAGAATCATAGACACTGTTTTTAGGATATATGATCATACTCCCTTGTCACCCTGCTTACTCTCAAAACAGGTAGAGTTTCAATTGAGCCAAGCCTGTGGGTTGCAAATTTCTATTGTGTGATGTCTAAAAAGTTGTCACATGACCTAGGCTTGACCTACAGTGGCAGACAAAAGTATCATAAACACCCTGTTCTCCCTTCCAATGTTGGAGGATGCCAATTTGAATTAACGCTGCGTGCACCAAACAACATTGAACAGGGGAGCGGGGAACGGCCTGGATAGCAAGTGTTTACTTATTTTTGGCCCCAATTGTAGGTCCACTGGATCAATGTTTGTTTGGGGGATTCTTCCCCATTATAAACTCACTCCTAAACCATTAACCTTGCACACACAAGTCCCACAAAATGCTACAGGAGCAAGTTCCATACTGTGTAATACTATTTTTGTATCAAAATTCTGGTCGCAGGGAAAAAATGTTAATCACTGCTACTACTTCCACAAATTAATAATAATAATATAAATTTTTGTAGCACCATTTCTTTAAGAATCCAATGACTCTTCATCCCTGATTGGTCTGTTGTTGAGTTTGTTTCTGATTGGCTTAGTATTATTTACTTTGCGTTAAATTTCCACACTTATCAGGGCTCGAAATTAACAGAGATTAAAGGTTGCAATTTTGTGACTTTTTCAGTAATTTTTAGTTGCACAAAGAGAAGGTTTAGTCACACAATTGAGGGCAAACCTAAAAATTTGCGACTAACTGACGTTTTTGTTGCAAAGTGGAAAATTCTGGTCACTGATACAGTAGCAATTTCAAGCCTGTTTATCTGAAATCCACTGTACAGTATAGACACAAAACACATGATATTACAGTACAGTAAAACCAGCGTATAAGAACCTGGGTTTGAAGAACCTGTTAGGCTAAAATTTTCATTTTTTCCCCATCCACATAAGAACCTATTAAGGCTGAAATTTCAAAGATAGGTTCTTATCAGTGGAGTTGCTGTAAGGAGTATATGTATAGAAACTGCTAAAATAAGATCATCATCTGATTAAAAGAAACTTGACATAACATATTTTTTCTTTCAAGCTTTAAGTTGTTAAATGTCTATTGTGTTAACCATTCAAATAATTCCTTAAATTTATTTGTAATATATTTAAATGAAATTCATATGAAAATTTAAGAACCTATTTTAAGAACCTTGGTAGCCTAAATGTGCTTTATAAGAACCTGTTTAGGCTAAATTAAAAAAAATCCAGGTTCTTATACGTGGGTTTTACTGTATGACACAAGGTACCACACAATATGTTCATATCTGTTATGATTTTTGTTGTAGTGAGACCCTCCTCCCACCAGCAGTCCCCATATTTCAACCGGGAGTTCCCAAGCTTAGCTGGTGGCAGCACTGGCGATGTAAAAGCAGATGGAAAGGAACCAGCTCATGCCCACCCCGGAATGGTTCGCAACACCCGTAAGTATAATATCTGGTAACAGCTACTTGCACATTCGTAAGATTTTATACAAAGCCCTTCAAGCTGATTTTTTGTTCTCAAATTAGGCGATTTTTGGTTCTCAAATCAGTACGATTTATGTTGCATCATGAAGCATTCAAACATATTCTAAAAAGAAATGTGCTGGTAATAAATCAACAAACAATCTAGGGTGACATTCAGCTGCAGTCAGTCAGCTCAATCCATAGTTCAGAATGAGCTGCTATGGCTGTGCAGTCTGGAACACAACTCAACAGTTTGCACAGCTAAAAGTTCTAAACCTCATGAATAACAAAACATTCAAAATGGCTGCTATATGTTGAGCAAAACAATTGTTCTCTAGATTTCGCTACAAATGAATTGTCATGGCTCCATATTTTATTTTCTTTGTAGACGAACCGCCTTGGATGGAACGCAGTGGGCCTGGTATGTATTATACTCTTATGTTTATAACTTACAGAGTTTCAAGTTATCCTTGGGGTGCATTCCTATTTTCTCCTATTTTTGGGCAACCTCATCCCCAAAATCTTCTCAGTCATTTTCAAAATTGCAGTTAGCTCGGGAGATTACCCTGGGGGAGGCTGAGTCACTTGACTATTCAAAAACAAAGAATAACCTCTTCTCATGTTCTCAAACAGTGCTCATGTGACTCAGCCTCCTGCAGGGTCTTGTGTCACCCATGCGGTCAAACCCAAAAGGAATTCATGTTTCCCCTTGACACCATGAGCTTATAAAGTAGGGCTCTCCTCTTGTCATCATAGAAATACCACATTTCATTTTAACATTTTTAGTAGACAAGAGAATCCTTTGTCTTTTACTAAATTGAAATGGCATACTCAGTGAAACATCAGTGACATCACGCTTGTTTAACTTTTCATTTCTCCATCTGAAGTTCTCAAAAATTACCTGGCTTTATATGGATAGAAAATAACCATCATATTAATCATCATTATTTATTTCTTCCAGGTCCACCGCCCCCACATGATTACGGATATGGACGAGAACACTACGAAATGTATAATGGTGGACCAGGGCCTGGTCCACAGTTTCGACGACCACCACAAGATTATCAGGTATCAGAGACAATTCCGGGAACTTGAGAGGGGGGGGGGGGGGGGGCGGTAAAGAGAGGAAGTCCAAGGTCAAATACAGTAAATCTATGGGAAAAGCTCCCACAAAGGGGGGAGGGGGGGGGGCATGATTCCAAACCCTCCATCTCTGCCTCTGTCACTAGTACAAATCACTGTTGACAACTGGTGACATCCATCCATAAAACTGGACTTCTGGCAAGTGGCAGGAAAAAACCCCTTCCAATTTTGCAGTATTTTAAGGGTCATATTCACAGAAAAAATGGCCAATTTCAGAGGATTTTTGTGGTATTTTTAGGTTCCAATTCACAGGAAAAATGTTCCTCAAGGGTAGTGTCAACTACTACTACTTCTAAGTGTCTGGCAAGTTTACCTAGTTTTACTGCAAGCCCAAAACGCTGAAATAAGTTTAAGGTTCATAGTAAACTGTGGGACCACGTGAAATACCAGAAGCCCTGATGAAAACTTATTGCTATTGGGCCTATTATGTAAATTACCTATATTTTCTTTCAGTATAATCGAGGCCACCCCCAGAACTACCCTCAACATTACAGCAACGGTACCATCCCAGGTCCAGGTGGAAGGCCACCTCAGCGAGGCTACCCTGATTCATATGTACGACCTCCTATGCCCAGACAAGGACAAAGGCCTGGGCCTGTGCAAGGGGCTGGGACACGCCCAGGAGACAAGAGAATGGAAGGTGAAACTGACGATTCCAAAACATCGCGTCCAGCCTTGTTAAGACCTGAAGACATCCAAGCCATGGATGATGATGAAGATGATGGTGGATGGGCTGGGGCACAAGGCGAGGTCGACTATACAGCAAAATTGAATTTTGAAGATGTTGATGAGGAGGATAAAGAAGATCCAGATAAGGAGAACAGGAAGGACGGAAGAAGGATAGAGGAGAAAGACAGGAGGAGAGAGAGAGAACCCCCAATAGAGGGGAAGAGGGAACCTGAGGGTCCATCACAGCAGCTTTCAAGATCCGTGCAGGTCAGTCGGAGATACAATGTAATGTTATTTGAGCTGCGATATCTAAGCTACATAACAACACTTTTCATGAGAGATTTATTTCTTATGTAGAGATATAAATACCTTGCAAAACAGAAAGTACAGTGTACATTATATTCTAAAATTCCTGAGTTATTCATAAGTTCAGTAACCAATGGGTGAACCCTAGATTGGTCACTTGTCGTGTATATAACTATGTACAAGAAAGACACTCATATTTAATAAATGAGTATCTATATAGTATCTGTAGTTATAGACATGGTACCCCGGATGAAGTGTCGAAATAGACACTTCAAAGCCCTCTAGAGTGCAATAATGAGTTGATTCTTGGAATATTGGATCCATTATTCGATTCAATAATGCAATCGGCTTGAGAAAATGTTTTTCGATTTGAACTCAGATTTTGGCTAGATTACCTTCTGAACCACGCTCCGACACTCTTAAATCACTTCCTTTATGCTTCTTAGAATATCCCTGATAATACTGATAACAATTTCTTCTCTAAATGAACAAGGGAGAGATTTACCAGGCTCGTAAAGTCTACCCGGCCTGCCATATTGGTAACAAAACTCACAAACAAAAGGCTCCCTGTGGCTTTTTTCCATATATGGAAGTGCCTTTGTTGTCTATCGTCCAATCAAGAAGCGAAAACCCAGTTCAAATCGAAAAAAAACGTTTTCCCAAGCCAAATGCATTATTGAATCGAATAATGGATCCAATATTCCAAGAATCAACTCATTATTGCGCTCTAGGGGGTACGCTTTTACGTCTTTGGCTGTAACAAGTGGATGATCTAGATTATCAATAACAAATAATAAGCTAACGATTTTAAAGGTGCTATAGAGCAAATTGATTAATTCTGTTATGAAAGCAGAGCTCCTTTGTATCACTATGGAATGTTTCAACTTGTGCTGAGACTTCTTTGCTTGCATGGAGAACCCAGGGACCAGCACAATAAAAGGACAGCTACATATTTCCTCAGGCTAGAATGTACCTATGTACAGTAGATCACTGAGTTTCAGATGTATTCACAACTGTTATGGTTTCATATATAGGAACCAAGTCATCCACCTCAGCAACCCAAGTCAGCATGGGGAGAGCCACCACCTCATCCCTCTTACATTGATGGTCAGCGTGGCCCACATGGTGGGAGACCCATCCCACCACAGATGGGCAGACCTTACGACAGTCGTGGTTCACCCCTGGACCTGGATATGGGCAGCCTCCTGCACCTTGGAACATGCAGTACCTGCCTCCACAGCAGGGTGCTCCACAGCGAATGCTGCCAGGCCAGTATCCTCCTCCAGGGCGTGGGCTGCCACCCAGTCAACATCGAGGTGACACCGGGGGACCTCTGCCACCTAAAGATGAAAAACCAAAGGAGTGGTCAGAGCAGTGCCAAAGCAGCAAGAAGAAATGCATGCAGCAATAGAGAGAGCAAGGAAGAGAAGAGAAGAAGAAGAGATTAGGCTTCAGTCAGAGCGTAAGGCAGCTGCCATGGTCAAGCTCAAGGCACTGGATGAAAAACAAAAGGCAAGGGAAGTGGATGGGAACGCTGATCAACAGCAGGACAAGGAAGATGCAATCATGAGAGAGAAGCATACTTCTGAGTACAGGGATTCAGAACAGAAAGAGCGAGAGCTTATTGTGAAAAGGGATGAACGGGAGCAGAAAGAAAGAGAATGGGAGCGAGAGGAAAGGGATAACCAGATGCCGCTGGCAGATTACAACAGACCCATGGTACCAAGGCTTGATGCTACAAGACCAAGGAATGATAGTGACTCAAGTGATAACTCACGTTCTAGTGGTTCCAGATCCTACTACCATCGACAGAGCAATATTCCTCCCAGATTCCAACAGCAGAGGCAGCAACAACATCAACAGTATCAACAACAACAACAATACCAAGCGAGTCGTCCTCCACCACAGACACAGCTAGCACCACAGCAACCACCAAGAGAGTATGCTGTAGATGTTGCCCCACCAATGGTTCGACCGCCACCTGTTGTTGACTCTGGTAAGTAAGAACAAACCAACATTGAGCAATTCCAGAAAATGTATGTAACCCACCATGGGTGGCATAAGTTTTTGACCCCTCCATGCATCCAGAATTTTCAAAATGGCTTGCCCCCCATGCATATAGAATTCCGGGCAGGTTAAACCTCCCCTCCCCTGCAGACATTTTTCTATACTCCCATCCAGAATCCAAATAAACACCATAATTATTTGAAAGCTAGTTTATAATTGCGGGAAAATGTAAAAATTCGTGGGATTTTAGGGAAAAAGTTGAGGGGTTTTTTAATTTGCAGGATTTTAATTTGGTAAAGTAAAAAAAAACAAAAAGCGCATAATATAGTTTGAGAGTACTTAAAACAGAGCATGATAGTTTGATTTTGAAAGCTTGAATATGAGCTGCATTTTAGCGTGCATGCGTTTCCATTTTAAATCAATATTTCGCTGATAGCGCCTAAGAATCTCATAGAACTAACTACCTAACTGGCTATTTTGTAGATTGTGAATTGGTCTGTTCCAAAAAAATAGCTGTACCCCTATCGAGGAGCTCCAAATTTTCAATAATTGGTCTACCCTTGTGGAAATTCCAGCCTCCTGTACAACACGTGTGGAAATTTGAAGCTACCCCTGTGGAAATTCCTCAAATGAATACCCTGTGGAAATTCTGGGGTAAAATGAATGACCCTGTGGAAATTGCAGGGACAAAAACAGCGACCCCTGTGGAAATTCCAGGTTCCTCGATAGGGGGTAACTAGTCCAGTCCCTGAACTCTCCTTCACGGCTCTGTTGTTGCCTGTGGCTGCCGAAAGGAGATTCCAGAAATCTTTATATGCGCATGCGCTAGATCTGACCAAGAACTTTTTTCCGTTAGTGCGCATGATCCAAATACTGCTGTCTGAAATTGATTGTTGGCATCATGAATTTTGTCCATCAAGATAGGACGCCGTTTTGACCGTTCTGCGAAAATCGAACAAACAATCTCCTACAGCGGTATTTGGATCATGCACACTAACAAAAAAAAGTTATTGGTCAGATCTCGCGCATGCGCATGCAAACGTTTCTGGACTCCCCTTTCCGCCACCACAGGCAACAACGGAGACGCAAAGGAGAGTTCAGGGACTGGACTAGGGGGTAACAGGTAACAGATATCTGATTCTTCGCTGAAGGTGGAAATACTTGATCGGAATTTCCGAAAGCCGCCTGTGGTGGCTTTATGGAATTGCCCAATGTGAACAAAAGTACTAGTACTAGCTAGTTAAAGGTCCATACGCGACCGGGAACCTTTGCGCTTTGTTTTCAATTGGATCTATTGTCATTCAACAGCTGTGATTGGCTGATACAGTAGGTCCCAAGGGGTTGCTATTGTTCTTCGCATTTCAAAAGTTCAAACTGAAAATTTGCATAGAGTTTTCAACTGCGTTTTATTCTCTGTGAGCCTGCAAAGCGACTTGGATGCTTATGGGCCTTTAAAGTACTTCATGTTTACAAGCACACCCTTTCAAATGCAAAGGTGCCTACCAAGCACTGAAGGTTTGCCCTGTGGAGCAGCAAGTCTCAAAACACTTCTGTTATTGTTTTTATTCGACATTTCACTCGTGTAGAGTCCTCAAAATAACCCTTTACAAACAAAGCTTGATTCTTCATTTACTGAATTCATTACATTTCCAAATAAAAGTCAGGCGAAGGAAATGCACGTTTTTTCTGACTCAGTAAGCTGCTAGGCTGACAAAATGGCGGCTGACTGAGGCGTTGTGCAGCCCACGATAACATTTTTTATTTCATTCAGGTCCTGCATCCCCAACTCATCCAGTGCCATTGACGCATGGAGGAGAAACTGCTCCTCCTGTGCGTCGTATCATGAAAAGATCAGAGAGCAGCAGCACTGGTGGAGATGACATTGCAAGTATCAAATCTCTAGAGGGCTCAGGCGAAAAAGAGAAGGAACGAACAGGTTCAGTCACCAGACCACGGCAAGACTCCAGATCAGGGTCTGTTTCAGAGCAGGAATCAAAATCTAAAGCTGAAGAGAAGAAAGAGATTCCTGGGGCCTCGGAGCAAAAACGTGATTATGTATTCGAGGCAGAGCAGAAAAATGGAAAGAGAAACCTGAAGAATGAAAAAGAAGGGAGGAGGGATGATAGAAGAGATGAAAGAAGACCAAGGGATGAAAGGAAGGATAGTAACAAAGATGAGAAACAGAGGCGAGACAGAAGGGAGCAAAAAACTGCATGGAAAACTATTGAGAAG
Source organism: Scolanthus callimorphus (assembly GCA_033964015.1). Taxonomy (NCBI): domain Eukaryota; kingdom Metazoa; phylum Cnidaria; class Anthozoa; order Actiniaria; family Edwardsiidae; genus Scolanthus; species Scolanthus callimorphus. The sequence continues at coordinate 37,862,202 of CM066911.1, forward strand.
GTGGATGATACTTCTAAAGAACAGTCATCTGAAAGAAAGCCTGAAGCAAATAAGAGGAAGATCGAAGAAGGAGATGACTATGATGACGAACACCAACATAAGAAGAGGGAAAGAGATCGAGACAGGCAGAACGAAGGACCGGCACGCGCCCGAGGGGGATTCCCTGTCAAGGGCCGTGGGCGTGGCATGAGTGGGATCAGAGGAAGATCTGATTATCGGACCCCAGGGAGAGACAATCGGATGAAACCCAGACAGGATACTAGACCTCCTCCCGCTAAAAAGAACAATGAGGAAGTTGAAGAAGACGCTACAAAGCTGGAAGCCCCGAAAAAGGATACCGACAGGACACCTAAAGAGAGCTCAAAGGAGAGACCTGAGAGAACTTCTGAGAAGCCACAGTCTAGGAAAGAAGACAGGCCTGAAAGGTCAGAAAGGTATGAGAAAGAAAGACCAGAAAGAGAGAAAATGGACAAAGACAGACGAGAACGTCCAGAGAGGTATGATAGATCTGATAAGGAGAGAGATTTTGCCCGAAAGGAAAGGACTGATAAGAAATGGGAAAGATATCACGATAGAAGAGAAGACAATTGGGAGAGGGAACCAAGGGAAAACAAAGAAAGAGGAACTCGAGAAAATCGCGACAGAGAACCTCGGGACGTTCGTGAGAGACAACCCAGAGATAACAAGGGTAAACCTAGAACCTCTGATAACAGGAAGGGAGAATGGAGCAAAGAAAATCGCAAAGACGAGACACAGAGAAGACCGTCTGGTAAAGAAAACAAGGAGCATGAAGATCGGGACCAGCGCCATCCGCGTGATAGAGACCGTTATCAGGATCGGTATAGGGACAGAGATCAAGATCGGGAACGTGACAGAGACAGGGACAGAGACAGAGATAGAGTCACAGATAAAGATCGACCTAAGGAGAAGGAACGTGATCAGGATCCAGAGAAGGAGAAAGAGCGCGAGAAACAACCCATGAGAGAGAGTGACAGAAAGGACTACCGCGTAAGACAAGGAAGAGAATCCAACCACGCAAATTCTCGTGATAAACCTGGATTCCGTACGTATCCCACTAGGGGACGAGGTGGGGTTTCTGGGCGGGGTAGTCGTCGCGGAGGAATATCCCACCGAGGGAGAGTTGTTGGTAGTGGTCGCTTCAACTCGGGTAGTAACTACAGACAACAGAAATACGATGAAGTTTCCTCGGAGGATGAAGGCAGTGAGACAGATTCTAGCAGTTATACCACGGCAACATCTGCTTCTGAAGAGCGTTCCGATGACGATTATGAATCCATCAAACCCGAACAAGAGGAAAAGCCTAAGGAGAAACAATCAAGAGGGGGCTACACTCAAGGAAGAGTTATGCGTGGTGGTGCTTCAGGTAGAGGCATCCGTGGAACAGGAAGGGGAGGATTTGGAAGGCAGAGACGTGAGCAGGAGAAGCCTCCGAGATTCCAAAAGCAACAAGAGAGAGCTGCCCTTCAAAGGGGACTAGGGCGTGGTCGATCTCGCGGGACAGGGCGCGATGGTCGTGACTCTAATTGGACTCGAGGTAGAGGTCGCGGGAGAGGCAGAGGAGGTAATGCTCCTAACTCTATTGAACAGAGTGATGAGGGAACTACACTTGGTGTCCCTGCTACTGAAGACTGGGAAGAGGAAGTAGAGGAGACACGACCCAGTGATAAGGGGGAAAAGAAGGATATCAAGAAAGGTGGCTTTCCGAGTAAGGGCTCTTCTGGACAGAGAGGGTCTCGGGATGATTCCAGTCGATCAGGACCCCGCAGGGATGGTCCACGTAACAATCAAAGAAAAGGAGATCATTTTTTAGCCGAAAAGCAGCAGGCAAGAGCTGATGGTTCTAGAGTGTCCGCCAGGGAACCAAAGGGGGCAGTGCCTGCTGCTAAAAATGTCGAATCTGCAGCAACCAAGTCAGCTGGTGGACAGCAAAAGGTAGAGAAGAGAGGTGATTATAGTGGAGTAGATGTCATCGCTGGTGATGCTAAGACACCCAAGCGTGATGACCAGGCGCTGAAAAAGGCAAACATCACCCAGTTTGATCTCCACAACATTGCAGGGGTCATTTGCATTGACGACTTCACTGACGATGATTCTGACATCTCTTCGACGCTGAGTGGCTTTGTCGAAGTCACTTCTAAAAGAGCCCAGAAGGAATTAAAAGAAAAACAGAGAGAAGAAGAGGAAAGGAGACGTCGAAACGAAGAGAAGGCCACTCAACGAGGAGCCGATGGGAAGTTCAAAAAGAATCAAGCAGCAAAACCTCCGAGGTTCAGCAAACAACACCAGACATCTCCTACTCCTATGGTCCAAACTAAACCTGCGGGTACGGTAGGCAAGTACCCGCTGGGTGTGGCCGTAGAGGGTGCCACAGTTATACCATCAGGAGGACTAGGCAGTAACGCATCCAGTACTAACTCTACCAAGCGGAATAGCCCAGTTACTGTTGAGAGGGGTCTCTCGCCTCCCCCGCCGCCGGTGTTTAATGCTTGGAACAAGCCCCTCACGCTGGTTACTCCTGCAAAACCACCCAGTGCAGCTATGATGCTGGCTTCTAATGTACCGGATCCTCTGGCTGTTGGCAGTGGGAAACCCATACGGCAGCATCCGGTAAGTCTTGTTCTCTTGGTGACGGTTTTCACGATGTTGCGCGAACAACACACCAAAGCGAGGCTGACAAACACTTGGGTAGACTTACCCTAGTCTACCTCTCATAGGGTCATTCCATTTTTTAGCCGTCCCCCCCCCCCCCCTTTCCCTCCTTACGGAAGAGGTAATTTCCTTTAGTAACTCCCTCGGAAATTCTTGCTCTGCCTCCTCGGAAGTACCTACGGAAGAGCCTTTTTGGGTTGCACTCCCTCGGAAAAACCCACGGGAGGGGCTTTTTTTATTGCACCCCCTCGGAAAAACCTACGGAAGTGCCTTTTTTCGGTTTGTCCCTCTCGGGAAAGGCCATTTTGCTATACCTCGGAAAAACTCTTCTGTAGGGGGAGGGGGTGCAGATAAAAATTGGAATGGCCAACATGAGAATACTGGGGAAAGCGAGCTGAGATGAGTCAAGCGACGACAGATAGTCTAACAAAACGCTATAAATGAATTTAATTCATCACTAAACTTCTCCAAGTCACGAATAAAGTTTGTAGCCCTTAAAACCAAGTAGTTTGCACGTTTACTTCATCAGTAAGTGGCCCAATTTTAAACAGCCTCGCTTTGGTGCATCGTAAAATATGGCAGTTTGGATGCACGCACAACATAGTGAAAAACATCAATTTGTATTTTAGTTGTCCACGAAGGATTCCAAAGTGTCAGGTTTAAACGTGCTCCAAATAATGCAAAAGTGTTGGAGGGTGTCATTTAGTTGAACGTTTTTTTGAGCGTGATCTTCGACAAGTTATTCACGGAGCAGCAAACATCTGGTTTTACTTACTATGTACTCGTATCAGTGGATATCCAATTCTGCGCGCTCTTTTTGGCTCCTGAAATGTTTTGCGTCGCGCGCGAGCTTCGGTGTCCATCGCAAAAGTTGTATGTTAATGTTTAGTCATAAGATTTTTAACTGACGAAGGTCGAAGACCGAAACGTATTATTAATACAATTTTTTAACATGGATCTGTGAGAAGTTGTGGTTTTCTTCATCATTTTACTCTTCATATTTATAACAAGAAAACGTCTCTGTATCCATTTGGATCCTTTACAGGAAGCTCATCGTGTGGCTGTTCGCATTCATTTTTACACTGATCTATATGTATATGTATATGTATATATATGATTGAATAAGAGAGTGACGACGTGAGACAACCTCGTCGAGCAACCTCGACGCTTTTCGACTCGGTAATGTCCACCACTATTCATCTCCACTTCGGGAAATAGTTGTATAATATTCTGAGCTACGCAAAAAGAAAAACATTGACAATTTTCAGATCCTAGTTATCAAAAGCAACAAAATAACATTGTTACCATGGTGATACTGTCGTATCTTCACTTTTGCAAAATATACGCAAACATCTCTTCTTAAAGTTAAAGCGTATTTAGCTGCAAAAATGGTTGATTTAAGGTAGCACATGGGAAAAAGTGCGCGCGTGACTCAATTTCTCTGTTTATTTTAATCTGTTCCTCAGGCGTCTGTTCTAACTGCTATGCAAAACTCACTTATGAACTCCAACTTTGATGACAAGTCAGCGGAGGATGAACTGAAGGAGATGACTAAAGAAATTGAGTCCATGGCTTGTACAGAGGAACACGATGAAACCGCCACATTGCAGGAACAATCTGTGTCCAGAGGCAAGGAAACTAAAGATGGTGCGCATGGCAAAGGGTCTTCTAAACATCTTGATGCAGAGAAAAAACAGCAACCCAAACCGCAAAGGGAAAGAGCGCCACGTTTTGAGCGAGGAAGCAAGCGTAAAACGGCAGCGGAGGATGAGGCGAAAAAGGAAGCAGCGCAGAGAGTTCGGGAGAAAGATGAGGTGTCACAGAAAAAAGAAAAGACATCAACTGTAAGTATTTTTTTTTTCAAGAGACAATCATTGTAATTATACATCCGGCATCATGTTTTTTGGCTTTAGGTACCGCGGCGTGTGATCAAGATTATTTTGAGGACGAAATATCATACCATTGAAGTCCACCACATTGACCAAAATAGCACGCTTTTGTCATGCTATTTTCTTAGCGGAATCTAGCCTCCTGGAGCTTTGAATTCTACTATAGAATCTATTTGGTATGTCTATAATATTGGTGATGCTAAACGTTTAATGTTTTTGGCGACCATGTGAGTGGTGTAGGAGTGTACGGGCGATTTCAACCCATTGGATTGATACACCTCATTATAAAACAAAATAAACAAACAAATAGAACGGGAGAACAACAGGACAGTGTGTTAGACGAGCCCCATCCGTGCTTCCACGGTACGGTGTCACTACATTGCATTTCTCTCTCTTGTAATGACAGCAATCAGACGACAACCCCACCCGTGCTTCCACGGTACAGTGTCACTACATTGCATTTCTCTCTTGTAATGACAGCAATCAGATGACAACCCCACCCGTGCTTCCACGGTACAGTGTCACTACATTGCATTTCTCTCTTTTGTAATGACAGAAATCAGATGACTCAGACAAAGTGTCTCCCATATCTAAAGCAGAGGATCTAGTATCACCTGCGGATACTACTGGGCAGCGACCAGAGCCTGGAGAAATGCTCTCTGAGGTTTCCGAGGAAACTATATCCAAAGAGAAGCCAAATGATGAGCAAAGTGAACAGGTATAGCCTTATTAGTTAGCAAAGGGATTTATCGCAACACTGATACATTTCCTACGGTGAATGTTCGCAAAGTATTATATTAAGTCTGTTACCGTGGAGTTTCAGTGACGAGGATGTGACGAACGAGATTTTGGCTGCGCACGAATTGTGGTGCGAGGAAATGGACCTTCACTCGCTCATATTTCTCACGTGCGTTTCTCCACGGAAATGTGCTTACAGTGTACTTGCAGAGGCAGAATACAGTCCTTTGCAGCTAACCGAGAACAGGCATCGCCGAAACATGCTGTGAAAGGGCTTTCGTACGTCTATGTTTGAGCCACAAACACGAGAAGTTGTACTGCAGCTAGACAAAGTTTGCGGGCAGTAGCCAATGACGCGTACAAAGCGTTGTGTGTTTCTGTTGCGAACATGAGCGTTTTTTGATGCAACTTCAAAAAATGTTGTGGCGGCGCACGTTGTCAACTGGATGCAATCGACTGTAACTTATGACTTTGATCACCCTTACAATTGACTCGTTTGCAACTTGCAAGCCCGTAGAGGAAGGCTTACCCCTTATGAAGATTTTTTCTGGGAGATGGAGGTGAGGGTACAGTGATGGCTGTGGCTTTTTCTTAGTGGTCCCAGATTTTCCATGTGGGAGGACCATACAAATTAGGACTTTCCAAGGGGGTTTCTAGATAAAATTAGCTCTACTGAGGGTTGATCAGCAAAATGATGTTGGAGTGGCCCATTTTTCTAAAGCTAAATGAACTCCAGCAAACTAATTGAATGAAATTGTCTTATTACTTCACAGAAGGATGAGAAGGATGACGCCAAACCAAGAAAGGATTCTGACTACAGCATCAAATCAGATGGTCGCTCTAATGAAGATGGAAGCCTCTTCGATGCTGGCACACTATCAGTTGATATCCCTGAGACTTCGGCAGAACGCCCTCCTACTCCTGTCTCCCTACCATGTTCGAGATGAACAGGCGCATGAATGCCGCCAGAAAGGCTTGGAACGACGTCCCAGCACCATCTGTAGCCCTACCATCTGTTTCTGTGCCATCACCATCCGCTTGGGAAGACGCCATCAGGACGCCTACGAGTGGGACGTCTACTAGAGTTGGCATGTGTTCAGCCGATAGTGACAGTGGTGGAGTTACTGAGGATGGCTCGAGCTCTGCAGCAGAAAAGAGAGACATTTCTGACACCAAGGTTAGCAAAGCTGAAGTATCCAAGTCTTCCGAGAGTCAAGTTCTGAACAAGAAGCCTGGACCTATAGAGCAGCAAAATGTCTGCAAAGTGAAACCCCAACAACAGCAGCGTCCTCTGGAGTCTCAGTTACCAATAACGTCACAAGCAGAGGAAATGCCTCAACCCGAACTCGAGACCGTTGCAATTCCACAACCTGTTCTTACTCAGGATCACATCTTGCAGCAGACCATACACCCCTATCAGTACCATCTTGATGGACAGCTAGTGCAGCTACATCAGCGCCAGCCACAGGCCTTCCTCCAGCAACCATTGCAGCAAGCACAGGCTCAACAGGTTGCTGCAAGTAGTTACCAGTTACCGACACAGATCCAACAAGTACGGCAGCCCACGTCTGCACCATCGCCTCTCTCACAGCCTGCACCAGAGCTATTCCAGTCGCCTTTTCTAACTGGAAACCTATACTCTGCCAGTGCATTCCAAGGGTCTCAATCGTTTATGTCAATACCAATAGTGGCCACTACTGCAACACAGTCGTATGTCACGGCCACATCAAGGACCCAGGCACCGTCGGTAATGACCGTGCAAGGACAACAGAATAAGGCAGCATCTGGATCGGTATTTGCACCAACAATGGCAGCATCGGCACAGCCTATGTACATGCCTTTTGATCCCCAAAACATGGGAGGCACCACAACCTTGTTTGGATTTAGCCAGCCACCACAGGCAGGACAGAGGCAACTGATCGGAAGCCATCAAATGGGATTTGCGGATGCAATCACTCAGCAGAGTAGCCTCCAGTCGGCACAGCAGCAGTCACAGGCTGCAGTCCAGCAGTTTCAGCAACGACCATTTGGATTTCAGCCGAGTGTGAACCAAGCTGGTGGCACACAGAAAGGGAGTGAAGATAGAACCACAGATTTAAATCGTGCTTCATCTTCAGACACCTCGATGTTGAAACATATTAATGCAAAGCCGTTTGAACCTCCAAAGAGATTGTCCACGCCGACTTCCTCATTACCTAGTGCTAGCTCAAGTGTTGGTATGAATTTTACATCAGGTGTTAATCCAAACATGGTCTCCATACGTCCAAGTCCGCCACATGTCGGGACTCTCTCTCAGAGCCCTCCCATGACAACGTTCAACTTATCCAGTCGGCCTGTATCCATGTCCCCTGTGGACCCCAATCATCCCTTCCCAACTGCAGTTGGCTCGTTTGTCAAGCCAGCTCCTATTGGACATTTCCAAGTGCCGCAACAACAGCAACAGCCTGTTATTCAGCAGTTTACTCCATTTCAGCAACAGCAGGTGCACATAAAGCCACAGCAGCTTCAGCATCAGCTACAGGTGCGACCACAAGCACAACAGCAGACGACTCAGCAACAACTGCAGCAGCAAAGCATGGCACACATGCAGGCAGCTGGCAACCCCCGTATGCCACAAGCCATGATCCAAGCTGTCCATCGACAGTTTGGTCCTGTTGGTACAATAGGAGCAGGACATGCTGCTATAGGTAACCCACGCTTCCCAGGGCCAATACAGAGGCCGCCCACAGCTGGAGCGCCTGGTATGGCCCAAGTGGTGCCCCAGGGTCAGCCACGCCCTATTCAGCCCCCTAGACCCTCTAGACCGCCATCACAGAGGATGGCGCACACTAAGACACAGCTGATCTCTGCAAGACCTCAAGTTCCATCAGCAACGCCAATACCACAGGGTGGCACCTCCTTCAAGGCTCTACAGCATCAAAAGATGATGGAGCAGACTAGAGAGTTTTTTAACCAGGAATTGAGTAGCAAGCCTGGTGTCCCAAAACAGCTGCCTTCGCAGCAGCTTCAAGAGAAGCAACTTCAGATACAGCATCAGTTGCAGTTACAGCAACAGTTGCACCATCAACATCAGATGCAACAGCAGCAGCAAGGGGCATTGATACAACAACCTCCAAAGCCGCAGCAGCAGCAACAACAACAAGTTCAGATGCCAAGACAACAACCACAACAGATCCAAAAACATCAAGCTGTGCAGCTACAGCAACAGGCTCAGAAGATGCCACAGGGTCAACCTCAGTTGGCAAAACAGCCAATGCCTATAGCACCTACATCTGGTGCTCATCATCAGAATAAGCCACCTCGTTTGGTGGCACAAGAGAACAAGACCAAGCAAATAAACCAAGCCAAGCAAGACAAGAAAGAGGATGCCAGATCACATATAATTGAACTACCAAAGAGAAAACCATCCGACAACGTCAGTAAAACAAAGCCAGCCAAGTTTGACTCATCCAAGCAGGATGACACTCAAGGCCCCAAATCCAGCAATGGGAAAGGGGCCGCGAATAAAAGGGGTAGCGGAGGGCCTATCAGAATTGCCCCCATGCCACAAAGGGCCCCTCCTGGAAATGGGCGAAGTAGACCCAACCGGGGACGCCCACAATCAAAACAGACCAGCAGTAACGCGGCAGCAACTGGTAGCAAAACTAAAGCCGAAACGTCAAATGCAAGTGTAACTACAGGTGGAGCAACAACGACGACGTCAAAGCCAGGCAAAGAAGCCGCTGTAAGCTCCAAAAGCCAGTCAAGCATTCAAGAAGCGAACGACAAGAAAACCGAGCAGGCAGGAAAGGCACCTGACTCGGTCAGTGTTAATTCCTAAATGCAATGGAATTACAAAACGCCAGGTTTTACGCAGCGTTTATAGGACTATTGCTTAAAGGCAAACCGTCACGCAATGTTTAGTTTGTGGTTCTTACAACCACTGGTGGAGCCGCCTATTGCGAACTCTACGGCCACAGCTTCGTCAATTTTGATAATAATTCATAAGTTTATTGATTTTATTGTGACACTTTTGTCATATTATTATACAGAACTTCGATAAGTCTAGACGTACGAATGATTTTTTCAGCATACGAGGTCGATGCTTGTAGGGGAAGGAATGTGTAGTGCAGAGGATTACATGGATTCGCTAATAATTTATTCGATACCTCTGGTTGCTGAATGCAATGTAAAGATTTTCATTACTGGTACATTGAGTGACTACAATTTATAAGTTACAACGAAATAAATGAAGCTACTGAGTGGATACGCTGTGCGTGACTTATTTATTTCCTGAACACGGGACTGCAATGGGTAGTCGCAAAAATTGTCCGCACCCCCGTTGAGGACCCCAGGTTCAGCTACACCCAACCTGGAAATAGGCCACTTGCACTAACTGGGTCACGTGACCCAAATCCAATACATTGAGTAAAATTTTGAAAATTGAACTCACTGCTATTTGCTCCAGGTTAGAGATTTTATGCTGAAACTTTAGTTTCTGACTAATATCAATTGGTTCTTTGTATTTCTGGAATTGATTTTGACAAAGCATGTCGTTAAAGGTAGTTGGGGTCACGTGACCCGGTTAGTGCAAGTGGCCTATTATAGGTTGTCCTTACCCACCGTGGAATTCCATTGAACTTTCTCATGCCTACCCTTGAAATCCGTATTGGGCTGTTCCAGTTTAGATCCGTTACACCTCTTATCCAACAGATAAATCCTGAACAAATCCTATACAACATAACTTTTATCCATGGATAACTTTATCCAACCTTTCAGGAACTGACCCATGGAATTTCCATAGGGTTGTTTATCCCTGGAATTTCCACCGGAGTTATTGTTTTGACCCTGGAATTTCCACTGGGCCTTTCTTTTTACAATGGAATTTCCACAGGTATTCATTTGCAACTTTGGAATTTCTACATAGACACAATGAGGAATTAACCTCGGGGATGCTTCACATTTCCATAGGTTTTGCAGAAGCCAGGAATTTTCACAGGGGTAGAGCAATTTTTGAAAAGTTGGGAGTTCCTCTATACTCACTCTGGAATTTTGCTCTAGTACCAAGGGTGAAATGATGATGATACCAGGGGTACATATCCTGGAATGAGCTGTTCCAAAAAAAAAGGATATACGGTGGCTTGAAGATATGAGTTTTATTTTCAAGTGGCAAGAACAATATTTTACGAATGAGCGCATTTTTATTATATAGACAAACCAGAAAAAAATTATTCTAAATTGATTTCCAGGCACTTTTGTTTTGACCGAAAATATGTCACTCAGGTCCCGGATGTAGCTTCGTGTGTGCTCTTCCCAGTAAAACACTCGTGTCCATATAATAAATGTTGTGTATTGGAGAGGGGGATTCTGGGAACCCTGTGGGCATAGTAGAAAGCGATCAAGCAGGCCAGTGGAAGTATACAATTTTATTTCAATGTAATTACTGAAATCATTTTAGACTTGTTGGCATGACGGAAGCAGTCCATATGATGCTGAAGTCAGTGTCATACTTTTACATGAGTGTGACTCAGTGGAACTTGTGCATATGCCATGTCATCACAAGTCCTTTCAAGCTAGTGGGCGTGGCAGGAAGCGGTCCATTTTGACGTTGAAGTCGGTGTGATATTCCGTGGAACCATGCCATGAGCAATCAAAATCTCTATGCACGAGAGTGTCGCCAAACTCATATGCATATGCAAGGCCAGTGTCTGGATCTACAAGACGCAGACCATAGAACCAGTCCCCAAGGATACAGTCACTGGTTAACTTGATAGACTTGCCAGGTCGAGGTCCTCTAGTCTGTGTGTCTTTATCAGGCTTATAAATGACAGGAACAAAATGAATCATATTATCACACTCTTCTTCTCCACCCCAATTCCTGAAATGGCACCAGTCATATCGATTCCACACATTGTCCAAACGAAAGTTTTCAGCCCCAGTGCTCCTACAAAGTAAATATATTTTAGAATGTTTAATTTAATGGGGGGGTGGAGGGGGGGAGGGGGAGTAAAATTACAAGTCTTGAACAGGATCACATTAACCAGGAGCGTTCATAATTATGTAAACGACGAATTGGAAAATGAAGTAGGTTATTTTTTAAAGATTTGCTGCTTGAATAAACTTCCTGAACAAAGCAAACACTATCTGCATTCTAATTGGCTGAGCGAATGTGTGACATAGGCTTTGTACAGGCGCGGATCCAGAAACAAATCTGAACTATTCACGGTCAGCTTTTTCGCATGGAATTTCGCAAATACGAGAAAAAAAATTTGTTAATGAAAATAATAATTTAAAAACACCAAAGATTTGACACAAAAAAATTGACGTCTGGATCCGCACCAGTTGTGTGAACATTTGAAACTGACAATAGCCTAGGGTAATGAGCTGTCATCAGTATGGCATATTTCAGCTCATTGCTGAGACTTCCTTTTTGCATAACTAGAAGGAACCAGTGCAATGAGGACGTCTACAAAAAATACCTCTCAGGGGAGGGATCCTAGGTATCATAGACAAAAAACGTTCTCAGGATGCAAGTGTTCCATTTCAACTGCATGTAATACTGACAATGACTATTAGGAAAAATGGTCAGAATCATCCATTTTCAGTCAAGTTGGGGGGGGGGGGGTTCTCCCAAGTAAGAATGATAGGGGTGCTTGCTGGGACATCGGAAAATGTACCCTAAAAATACCTGGACATTAAAAATCCACCCCCTAAAATACTTTATAAAACAAAATGACCTGTGACCCTTTCATTCATTTGCATATCCCTAAAAAATAAAATTTATTAGTGAAAGCCACAATGTTTCTCTGATACCCCTAAAATACCCGAGTCGTTTTGACCCCTGAAAAATATGATGAGCACCCCTATCAGGTTGACATGTGAAGACCTCCCCCCCATGACCCCAAATGTTATTTAACTGCATTACATTAATATTATTAAATTTATAGCTATATTTAGCTAGTCCCAGATGAAGGATCTGTGGATATGCTGGGCTTTATCCATTATTATTATTATTATGTTGGCTACACCCGACAACGCAGAAATACACCCCCATGCTGGACTGCGGGACTTATAGTAATAAAGAATTAGAATTGTGAACTTCTTTCATATTGTTTTTTCTTGAAAGTATGAAATTCTGTGTAGGGCCCTTGTTGCTTAGCGGAGCTCATACAATACCTGTAAAGGAAGCGAGCAATGGCTTCTCCATCTAGACTCTGATGGTGTATAAGATGAAACCACTCAGTTCCAATGTAGCACTTTGCATATACATATGTCCCAGGAACAGCCTTTGTCCATGGGCGAAGAGTGTAGATAATTGTCCCTCCATAGCTTTTAGTGGGTCTCTTAGAGGCATTCGAAATTTCCACATCCTTTTGATCACCAAACAGTACTTTCCCCTCCACCTCAGTTTTCTCAGACTGAAGAACATATCTTATTTTATTGCCCTTCAGTGGATCGTCATTCTGAAATAAGCAATTTATTGGGTGCAGTAAGGTCAAATACCCACAAACACAAGGCGATGCTAAAACTTCTGCCATGAATCAGAACCTAACAGAAGGGGGCGTAGGGGTTCGCAGTACTATATTCGAACAAATTTGCCTCGGTATTTCAGTAAAACGCAATATTTCGATATTCTAACTCCGCTCGGTATGCGGGATTTCACTTTAAAACATGCAATATTTCGGGAAAACAAATCTAAAATGAGGGTAATTCGGTAATCTTTGTCTGCGGTGACCAGTATTTCCCCGACCTGAGAGTTACAATATTCCTTTTTGGTTGTGTTTAGGCTTCCTGGACCAGTTCATTTGCATGGCCATGATTATTATATTGTGGTGCGAATTCTGGGCATGATATCGCAGTATTTGCGAATTTTTGAGCTGTTATTACGGTATTTGCGTTTTTTGGACACTATATTACGGTATTCGGGGGTCCCCTACGCCCCCTCCTAACAAAATAGCTAAAACGGAGGGCTGACATATTTTTAGGGTATGAAATTTTGCCATAAATTTCAAGGGTCAAGTAAGTTTATTAGGTATCTAAAGGGGCTTGAACACATCAGGAATACCAATACACCATATTTTCTTGGTTAAGGATTTTTGGTAATTTTGTTAATGCAAATATTGAGCTTGCGTTTGGTCAACCCCGACGTCAACCCTAGGACTTCGACAGAGCAGAAATGACCTACTAAAATCACTAATTTTCAAAAGTAAGGTCAGGTTAACTAAGGTCAACAGAGCTCGAACTTTAACTTCCAATGGTCTGAACATAAGAGATGAAAGTTTTGTTAATTTTAGCTGTAATTAATCCTTATTTTTGTTTCATATTATTTTATCTTTTATCTGTCACTTCTCAAGCACCGTATCATGTATTTTTCTTTTTTTTTAAATGTGACCATTATTTTATTTATATCCAGCATGCAATGTAAATATCTCCATTCACAACCTTGAGAAGATCGGTTATGGCCGATTGAAATATCGTTATTAAATAATCATCGTTTAAGCTGTTCGTCGACCTTGCATTATATATATTTACTCAGATAAGCTTGATTTTTTGCACACGCACTCCTCATTGGATTAAAAACAAAATATCAAAAATGACTTTTTTCTATTGGATCCGTCTTTGAGATATTACGCTTTGAACTCTAGTTTCTGTACCATTTTATGGGAGAATTAGTACTTTGATCAGGAATTATGCAAACTTTGCTCAATCATATCTAAAATTCATTTCCTCAAATTTCTTAAAACTTTGGTTTGGTCATAGAAACTCCCCGTATACGGAATATTGAGCCGATTAAAATATGGCGAAGTTAGACATTTCATTTTTAGTCATTTCCGCTCTCGCTCTGTCTAGGACTTCAAAAACCGAGAGGTGGAATACAACAAATGTTAAATGAGAAAATTTCAACAAAGAAAACCGAGAGAAAGACAGTAAATATATCAGTCGGCAGCTCAGGAAAATTTTGCGGGAGACAGGAGTGAAAACTTTGAGAGTTCGAAATCTCACCTTAGCTGATGCGGCCGCCATCTTGAAAGTGGGAGGAAAATATGTGTGAGCGCAGACGTAAGTGACGTTTATCAAAATTCGCGCCAAAAATAGTCACGTGGCAAGTGGCAATATTTTTCCCCTTGTTAAAAAAACAATGAAACAAAAATAAAAGCAAGCAATATCCTCTATGAATTAAACAAATTTCTGTTTTCTTAACAGCATAAACTCCTAGATGAAATATTTGTCTCGTGTTAATTAGGCAAACGCTCAAGTAAAGCTGACTTTCGAAAGATTTGGACTCCCTGTGGAAAACGATCCTGCAATGTATTCTGGGAATAATTTCCTACATTTACCTCGGCAGCGTCCGGCAGCGAAAAAGTTGATAATTTTTACAAATTTCAGGCCAGTTTTAGTGGCAAACGTGGCATTAAACTTCAGTCAAGTGTTATGAAGTTTACAATCAATTATTCACGGGATCATCGGCGCTCTGGTGTAGTAGAGATTGGAGAAGAACGTCTTGAAACCCCATGTTGTCTTCTTTATACACGAGCTGGAACTGTTCCTCACGTTGTTCAAGATTTACTGATAACATTGAGAATTTACCGGGAGCTGTACAATTGACTCTTCCAACACTGTAGGTAGTAATTTTACAATATTTATAGACGTAGATCTTCTTCCTGGATAAATTATATCTTCTTTATTTTTATTCATTTGATCTGATGAGTTTCTAGCTGAATGTTCTCCTTGTTCTCGTTGAGTTTTGTCCTGCTAGTATACATAACTTTAAAAAATTAAGTTAACCTTTATTTTTGCTACAACTATACAACTATTTTTGTTTGATATGGTAGGGTTTTGTGTACTGAAAAAAGAAAAAAAATTGCGACCACGAAGGGACTCGAACCCTCAATCTTCCGATCCGAAGTCGGACGCCTTATCCATTAGGCCACGCGGTCATTTACATCCTTTGAGGTCTTGAAAGTGTCTATATACGTTGGCTTGTCACACAAGATTGATTCTTTCACACATGTACTACACGTGTTTTACTCATTTTTTGGGTGTGAAAAATGAAGCTCAGCGATGAATCTTTCAGATTGTTGGTCTGCTGTATATAATTAGTGTTCTTTCTCACTTATTGAAATTATACTTTATTTATTTAACATTTTGTCTCTATAGGTATGATCAGCCCTGCAAAGAGGTTATTGACCAAGAGAAAGGAATCAAAACATTTCTAGGCCTTCAGGTACTTTTGGGCATATATAGAAAACTTAGATAGAAGATAGATAATGAGTCAAACCGCATAGCTTAGACATGCGGCCACTAAAAAAAGAAGAAGGAAAAATAACATCCAAAAGCTATCTACAGTATTAACTATGGTTGGAGCATTAGCATTACAATGGAAATGTTGATAAACAGTGAATAGCACTATTTTGGACATTTTTTGTTGATGTTATTGCTGCTTTCAGACATAATCATTGGCACAAATGTGAGAGTCCATTTGATTAAATAATGAATTTTTGTTAGCCATTTTAATATGTATCACATTTGTTTGGGCACGGAAGGACGGATGGGTGTTGAAAAGTGACCCCTCCCCCCCCTCTGGAATTTCCAAAGGAAAATACAGTATTTGTATGGAACAAATCAGGTAAATTGACCCACCCCTCTAGATTTTCCAATCCCATCTGGGGGGTGGGGGGAGGGATATTCTCTGGAACCACACATTTCAGAAGTCCTTGGTTCACAGACCAACCCAACAAGTCAAGAAGGTAAAAAAAGTGGGACACTCCAAAAGCGGGACAGTTGGTATCTCTGTTGGTAAAAACAAGCAGACCATGATCTCCTTCCTTTGGCCTGCTTGTCATGTTGCCTGTGTCGAGCCAGATGATCATGTGAATTATCCCTCACTCCATCTCCTGACTGATTTGCCCCTTTAATCACATAGCAGTCAACCCTGTCTACTCAGTCATTCTGGGTGGGCTTTCTGTGGTTAGATGCAATATCTCCTGAGAGCCACTTCTCATGCTTCCACTTAATAATTACCTATAATAATCGTTTAATTCCATACTTTGTGCATTGCATTTGCTGAATTACAGTATGAGCCAGAATACAATTGGCAAAAACAATTGGTGACCTTATTTACAAATTATTATATACAAAAAATTATGGAAATTACAATTTATGGACTGGGCCTTACAATTTGTATATATACAATTTTTACATGCATTTAATAACTATAAGAAAAAATCATTCTTAATATCATATAAAATCATAAGTCATGTATAATATCATAAGTCATGTGCCCGTAGGCACATTGCCGGGAAATAACTGTTTTTAAGCCTTTCAGTCCTACATTTGTACAGAGTTGGTCTATTTGAATAGCGGAGGGTGTGGCCGTGCATGCATGCCCAAGTTGGCAGGATAAGATGGCTAAGACAAGAGTCCTTAAACTTTTCAAAAGTTTTATCACACAAGTTCTTTCTTCTTGATTTTAGTGTGCCTCATCCTGACAGTTTGAGGGCATCATCATAGTTTGTCACCGGGTAAATGATCTTAAGTGCATGCATCTGTACCCTCTCTAGTTTACATGATGACTGAGCAGAGAGGGACAAGAACCCCCTCAGAACACTTTTTAGGTTGAATGCCTGAGCTCAACCCATTCCAGTTCTTTCTTAAGGTGAAACCAACCGCACGCTGGTTAGCAAAGAAGTAGAACACCGGGCTGATGTGTCAGATGTATGGGAGGCTGGTGTTCAACTAGCCTGTGTAGTAAGCTTCTGTTGGATTTCAGGGACAGAGAAAAATCTGAAAGTACGAGATTTTCAAGTTCGCTTGCACGTTTCTCTGACCTCTGAAACCCTCATGAAACACATTTGCATAATGGTAGACCAGACACTGTAACCCATTATTTTCTTATATTTTTCTTTATTATTATAAGTGTGGATATTTTTGGAATCTTGAAATTGATCTTGTAATGTTTCATATCCCAAATTTCCCCCCTTTTCATATTCTACCTGTTGATATTTTTCTAGGATTTTGCTAGTGTGATTACAGTACAAGATCCTTCACAGGATCCCCCCTCAGGCTACAATGAGGAAAATGCTGTGTCTGTGTGGGATGCTGGTGGAAGAAGAAAGGTGACGATTCGAGACAGATTTTATGTGTACTTCTAGTAAGAACCACATTTTAATGAGTATGTTGATTATTTTGTATTTAGCCCTACCACTTTCGTGATACGTTCTTTCTTATAAGCCCCACCACTTGACTGCATGCTCTTAGAAGCTCTACAGAACAATGGTTTCTGTGATGTAATAACAAGACAAAGAACGAATAAAAAGACAGGTATTTGTTCTTCTTTTTTGTCTTGTTGTTACGTCACCGCAATCATAGTTCATCCCACAGAATGCATCGCGCATAGGTGAACGAAAAAAAAAAAAACGCCAATTGGAAATATTCAAAAATCAATAAAATATTCACGACGCTCGCAAAACACATTTTTATTTCGTTACTGTTCCATTGGATAATGGATCTTTTTGGTAAAATGTGGTTGCTTTCTGCCTTGAGTGGCACTTTTATAATGCATTTACAGAGTAAGGTGTACAAATCTGTGCAATTTTGTAGCCAAAAGGTCGACTAAAACGTTTCCCCCCCCCCCCGTTTTAATAGCAATCTTTATAGACCACAGCTATAAGAGGGAGTCTCCCTCTACTGTCTATTTATAGATACACAGGCTTGAAACGTATTTTCAGGTGCTCTTAAAGTGCCACTAGCACCTAATTTGTCACTTGCCTGAAATTCCACCAAATTACGCACACAAGTAGAATACATCATAATCTTTAGCACTACGCCATTTGTTTTGCAAGAGGTTGAAAGGAAAATAGCGTATTTTGACGCCAAAGTTCGGATTTAATGAGCTGTCTTCGTCCTGATATTCAAACAGTCGATTCCCAAGGAACGCACTCCCTGTGCTTGGATCCCGTGTCACATGCGCTGCGTCCCTTGGGAATTGACTGTGTGAATATCAGGGCGAAAACAGCTCATTAAATCCGAACTTTGACGTGAAAATACGCTATTTTCCTTCCAACCTCTGGCAAAACAAATGGCGTAGAGCTAAAGATTATGATGTCTTCTATTTGTGTGCCGAATTTGGTGGAATTTCAGGCAAGTGGAAATTAGGTGCTAGTGGGAGGCTGTCACGATACGCGCATGCTCCTGGAACGATCACTGAGCAAAACTATTTAGATCATCCTATCAGATATCAGGAAACTATTGAAGGATATGTAAAACGTAAACATTTGGTCGGATGGATCGAGAAATAGCGAGATTAAAACGGATTGTTTTCGTGGTTTTCAGCCTTCGCTTGCCATCGTTACGGGACGATACTTCTTTGTTTTGAGATGCGCAGAACAGCTGCGCAGTTGCGTGACAGCCTCATATTAATTATAACGTTTTTTGTACCGCTATTTTTCTGTGCCATTTTTATCATTTTTACGCCGATACGACGTAGGCTATTGGAAAACTAGAGGAAGGCATTCAAATGTTAGAGATCTGTGACGCGTATCAGTATATTTTGTTGAGAATGTTATAAATCCTTAAACTTTATGAGAGTGTTCTATTTGGGGAAGTTTCGCTATTGCGTGTTGATAAGGTCGTGTAGAAAATGGCAGTCTGCGAAAAAATAGATTTCTTATCTATTAATTTTTATTTTACGTTTCTAGATAAATGTTGAGCAGTTTACCACTAAACTATCTTTACTCCGACCTGATGCAGCTGAATGTCTCTGTGATACAATCCCGGCGAATGGACAGACACAAAAGAGAATCCGAAAGTCAGTAGACCGAACACTGAAATTCTTAGATGAAGTTGTCAAGCATAAGGATAAAAACAAGGTAAATGCATGAAATTCGTTTGCGCGCCAATTGGAAAATAATTTAGTTATATTTTATCTATAGGCTCCCTCATTATTATCGACTTATTGCGAATTTGAGACGGAAATACCAGAATATATTGACAGCTAGTTGGGAGAATGTATTTTCCTTATTGGGCGGAGTCGCGTAGCGACGGATATGACTTTGGGAGAGACATCATCACGCGTCTGCGGTGGTTCTCATGTCTCTCCCAGCATCACACGTGCTCTTTTTCGCCGACTAAGTCATAGAAAGTTGTACTCTAATGCTTGATTAAATCATAGATAATATTTCAGGATCTCCATAACTGCGCATTGCTAGGACCAATAGAGGGGTCCGATTCCCTAGAAGAACGTCTTCGATCAGCTAGAGAAACAGCCAAGAGACCAG
The DNA here is from genome assembly GCA_033964015.1 of Scolanthus callimorphus. Taxonomy (NCBI): domain Eukaryota; kingdom Metazoa; phylum Cnidaria; class Anthozoa; order Actiniaria; family Edwardsiidae; genus Scolanthus; species Scolanthus callimorphus. The sequence continues at coordinate 37,881,754 of CM066911.1, forward strand.
TGGCAGGTAATGCTCACTAGATCGTTAATGACATTTTCATTACTGCCTCGTACCCAGGCTCGATCTAGTGATTTTCGAGGCGAGTTCGACCGGGAGCGCGCAAGGCATCAAGAGCTCATTTCTTCGATTGAGCATTCCCGTGGTCCTTTGCGAGAGCGCCCGAACCTTCCCATTGATGCATTGCGCGCCTCGAGATTTTACCTTTCGCGGATCGCCGCGGGTTTTTGCCCTTTTTTGACAACACCTGGGTACGCGGCAGTTTTCATTATTCATTGAAACGCAGGCTTTATTCGATGGACGGAAGCCAACGAAGTTTGGTGTTCGGAAATGTAAAGTGGGGGTTCGTGGAATAATGAATATGACAGTAATTTGTCGAAAAAGTCCGCCCCGTTGAGGACCCCTCTAGCTACCCACCAAATAATTTTCTAGTTGCCTCAATACATCCTGGAACTCCTGTTAATTCGGGAGAAGGTCAAGCAATGGTATATTTAGGTTACCGATTTGAGGGTTATATTAGGGCTTGAAAATTAAAAGACTGGACAACGGGACCCGAACACAGCCCCGCCCTTCTGCCCTCTTGCAGCGATCTGGTTGCATGTGTCCTTCATACCGACAGACTACATACACACATACATTCTATTTAAACACGGGAGAGGTGCGATCTTACAATGACAACTGGTATGATTATCTGCATAAATATCTTTATAAATTTTATAAAAGTATGTAAAATTTAACAGTATATACATTTTTAGACTTTTTTTCGTTAAAATGAGTAGGGGGCACAAAAAGAACCCAACGCCTTCTTAGATTGAGAAAGACTAGTTATCGATCTAATTTCGTTAGGCAGACTGTTCCATCCCATGACACTCCTGGAATTTACTGTAACCTTCTCCTCGAAAATTTAGTTTTTTGGCAAAGGGAAAAGAAGTTTGGTGTTTCGGTCCCTGAGGTTGTACGTAAATAATATTATTATATAGACACGAGTGTTTTACTGGGAAATACGCCACTCGTAGAACTCATACGAAGCTACATCCGGGTCCTCAGTGACATATTTTCCATATCCTCACTAGTGAGGATATCGGTCAAAACAAAAGTGCTTGGAAATCAATTTGGAATACTTTTTCCGGTTTGTCTATATAATAAAAAGAAAATTACACGCTGGCTTGAAGATATGAGTTTTATTTTCTCGTGTCAAAAACAATATTTTACTCATTCGCTGCGCTCATTCGTACAATATTGTTCTTGCCACTCGAAAATAAAACTCATATCTTCGCACCACCGTGTAATATCCTCTATATAATAATAATTTATATAGCGCCTATACATATATGTTCTAGGCGCTTTACATCCATAAAAAAAGTAGTCGATTAAAAAAACAATAATAAAAATTTTAATATAAAATAAAAATCACTAAAACAATAAAAATAGTAAAAAACATGGTTATCATAATAAAAATTACAATATATTTCGAATAAATTATCAGTTTAAAAGTACAATTGATATACCGCTTAAAGATGGTTATCATAATAAAAATTACAATATATTTCAACTTCAGCTATCGTGTAGCTATCTGCGAGAGTATTGTAACGTGACCTGAGGTACTGTGGCTAACTCGCAAGACACCCTCTAGCCAAGTAACATTTTATGTATATTGTATACTTTTATTTATATTGTATTTCCTATATTGTATTGGACTGGGCCACCTGTGTTTCCGGCCTGTTTAATAACCAGTTAAGTGTGTCCCTTGTATTGTAGTGTTCATTTAGAATCAACTGTTATTTGTTGTTGCAGGATTTACTTTACAAGGATTTAGTTGTTCAACTGCTGACTGGGAAACCCTTTTGCAGCGAACAGTGGTAAGTCGTCGTTAAAATAACCATGAGGCCAACAGGAGTCTCCATCACCTATTGGTGGGCGTCCGACGCACAGGGAGCCCATCAACAGGGGTCTCCATCACCTATTGGCGGGCGTCCGAAACACAGGGAGCCCATCAACAGGGGTCTCCATTACCTATTGGTGGGCGTCCGAAACACAGGGAGCCCATCAACAGGAGTCTCCATCACCTATTGGTGGGCGTCCGAAACACAGGGAGCCCATCGCCAGGAGTCTCCATCACCTATTGGTGGGCGTCCGAAACACAGGGAGCCCATCGCCAGGAGCCTCCATCACCTATTTGTAGACGTCCGAAGCACAAGAATAGATGAATCTATTATTAGATTGTATATTTTTATTTTGAAGATGGCTGAAATCAGCGCTGCCATCGCACTGAATGAGTTGATCCCCATACTCTCACTCGCAAAGTACCAATGTCACGTTTAAATTCTAAAAATAAAAGACTCTTACTCATGCTGTGCATATGGCTAGACCTAGTGGTGTGGATGGATGGAGGCTCCTGTTGATGGGCTCCGGAAATAACCCCTTATTCGTTGTGCACTCTTAGGGGTGGACCATTTGATCTTTGAGGAAAGTTGAATGGGCACGTTGAACTGGTTTCGCCCAGCCTTAGCCCATTTTAAAGGGCTGTTGTTTAACTGTTCGCTTTCATTTCCCAGGATGAATTACCGAGGGAAAAGGTCCGTGTATCACAAGGCATTGGAGCACCGGGTATGTTGTCATCATGTAGCAATGTAATCACTCGTTTTTCCTAAATGCAATGGTCGATTCCAGCTATAAGCGCGCACACTCTACTCTATTCAGAAATGCCCAAGCCCTATAACTACCAGAATGCAGCGCGTGCTTTTGTAACAGTTTGTTTTACAGGCATCCAAAATCTCCCGACATGTAGCGCGCGCTTTTGTAACATTTTGCTTGACAAATATCCCACATCTCCCGATATGCAGCGCGCACTTATTAGCAGTTTGTTTGACAAATATCCCACATCTCCCGACATGCAGCGCGCACTTTTTAGCAGTTTGTTTGGCAAATATCCCACATCTCCCGGCATGCAGCGCGCACTTTTTAACAGTTTGTTTGACAAATATCCCACATCTCCCGACATGCAGCGCGCACTTATTAGCAGTTTGTTTGCCAAATATTACACATCTCCCGACATGCAGCGCGCGCTTTTGTAACAATTTGTTTGCCAAATATCCCACATCTCCCGACATGGAGCTTCAGAAAAACTTCCTCGATTTGATGCGTTCCACGTCTGCATCGCTAAAGGTCACATCATGACCAATAATGTAGAAGGGGGCCCAGTTGGAAGCGCCTTGAAACTGCTCTGTTTCCCTCAGTTTCTTCATACTCTTCTGAACAGCAACACAACAAGAGGAACCTTGTAGCAAGAACCTGTTTATTGTAACGAAAACAAACAAGTATTTTAATCAATGCAAGGTTCCGGAAGAACCTTATCTCCCCCTTAAAACTTTGCATTTCTCATTTCTTGATTAGTATAGGTAATCACATGGCGCCGAGTACAATTTGCCCTTCTTATCAGGCGTAGGGGGGGGGGGGGGGGGGGGGGGGGGAGGGGGGGGGGAGGGGGGAGTCATCGGGTCCAAATGAACCCCCCCCCCCCCCCACTCCCAACGAACCGATTTTTTTGGGATCGGTTCGCTAATGACGTTTTGTCATTTCAAAGTGGTTCTTTTCTTTTATGTGACCCAATGTATACCAGTAAATAACATTCATGATTCACGGCCCGGACGGTGTAATTTGCAGGTGCAGGTGTGCAGGTGTGCAGGTGTGCAGGTGCGCGTTTGCAGGTGTGCATGTGCGGGTTTGCAGGTGCAGGTGTGAATGTGTCTATAAATAGTCTACAATCTATGTACAGGTTATATTGATTCCAACTAACCAATTTTCCCCAGTTCGTTACCGAGTACAGGGCAGTCAAGAGCCGTGAGCAGTCCGAGCGCCAAATGCTGTTTTTTTCATCAAAGTCTTTTGTTTGATACTTCACAGGAATGGGGCTACCTTTTATCGAACGTTTCTTAGCTTAGAAAGAACAGTCAGCGTCTTAACTAGCCCTATTGCGCGAGAAACATTGAAACGCCGCCGAGATTCAGCCATTTTGTTAACACAGGCAACCCACCTTATCGTGTTAAGGTGGGTTGCCTGTGTAAACAAAACAAAATGGCCGTAACTCGGCGGCGACACACGCCTAAATCGAGGAATGCTCACTGGCACTTAGAATTTTTTTTCTAAACAAGCGCTCACCTACAGAAGTGAAAAAAGAATTATGAAAATCACCAGGGTTCGAACCTGTAACTTTCCAGTCTCTATACCCTAACCCTAACCACTACGCTACCAGCGAATTCGCTGGTTCGGACAGCTCGTTTTATTGATTACGTACCTTAATAGTATTAATCTTTAATAGAACGAGGCATATACTATAAAAATATACTAAAACGATGTATTAACCCTTATCCTGACTAGTAGTCTTGATAGTTCAGATATTTTGAATGTTTTTAGGTCAATTTGAAGTAATATTGTCAAAAATATCGTTAAATTATTCATGGTGAGCATTCCTCCATTTAGGAATGACGCGGCGGCGTTTCGATGTTTCTGTTCTTTCTAAGCTAAGAAACGTTCGATGAAAGGTAGCCCCACTCCTGTGAAGTATCAAACAAAAACGACTTTGATGAAAAAACAGCATTTGGCGTTCGGACTGCTCACGGCTCTTGACTGCCCTGTACTCGGTGACGAACTGGGGAAAATTGGTTAGTTGGAATCAATATAACCTGTACATAGATAATAGACTATTTACAGACACATTCCCACCTGCACCTGCACACCTGCACCTGCAAACCCGCACCTGCACACCTGCACCTGCAAATTACACCGTCCGATTCACGGCCTCGTGAGAGGGCCACGGACAACAGAGAAGGATATATATGTGTTTTCTCATACGTTGTACTTCATCGGCAAAAATTAAAATCCTGGATACGCCACTGCTTATAACAATTTGGGATTAATTTCACCGCAGACGGCTCGAGCAATTTTGGAAAAAAAATTGAAAATACTCGTGAAATTAATCCCAACTCGGGCAAAATTCAGCGCGTATGTTGACTGCAAAGCCAAAAAGGTTGAAGAAACACTGTCAATCAAGGCACTTTTTATTCGTTCATTCATCAGAATTTGACCATTGTTGAAAGCTTTGAACGAACGCACATTCAGAATTGGAAAAGAAAAAAGAAACGTTCCAGCGTCCAATTGCAGTCAAGTTATTTTGCCCTCAGTTAAGAAAAATGCCCTCGCTCTTAGCCAATCAGCATTGAGTAATTTTGCTCTGTATATTATACGTATTGTTATTACTGTTCGACGAACCAAAGCGCATGCGCGAGATTCGATATATAGCTGTTGAGAGAAATAACCTTCTGTGCTTGCCCCTCACGTTCAAAATAAGTCAAATTAGCGAATTAGCTCTCGAATGGCTTTTCACCAGAGCCTTTTCTGCGAGGCGACGAGCCGGGGGCTCTGGCCATAGGACAATGGAAGCCGCTGAGAGAAATGACTTTCTGTGCTTGCCCCAACTTTCAAAATCAGCCAATCAGCGAAGGCCCTTGAATGGCTCTATACCAGAGCCTCCCCCGGAAGGTGTTAAACGCCATTGATACGAGAATGTCAGACTCTACCGTATTCAAGTCCTATTTGGAACATACCAATAAAAGTAATGCATAAAGACTTCTGTGGCTGCATCTGAGATTGCCCACAGGGTGACCAATACGGAGGCTGCACCTGCGCCCATGAAGGACCTGGCTATTCCGACCACCCCCTCCGCTGATCTGATAGTCCCGTTAGCTGATTGACAACAGCTGAGGACCACTAGCCGGGCGCGCATGCGCAGTTGTGCAATGTCCGAGCAGGTCAAAAGAAAATCCTCGGAAGGTGGTGAAGAACCTTGAAAATAAGGAAAAGTAGTAATGTATGAATTACTTAGTGAATAAACAAGGACGAGTAGTTTATTGTTAAGTAGAAACCCACTACCATGTAGTAGACTAGACGAAATATCAGAAAATTGCAATATTTAAGGCGCATGAGGCATTTTTTAGTAAAAGCTGGCAACAAGAGTTTTCTTATGTAATTTTTCACGCTGAATCCGAATTTTCTTGTTGCCATCCCTGATTTTGCATTTTAATGGTGAAAATGACGTCATCATGATTGACAGCTGTTCGCGAACCCCTTAAAATAGTTTTGTCGCTATATTTCAAATTCGAACGAATATTTAACTTGAACAGGATAGTTTAGAATGTTCTATACGAAAAATTGTCGTATTATACGGATATGGCGCTGCTGTGATATTCAAAATGGCGGATCCAAGATGGCCGCCATATCGTGAAATTTGATTTTTAGAAACTATCAGTCTGGTAGTCAAAAAAGACATGGAAATAAATACCTGACAATGAATTCAAGGTATCACAGTATGAAATGCAGTGCTGCTGGTCGAATGAAGCCATATTAAATATATAAAAGGCAAATCAATATGAAAAGGTGAATCAGATTCACCGCCGCTTGATTTTACGATCTAAACGATATCACCATTTTTCGATGATCATCCTCAGTCCCGGTAACAAAACTGTGCCTTTGAAGTCCTTATATCAAAAGCTCGTTCAAAACGATCGTGCAATCTGCTGCCCCTGTGGCATAATCGAAAAATAGCGGAAACCTCAGGACCAGCAGAAAACCTCAAAAGGAAACCTCAGACAAGAAAGGGGTTGGAATAGGAAAGGGTTTTCAAGCATAGAGAGGAAAGCTACTCCGAGGACAAATTAAAGTCTTACATTCGCTACTTTTGCTTATAAGTTCAAAGTTGCTACCACCAGGCTATAAAAAAATTCGGAAAAGGCTGGAGCAACGCCTAAATTGCCATAGAAAAATTTCCCCCTTTATCCCTGCTTTTTTCTTATCATTATTATTCCTGTGTGTGTAAGAGGAATATTCTGCATGCATTTAAAACAATAGTCGTAGATGTATTTGACTCAGTGATAGGCTTTGAAATCAATAGTCATAGTGAGAACTTTTACAGTAGGGACGACTAACTTGCTATAATTTTGTGGATTGCGCTTCCTACCTAAATTCACTAACAACAATCATATATTTGCCTATATATTATTCTCTTTCCACCATAATCGTCAGTTGCTACTTTTTATGTATTGCGAAATCGTTTAAGTGTTGTCTTTTATATTTTTTTAAGTTTAGCCTTTGAACGTGATGGCCTCAAACAATCAACAGATATCCAAAATGGCGGCACGGCGGCCATCTTGGATCCGCCATTTTGGATGACGTTCTACGCCCATCAATCACCCTATCCCATAATATAGATACATTTTTTTGAATATCACACTGCCACTTATACATTTGAATTTCACTGGCCGTTAAAATTTGAAAAGAAAAATCGGCGAAAAATTCATTGTAGAGGTTTGTGTGACAGCTGTCAATCATGACGTAATTTCACCTCTAAAAATGCAAAATCTGCGTTGGCAACAAAAAAAATTCGGATTCAGCGTAAAATTTTGCATAAGATGGCACTTGTTGCCAGCTTTTACTAAAAAATGCCTCATGAAGTACGATTTTCCGAAAGTTCGTCTAGTCTATAGCTTCGATTTGTTGTTAACGCATCTTTAATTTCGCATTTTCAGAAAGATTAACGCTAGCGTTTTTCGATTCTCACCAACTATTCGTGATAGATAGTGAGTAGCTGAGCCAATCAGATTGCAGGATTCGTGATAGAATGCGAGTGGGTATTTACTAACAAGTAATTCGCCGCCTTTTTGTTCCAAAATCACAAGACAAAGCGGAAAAAAGCAATGAGCCAATCAACGTTTTGGTTCTTAGAGCGGATTTCACATGACTGTCGTGAAAGCAATTGCAATTGAGCAATCACTAGCCAATGAGAATCGAGAGAAATCACCACTTGCTCCTAAATGGCTTTTTTTCTCAGCCAATCACAAGCCGAACCAATTACTAAGTAATTACACAATTGTATTTACTAAAGAATTTAATTGGCTGAGAAAAACGAGTAGCCAATGAGAACGCAAAGCAATCACAATTACATAACGAGTGTTGGCAGTCATGTGAAATCCGCTCTAAACAAAAATGAGTACTTTTTGGTAGCTTGGTCAACTTTTGTACCATAAATCCCAGCATCAGGCTTTGCTTTCCAACATGAGGAAATCCCGCACGCTGCTTGGCCTCGTTTCCATGCTGAATAAATCGGCTGAACATTTGAACTTGGCGCTTGTGTGACAAAGGCGAATAGGAGACGACATTGTAAACTTACCTGGATATGTCTCGGTGTGGGGTCCTAACATCACCGAGCTTGCTGGAGCTTCTGAGTTGTGAAATGTAGCCGCCCCTGGACAAGTCACGTGAGCTGGGGCAAGGTAGACCTCGCCTCGCCGGGAATCACCATGAGCAGCTATGTGAACAACACTCGCTTGCGAGATGTACTTTAGCACATTTGCTTTGGTTGCTTGCTCTAGAACTAGCGCAGATGTGTCAAACATGTTTGCCACCGCTTCCGCCTCTCTCTGTGCCCCTGGTAATGGCGCAGGGGTTAGGGTTTCTCCTCGGACTGTTAAAGTACCAAGTAAGGGATTACCAATCACTAACGCTCCGCCTAAATCATCATGTGCGCTCACATTGTAATGCGACGACAGTGTTTCTAAGGATGTGCACACCTGTATGCTAAACCTGTCTGACAGGTATTTGCCTTGGGAATCAAGAAGGGCAGAATACGGAATCTTGTACAAGAATCCTTCAGGAATAATCCGTAAATGGTTTCCTTGGAGGTTTTCCTCGACAGGCTTGATAAGCATATTATATAACACGCGTAACGGGTTTGTATTGTAATTGTGAACTTCGTTGTGGCCGGCTTGGTGAGGTCCGCTGTCCTTTGGCTTGGATGCAGCTTCAGGTAAGCAATTTGTTTGCCCGGTTTCAAACTCCTGGCTCTGCTTCGTCAAAACAGCCCCCAGTTGAGTCTTACCGGCGGATGCAGCTTCAGGTGAGCAATTTGTTTGCCCGGTTTCAAACTCCTGGCTCTGCTTCGTCAAAACAGCCCCCAGTTGAGTCTTTCCGGCGCACTCGTTGGAGAGATTTCCCATGGCTTCTGTTAGTTTCGGCTTGAAGTTCTTCTCGCTTGCCATGGCGAAGAAATCCTCTAATTTTTCCTCATCTCTAGCTGCCAAATCTCTTTCACTGTACACTTCGTTGCCTCTTTCTCCCTCTACAGTTAGCAACGCTGTATTTGCCATCTTTGAAAGCTTATCCAAGAATTCCTCGCCCCCTGGAGATGTACCAATGTACATGGTAACACCATCTTTGCAAGTCACCCAGCTCAAAAGGTCCCCGTTGAGGACTGCAGTGAATGACAAGGTTGTTGACTCTGTATCTTGTTTCAGTGACTGCAGACAGGACTTCGTGGTTTCGACGTCTTCTTCATCTGTCTCCTCAACATTCACGCCCATTCGTCGTCGTAAGAGGTCTTTCAATGCCAATGCACGTCCTCTGTCACATGCAAGAAAGGCGTCCTCAAATCGTTGTTGGTTAATTAGTATGACTGTCAGCATCTTGTAAGCTCGTACATGAAGGTCACCTAAAATACAACGCAAAAAGAGCAGATTACAAAAACTACAGAAGACCAAAGACACCTGGCCATCCGTAGACGAGAGACGTTACAGCTAGCTGATCTCGTCTCACGGTGCGCATTGTTTGTCAAAACGAAACGTTCCTAGATCCGGCGAGAGATCCTCGATTTTTTTTTGCAGTTTGTGGGAAGTAAAAACTAGATTTTACCATCGTACAGGTGAAACCCAGTTTTCATTTGACATGAGGCAAGATTTTCTGAGGAGATGGAACAGTTTTTATGCTCAATTGCAATATTTTTTTAGAATCTGTTTGGATCCAGCCAATCAGCAAAGGACCTCAAATGGATGTCACCAGAGTCTCCCCTGCGAGGAGACGAGCCGAGGAGCTCTGGGTACGAGAATGCCTTACCTATTGACACCTTCATATCATCTTCATTACGCATGCGCAGACGTATCTCCCTGAACTTCTTAATACACTTGTTCATATCCGTTTCCGCCTGGGCGTGGTTCTTTATATTTTCCTGCAATACTCCGATTGCGTAACACCCTTCCGCCTCCCCTTGGAGGTCAAGTGTTGACCTGGCGAATTCAACAGTCTTGGTATAGTATTCAATAGCTTTGTCAATTTCTCCAAATTCTCTATACAAATTACCGAGGTTACCATAGCATCTCCCTTCAACGTGTTTATCTTTAATTTGCTGAGCGATCTTTAAGCTTTCCAGATGATGCGAAAGAGACTCCTCGTAGCGACCTAGCTTGTAAGTAGCAATACCCAAATTAGAGTGGGCGCGACACTCTCCAGATTTACTACAAACTTCCTTGCACAACCTTAAATGTTCTCTATGGTACACTAGGGAAAGCATGTATTTTTCTAATTTCATGTAGCAATTTCCGAGGTCCCCATGAGTTTGCGCCGTAATTACTTTATCGCCGATCTCGACGCAGACATCTAGCGCTTCTTTGTACACTTCCAGCGCTTTATCAAACTGTTGTGTAAAATGCAAAACATTTCCTATACCTCTTAATGCAACTATCTCAGAATCTTTCACTTTGCATTTCCTTGCAAGCGTGAGAGCCTTTTGGTGGTATTCTAAGGCTTGTTTGCAGTCACCCATAGCGAGAAAGGTGTTGCCAATGCGGAAGTAAGCATCCCCTTCTGCCACTTTATTGCCACATTTTTTAAAAACTCGAGGCTTGTAGTGTAATGGTATAATGCCTTTTTGAAATCACTGTGTCCAAAAGCTGTGCTTCCCAAATTCCCATGACAGATGCCTTGCATTTCTATGCTGTTTTGACACTGTGTTGCTATCTCTAAAGCTTGCTCATAGAATGGTACTGCAGTGGAATTATCACCCCGTCGGTGGTTGACTGTCCCTAGTCCGGAGTATGCATTGCAAAGCATATCGTAGTCATTCAGTTCCAACGCAATGTCCAGACTCTTTTTCTGATACTCAAGAGCATTTTCGAGCTCGCCAATGCCGCTGTAAGCAGTTCCTAGACCACTGTATGCAATCCCTTCCCACTGTTTGTCCATCATGGATGTAGCAACCTCCAGTATTTGCTGGTAATGAAAAATACTTTTAACATTATTGTTTCCTGTTGCGGCAAAAGCCTGTGCCAAGATATGATGTTCCATAAGTTCTCCCATTCTGTCGCCAGTTTCTTGGAAAAGTTTAAGTCCTTCTTTGGCGTACGTGATAGCGGACGAAAAGTCACACATCATTAAGAATAGGCTCGAAATTTTTCGATAAGCAGTTTTTAGAGCGCGTTTATCACCAAGCACTGTCGCGACGTTTAAATACTTCAAAAAGAAGTCTATTGCTTCTCTCTCGTTCCCCTCTAAAACAAGAGCATCTCCTAACTTGAGAAAAACTTTTTGGCTGCATAATACGTCTTCTGCGTCTTCAGCTAAGTAGGCACTTTGTTTCAGATATCTCGTAGCCTGATTTAGGTCTCCTACGGCATAGCGATTTTCACCAAGGTGGTACAGCCTCCATGCTTCTACGCGTTTCTGATTGGTGCGCACTTGACGCTTGTTGTGCTCGCTTAGCCAATCAGCTTCAAGCAGTGCCTGGTAGATCTTACTGGCCTTGTCAAAGTGGTGGTTCTTGACGTAGTGCTGACAGATTCCCTCACACATGTTGCTCACCACTGTGGTGATTTCTCTTGCGTTCATGCTGTTCTTTTTTCTTGACGAGAGCTAGTCAAGCAAAAGAGGGGGATATTAGGGGGCGTAGGATTTTTTGGGCGGGGGTGCTCGTCGTACCTTTTAGGGTTTAAAATCAGGCCTCTGGTACCTTTTACCGGGGGTAAAATTCGAAAACTTCTGGCAAACCAAGCAAGCACTATAGCTTGAATTTCAGACGTCTTGTTGGTGCCTAGGGGTCAAAATCAACTAAGCGACTCCATTTTGGATACCTTTTAGGGGTGAAATCGAAAGTTCCCGACGAGCATCCCCGTCCCAAAAATAGGGGAGTCCCCCCCAGTGCGTAGGAGCGTGGGGATAAAAATAGAAGAACATTTCCCATACAAGCCAGGAGTTAATTACCAGGAGGAGTGTCCATCTAGCACCATGTATGTGTTGGTGGAGTATACTGTTGCTAAAAATTTAAATTCGAGTGAAAATAAAGATTATGTATAAATGTATGTATATCCAAGAGAAGCGAATAGCATAGCCTCGATTGTTGCGTAGTTCATCTCGCCGTCTGGAGATCATGAATACTAGCAGTGCCCTACAAGTTTCGAACAAGTTGGTTATCGGCAAGTCTTTGTTTAAATTGTGAGAATGTGTTGCTTAATATACACTTTTTGAAGCTGATAGGGCCAGCTAATGCAGTGCAAGCTTGGTTATTATTCTAAGTAATGGAGTTCGTTCGATTCGTGTGCTAGACAAGGAAGCTAGATGAAGCTAATGACTTATCAAAGGAATTAACTTACCTTTTGGACCGATATTGTGAGATCGGCAGCCTATTTTCTTTTAAAGGAACAAGGCAACTTACAAGATCGGTTCTTCTTATTTGGCACTAAGATTTCCAATAAATAGAAAGAGCCCCGGAGCTACTTTTCCGGCTTCGCTATTTAGAAATTACGTAAGAAAACGAAAGTGAAACTGGAGGCCGGAAATGAGAGAGCAAGGCATTGCGTGACTTGATCTTAGCCAATTCAACTCTCGTTCGTGCACGTGAATGTTTCTTTTTCAATGAAAAACAATGGAAAAAGATGCAATATTTTCGTTTTTTTTTTTTACATCGACTGTTTTTATTATGCGAAAATATCGTCATGTAGTCCGGCGGATTATCGTAAAAATTGCGCACTTTTGGCTAAAGACTCCAGACTTTGCATGTCAATAGTTTTCAGTATTTTATTGAAGATAAGATATGGAGGCACGCTAAATTTTATTCGTAGCGAAAGCTAGAACAGTTTTAATGTGAACCATTGTTTTGCCATTGGCAGCCATCTTTGAATCCTTTGTTATTCATGAGCTCTGCGGCACTTAGTGAAATCATCCATTGTCCGTGTTTATAGAGTATAGCACAGTACTAGGAAGAAATATCATGCCAAAATTTTAGAGACAAACTTCGTTTTACACATTTGACACATGAGGTACCAATTATCTCGATTTGTTTTTAGAATTTGTTGGTCATTCTTGAAACATTTTATCAAACCTCAGTCAGACTATTGTTTTACAATAGAAATTCTAAACATTTCGAAACATTCACAATACACTGATCGTGACATTTAATAGATCACCAAAAACTGTAAGGAAACGCTCAGCCGAAGTCAGTCAGCTCAATCCATAGCTCAGAATTAGCAAATGTTGAGCTGCTATGGCTGTGTAGTCTAGAGAACAACTTGAATGTTACAAAGCTAAGTTCTAAACCTCATTTGAATAACAAAGCATTCAAAATGGCTGCTATTGAGCTAAACAATAGTTCACTCTAAAACCTCTCTAGCTTTCGCTACGAAAGAATTCTAGCGTGCCTCCATATCTACGATTTCAAAATACATTGAAAACTATCACCTGGCAAAAAATTGGGGCTTTAGCCTAAAATGCGCAATTTCCTCGAAAATTTGCTCTAATCCGCCGGACTAATGAAGAAATATCGTCCCTGTTTGTTGTTTTATCGTTTGTCCTCTATTTCGTAAAGGCACTTCGTTACATTGTCGATTGTCCCTGCTTTAAAATATACACCTATTGAGAACGAAATTCTCGTGTCAACTCAAGTTTCTTTCAGAGCAAATTTCTTGGGAGCGATAATAATACTATTCTCATTTTATAAGTTTTTTTTATCCATTTTTATATATATAATCATATGTAAAGCCATATATTCTTATAATTTTACTATGTATATAACGCAATTCAGTTTTATAACTGCAACGTTTTTATGAAATTAAACTACCTATCCCATCCATCCATCCATCGATGTATTGTAGACTAACACTTGGCATAAGCAGTGTAATAAGTATGGTTAATTATCCCTAAAAACACGGTGCCCATGATTCAGTTTGCTCCCATGATTCAGTTTGCTCCCATGATTCAGTTTGCTCCCATGATTCAGTTTGCTCCCATGATTCAGTTTGCTCCCATGATTCAGTTTGTTCCCATGATTCAGTTTGCTCCCATGATTCAGTTTGCTCCAATGATTCAGTTTGCTCCCATGATTCAGTTTGCTCCCATGATTCAGTTTGCTCCCATGATTCAGTTTGCTCCCGTGATTCAGTTTGCTCCCATGATTCAGTTTGCTCCCATGATTCAGTTTGCTCCCATGATTCAGTTTGCTCCCATGATTCAGTTTGCTCCCATGATTCAGTTTGCTCCCATGATTCAGTTTGCTCCCATGATTCAGTTTGCTCCCGTGATTCAGTTTGCTCCCATGATTCAGTTTGCTCCCATGATGCATCGCGGGTTACAACAGGCAGTTGTGACGGTGCAACGTTTTCTAAAATAAATGTATACAACGTTAATTTCATTGGCTGTTTGCACTATTAAACTTTTAAACTTTTAAACCCCTCCTCTGGCCTCATAAAGGACCGCTCTTCCCTGGCTTTTTTTTTTGGGGGGGGGGGGGGGGGGGGGGGGGAGGGCAAAATACCCCTGGAAAATCTATTTTAAGATAAACTGTACCTGGAAAGTCAACTTTTTTACCTCCCCCTTGGAATTTCAAAGCGCCAGACACCTCCCCCCCCCCTACCGTGGAATTTCTAGAGTCCTTAACTCCCCGATGCAATCAGCCATTGCGGCATTCAAATGCGAATATTTTGTTTCTTTTTCTTGATTCTCTCCCAGACGATGTCCTCCAAGCTGTCGAGTGTGGCCTTGATCTTTTTGACTCAAGGTATAACTTAAAAATGTTGATGTCAGCAAAACAATGAAATGTATCTATTTGTATGCCACAAATTATCAAATGGATGTCGAAATGGGGTTTATAGATGTGGACATGTCTGATCCCTAGATGCGGACTTAAAATAGTCCGTGTCAGCCACTCCTTTGTATTAGAAAGAAAGTAAAAGGAACTTAAATTTGTATTATAGGCAATCTTACGTAAGATTTCACAGCTTATAAAATTTCCAAGTTTGAAAACTGTTCAGCCTGGTAAGAAATAAAAAATGTCAATTCCATACGCTCGATAACACACGAAAATACTCCAGATTTAGACTTATCGAGCAGCTGAAATTTGTCTGATAAACCTGTCTAATAAATCATTTCTTGTGAATTTGATTGCATTTAAAGAGCCTGTGTCAGCCGCCATTTTGACAGCATAGCAACATACCAAGTCGGAGAAAGCATCTATTTCCATCGGCGGATTTTGAAAATCTAGAGCTATTTTCCTGATTGAATTTGGTGAATAAAATCTAAGACTTTGTTTTACAGATTTCTACACGTAATTCGTCTTCTTAATCGAACGAAAACAATAACAAAGGCAAAGGAGTGGCTGACACGGGCTCTTTAATCTACCTACAGAAACCCCAAATTCCTGGTACTGTCCCTTAAAGAGCCTCAGTCAGCCTTCATTTTGTCAGCCTAGTAACACACCGAGACAGAGAAAGCATCCGTTTCCATCGGCTGCTTTAGGGCATGTAGTGCGATATTTTCGATTGAAGTCGATAAATGAATAATAAAACTTTGTTTTTAGGAGACTCTTACAAGATTTCTACACGTAATTCGTTGTCTGATATCGACTGAAAACAATAACAAAGGAGTGGCTGACTAAGGCTCTTTAATTTACGCGTTGTCTTTGACATAGTTTTCCCTACCAAGTCACCGAGAGGGGATGCGCATTGTTACTGCGCAGTCGCAACAAGCGTCTAAAGCTCGATATAAACAACCACCCAACAAGCACAAATGATACGAGCGTTGCTACGGTAACTGAGCCAAAAAACACAGGAAGCCCGCATGATAGTGGTGTTGGGATACCAAAAATGACAGAATACGAGATGGACCTGAATCAAACTAGGTATGTTCTTCAGACCCCGTTCACACGAGATCGGTACAAAACCGGACCGGTACAAATCTTGTACGGTACCGCCTGTTCATACGGTACCGGTACAATTCTGGCACGTTTTGCAACAGTGTTCACACGGGACCGTGCACGCCTAGCCGTGCCAAAATCGGTCAGGTACGGCAGGTCCCGTGTGAACGCGCGCCGATACTGTACCAGAATTGTACCGGTCTCATGTGACTACGGGGTCTCAGATGCGCTCATAATCGGTACTGTACAAGAGTCCAGTTTAGAGGCGTGGGAGGCCACCACGTAATTCACCATCCCTGGATACCTATCCAGTAGACAGAGCGGAAATGACCTGCTTAGACCACTAAATTTCAAATAATAAGGTCAGGTTAGCTCTGAGAAGCTTGATTTTTTGCATACAGACTCCTTGTCTTATTAGAAACAAAATATCAAAAATGACTTTTTTCTAATGGATCCGTCTTTGAGATATTAGGCTTTAAACATTGGTTTCTGTGCCATTTTATGGGAGAATTAGTACTTTGATCAGGAATTATGCAAACTTTGCTCAATCATATCTAAAATTCATAATCTTCAATTTTCTTAAAAATTTGGAATTAAGCTTTTAGCCATAGAAACTCTTTGTATACGGAATCTTGAGCTTATATATTGAAATATGGCAAAGTTAGACATTTCATTTTTGGTCATTTCCGCTCTGTCTATCCAGTACCGTTGTTTTGACCTCTTCCCTGGTGACTGTAAAATAAGTGTCCGATGGGCGTGACAATGTTATGTTTGGTGGTTTGTTGTGTTTCTCCAATACGGTAAGCATCTTTCAAAATAATAGTCTGTTCCCAGCTAGCAGAGGCTACTTTTTATCTCCCCGCATTTTTATTTTACTTTAAATATTTTCTTGTGTTTTTCAACTCCGCAAAAGTAGCCTCTGCACACAAATGTCACATTCTCTTACCCAGAGCTCCCCGGCTCGTAACCTCGCGGGGGAGGCTCTGGTGACAGCCACTGACGCATGCGCGAGATTTAGTACAGAGCCGTTGAGAGAAAGACCTTTCAGCGCATGCTCCAACGATCAAAATCAACCAATCAGCGACGGCCCTCAAATGGATGTCCCCAGAGCCTCCCCTGCGAGCAGACGGCTGGGGAGCTCTGGGTACGAGAATGACAAATGTCATTTCTCTGTCGCGCATGTGTGATAAAATGGCGTGAGCTTGGAGAAACTGGTCGATCAAGTTTGTGCGCGAGCAAGAAAATAGGCAAATTATCTGCTGTACAACTTACACAAAATCACTTTTTGTGGCCTTTAATGGCTCGTTTACTCAATTTAAAGGCTCTTAAACGCAGCTCTGATACTCATTCACCACGGAATTACGTAATAAAGTGGTCAAAATGTACTGCGGACCCACTCGGCAAGTTTGCCTGTGAGAATTCGCTGGAGATCGTTTTATTTTCTATAGAAATTTGAGCAAAATGTTGTGTGTTGGTCATTGAACAAGAAATCACTCGTGAAAACGTGCGCTGTTTACGAAGCAAAAACACTGACGCCATTCTTGTAAAACCAGCCAAACCAGTCAAGTACGTCCATGATCCTGGACGAGGTTGTGACATTTGTATGCAGAGGCCACTTCATGAAGTGGCCTCTGCTAGCAGGGAAATAGTCTGTTGTTCTATGTCTTCGGATCACATATATAAATCAGTTTTAGAACAAAGGGGGGTGGACCGAAATTCCAAGAGATTTTAACGGATTGAGTTCACTACTACCGTTACCTCGTTATTATCGAGTTTTATTGCCGGCCTTCAAGCTGTGAGTGCCTGGGGCGAATCCCTTAATATTGCCATTATCGAAACGGGATCCACATAAAGAGGAAGAGCATATTAAACTATACAAAATCCTTAGGTTTGGCGTTGATTGTGTAAATTCCGATCGAGATACAGCCATTCCAAGATACCGGAATTTTATAAGCTTTGTATGGTTTTCCGGACGCCGCGTCCGGATTTCACACAAATCTTGTTGAATTTTGGACTTTTTGAATGGCTGTTTCTCGATCACTATTTGCCTGGTTAATACAAAACTTTGGGATTTTGTATAGTTGAGCATGCCCTTTCTCCCCATGTTGGTCTTGAACGGATAATCGATATATTAAAGGATTCGCCCCAGGCACTCACGGCTTGAAATCCGGCAATGGACTGCGAAACTATTCGGCACACCCATCTGTCACAGAGTGTTTAAGAAAAGTGAAAGTGCTCTTTGTTCGCTTTCGGCCATGTACCAAATTTGACAATTTTCGGATAGATCAGATAGAGGTGATTTTGAAAAAAAGATACATACATATTTCCTAAACGGTATCTGTACCGAGCTCCTCTGATTGTACGGCAACGCCCCCACTACGCTGGCTAAATTTGAAAACGACTAATTATTTATACGGTAATAATAACAATAATAATAATAGGCTTTATTTCAAGAGGGTAACACTTGACAGTCGACAAGACACTCATGAACTCGTTGGCCCTTCCGTCCACACTAGCTACGGCGGCTAAATTTCCTACCGAAAATGGAACATTTCGAAAACGCTGGCGAAAGTGCCATAAATTTGAGACGCCGGCTACGCATTTTAGCGTGGACACGGCGAAAACGGAACTTTTCGAGAACGATGACGTCATGTCACACGGCGGCGAGGAATGCATGACCGTGGGCTCTCGTTTTTCTTTTGGCGCATGCCAAATAAGTTTTGCATGCGCTAAGCTGACGTTTCTGTGCGTTTACAAATTTAGCCGGCGTAGTGTGGACGGAAAACGTTTGTTTCGCTTTCGAGGCAAATTAGCCATTTTCAAATTTATCCGGCGTTTACGGGACCAAAAATACGAGGACCATACTTCCAGACAGAGCTGAAGCGTCGTATGGCGACCGTGGGTACAGTTCTTACGTCCACGCCAGATATTTCTGACAGTCGCTATCCTCGGTGTTAATTGCTCAGTAGCGGCTCAGGGACTCGGTCCAGGGACCTAGGTGAGGGAACGCCCGGCCACCAGACCATGAAATAGACGCCCCTTGTAATGAGTAGTGAACAACTAACGGTCTCTTTACATCCCTCAACATATATATAGGTCTGATAGGCGATTGGGTGTTCCATGTGGGATACTTGTTTTTGGTGTTTCCTTAGTTGCGCGTAAAACTTCAGATAGTCGACTTATTCATTATCCAATCTTTGTGGGTCATTCGGTGATGTCTTTTTGAAACAATCTGAATTAAGGGTTCAAATTCGATATTTGGATTTCTACGCATGCGCATTCATATTGACGACGATGACTTCTATCTTTTTATTTTATCTATTGATCGAAGCAAGCGAAATGCTTAGTGTTGTAAATTATTCAAGATTTATCCAAATTTCCCTACCTGTAAACTGGTTTTATTTTTTTCCTAGAGGGCACGATAACGAATTCTGCATTCTGATTGGTTCTTAGATTTTTTGAGCGGCCGCGCGGGGGCAATATTTTCCTATCTCTGACCTGTAGGTCACGGTAACCATTTGCGCGCGCTTGTTTCCATCGAAAAAATCAAATTTTAGAGTTGGAAAAAAAAAAGTTATTTACCGGCTTTAGGTCGGTCCGTATAGGCAAAAACTGTGACCTCGGCCTGGAAAATGTTGACCTCGGCCTCCGGCCTCGGTCAACATTTTCCAGCCCTCGGTCACAGTTTTTCCCTATACGGACCTCCCAGCCGGTAAATAACATATATTTATCACGAAGTAGAGCCCTATTGGAGCCACTTTTGATTTTTTGCCCTCCAAGTCGTACTAATGGTCTATTACTTATAGACCATTAGTAGCGTAGCCAATCAGAATTCAGCATTGACAATAGACCACTAGTTGGTTTATACTAATGTTAAGACAGGTTATTTTACAACTTCGAGTAATGTTTGGCCAAAAATAGTGTTACTCAATGATCTATCCTAATTTGTAGATTCCTGGTCCACATTTGAAAATATCACAAAAAGCAGAGGACTGGGTTCGCGCCGCCACACATTAGTTACGAACCGAGTTAATGAGCTGATAAAGTGCGCGTCTGCGCACTACGTCCAAGCACCAATTTAATTGATTCAAGAGACAAATTAGTATTCAACTTTAGAAGACGGACTAAAACGTAGCATAGCAACAGGAGTGAGAGCATTTGTTTTTTCCTTTATATTTCCCTGCACCAGAAATAATGGCGCCTTATAATCAATCAGACATCATGAAGAAAGATGACAATATCCCATGCAGTGGACAGTTTAAAGATCGAGAATTCGTAGGATGAATAATTTTGCTCAAAGCGTTGCTATGCAAATCAGTGTTATCTGGAAAAACTTCAAAGCGCGTGCAAACTTCTTCCGCAATTTATTACTTACTCGGCATTTTCCCAACGAAATGAAACCTCACACAATTTTTATCAATGTTTCCTTGAGATATTGTGCTAAAAGGAATTTTAATCCGGTACGGTTTTAACATATTATTTCACAAGGTTTGATACCCACTTCATCTCAAAAGTTCCACATGAATAGGCTCGTTGTCATATTGTTGCTCCATAATATTGCTTGATAAATTTGAAACATTAATTTGTTTGCCTCTTAAATTCATTTCACTAGCTGGAAATTAAATCAGAAAGTAACCTGGTTATTTGTGCTCGCGATACACGATACACAGTGACGCGCGCCCGGATTCAATTGAACACCAAACGCAACACTCAAAATTCGCGTTCTAAATAAATAAATTCAACTCCATAATAATAAGTTATTTGTGCTTGCGATTTTGGGTTTCTTTTTTGTAATATATAGACTTCAAAGTCACTGTAGAGAATCTTATACGCGAGCCTTGATCCAATTGAACATATAAACAATTGAACTTCGCGCTAAAATAAGTAACTACAGAATATGGACAAATTGTTAAGATCAAAGCATTATTTCATTTGTTTACCACAGTAATTGGCCTGATACTAAACATTGACGCAGTCAACGGTATAATATGGGAACAGCTGCTAGCGGCGAAAATTCATCACTCGAAGAAACTTTTTCCTTTTAGTAAGTTTGCAGTTAAGAAAATATCCGATATCCGATCTTTAGTCTGTAAATTAAAATATGGTTTCAAAACTGTCGTATCTAGGAAAACACCGACGTTCCTCTTGAGAGGCGGGGCCCCTTTGGAGTTAGGGCTCAAAAGTCAATAGAAACGTGCTCACCCGTCGAAAAGTGTGCGTATCTGTGAGCTTTCATGGATATGCCACACAAGAAAGCCTTACATCGAGAAAGAATATAGTTTGGTAGATGGCGCTATCTTAGGAATTTGCATTTAAAACACTGTTACCTAACGTAACAGAGCATTTAAAACACTGTTACCTAACGTGCGCCACTCAGCAATCAGAAGTTACCTGGCATCAGATCAATCCTGTATATTTGCTCGAACTATACACTTGATCTGACACTGTTCAAAGCCGCAGGAGCTTTGAAAGCTCCTACGGCTGATGTGCAGCTCATCTGCCGGGACAGGAAAGTTCAGGGCGATTCAACTATGTGCACTAATCCTCAGGCGCGTGAGTTTGAAGGTTCAATACGGAGTTTGTTTTTATGTCCACTTTTTTTGTCGTCATCCGACACTTCGCTTAGCCAATTTTGAAATTCGCGTGTTGTAGATTGATACGCTGTGTCTAGGTCATGTTTATCCAAAGCTCACCGAGACCCAGCGTATAATTCACTAGCCAGTCTGTTTTATTATTTAGTTCTAGGCAGTCGAGAAACACGTGATCGATATGTAAGCCACTTCTGGGCTCTTTGAGTTTGCTTTAGGAAATTAAACGCCCTGTATTTGGCATCGACTGATAGAGGGTATCTTCCGAGCGCGCTCGGCCCTGCATGCATTATTTGTTGCTTTCTTGCTTACTCCAAGTGCTAGTTTACAGAATTTTGTACCATTTTTGGGGAAAATTGGCCTTTATTCGTCTTATACCCTAAAAGATACCTGGAAACCGAATTTTAACCCCTAAAAGATACGACGAGCACCCCGCCCGACGACATATGGGAGTCCCCCGTATGATGCCAGGTAACTTGAATGCTGAGTGGCACACGTTTAAGATTCTTTCTCTATGTAAAGATTTCTCGTGTGGTATATCCATGAAAGCTCACAGATACGCACACATTTCGACGAGTGAGCACGTTTTTATTGACTTTGAGCCCCTTTGAGCCCTAACCAAGGACTCTTGAAATACACCGCTTCCAGCCTTATCCCAGTCACAGGCGGAACAGGCCAATCTAGCAACGCAAGAGATGGGCGACTTTATTGAATTGGTGAGCCAACTCAACTCCAAGGGGGCTCCGCCTCTCAAGAGGAACGTCGGTGTTTTCCTAGATACGACAGTTTTGAATCCATATTTCTAATTTACAGAAAAATCGGATTTCGGATATTTTCTTAACTGCATACTTACTGAAAGGAAAACGTTTCTTCGAGTGCTGAATTGTCGCCGCTAGCAGCTGTTCCCATGTGATACCGTTGACTGCGTCAATGTTTAGTTTACCAGGCCAATTACTGTGATAAACAAATGAAATACCAATGCTCTGATCTTAACAATGGCCGTTTTCACACTAGAAGACGAACAAATCGTCTGGACGGACAAATCGTCTGACGATTTGTTCGTCTTTTGTACGTCTAGTGTGAATTCAGGTCGGACTTTAGTCGATTTGTTCGTCTGCACGAGCAAATTGTGTATGAAAAATCGTCTTCCTAGACGGCCAAACAGACGAACAAATTTAGACGATTTGTTCGTCTGAAAATTTGTTCGTCCCGTTTTCACATCAGACGATTTGTTCGTCTTGAGACGATTTGTTCGTCTCTAGTGTGAAAACGGCCAATTTGTCCATATTTGTAGTTATTTACTTGAGCGCGAAATTTGAGGTTTAGGTTCAATTGTTTACATGTTCAATTGAATCAAGGCTCGCGTATAGGATTCTCTACAGTGACTTTGAAGTCTATATATTACAAAGAAAGAAACCCAAATCGCAAGCACAAATAACTTATTCTTATGGAGTTGAATTTATTTATTTAGAACGCGAATTTTGAGTGTTGCGTTTGATTTTCAATTGAATCCGGGCGCGCGTCACTGTGTATCGTGTGTAGCATTCTTGAATGAGAAGGCATTTGCAGTCTATACATTACAAAAGAAACCCCAAATCGCGAGCACAAATAACCAGGTTACTTTCTGATTAAATTTCCAGCTAGTGAAATGAATTTAAGAGGCAAACAAATTAATGTTTCAAATTTATCAAGCAATATTATGGAGCAACAATATGACAACGAGCCTATTCATGTGGAACTTTTTAGATGAAGTGGGTATCAAACTTTGTGAAATAATATGTTAAAACCGTACCGGATTAAAATTCCTTTTAGCACAATATCTTAAGGAAACATTGATAAAAATTGTGTGAGGTTTCATTTCGTTGGGAAAATGCCGAGTAAGTAATAAATTGCGGAAGAAGTTTGCACGCGCTTTGAAGTTTTTCCAGACAACACTGATTTGCATAGCAACGCTTTGAGCAAAATTATTCATCCTACGAATTCTCGATCTTTAAACTGTCCACTGCATGGGATATTGTCATCTTTCTTCATAATGTCTGATTGATTATAAGGCGCCATTATTTCTGGTGCAGGGAAATATAAAGGAAAAAACAAATGCTCTCACTCCTGTTGCTATGCTCCGTTTTAGTCCGTCTTCTAAAGTTGAATACTAATTTGTCTCTTGAATCAATTAAATTGGTGCTTGGACGTAGTGCGCAGACGCGCACTTAATCAGCTCATTAACTCGGTTCGTAACTAATGTGCGCCACAGAAATAAGCGACCAAAAATGGAAAAATTATTTCGAATGTATATAGGCTGTGATTGACATCACCATTTTAGGTGCCAAAATATGTCTTTCTGTAAAAACTAAAATATATTTTCTCAGCTTCCTCTGGAAATGTTTTACCGGCATGAGACTAAATTCAATGACAACGTTTTATATTTCGAGTAACACGATTTTTTGCCGCTTTCTAGCAAAATTGCTCAAACTTCTAAAAAAATCTGTCTATTTAGTGAAATCATACTCGTGGTCTATTGTCGATGCTGATTGGTGGAGCTACTAGTAGGCTATATAAATGATTGACGAGTATTATTCTCTTTTTCCGTCTCCACAGTTTTAAGGCCGATATGAGCCCTGTACAAGCCGGTTGTGCGTGTTACTGCTGTGCAAACCACTCGCGGGCGTACCTCCATCATCTATTAGTCACGAAGGAGATGTTAGCCAAGGTCTTATTAATGATGTAAGTTGACCACAGGCAGCTGTTGCCTGGTTTTTCACTGGGAGGGGAAGGAAGGGGGCGGCATGGGGCCGTACCTGTTTACAGTTTTCGGAAGATCTTGTGTGATTGGATAGGTAGAACAAAGCATCCCATTGTTTTCTAATTCTATTGTATGACCCTCTATTGCCTTGCACCTCTGGTCTTGCACTGAGGGTATCAATCCAATACGCTTAGATCTTACGAGGGCTGTATCATGACTCACCTGTTTGTTGCTTATTTTCCTTGTTTACTTCAGCAGTGGCCATCCAGTGCACAGGAGACTTTTGCAGAAACTCTTGCATGGGAAAAGCTGTATTTCATTTCCCATGACACAAGAATGGGAAGTGTTCGGAATTCACGTTTTTCCATGGGAAAGCCGAACACTTCCAATTTCCCATGAATGGGTTTGTGCAGAAATTCCCTGTGATGTTTGCCAGTCTCGCTTTGTTATTTTGGGCGCACAACATTTTTTTTGGGGGGTTCGGACTATTTTGGATGATGTTCATATATACATTGCTTCGTTCTATGTATGATAATCCTCATTTCATGGCCATTTAACAATTGATGATAATCCTCATTTTAAGTTCGTGGTCATGTTGATTCAGATCACGTGATGAATCATTTGGGAGGTTACCATGAGCATTGATGGCACGGCAGCCATCTTGGATAAATATTTTGTTCTTGCATGTGCAGCCTCATCATGATTACGAGTTTCCACGGGGAAAACAAAGAACCATATCAAGATAAATGTGTCGCTTTTGTCAATGCGCCAACCCGTGCGTGACGCGGGATACCTGTGTAGGTATTTCCGAGCTCCTGGGTACCAAAACAAAGATGGCGGCCTACACGAACAAGTTTCTCTCCAAAATCTGCAAGTTTTGACGAACCTTTTGACAATTTAGGGTAAGAAATAAGCTAGGAAAACTTCTGGAACTCCAAATATGGTAAGTAGAAACTTCCATATAAGGAAATTTTAGAAAGACACATTTCAACGAGAACTTTCTTGATATGATATCCAAGATGGCTGCCGTGTGATGAAGGCCCATTGTTTATTTTATACATGCTTGAGTTGTGTGTTATGTGTGATAAATTGTACAATTGTAACCACCTAAACGAATCATGGCATGCTCTGAATTGATTGGCAACAAGACGTAAACACTGTAACCGATGTTGTCTATTATCTAGAAGCCTTTGCGCAATAGGTCTTTTCACGGTTTCCGCTGCCATTGTGACGAGTAGACAAAGCGGTTCAAAACAGTGCAGTCCTTTCTTTCTCAAACGAACTGAATTAGGACTAAGGACTTTCTCTCGATCTACGGGCATTTGCCAAAGAAGGGACTGCAAGCAGTCTAAAACACCGCATCATTGCGTAAATATCAAACATATTAGCAAAATATGAGGCTATAGCTACTGTATGAACATGTGTATTGTTCACGAGTTGCGTCACAAAGCTTCTTTGTTTAGTAGAACGAATCGTGATGAAATATAAACTTAACACAAAGGTGTCCTCTGGGAATGGTTCTTACACCGGGTTAACCCCGCGGAAACCATGAAGAGGCCTATCAGTTCTCTATGGGTAAATCATTTCGGGTCCGAGAGTTCTCGAGTTTCCGAGAGACGGGCCCCAGAAGTGTAAGCAGTCCGCATCATTGCATTTCAAACCCCATTGTTACACATTGTTTTCTTCATTCTACAGACACAATTTGCACCAGTATTTTCTGTTTTTCAAGAAGTTAAGGCAAGCCATTAATGGAAACTTGTGGGACGAATTCAAAGACGAGATCTTGAATCCTAGGTCATAATGTTGGGCTGGACTTCATGCAGGCTATCCCTGCTAGCAGAGGCACTTCTGTGTGCAGGGGACATGTGTGCAGGGGACACTTCCAAACCTTGCAAGACA
Source organism: Scolanthus callimorphus (assembly GCA_033964015.1). NCBI lineage: Eukaryota > Metazoa > Cnidaria > Anthozoa > Actiniaria > Edwardsiidae > Scolanthus > Scolanthus callimorphus. The sequence goes on from CM066911.1 coordinate 37,907,978, forward strand.
GGTTTCACCATATCAATCAATCGCTGTCACGTGTGCCAAATATCACTGGCATCCCTGTGACGAAGAACCCTGGCTCCCTGTGTGAATTATGGGAACCCCATAATGCAAAACGGTCAGGTACAATTCAAAATGGCGGACGGAAAAAGAATTTCAGTCTCTTGATCGCTCAAAAGGAATTCACATGTTGCTTTCAACTAGTTTTGGAAGATTGAATTCATGATAATATATTGGTTTTCTCTATCAGCTCCATCGATCTCCATCTAGAAACTGACGCTGATTGCGTGACAGAGCATTTAATTGGTCCGTACACAAAATTCCATTGTTTTAAGCCAGTCAGCATCATGTAAGCCAGTCAGCATCATGAAATACTTGACCTGAGAGCAATAGTCAGTTTCGAATTCTCTGCTATACCGATGGATAGCATCAAAGTTTCCTAGTTTGTCTATTGTCTCAATTGAAGCTTCATCAGTTTCACGTCCGTATTCACAACTTTTTGGACTTCAAATTGAGGCTCCCATTGTATTTATACGCCTTCGATGCCTATTCAGCGGTAGTGAGAATTCGAAACTGGACTGTTACATTTGAAAGTACGACCAATAAGAATCGACAGATTTTGTATGTATATTTTTATAATGGTAACTCAGTCTGAATTTGATCTGGACAACAACAACTAAACAGCAGCAGTTTCGCAAGCTTTTATTTGTTAAAAAATTATAATAAACCTATTTGGCGGCTGCGATATATGCGCACGATGCTACCCGTTTTGGTAGCCCTTCGCGCAGCTACCGCAACTCTACAAACGCCTTATTTATTTAGCGAAAGAATTATCCATTTTCCACTTAAATAATTTAAACTCTGTGATGTATTTGGTTTTCATCGCAACTATCCCCAACCCTAAAATATAATGCACACAGTTTTAATAAAAATGAACAAAAATCGTGAATACCTGAAATATGTGTGAATTGTTTATCAGAACACCTTTTGTTTTTGTACCGTCATGGTACATAAGTACCAAAATTCGTCCTGCCTGACTTTCGATGTCTGAGATTTGATTAAATGTTTCAAGAATGATCAACCAATTCTAAAAAAAATATCGAAATCATTGGTACTAGCTCGTGTGCCGATGTGTAAAAAGAAGCTTGTCTTCGAAATTTTGGCATGACAATTTCTTCCTATTACAGAGCTATACTCTATAAACATGCCGCTAATGGCCACTGGACAAAACAATGGTTCACTCATTCTCGTACCCAGAGCTCCCCGGCTCGTTCTCACCTCGCAGGGGAGGCTCTGGTGACATCCATTTGAGGACCTTTGCTGATTGGCTGGTTTTGAACGTTGGTGCATGCGCAGAAAGATCTTTCTCTCAACGGCTCTGTATAAAATCTCGCGCATGCGTCAGTGGCTGTCACCAGAGCCTCCCCCGCGATTAGACGAGCCGGGGAGCTCTGGGTAAGAGAATGCCATTCTCGTAGCCAGAGCTCCTCGGCTCGTTGCTCTCGCAGGGGAGGCTCTGGAGGCTCTGTGGTCAACATATCCACTTAACCTCACTTATGGATAATCCATAAGTATTGATAGCACCTCCATATATGAATAATCCAGAACTCAAGAGCAGGGTAGCTGTATAATATCAATTATCTTCGTTCTATAAAAGACTATGAATAGAACGAAGCAATGTGTATAAATGAACTCTAATAGAACGAAGCAATGTGTATGTATGAACACTCTAAAATTGTCCGAACCAAAAAAAAAAAAAAAAAAAAACCAGCCCCAGAACCCCCGCCCACTGCACCCTTTCCAGAGCGCTCGCTACAAGTGTACTACGGCAACCTACAACCATGTGGGACATTGCGCATGTCAAATAACCATGCTCTTGAGTTCTGGATTATTCATATATGGAGGTGCTATCAATACTTATGGATTATCCATAAGTGAGGTTAAGTGGATATGTTGCTGTGGTCACCAATTTGAAGGTCGTCGCTGATTGGCTGATTTTTAGCGTTGGTGCATGCGCAGAAAGATCTTTCTCTCAACGGCTCTGTATAAAATCTCGCGCATGCGTCAGTGGCTGTCACCAGAGCCTCCCCCGCGAGGAGACGATCCGGGGAGCTCTGGGTAAGAGAATGTGGTTCACTTAAAGGGAGCCTGTCATGACGCGCGCATGCTCCAGGAGCGACCGCCGATTCATCAGCAAAACTAATTAGACAATCCTATCAGATAACTATTTAAGAATATGTAAAGCTAAAAAAATAGTCCGAGGGATAGAGAAACGGCGAGATTGAATACGATTTATTTTTCGTGGTTTTTAGCCTTCTCTGGCCATCGTTACGCGACGATACTTCTCCATTATCGAAGCCAGAGCTCCCCGGCTCGTTTCCTCGCGGGGGGAGGCAATGGTGACAGCTGACGCATGCGCGAGATTTAATACAGAGCTGTAGAGAGAAAGACCGTTCAGCGCATGCTCCAAGGTTCAAAATTAGCCAATCAGCGAAGGCCCTCAAATGGCCGCCACCAGAGCCTCCCCTGCGAAGTGACGAGCCGGGGAGCTCTGGATACGAGAATGGTACTTCTCTCATTTGAGAGATGCGCAGATTAGCTGCGCAGTTGCATGACAGGATCCCTTTAACTCCTCTCTATAGCTCTCGCTATGAATGAAATCTGGCATGGCTCCATAGCTTATCCCTAGGCGTATTCTGTCAGTTCTCCTTGTCACGTAAGTTCGATGTGTTGCCTAGCGGCTAATTCATAGTTCCGATCAAACAACGAAGCCATTTCACGCTATCTGGAGATACCAATCAGAGTTGAAAAGATTCTCCCACGGGGACTGATCATGTCCCACAAACAGTATTTCAGGACTTCCGAAATCAGTCGATTTGCAGCACTTTTTTGCCTTTTATGACAGTATAAACTGAGATGATCCGAAGATAAAGATATCTGGTAAACCTAAGTGGGATCGGAGTATTTTTGGTATTTTTTTTTAAGGAAAACCCTAGTTTGTTTGTGGGACATAACAACAGTAACTATGGCTTTGAATGACAGGTCGGAACTATGAATTACTCGTGACGTCACCAACTGACAAGCCGCGCAGCTAAAAAGAGCCTGGTAACGAGGCTGGCCTATCTCTAACATACTATTGAAAACTATTGCCATGTAAACTTTGGTGCCTATAGCCATAGGATGCGTATTTTTTTGCTATCCCGCCGGACTACTGTGAAACACCATAGCCGCTAATATGTTATTAAATTCTGAATATTTAATAATAAATATTAACATTTGCATAGCGCAAATAAACATTCTAAGTTATGATCAAATGCGCTTTACACAAGTGGCAAATAAGTAATATCAAGAATATAATTTTTTTTACAAACTGTTATCTAATAATTTATGATAAAAACTAAAATTTCTAAAAAGCTAATAATAATGGGTAAGATGCTATTTAATTAAACATTTACTTAACGAGTGTCAACACACTATAAATGTGATTAGGGTTGAGGATAGTTTACGATTTAAATAAGATTTGTTAGACACGTAAGAACCAAAACTTGATTGATGAGTGAGTCTAACAAATACAAATGCTCGAGATATATAGCAATTTTCGTAGATCTGTAGACTGCAAACTAATCCCTTTTTCGATAACCCGGAAAAAACAAACCGTTCAAGAGTAATAAACGTAAGGTTGGCGATGACTTTAAATTGATAATGTAACGTGGTGTTGAACAACAAACAGCTGACCTCGCCTCGCGCAAAGCAAAAGGCTTGTTCGTCAAAACAAATCGTCCCTACAGCGGCGGACAAGTATCGTAAACACCCCGTTCCCCTTCCAATGATGGAGCATGCCAATTTGAATTGAACGCTGCGCGCACCAGACAACATTGAACAGGGGAGCGGGGAACAAGTCTGGATAGCAAGTGTTTACTTATTTTTGGCCCGATTGTATAAAGTCCAAGTTTTGGTAAGTAAAAACTGGATTTAGTGTACAAGTCAAATGCGATATTTTTAAAATCTGTTTGGAACGCTTGGGGACGTAACAAAACTCGTTCTGATTGGCTAATTTGAGAGCGAGAAGTCCGATGGCTGTAGTCTGTACAATTTTGCTCCTAGAAAGTAGCAGTTTTTCAGTCGAAATATTTGCATCGCGACCCGCATGTTTCCAAAACATCGACTTCTTTAATTTTTGGTTTTGCTGTTCCGCCAGTCAAACCTTATGAGCCAATCAGATTGTATCCTTCTCTCGCCTAGAGCAGTCACATGGCTTCCGTCGCGACGTTGTCTGGTTTCGTAGAGGGAAGCCAGTCAAGTGCACTTGGCGCAACAGGGAAAGAATCTGATTGGCTCAGATGGTTTCACTGGCGGAACAGTAAACAGTTTTGAAATTTTGAGTCACGATGCAATGGCTTCAGCTATAATCTGGGATTTTGAATTATTTGAAAAAAAGGGAAGACATGAAGTCGCCATGACGTTTTGTTCACTATCTGAATTTACGAAAAAAGGATGACTTTTCAGTCTAAACAATCTTATAAAGATCCCTCTCAATACCATCATATATTGTTCCTCTAGCTCAGCCGTACTAAACTAGATTATAATGCATTTCCTGGAGCGCAATAAACTCTGCGCATTAATTCTTTCGCGTCCATGTTACATAATATCCCACATTGGCCTTCCGTCTTCTTAATAAACGAAGATGATTGGCAGGGGGTTGTATGAGATTGAACACCTCGTAATTGGATAAAAAACTCGCAACTTACATGAACCGGTAGCCCGGCCCAGCCCTTATGCTTCCTCGCGGTTGATCTGAGCACAGGAAACCCACTCATAACACAGGAAGCCCGCTCAAGGACTAGGCTGTGTTCTCACGACTAAGAGATCAAGTCCAAAAGTCGCAAAAGTGCTGATGGACCCCTAGTTGTTTTCCACGGTGTGGGCATTGGGTTGAGTCTACATGGATACTGATTCGGTGTATTTGTCTAATGAAGCTTTTTGGAGCCACAGATTTATACGAACCAGCAGGGTGCTGCTGTTGTAAATGTATGCAGCAAATGCCCGCGACAATTTAACAGTCAGCGAACTGTTCTTTTTCGTCTATAAAATATAAATTCCCAATAACTAGTTGCCTTGGTGAGGTTTTCGAGGCCATTTTACATTTTCCACGTATGATCCAATCCATTCCAATGTCAATTTCACACTTGGTTGCTCAGCAACTAAGATCATGTGTCGACGTTCGCTCAGCGAACAAACACTTGTAGTGCTTCCGCGCCTGGTATGGGCTTTCCCTCCATATATGGTCAGCACCACTCGCTTTCGTCGTCCCCTTCCAGTCCATATATGCAATATGGACTTTGACCCTTCTCGACTGCCTGCACGAGTTGCTGATTGATGCGTGTGATCATATCATCGTAGTACTCGTCGTCACGTGATTTAGCTGGACTTTGAGCTTGGGGTTCGTCGCCGTTACTGATTGGCTGGGCGTTGTTGACGTTATCGAGGGTACTGTGATCTATAACCAGGGGGGAAATGACGTCATGAGAGCGCGATAAGGTGAATAGGCACAATAGAGAGTAAATCTGAAATATCCTTTCGTCACTCCTGATTGTGGTGCGTGGTCTTTATTGGACGCTTTGCTCAGCTTAAACCTGAACATGCAAGCTTACAAGTTTAGGAGTAGTTGAAACGGATTGCGGGAGTTGCCGGAATGCTGCCCAGTGCCACCCTAAACATCCACTCTTCAATGAAATAAACCAAAGTACAGAACGAAACCTAAGAACGTTCGATATAAACCCACTGTAAAAGGTTTTACAGCTAAAATCGTAGTATCGCGATGCTCCAAAACCAAGAATTTGGCAATTCTGTGCCGCCAATCAAAGTATTTACATCAGAATTAAAACCCTTTGAAGATTATTTTGTTACTTTGACAAGAGGTTCGATAGAATTGCACTGGGATTTCAGATCACAGCTGCGAAATCTAGTCTTCATTGTGATTTACATTTTTATTGACGGCACAGAATTGCCAAAACGAAAATGGGATCCTTGGTTTTGGATCATCGCGATACTACGATTTTGGCTGTAGTGGCGAACGTTTCGCTGCTTGCGAAACGCAGAAGACGTCCCAGAAAAGAATTTCCGAGCTCAAACAAAATAAATTTAAGATGGCAGCTATATCGCAATACATATGTCATGTGCAGAAGACATATTGGAATTTCAATGACCATATATGACAGTGCAGTGATGTGCGGAATAATATTGCTACGGATAAAACCTTCAAAATGAAGATCGCGCGCGCTTATAGCTGCAATCGTCCATTCTATTGACCAGATTTGGGTTACAATACGCCATTTTAGTATGGAATGTTTGGCTTGAGCGCGCAGACGTCTCTTTGTGGGAGTTAAGGAATGGTCAATGCTTAGCGTGCGTATATCCAGTTCTGGAAGCACGCAGATAGTTGAGAGAGCACGAAGGTACCGTAAGAGTCGCACGAGGAACGAGGCGTTAGCCGAGTGCGACTCTAGCTAGCTGTCGTGTCTATGTTATAATTTCTTTCGGCGGGCGCTTGGTGTTGTCTTTTCGCATAGTAACGTTCTTCCGACCACTTTAACAAACTACCCAACTATTTCGTAGATTATACGCGTTATAGTTTTTCCTACACTCTTAAGTGCTCATTTATTTAAGACTTTTTGTGGCTACCCATTTACGACTTGTCTTTGTGTTTACCCACGTCAACTGTGACTGTTTTAAGTATTAGAAGCTATATACTAGAAAACGAAGGGGAAATTAGTTTCATTTAGTGTTGTTAAATGTGGCTCATTGGGTCATGGGAATAGAACAGCCACAGGGGGGTACTCGGATATAAAAATGACGGGGAGGTCCGACGTATTTTTTTGGGTATGAAATTTGTAGTAAAAGTATTTTTTTGGGTTGAAAATTCTACCAGGTATTTTTTTGCGGTTGGAAAATCCGCGGGTATTTTTTGGGGGTTGAAACTTCTGACAGGCTAGTAGTTGATCATCAAGATACTAGGCTATTTCCGGGCAACATAAGCACCTCAGCATCATGTGTATGCTGGTATCAAATAGCCTTTTTAGGCTAAAAAAGTTGGGTATTTTTTGGGGTATAAAATTTTGGAAGCAGGTATTTTTTTGGGTATAAAATTTATGGCTGAAGTATTTTTTGGGTATGAAATTTGGAGCTCCGTCGGACCCCCCCGTCATTTTATATCCAAGTACACCCCTGGGAGAACAGTCTAGCCTGATTTTGATACCCTACACTATAGTGCCCTCGAATGTTCTACCATGTCGATTTGCTGTGAGATCTTTACTTTCGCCAGTTATCTCACTGAGAATTTACAGGTTAAGAGGAAATCCGCCAAGAAATCGAGTAATTTTCACACAAAGTGGAAACAATTTTTACATAGAGTATTACAAAACCAATTTCCTTGTTCATAAGCAGTAAAAACTTGCGAAATTATATTCAACCGACGTTTCGGCGGCCTCATGACGCCATTGTCAACGTACAAGTACAAGTGGTATGGTAAGAGAAAGAGTTGTAGTATTTTTTAAAGGTCTTGATAAAATAAAGCATTGGCGATAACACCGAGAAGAAATTTCTCGTGATTGGCTTATCAGGTCAGCGTCCCGATACCGTATAATATCAGGACAGTAGATCTCGTTCGTGATTGGCTTATCAGGTCAGTGTCCCAATACCGTAGAATATCAGGACAGTAGATCTCGTTCGTGATTGGCTTATCAGGTCAGTGTCCCGATACAGTAGAATATCAGGACAGTAGATCTCGTTCGTGATTTGCTTATCAAGTGAGTGTTCCGATACCGTAGAATATCATACAGTATATCTCGTTCGTGATTAGCTTATCAAGTCAGTGTCCCGATACCGTAGAATATTAGGACAGTAGATCTCGTTCGTGATTGGCTTATCAGTAAGTGTCCCGATACCGTAGAATATCAGGACAGTATATCTCGTTCGTGATTGGCTGACGTACTCAAGTGGGATGGTAATTTGTCATATTATCTGAAATATATATCTCGGTTGTAAATTCATGTTGATCCCAAGTTATATCAATAGGCACTTAAACGCCCTTTTGTAGATGGACGAAATGATAGTGTAGTCCTGATTGGTCTATATAATCTAGTCCGTGTAATGTACTCTAGCGTAGCTTATGAGAATCAGGCTAGAATAAAGCCATACCTACGTTCGTATGCCTCCGTATTCGCGGCTTTGGAGATGCCGTCAAGTAAACTATAGGCACAACAGGACCATTCGATCCGACGTCCGCTTTCCCCGTGCGTCCATTCCTCAAAGGAATGGATGGCGAGCTCGAAGGGTTAAGTGTTTCTCGAAGTGTTGGCTGGCGTAAAATCAAAGTTTTATACTGTTTAATGAGAATTATATTATCAAAATTTAAAACAAAACAGAAAAATAATAACATAATTATAATTTATCATTGATTATTGGAACAGATGCTTAAAATATGACGCTGCAGATATGATAATGCAGAATTTGGAATGCACTGTCTTGAGTTATTCGACGAGTGAATTTAAAATATGCAGCATTTTAATTTAAGATCAATTATCTTCATAGGATAGCAATTTATTGAGTTTAAGGGGTTTTATGTTTTATCATTCCATGCAGTATATTAAAATGGGTGGCTTCTTCGCTTTCAGACTTAAAAATAGACTGTTCTTTTTAAAGAACAATAAAAAATTTAAAAATAATAAAGGACTGAAAAATCGTAACTCGGTGCTCTGATAAATTGAGAACTGTACATACTATACACCAATTTTTAAAGCGTTGTCTCAACGGAAAAAGACGCATTCTTGATCCAGAGCTCCCTGGGTCGTCACCGCGAGAGGAAAGCTCTGGTGACAGCCAGTGACGCATGCGTACAAGAAAATGACCTATGATATTGTACAGCGTTGCCTTGAAAGGCATAGGTTTAGAAGACGACTAGCAAACGAATGTTATTTAGCCACGATAAAACTGGTTTATGTATAGTACGAATGCCACCAGAGCCTCCTCCTTGAAGTGACGAGCCGGGGAGATTGGGTACGAGAATGGCGCGAGACGTAGTCCCACGCCTTTTCGCGCTTGCGCAGTTACCTTGATCTCCTTCATTTCAATATCCCCGTTCGGCTGCTGTGAGCTCCAGCTGTTGGACCGCGCGACCGAGTTCCCTTGCTTTGAATGGTTACCAAGGCCTTCGTTGTGTAGGTCAGCAGATACACTAGCGAACAAAAATGACATATCTACATGAGGTCGAGGCTGCGTAACATGACATCAACTGCAACACGTACGCCGATCTCGTAACCTGAGCCCGTCATCTTTTGGCCAGCGGCAACGAGATTGACACATACACCTACTTCAATAGGACATTTTCATTATGACGTATTTTTCTACGGCTACCAGAAACCTTTGCGTTGTCCCTTTTGTTCGTGCATAACTGCATAAGAAAAGAAAACTGAAGGGATTCTGGAAGCCGTAGTAAACCGGGGGGGGGGGGGGGGGGTTGTCAGGACCTATGGAAATTTTCCAGGGGGGTTGTATTGGACTCTGGAAATTCCACGGGGGGGGATGTGTCTGGAGAGCGGAAATTCCAAAAGGGATGGGTAAAATAGGTGACTTATCCAAAAAGAGATTTCCCGGGGTATACATCGTTCGGAATCCAGAGCTACTTCGGGTCCTAAGAATGAGATTGGAAACTCTAGGGGAGGGTTTTTTTTAAGGGAGGTCCTCAACCGCCCGGTACGGTTTAAAAATTCAATCAGCCAATTGCTGCTCACGGCTCCATCGCTTGAACCCAGCACGGCTCATCATTATATCATGGGTGATATACTGGGTACCTTTCAACGGTAGTATCGGCAACATCCAATGTCCTGCTACGCGGTCGTGGCGAGAGATAGTTAGAATCGTATCCTCCATCTGTTGCTGATAGATTAGCGCTGTGTCGATTGGTTTTATTACGAATAGATCCCACGATCTTTCTTAGTAAGCCTCTCTGTAAAAATAAGATCATCAAATCAGAAACAGAAAAAGACGCTAAGTATTTTAAAAAATATATAAACTATGGAACACTATCCTTTATACCACAACGCGCGCGTTTCTCGAGTTCTGATTGGCTCTCAGCCATGGGTACATAAAAGTGTGTACCACGGAACGCGCCATCACCAGCGCACGCGCTAAATAGAACCAATGAAAACACCGTTTGGCCGAGCGCGCGCGCTGTTTTTGTATTTATTTTGCCTTTTTGTTGTGGTATAAAACAAATGTCCTCTGTTTTTCCGTGGTATGTCCTCTTATATACCACGGAATGACGTAATAAAGTGGTCAAAATGTACTGCGGACCCACTCGGCTGCGCCTCGTGAGTCCGCAGTACATTTTTACCACTTTATTACGTCATTCCGTGGTATATAAGAGGAAATACCACGGTAAATCAGAGGACATTTGTTAAATCCCTGATGGGTCACGGACCCTATATGGGAGCTCCTTACACTTAGTAATGGACTTCTCTGCCTTAAAGAGCCCGTATCAGCCACTCATTTGTTATTGTTTTCGTTTGATATTAGAAGACGAAATGTCTAAATAAACATCTAAAAACAAAGTTTCAGATTTGATTTACCAAATTCAATCGAGAACATTGCTCTATTTTCTTTAAATCAGCCGATGGAAATGGATGCTTTCTCCGACTTGGTCATGTTGCTATGCTGTCAAAATGGCGGCTGACACAGGCTCTTTAAAATTCCACGGGAATGATTGCTAACCCAAGAGTGGAGCAAAATATGATAATTTCTACAAAATCAGCGCGGTAGAGCTATAGAGCAGATTTCGTACGACTGCGAAAATTACCGCGACGTCGCGGCACGGAATCGGCCTGCTGTAGATGGAATGAAATCGCCAATGAAATCGCGTAGTCGCGGTACGGTCGCGGTCGTGGCGCGGCACAACTCTGTCGCGGCACTTTTCACAGTCATACGAAATCTGCTCTATATTGCGTCCCAAGGAAAAACGCCGTTGAAAGAAATACAAACCTCGTAGCCGCTCTCTGCCTTTTTCTTGCTGTATTTGTAATTTTCGTGGATTAGTTTGGCGCAGTATATTTTCCCTATCGTCATTTGCTGACTGCTTAATACTATGGAGAGGAATATATATGTTGAAAATATGTGGGACATTCTAATTGTGTAATTAACTTACGTAATAATGCTCGCGCATGTAATTATCAGTCATTCTCTTTTTCGGAATAAAATCACTGAACCAGGGAATCATCTCAACTAATTCCGAAACTGGTGCCGAAACCCGGCCTTTAGACGTAATGTCTAAAGAGCTTTCGAGGCTAAAATCGGTCAGGGGAGCCTATCGTGGTCATTGTATTCAAGACATCAAGAAAGCCGAAAGGTTATTATCGGAAGAAAGCGATGACATCGACGAACTACGCGCGTTGTTGGAGCGTCTTACAAAGCGCGCGCTCGAAATTTCCGCGATGGATAATAATATCATACTTCATCTGGAAGAACCCGAGGACATCAGCCGCGATACCGAGGAAGCTTTGTCGGTCCAGGACAAGATCGAATTGTGGAAACTGAAGATAACAAGACTCCTTGAAAGCAAACGACCATCACCGGTAGAGCAACCTCCGAAAGGTCAGTCACAAAGAATCCACGTGCATCTACCAAAACTAAGAATCAAGCAATTCAATGGCGATCCGCTGAATTGGCAGACGTTTTGGGACAGCTTTTCCGCGACGATTGATGAAAATGATGATGTTCCAGATATAGAAAAAATGACCTATTTGAAAGGAAGTCTTGAAGAAGAAGCTGCGCGCGCGATATCAGGGTTGCCATTGACAACCAGCAATTATCGAAAGGCAATCCAAATCCTGAAAGAACGTTTCGGACAGAAACAAATTCTGATCAATGCACATATGGAATCAATGCTGAATATTCCTCCACCATCCAACAAACTAAACGATCTAAGAAAATTCTACGACACATACGAAGCTAACATTCGAGGTCTAGAGGCGTTAGATGTAAATTCAGATTCATATGGCAGCTTACTCATTCCAATCCTTTTAAAAAAGCTACCAGAGGATGTTATGCAATTCATATTCAGGGCAACTCCATCGGCAGACAAGTCTCTGGATGAGCTGAGAAAAGCATTCCGAAGTGAGATTGAGAGTCGAGAAAGATGTCATGCACCACAATCTGCAGCAAATCATCGTGAGTCCGAAATATCAGAATTGGCAGACGAAGTTCTTATACCAACGGCAAGCGCACTGCTTTCTGGCCAGCGCATATCATCAAACAAACCCAAACCATGCGTGTACTGCAATAGACTCCACCGACACGATGATTGCACCGAAATCAAATCAGCACTTGAGAGGCGAACACACTTGGAACGACAAAAGCGATGCTTCAATTGTTTGGGATTTAATCACACTCAGACCCACTGCTACGCTAAAGGGAGATGCCTAAAATGTGGACGAAAACATCACACCTCCATTTGCAACGAGAATCTAGACACACCTTCACCCACTAAAGCGGGAACATCAAATCCGCAGGACGAAAACGATAGTCAGGCAGATCCAGACAACAACAAATCAGAACACTTGGAACATTAAAATCCGAAAATCATTATCAACTTGCAGCTACTTATAATCTTGTTAAAACCTATTGCTTCTTGCTGGCCCCGGAGGGTGTTGAAAATATGTGGGACATTCTAATTGTGTAATTAACTTACGTAATAATGCTCGCGCATGTAATTATCAGTCATTCTCTTTTTCGGAATAAAATCACTGAACCAGGGAATCATCTCAACTAATTCCGAAAATATATGGGTCATTATTATACGACTGTGACGTCATTTTATCGTATAAGGTAAACAGTATATTTTCCCTATCGTCATTTGCTGACTGCTTAATACATAGAGGAGAATGTATATCGGTTATTATCTTACGACTGTGACGTCATTTTATCGTATAAGGTACCTTATTGGTACTAATTTTCGCGTCGCTTTAATTTCGCGATTTAAAAAAAATCGCGAACTTAACGCGACGCGAAAAAAATTCCCGCCAACTTTAATGTCGCGAAATTTAGTACCCTCCTATATTTCTTGTTTTTCAATTTAATGAAGAATTCACGGCTACGATGTAGATATGTATTATACAATTACAAAAACGTTAAGCAGAAGGTGATAATGTCTTAATGGCTATGCTATAGTACACGATGCGGCTTCTATAGTTTAGTTTTGTTATGAGTTGATGATTTTCAGCAAAAGAACTGTAAAATAATAATACAATTCTCGAAATAAAATGATTTTTTTTTCATTTTCGCGAAACCCAAATCGCGAAAATAAAGACCCGCGAAATATGCCGACCTTTTTTGGGAAATTCAAACAAGCAGAACAACAATTATAAGGCTTAGGCCTAGGGCATACGTCCAATTAGAGTCGCGTCGAATACATTTAAAACAATAGATAATTTGTTATTTTAAAGTGTAATGAGTCGGTATCTTTTGAAAAAAATGTAATCGGTTCGACCTTAATCCGACATATGCCCTAGGCCTTAGACAGATAACACAACTAATTGTTTTAGTATAATTGCTCAAGTGATTCATAAGGTTTTTAGGCAAAACAACTTGTTTTTGTCGGACTTTTTCACGATCATGACAAAACTCGAGCGCGCACTCCTTTCAATTTAGGTGATTACAGCGAGAGAAAACGAACCTCTCGACCAATCAGCGCCCGGAAATTCTTATAATCACTTCAGTAATTATACTAATGAATGTTAGTAACTCCTACCTGATTGTTTGGTATTAATTTATCCAGGACTTTTGGCGACGTAGAGTTTGGCCACAATCGCTTGATTAGTTTCCTTAATTCCGTGTCGTTTGCGTTCATGTTGCCGCTGAGTTTGATGTTTAGCGATATACGAATCAATGCAAAAAGTGTCGTACTAAACGTGACCTTGTTGTTTTCATCCAGTGGCATGTTCATCTTGATTAAACGCTGGAAAGAAATAAAGTAATGTGATGTCCGCCTAGTACATGGCGTTCTACTTAAGCTCCCTGTGGTGGGTAGGAGAAAGGAAGTGTGACGTTGTCTAAACCACTGAAAACGTAACTTCGGGAGACGTTGAATCGTGTTGAATTATGTTGAACACCGTGTTGAATCATGTTGAATGATGTTGAACCAAAATTTAGCTCGTGTAGTGTAACCATAGCGGAGCTCCTTAGAGGCCAAAGACCGCAGAGCGGAGCACCATAGGTATCGCAGGAAAATTACAATAGCTCAAGTATAACTCAGATATACGATCGACTTCGCTTTTCATGGTTCAGCGGTATTCCCATGAGTACCGTGGGCGCGTACGTGTGTGTCTGCCTGTCCAATATACCACAGGCAACCCAAAACCGTCTCTCATTTTGGCGGGAAAATACTGCGAGCCCGTGAAAAAATATGTAACCGGGAGCTCCTCTTTTTAGCCAGTGGCTAAATCTATATATCAGAGTTCTACACACCTTATAACCCACTATCTTTGGGCACTTTTTGCCGAATCCTACTGGCGGAGACATGCTGCACATCATTTTATAGACTTCTTTATGGTGTATGAACCCTCTGGAAACAGAGATTGGGAAATAATTTAGAACCACCGACCGATACAAAAGAAGCTATCAATATACAAGCAAACAATAAATCACTTGCACTAACTAAGTCACGTGACCAAAATCCAATACATTCTGAGAAAAATCTTGAAAATTCAACTCAACTTGAGGTCTGGATATTTCCATAAAATCAGACTGGCCTTTCAAACGATGTTGTTCCTTTTTAATTGAAACTTTGCAGTTTAGAGTGGCTTTCATAAACCCGTGAAATAAAGTGTAATAGTCAAAGTGTAGTAGTCAAGCGAGCACAAAACAGAACAAAAAATTAGAGTGTATTAGTACTAAATACGCTAAAGTGTATTTCTCGGGTTTATGAAAACCACTCTAATGACTTACATTACGGGTTTATGAAAAACACTCTAATGACTTACATTCTAAATAAATGAATGCCAACATGCTTAATAAGTGCAAATAAACCACCTTCTGGACAATGTTAACTCGTATTGTGGGCTTACGGCACATTTGGTAATTTGGCCGCCATGTTGGAGTCCTTCCTTGGGACTCCAACATGGCGGCGTCATACATTCTACAATAAACAACAACAACAGAACAACGGGATATCAGTGGGAAAAATCTCGTATGCGGAGATACGAAATTTCTCACTGGTAGAAACCCTTGTAAAACACTATAGTTTATTTAATAATAAAGAAAATAAAGATTACTCACGTTGCAGCATGGTCGTACTCAGACCACACGCGGACAAACTCGTCCAAGTGATGGGGGCCTAGGATCGACTCGTCACGTGTCAAGTACTCAAAGTTATCCATGATGACGGCGACGAACAGATTTAACATCTGCCAACACAGGACAAGAACAAATATGTCACATGGATGGAAAACCTGTACCATTCACAGCGAATTTCTGCAGAAACCCAAACATGGGAAAAGTAGCTGAATTTCCCATGGTAGAAGAATGAGAAGTGTTCGGATCTCCCACGGCTATCCATATTTATTATTCAGCACATCGATGCACTGCCCAAGTATGGTCATTGGAACGCCAATAGTTGTCTTCTGTAAATGACAGCTATCCTGCGATATCCGTCTCTGAGGGAAATATGATGTTTTGAGCTCGTAAATAATACACAAAAGTCATGTTTTTCGGGGGGGTTTTGTGCTATCGATGTGCTGAATAATAAAACCATTATCCTGCTCGATTTTGCAGAATATCGTCTGATTTTAGCCAACTCGGGACTTCGTCCCTCGTCGGCTAAGTATCAGACGATATTCTGCGCAATCTCGCAGGATAATGGTTAAGAATTCCGAACACTTCCCATGCATGTGACTTGGGAAATTAAGCTTTTCCCATGGATGTTTTTCTGATTGTCGGCTTTTTAAATCGGTTTGCTCAATGCTATACGGCGATGGGTCTCTCAATGTAAAAAATTTAAATGTAAATGTAAATGTAAATGTAAATGTAAATGTAAATGTAAATGTAAATGTAAATGTAAATGTAAATGTAAATGTAAATGTAAACGTAATGTAAATGTAAATGTAAACGTAAATGTAAATGTGTACCCACCATATAACACAGTGTTCGTACGCTTTCTGAATGACAAAAAATCCAGGATTTTCCAGGAAGACTTTAGTTATTTCCCAAGGAGTTTTTATTGGGTAGAAATTACCCTCCCCCCCTCCCAAAAAAGTCTGGAGGATGTCTGTTTACAATTTCAAAGTCGTAACACTTACCAAGAACATACATAGAAATATAAAAGTACAGAAGTAGATTATCGCTACTGGAGTCGAGCCACATTGTGCATCCGCGCGCATGTTCGCTTCCTTCGCACACTTAGCGCCCGTAAAGCACGAGGTCATAATGAGATGCCAGTCTTCTCCTGTCGCAGACCTGGAAAAACAAGAAGAATCAGGGAACATGGTATCCTGCCGAATTACCCATAATTGATAAGCGGCTTTGACGCTTCAATTACCCATTCATTCTCGTACCCAGAGCTCCCGGCTCGTCACCTCGCGGGGGAGGCTCAGATAACATTCACCGACGCATACGTAAAAGAAAATGGTGGTTTTATGCCTCACAATTACTTTTAGAGCGTTCAAGTCGAAGGCATAGGTTAAAAAGACGAACTAGGAAACGAATGGCAGTGTTATTTTGATAGATACGTTTTTATAAAGCGAAGTTAAGCTACTTTTATGTACGCGTGCGCGCCATTTCAGCCAATCAGCGAAGGCCCTCAAATGGATGTCACCAGAGCCTCCCCAGCGATGCGACGAGCCGGGGAGCTCTGGGTTCGAGAATGTTATCCATTACAACTTTACAACATGATTATTTGACAGGCGCAAGTGTCCCACATGGCGGTAGGTGCAGTAGTACAATTGTATGGAGCATAAATGTGTCCACGGCTCTTGCAATCTTGCCTTCCCGGAGTGTATCCAACCAACAGACCATAGAAACCGCGCGCATCATCCATACCGTCATTTGCAGTGCAATACCAATGCCTACAAATTTTCATTTTTTCCACGGGTAATTCCACTATGGAACGCCCTTCCTCTTGTAGCTGTAAATGCACAATCCGTGGAGTGCTTTACTAGCCTAGCCCACACAGCTGTTTTGGGGTTTTGCTTTTAGGAAATTAGCATTTTGTATTTATTTATTTATTGATTGATTAATCAATTATTACGTCAGTATATATATTTTATCATCCTGTATAGTCGCACGATTTCGTATTAAAATAAATGAGATGAGATGAGATGAGATTAGATATACTCTCACCTGAAGAGTACTTGTAATGCTTGGAATATATCTCGGAAATTGTTGTGTACGGTTATCTGACTCCCCTCAGTGAACGCGATCTTTCCAAAGAGCTGGAAAAACAAAACATAACATTTGAGATTCTTAGAAAGAATTATTTGAATCTCAAATAAGAACCTTTCCAGTCTGTAGGTTTTGTAAAAAAATGCCCTTCTCAAAATCAGCTGTCAACAGCATTAATTTATATGATGGCCACCAAACGGCACTATTAAGCGACTATATTTTTTATATTTTTTATATTTTTCGGAGAAAGTAAATATCGGTTCTTGTAAATAAAGTTTATCATATATCATATCGTATCTTATCTTAGCGCCGACCGGTAAGCGCCGACCGACAGTAGTAGAGCGCCGGGCTGTTTCGTGGGAGATTGGGGGTCCAAACCTCGGCCGGACCAAGTACTTTTGCTATAACATCTGCAAATGGTTAGACCTTCGCGTCTTCAAGGATAAGGACGTAAAACCGTAGGGCCCGACTCCCACATGCACTACATTAACCTGAACCAGAGGGACGTTAAGGGCCGTTCACACGGCGCGATTTCAGCTGCGATCTGAAGTGCGATTTCTGTGGCGATCCCATGGCGATGTCATATCGCGCAGTGTGAACGGCCGGCGATCTTATGGCGATTTCACTTGCGATGTCGCTGCGACGTCGCAGGCGTTTTGAACATGTTCAAATTCCACTGCGATGCGGGTGCGATTTCTTCAGATCGCCAACAAACTGACAAATATCGCAGAGCCAAATCGCCGACCGTTCACACCGCGCGATATGACGCCGACGATGGCCGCAAAAATCGCACCTCAAATCGCAACTGAGATCGCGCCGTGTGAACGGCCCTATAAAGAACCACTAGAACACGGGAACCTAGAACCTCAGTATCTGTGTTTACGACCCCTTTGCAGCCATTGTGCCGTGAGATCGCCGTGGTTTGCAAGTTTGGAGAGTCGGTCACAAACATTTTTTCAGGCGTATAATTAGGGGGAACAACACGGCAAAGGGCATTTGCCATACGCTAAAGATTCACTTCCTGTGAAATGAAAAAAACATAAATAATCTACATAACAAGAATACCTCGTGCTGTCTTGGAAATCTGGAAAACGTAAGCTCCAGACACAAAACGGGCAAAAGGCCAAAAGTTGCAGAGCAGCTAGAATATGATCATAACATTCTCTGAATTTTGTACCTCGCACGTCAAGCCTTGCACCCGAGGCGAAAATTATGATACAAAGTCAAAATTATATCGTTCGCTGTTGTTGTGTAGATTTTTTTAAACTGTTTTCATTTCACAGGCCAGTGAATCTTTAGCGCATGTGAACTGCTTTTTGCCGCGGTGTCGTTAGGTCCGTTAGGGGGTAGTGATGGGTGCGCGTTACAGCATACCTGCATACCGATGACTGCATACATGAAAAACTGTAACGTGATAAGAAGAGTGACGTATGGTAAAGCCTGTGGGACAAAGTAACATATTAATAGCAACTAGTGGGTACCCTGTGGGACAAAGTTACATATTAATAGCAACTAGTGGGTACCCTGCGGGACAAAGTAACATATTAATACCAATAACGTTAACACTGACAATGGCGATAGAAAATACAACGACAAAACTAACACAGGGTTCCCACGTTTTGAAGCTGTCAAAATTCCAGGACTTTCAAGTAATATTTAAAAGCCGACTATGAGGACTTGACGGGATTTCAAAGTCCGCGCAATTAATTCCAGTCCGAGGCGAAGCCGAGGACTGGAACTAATTGCGTGGGCTTTGAAATCCCGTCAAGTCCGAATAGTCGGCTTTTGAATTACTTCAAATACTCAATAATTATTCATGACCTAATTAGCCAACACAGAGGGAAAACGATCAATGTGGAAACATCTCCATTTATTATTTTTTTAATTCCTTGGTCATTTGAAATACTCAGCCTGTGACATAATCTTCAATCACCAACCCCTCTGTACCCTACCCAAACAGGATTTATCAATATAATCATATTTTTTTACTTGTGAAACTTGAATTACGTCACTAGTCATGCGCACAAATGAAAAGGTCAAGATTGTTTCCACAAAGCCTGTCCCACATGAAAGTTGGCGGCGCACATGCATATTGTCTGGAACAAGATCCTTTCTATTCTACATTTCCGAGAGAGGAGACCTGTGTCTTCTCACGGAACGCTTCTACAGTCTGCCTTTGTACGGCGTAGACTGAATAGCACAAAAAAAATCGACGGGGACAGGACCTTGAAATTATGAACTTGGATTGCGTCACTAGTCATGCGCAGAAGTGAAAAGATTAAGAGTGTTCCAAAAACCCTGTCCCACATGGAGGTTGGCGGCGCACATTCATATGGTCTGGAACAAGATCCTCTGTATTTACTTCTCTGATAAAGGAGACGCATGTCTTCTCACGGAACAGTTTCTACAGTCTGCCATTACATGGCGCAAAGACTGAATAGTACAAAAACATTTCGATGGCGAGTGCCTTGAAATTATTAAAATTATGAACTTGGATTGCGTGGATTGCGTCACTAGTCATGCGCAAAAGTGAAAAGATCAAGAGTGTTTCCATAAAGCCTGTCCCACATGGAGATTGGCGGCGCACAAGCATATAGTCTCCAACCAAAATTCTTTGTATTGACTTTTCCGAGAGAGGAGACTTTCGTCTTCTCACGGAGTGGTTCCTACGGTCTGCCTTTGCACTGCGCAAAGACTGACTAGTAGAAAAACGTTTCGAGGGTGAGGACCTTGAAATTATGAATATTCATAGTTCAAAGGTCCTTGGATCTAGAAAACATTTCTAGATCCAAGGACCTTTGAACTATGAATATTCATAGTTCAAAGGTCCTTGGACTTTGAAAAGTTTTCAAGTCCCATTTGCAGTATCTTCCTGGGATTTCAAGGTACTGCACGTGGTACAAAATGAGAGCTCTGGTTGGCTGATTAGGTCATGAATAATTAATGAGTATTTGAAGTACCTTTTCAAGGACTTTTGAAAAAATTAAGGTCCTTGCATACCGAAAAAAAAGCATATACTGCACCGGTGCACATCTTGACATTTTGGTTTCATTGACGACATTCAACAAACAAATTTAATTTTGCAATCTTTATTTTGTTTATTGATCACTTGTATTGTTACAAAATTTCCCAGAACTCATTTGTAGAAACTTTTTCCAGGACTTTTAAGGACCTTGGCGCATTTGTTTTGAAAATATCATGTTGAATGCACCATATCATATCGAAAGCGTCTTTACAAATTTCAGTTATTTTTATAATTGGTGATATGTATTTTTTTTCTCGGTGACCATGTGTCCATTCTCTTTAAAGGGGCCGACCCTGTCCATAATGCATTACTTTGTTTGCTAACATGAAAGATTACCTTGAAAGACCGTAGAAAGGTCCAAAGTAGAATTCGTATGGTGTAGCCCTGGCGTAATAACTTGATAAGTCTAGCGGCGCGAAACAGTCGGAACATGGTTGGATCGAATGGCAAATATTGGTTGTCATCCTCTGTCACTTTCTAGGAAAGAGACATAACGTTAGAGTACTGAACTGCGTCTGAAAAATATCAATTTTTACATTCAATACTATAGATAACTTTCATCACATGACGAAATATATTGGTCGTTGCTAATGACATGAGCTTTCCCAAAAGGTAATTACCATGACAACAATTGCATATACTAGGAAAAATGACGTTTCTATAGCAACGTACCGCATATGTCGTAAAAGCCATATCTAACAAGCCACCTAAGACGATGACGAAGTCGAACAAGTTCCAAAAATCACGAAAATATTTCTAGAAAGAAAAAAGAAAAATTCATCTTAGTATTAAAGATGGTATGTGGAATCAAAACCCAAAATACAACAGGGTCAGGGTTTGGGGGTCAGGGTTTGGGGATCAGGGCTTGGGGGTCAGGGTTTGGGGGTCAGGGCTTGGAGGTCAGGGTTTGGGGGTCAGGGCTGCGGGTCAGGGTTTGGGGGTCAGGGTTTGGGGGTCAGGGTTTGGGGGTCAGGGTTTGGGGGTCAGGGCTTGGGGGTCAGGGCTTGGGGGTCAGGGCATGGGGGGACTTAAACAAAAATGACGTAGGGCACGACGGAGCTCAATATTTTCGCTCCAAAAACGCAGCGAAGCTCATAGTTTTCACACGAAATACGTAACTATTATCCAGCGAGATTGCGCAGATATCGTCTGATACTTGGCCGAAAAGAGACACAGACCCAGACGATCTTCGGCAAAATCGAATAATAAGATGTTTAGCCGGCGCCACCCTGAAGTTTCAACCCCCAAATTATATAATATTTCTAAACACAGCTGAAGACAACCCAGAGCTACTTACAGTTCGAAGTGCGATGATTTTGACGAGTGCCTCAAACGTGAAGAGGGCAGTGAAGGCGATGTTGAGGTACATACACACATTCTCGTATAACTTAGACTGGCCATGATACTGTGGAAAAATCAATCCAAAATGTTGTCGTTATTTACGCGGGCTGCCTGTGTTTTTTAATCTCGTCGCCAGGCTCTTTGGCCGAGAAAAACATATATTCACATGTTGTGGAGAATTTTACCGCTTTTTGGTTAAAATATTCACAGACGCTCCAAAAAGGTAAGGCGATTTCCTAATAAGGATGTTTTGCAACGTCCGCAAGTCCACAGTTTCAGCATCAATATTGATTACTTGCATCATAAGTACGACTAAGTATTGGTTACCTGCATCATGAGTACGACTAAGTATTGATTACCTGCATCATGAGTACGACTAAGTATTGATTACCTGCATCATGAGCACGACTTAGTATTGATTACCTGCATCATGAGCACGACTAAGCATTGATTACCTGCATCATGTGTACGACTAAGTATTGATTACCTGCATCATGAGTACGACTTATTATTGATTACCTGCATCATGAGCACGACTAAGTATTGATTATCTGCATCATGAGCACGACTAAGTATTGATTACCTGTATCATGAGTACGACTAAGTATTGATTACCTGCACCATGAGTACGACTAAGTATTGACTACCTGCATCATAAGTACGACTAAGTGTTGATTACCTGCATCATGAGTACCACTAGCTACCACTAGTATTGATTACCTGCATCATGAGTACGACTAGCTATTGATTAATTGCATCATGAGTACGACTAATTAATCACTTAGTATTGAATACCTGCATCAATAGTACGACTAAGTATTGATTACCTGCATCATGAGTACCACGCTATTGAGTGCGATTAGGAACATAATGAAGGCGTCGAACGGTTTTGATGACGTCACCACCCAGACTTTGTACTGAAAACTGTGTTCGTTACTTGGCATGTAGAGCTGAGCTGGTTTGGCAGAAAGAGCGAAGTGGATGCAGTCGCGCTGTAAGAGCAGACAAAACGGTACATTCAGGGGCGTAGATCCCTTTAAGCTATTAAAGGGGCTATGTCTCATGCGATTGTTTCAACAAATGTGTTATAAAATGAGACCATAGTGTACATAAACAACACAGAATTCTATATTATGCTTCAACTTAGTCATAAGCTATGGCTAAACTAAGACACATGTCGCGCACACCATGTGTCCTGCATGCTTCCCCAAGTGGTTAAACTAGGAAACATCGCACGCGTGTCTCGGGCACATAAAATGTTTCTTGTCTTGCGAAGAAACATTTCTTTGTGTCCCTGCTACAAATTTGGTGCGCGCGACACTGTTTCCCACGCGGCTAAACCGGGAAGCATGAAGGAAACATGTCCAGCTACAATGTTGCCCGCTACATGTGTCCTAGTTTAGACTTTTTTATGTAAAATTTAACAGCTTTAGCCATCAAAATTTCCAAGTTTGAAAATTGTTCAGCCTAGTAAGTTATCATTTTGAGTGAAGCTTTTCGCGCTGTTTGTCGCTCAAGGCGCTCAACTTATTTATGCTGGAAAGTTGGATTGATGGAAGCCAATAGCGCTGTTCACGCTGACGTCATCCATTGTTATTAATTAATCATCCATGCAAGAAGGAACCGAAACTCCATTGTTCTACGGCATTCAGGGTTCCCCACATAGGATGTGTTCCATTCTTTTACCACAGAAAGTTTAACATAATACAAGTGAAACAATTATTGATTTCGACTTGCTTGAGAATTAAATACGGCGATAATAACTCTCCAGACCAATCAGATCAAAGAAAAAACAAAGGAAAGAGAATCACTATTTTACGCTAGGTTCCCCATATACGAAGTCTTTAAAAATCGTATATCCTGTATATGAGTACCACATGTGCTTATATCTTACCATAAATCCTGAGAAAAGTCTTTCTTTCATGGTAATTTGTCCAATTTTGTGACTAAGCCAATGAAATCGCCGATATTTTCAATAGAAAATAATTGCATTCCAGCATGCTTTG
Source organism: Scolanthus callimorphus (assembly GCA_033964015.1). NCBI lineage: Eukaryota > Metazoa > Cnidaria > Anthozoa > Actiniaria > Edwardsiidae > Scolanthus > Scolanthus callimorphus. The sequence goes on from CM066911.1 coordinate 37,931,768, forward strand.
CCGTTGGCTTGGGTAGTTCTTATTCGGACCATTACTTAATGTGCCAACAAGAGATCGATTGGTTCACAGAACAAAGGGCGCTATTCAATCTACGGTTGGCATATTACTCAGGCATATTAAGGCATGGGTCTTGCATGCTTTCAAGATGGCGGCTGCAAAAACTATGGGGGTGGTCTATATGCCATGGGTTCAGTGGAATCACTATGGAACCATTTTAAGGTTTGAAGGGGATCAAGAAACAGACTCATTTTCGCAAGCGTTTCCATAGCAACATAAAATGTGACCTTTGATCCTTAGATTTGACTAATTTTCAGAAAATGGTATTTGGGAAGAGGAAAACATGAGAAGTTCAAAGTTTTTAATTTGCGAAGTGATAAAGTTCGAGGAAGGCATTCCTGATCCAACTAGATATGATGATCATTTAAAAGGGAATTGCGTTTTAGTGCATTATGAAATTTGATACCCTTTAATTACTTCTTAATTAGAAACGATCGTCGCGATATCCAGTTGGCCTGAGAAAACTCAAGGTCAGCACTTTTATTTGCACTGGTTTGATTACTGATTGCGGTGCATTTTCCTATTCCCAAAAGGCTTTGAAACAAAATTTATGAATTTCTAGGTCAAAGGTCAGGTATTGGTTTCCATGGGAACTAAAGAGTATCAAAATATCAGGATTAATGTTATCTATGATGTCGTATAGGAATCATAGGCTTCCTCTTAATTTGAGCGAATTAAGGACCAATTGAACGTTAAATAGGGCGTGGTCACACTGACCCATGCCTTAATATGCCTGAGTTAGGATTACAATGGCAAAATCTAATTTTGAACTAAACGCCTTTATATTTAGTAATCAAGTGCTAACTATGTGACAGTGTTTTTACTTGGCTTGGTTTACAAAGAAACGGTTCACGTGCTCGACGCGTGATAGTGTTTTTACTTGGTTTGTGATTGGCTGACGAGGAAGCCATTCAGCAGCAACTTGTATTTTCTCTGTTTTACTATGACGTCATGGTTTGTTTATATGAGCAAGATAGCTGAAACTTGGTTAAAAAAAAGTACCATTCGAGATGTGGGTCCAAATATTCTAGCGTACAACTTTGCTTTACATCATGAAAGGCATTTTCATTATGTTTTGGTCATTTCTAAATGCTGCTGTCCCCTCTGGCGACCATGATTCATAGCGTTTTGATATGATGTCATAATAAAATAGGTCAATTGGCTAGATGTATTAGGTCTTAAGGCCCGTTCACACGGCGCGATCTCTGTTGCAATTTGAGGTGCGATTTTTGCGGCGATCGTCGACGTCATATCGCGCGGTGTGAACGGCCGGCGATTTGGCTCTGCGATATTTGTCAGTTTGTTGGCGATCTAAAGAAATCGCACCCGCATCGCAGTGGAATTTGAACATGTTCAAAACGTCTGCGACGTCGCGGCGACATCGCAAGTGAAATCGCCATAAGATCGCCGGTCGTTCACACCGCGCGATATGACATCGCCATGAGATCGCCACAGAAATCGCACCTCAGATCGCAGCTGAATTCGCCTCGTGTGAACGGCCCTTTACAGTCATTAACATATGTTCTAAGAATGTGGCGGCTACTCACTTGGTTTCTGTCGAGCTCGCAGTTTGAGATTTCCTTCTCACCAAGATCCTGGAAGGTGAGGATGATGAGCGCCACAAAGATATTGAGAAAAAAGAACGAGAAGACGACCACGAAACTGACATAGTAGATGGCGTACACGGTGTTGTAATCTTGAATAGGGCCCTTATTCTTCTCCGTCGTGTCCATGGTACGGTGCATGGCCCTGTTGGCATAACAACGGCGTCAACTATTTAACAATTAGGGCGACGTGACTATCGGCGAATAGTCACCAAGACGAAATCGATCACAGAGCCTGAGGCGACTACTTGTTTGAGTAATTTCTCAAGTGATTCATAAGGTTTTTAGACAAAAAAAATCTTGTTCTGGGGGACTCTTTTTACGATCATAACAAAACTCGCGCGCGCACTCCCAATCTATTCGAACAATCAGTATAATCTTATAATCACTTGAGTAATTATACATACTAAATAGTCCATTTTCCTCGCAGGCTCTTAACATAGTCACACATATCTATTATATTTGGCAAGAGTGGATTACCAAGAGTTTCCATATTTACTATGTACGCCCGAATCACAGTCAGAAAAGTGTCTATTTTTAGAACTAGGATTCCCGCGAAAATTCGTCATCCACAGGGTTCCCACTTTCTCGCCACGCAAACAGTTGTGAGATCCAGCCTAAAATTAAATCGCAGATCAATCGAAAAACCTTTGAAGTCGCAAAGATAAGGTAGGATATTCTCTATTTGTCGTGTATTGGGTATACGAGCATTCGAACCTGAGCATTCGAATAATTTCGCACGCGAAATTCAAATCTAAAAATAGACACTTTTCTGACTGTGATGTGGACAAATACAGTACGAAAGATTCTAACTCTTGTTAATCCACTCTTGATTTGGTAGTAATTTTGATCCCTGAGCCCAATTTAATACCTCAATTTTTTATCCATTTTCTCACTATCTCTGATCCATGATCCGAAGCTGAAGCAACTATTGATCCCCACCCCTACCCCTGTCGATCCTCAAGCCCGCTCCCCTGAGCCGTGGTCCCGGTCATATTTTTGGGTTTGATCCCATATATACCGTTGGACCAACCTCACATCCCATATATACCGTTGGACCAACCTCACCTCTCAGGGGGTACTCGGATGCAAAATGACGAGAGGGGGGGGGGGGGGGGGGGGGGTCCGACGGAGCTCCAAATTTCATACCCAAAAAAAAACCTGAGCCATAAATTTGATACCCAAAAAAATAGCTGCTCCCAAAGTTTGATATTAGCCTTAAAAATGCTATTAATAGCAGCATACACATGATGCCCGTCCCATTATATTTCCCGAAATTAAGGCAGTATCTTGATGTTCAACTTGCCTGTCAGAAGTTTCAACCCCAAAAAATACCTGGTAGAATTTTCAACCCCAAAAATACTTTTACTACAAATTTCATACCCAAAAAAATACGTCGGACCCCCCGTCATGTTTAAATCCGAGTACCCCCCTGGGCCTGACCTCAGCTTTGTGTACACAACAAGCTCAGTTTTTTTGTTGCCAGGCATTTAACTGACTGAAAATCAAATACTGGCACTAGAAAGAGCATCATCACATTTAGTAATCTAGTAAAATTCTGACTATCAAGATTAGAGTGATGTGTTTTTTTTTTGCATAATATGAACCTATTGTTCTTTGCCATGCTGAACAGGTTCTTGTATATTAGGGCATCTAAATGCCAATTTTCAGCAAATAGGTTCTTTTAGGAGAATCACTAGTTTCCGATATGCCGGATTTTACTGTATGGCTAGTCTTTGGTCCAAACCCAGAGGCTCCTGCATTCCTTACGGACAAATCAAGTTTTTCCCACCGCCTCCCCAACTCCGGCCTGATTTTGGTCCTTAGTTAGGTATTGATGATAGGTTACATGCAAGCCAGTTAACTATTACGATTTGTTTGTAAGAAGGTGGCGTTTTTCCTTGCCCCACCTTTTGCTGAAGAATTTTATCTTTGTAATTTGACTTGGATTTGAAAATTAACCATCGCAAAGCGTGAAATCTCCATACCCATGTTTGATTGTTTAATCTTATGACCCTTCAGCAAAACGAGCACGGCGCAAAAAGAGCTCGCCCCAATTCTAGATGTTTTCCTTGTAAAACGTACTCGAGATAAAGGTTCTTTTAGGAGAATCATTAGTTTCTGATATGCCGGATTTTACTGTATGGCTTAAACTAGCTACCGTTGCGAATTCAGAATTATTTTTACGCAAATGAACAATTACGTAATTATTAATAATTACTAATAATTATTATCAATTAATTAATGATTAACAATTAATTACTCACGTGGGCCACCCTTCTCCCGTCGACGAGGTGTACAGTGTTAGCATGGCTTCTCCTACATTATCGAAGTTGAGTACTCTTCTCTCCCACAGTCGCTTATTGACCTGCCAAAACAGGAAATACAATATAAAAATCTTGTAATAATAAGCATTTTATACGCGGTGAAGGGATCTTGGGAACAATAGTCTTCTATCTCCGTAACTGAAACTGCCGTAGTGGGCGGGAAGGTAAAGGAGAAATCGAGAAATATCAAGATCAGGAGGGAAGTATCAAAGTTATGAACATAATAACAACAGTGGTTCCAATTCACAATTCCCCTTATAACATCTTGATACCACTTGAATTCGTTTTGTTATTCAAACGTTTGAGCTCATTTGGGAGCTGCAAGATAATGGTGTTAATGAGGCAAACAAAAGAAACTACGAAAAGGATTCTGGGATTAGTGGTACAGTTTCAGTGGTATGGTATCATTGATGTTGGTGATCTGTATGGAGCGGAATTTCAGAAAAGTGGGGGGGGGGGGGGGATCGTGAAAACAGGGGGCGAAAATTTGAAGAATTCCTACATCAAATACAGTAAATGTATGAAAAAATCTCCCGAGGGGAGACGTTTTTTAGGTTGGCGTCCCGAAATATTTTCAATCAAGCTCTCCAGAAAATATTTCCTTGTTCCCGGAACGTTTTTTTTTTTCAAATTCCCTACATTTCAGAAACACTATTTTGTGAGACGTCGTCACGTGTGATGTGATATCAGATCGCAAAGAAACTTTTCCCGAATTTTATAAAAACTCCCAAACATACTTATCCGCCTTTCCGCTTTCCTTTGACCTTTCCCGGAAAACACGATGCAGACGATTCTCAAAATTCCAAACATTTTTCATGACTGCCGAGACAGCCTTTCTAAATCATCCCCCGTTGAAATAAGCTATTTCCGGTGTAAAGCCGCAAGGTTGTATTACTAATTGGAGGACCCTTTACGGAGTTTTTCATGGCGGGAATAACCGAGAAGCCGCAAAGAGGGCTACTGTGGAAACCGATTATCATACCCACGCTAATGATCTCTTTAACTCTGAAACAAGCTGATAATCTTTAGTCTATAGTTCGCGTTGAAAGATATTCACGAAACGATTTCACTAAGTAGGCAGTACATCATATGAAGAAATTATCACCTAGTGTATATTTAACAATTAATTAACAAGAAGAGAAAAAAAGAGCAACAAAGGAAGTGTTCAAATAAATTTTATAAAAACAAAACACAAAGAGAAAAAAACGACCACGTTAACTGGCTTTCAAAAATGAAGACAAGCGAAGAAAACCACGGGCAGTAGACAGCAAAGCACGGGAAGACAAAACGGGCACAAAATGCAAAGGGAGGCCAAGAACTGCGAGGCAAAATCTCTGCGCTAAATACAGCAAAACGAAATCTGTGTGCGCGAAAAGGCAAAACAAAATGTATGCGCGAAAATGCAAAAAGAACAAAGCAAAATCTATGCGTGAAAAGGCAAAAAAGGCAAAGCAAAATCTATGCGCGAAAAGGCAAAAAGAGGGAAAAAATTGACCTTTCCCGGAAAACACGATGCAGACGATTGCAGACGATTCTCAAAATTCCCAACATTTTTCACTGCCGAGACAGCCTTTCTAAATCATCCGCCGTTGAAAAATAAGCTATTTCCGGTGTAAAGCCGCAAGGTTTTTTTTATTAATTGGAGGACCCCTTACGGAGTTTTTCATGGCGGGAATAACCGAGAAGCCGCAAAAGAGGGCTTTAGTCTATAGTTCGCGTTGAAAGATATTCATGAAACGATTTCACTATATGAAGAAATTATCACCTAGTGTATATTTAACAATTAGTCGAGGTGACTATTCGCCGCATATTTTAGGAGCCCGAGGCGACTAACTGTTTTAGTATAATTACTCAAGCGACTTTTAAGATTTTTTGGGTGTATTTGTTTTCTCGTAAGAAAGTGCGCGCACGATCCCCAATGCTTTCAATGTTATATTCACCTGTAGGTGAATACAGCAAAATATTCCGAACGTCTCGACCAATCACCGCGCGGAATCGCTTAAGTAATTATACTAAAATATAATGGCTTCATCCAATTTTGGATCGAGGTCCTCGGAAATTTTTAAATATTTTTATTTTTATTTTTGGACATGGGGTCCTATCAAGTTGATTATTATATAGCATACAGACTTGTTCAAAACGCCGCTCATTTCCAAACTGTCCCGCGCGCTCATTTCCAAGCTGCCAATTAGAGCGCCCGCGACCCAAGTGAGGGTAACGTTTGAATAGTTAAAAAATCAAATTATAATAATAATGATGATTCACGCGCTGGTAAGATTGATTGTAAATAGAGAGTAGTGTCATGCTTTGGTTGCTAAACAAAATGAACAAAACAATCGTCTTATAGTTTGTTAAATAACATTTCAACAGCCAGATAAGTACACATTAGGAGTGTGCGGATGTATCAAATCAAGAATGGCTATATAATCCAAATCTGAGTTGTTTATGTAGACCACGGGTCTTAACATAGCATTTTGAAGGCATAGGTCCTTAGGGCTCAATTACAAGAGGCGGCTTATCAGTGGCCTTCTGGCAGCGATTTCCGCGGGCTCTCGTGAGCTGTCAGTGTTAAAACGTAGAATTGAAAGAGTAAGCGCAAAGTGCGAATTACTCACGACAGTCATCGGAAAATCCAACTTTCATCAAACAACCGTACCCGAAATCCTAGGCTCAGTTCTTAGGCTCAGTTACAAGAGGCGGCTTTAATATAAGTGCCCATCTGGCAGCGGTCTCCGCGAGCTCTCGTCAGCTGTCAGTTTTGAGATCGCGTGATCAACGAATGTTTTGATGAGGGAATCCGACGGGGAATTCCCTCTAAAAACGTGCAATATAGTGTGCAAACAACAAACTGTCATAGGTTTTATTTTAAATTAGTCACCTCTGGTTATCTCGGGCTCGGCAACTGCCCCTTCTGCCCCTCCGCTAGCTACGGCCCTGTACTAGAGCAGATTTCGTATGACTGTGAAAAGTACCGTGACACGGCGCGGTACTGTCGCGGTGGCGGTACCGAACCTCGCCAGCTGTTTTCTGCTGTAGTACCGAACGAAATCATGTAGTCGCAGTACGGTCACGGACGCGGCGCGGTACAGCTCTTTCGCGGTACTTTTCACAGTCATACGAAATCTGCTCTAGTGTCGTTGTCACAGTGTCACTCAGTTCTAAAAAACAGTCGATACAAATCTAGCATAAATGTCCTTTGTCGATCTCTGATAGATGCGATCGCTTCTTGTCTGTTACGTCTGGACATGGATCGTAGAAAGACTGGCGGCATTTTCAATGAATCCCTCCTTGTCAATAATCGGTCCCTCCCAGAATTTTTTCCCTTTTCAACTTGGACATCGGGTCTGGCAAAAACGCCCCGTGTTTGTTCTTCTTACAGGAGAAAGACTGCCAGCAGATCGTAGTACCGCTCATGTCGTTTGCAATCGTCACGATCACTTTCAATTTAGTAACTTTGTCATTGTCTTGTTTTGTTAATCAACTTGCATTTAATTTATTGCCCAGCTTCGGTTTTCCGCACTTTGCCTGTCAAAGATATAAAAGATTGTCAGATCACATGAAAGTCTACCAGAGCAGCCTCGTTAATTTTTGAGGAGTTACAAAAAGCATGCCTCTTGCCTTCGAAAATAAAACTACCATACCCTAGGCCATGTAGACTGTTTGTAGTCCCTTCTTTGGCGAACGTCCGTAAATCTAGCAAAAGTCCTAGTCCTACATTGTAGTTTAAGTTTGCGCGCTTGTATTTCAAGCTTACGAGAGAGTCTACATTGTAGGTGTTTGGCACCAAGCAGCGCCAAGAGAGAAAGTGCAAATGTTCCGGAAGAGATCATAGTGCAAGGTGATTGCAATCCGATTGCTTTTATTTTTTCTCGATAAGCAGGCAGGGAGTTTAATCTGGCAGGCACTTGTATTCAACGGAACACAGGGGTTAATAGGTCTCTTCCAGACTTAAAATTTTAACTAAGCATTCCCTCAAATACACATCACGAAGTTTGGACCTTGGCACCTTCAAAGCTTAATATTAACAGGTCTGTGATCGGTCGTCGGTCGAGAGAAAGTCCTAGTCCTCACGAAAAGAGTCTGCATTGTAGGTTTCGGGTAACAAAACGCAACGGGGGAAAAAGCGCGCCCCTCACGCCATCGTCGCGCCTCAGGCGAAACCCTAAGGCGCGGCACGGTTTCTCTCGTGAATCAGGACTTTCCTCGATTTGCAGACGTTCGCCAAAGAAAGGACTGCAAGCAGTCTAGTGGCCAAGAAATAGAACTTTATGTCAAAGCTGAAGGATAGAGGACTGTGTTCTTATGAAGTAGTTTCAAAACTCGTGTAGAAAGTGACCAATGAAATATAAGGCCGAGAACGTTTCCTGTTTGTCTCAAAACTCAAAATTATTTCCACCGTGTTTCCTGTCGATTTCCTGGATCGAAATATTTGTTTGTGTAATCACTAATTTGGTGAAAAGTTTTGGAGAGTTTGCTTGTTTCAAAAACGAAGTATAGCGAGTAAACTGCAATTGAAGGTTCGTAAACACACACGGAGTAAGGTCTAGAGCTCTGTATTGATGCTCTAAATGTATGAGGCACATGTAAAATACCCTGCTAGCAGAGGTGTTTTATGTCAGTCTTTTATTAGCTAGCAAATTTGCTCGCGTGTCTTTGGTGTCGTGGTATTTCGCATGGTTGTCTTGATTTGCGTCCGGTTCTCTCTGGTGCAAATCAAAACATCAACGCGAAATACCAGACTCGCGAACAACTTTGGTAGCTAATGAAAGATTGACAGAAAGAAACCTCTGCTAGCAGGGTACATGTAAAATTGGCTACCATATTATCGCACGTGCAATTTTTAAGCGACCCTGTTGCTGAAAGACCACAGTCTGCTGCTCAGGCTAATTGAGAATCAACGAATCCTTACCTTTCAATTTCCTTGCGAATCATGAGAGTGACACGTCTCTTGTATTGGTGTCATTAATTCGTTGTCCGTTTCATCTTCATCATTTTCTAAAGGCTCATTCCTCGGTTCCATTTGCTCTTGTCCGTATAACAACATTATAAATAGGAATAAAGCCATGGCAAACATTGGGTTGTTGAAACTCAACATCACCAAACATGCAGCCCATAAGAAGACCTCCATCACAAGCACTATGCAAAGCAAAACTTACGTTGATGTAATCTGGGATAGACGGACCCTCAGTTATTACAAGCCGCCGGCCAACAGAGTTGCGCTGTGGGGGATCTGCTTTTGTCAGTAAGCTTTTTTGTCTAACACCGCATAGCGTACACATTGCTACACTAAGACATGACCTATCTAGCAGAGGGCAGATATTGCCTTAGGGCAATGTATCTGTGTAATCTTCCAACTAACTTCTGTTACGCATAGCGGCAATAGAATATCAAAGTAACATTTATCGAACCTTTATTACCGTGTATTTACTATAGGATTTATATGATCTGTTGGATCTGGCGTTTGTCTGGATTAAAATGCTCATCAAAGGTAATCGAAGAGGTGACAAATGAGCTGTTCACAGTGTAATCTATTTACGCCACATGCAATTATAGGCGCTAATTTGATTTACATCTTGCCACCTTAGAAAAACGTTTATTTAGAAATCTGGTTAAGTAAGGCTTTATTGCCTATAAAGATCCGCTAAACTAGTCCGTTATGTCCGGCAGACTTGACTATGCCATGCCATGGTTGTTTCTTTTAAGAGAGGATTGCTGTAACCATCGCCTAACCTATGAAAGATAGAAAGTTCGAAATTTTTGATACTCTGTCAAATGAAAGGTCTCTGCTAGCAATATTTAAAAATGCAAGTTTGAAGCCGTTAGGATTTTTAGTTATTTTTTAATTCAATTTTTCGTATTTTGGGGCCTCCGCGCGCTAAAAATAACCTGAATTTACGGCTAATTCAGCTCGTCTTGGTTTTAAAACAAAAGCCCAACTATTAAAACATCTACAGTATAACCTTTCAAGAGTTCCCTGGCGTTGATAGATTTGAAATTAATCTGATCTCGAATTTCTTAGAGAATTTCTTAATTTATCAATTGACGGAGGTAGCGAAGGGTCGAAATTTAGACCAAATTCAAGAGTCGTAAATGATAGATGTTACTTGAAAATCAAAACCAACGACTTTATTTCAGAACAGACTAGGGATTCATCTTATTATCTATCGAAAAAAAATTTGGGGTAAATAAAAACAAAAATATTTCCGAGCGCTTCAAAATACACCACTTGAGGCATTCAATTAACACTTGACCCCAGATGATCGGACGAGATATCGGCATTTGCGAAGGGAAAACTCTACTTTTTCCCTAAGTTTTCCCACAAATATTCCTCTTAGTTCCCCGAAAGACTAGGAAAAGTCAATTTAGAGCTAGAAAGAAAAATAGAAATCATTAGAACTTCCCCTCTTGGTTTTAATTTATTAGCTACTAATCTGACTGTACAATCACGGTCTGCAGTCTCAACCGCAACTATGGCAAACTCAGAGTTTACAAAGGGAAATATAGATATTACGATCATGAAAGAAGCTATAATCTATCTCATATCCCGTCAAGAAAACTATAATCTATCTTTGAGTTCCTATTTAGTTTTTAATTCTATAAATCAAAATGAAAATTCTTACCTTGTTCTCTATCGTGCGTGACGAGCTGAATTCGTTAATGAGTTGCGTTGAAATTTTACTTTTCGCCACGTCTTGTCGCAAATATTCCTCTGTGTTCCCAAAAAAAAAACTAAGAACAAGCAATTTAGAGCTACAAAGAAAAATTGGAGCCATTGGAACTTCGGTTGTTGGTTATATTTATGTCCTACCAAGATGATTTCAACCGCCGGCTTATACGACTTCAGTCCGAAAGAAAAACTAAAATATATCGTCACACTGAAATGAATCGGAAAGCTAACAGTCATTTTAAAATTGCATTTGAGTTGCGATAACTACTGTGAGCTTGCCGTCTCAACTTCCCTACCGCTCATATTTACTTCGAGGTGACCACAACAGACGACTTTAGTTTAGTGACTGCGTTTAATGAAAGGTTTCAAGTTTCACAACAACACTCCATAAAGTACACAGGGCTCCCATAACAACATCTAACGTTAGAAAAAAAAATTACAGAGATGTTCTATTATTTTGATAATGCTGTGGTTTATTTTAATATATTTATGATAATAACGATATGCTTTAAAAGGGATGACACTTCTATCCATTCTTTCGTTTCGGCAAGTTCGATGATTGTTTCCCTAAAATAAAATCACGCGCGACTATTGTCAAAAGCACGTGACGGAATATTGCCTTTTCACGACCGTGAAAAAGAAAACAGTGCGCACTTGATTCAAACTTAATTTCTTTCCTATTCTGGAGCGAGCGCGCCCTAAATGGGTATCTTTAAGAATAAACACCTATTTCAGCAACGCCCTTTGTGTGGTAGTCCAGCTGCTGCAGGACGTGTCATTATTTAGCGAGGGCGGAGGGCTCCTATTTTTGTGGGGAGGGTCCTAATTATTTTTGGCGTGTCTAAGGGGCCGACCATTTAACTTTTGAGGGGGGGGGGGGGGGGGGGGGCTTTAAAAAAAAAAAATCCTTCTTTTTTATTGGAAAAAAATTCTCACCGCTTAACAGGAGAGGTAGAAAAAAAAAATCGTCCACCGACAACCCCCCCCCCCCCCCCCCCCCCCACCCTCAAAAGTTAAATGGTCGGCCAATAAAAGGGAAGGTCCTTTTTTCAAAAACTCCTCTATCATTTGCGTTTTCTACTCAACTTCAATACATAATAAAAATTTCGGATCGCTTCGCTCGCATAGAATGGCATCGCGTGTTCTCGCGGATAAAGACGTAAAACCGTAGGTCCCGTCTCTCACACGCACTCACTAATCGGAACGTGAGGGACGTTAAAGAACCATGGGAAACGTGGGAAGTTGCCGCAACCTTGGGCAGGGCTTACTAAAGCCGGGGAAATATATACGAGGCACAAACTCCCTCAACTTGTTGATGATCGATGTTGCGCGTTCCCGTAATAACTTGTCACGCAACTAAAACATTTGTTGCAAGTTGTAAAAATTCTAGCCTGCTAGCCGGCTCTCCAGTGGGTTTTTCGGATATATATTTTTTTGGGCGCGCGGGATTCCTGTGTCGTGTCGCGGGGGGGAAAGGAACCCAGCGCGCACCCTAACGAATTCTCTCTGGAAAACACTCTGGAGAGCCGGCTCGCGCAGGCTATAAAAATTCTTGCGCGAAGTAGAGCACGGGTCTACTTTTCAGCCACAAATTCTGACTTTGTTGCTCGTTTTTCATTAAACACATAACTTGTCGCTCAACAGTTTGCTTTTTTGCTTACAATTCTAGTCAGTTGAAATGAAGTATTTCATGGTATTTCCCCGGCTTAACAGGCACACGGGCCCGCAGTAATTTGCGAAAGCTGTTGCGGTGACCCAGCAACTGGCAAAGTAAATAAAATAAATAAATAGAGCTTGCCCAGGGTAACAGAGTTCGTACATGACGGTCGACATTACACAACACTCAATAAACCACACTGATTGGTCTGCAAAACCTTGTGGGTGATAAAGGTACACAAAGGCGCAAGAGCGCTGCGCACAGGTTCTAACATTTGATCACGATACCCTCTGTAATCCCATTTCAGAAGGATCGCGCTCGAAATACGAGCCAGGACAGGAGTACATATCAGCTCTGCTATAATGACGGAAAGTACAGGTTTACAAAATTCGTTTTGTATCGTTCTTTAGAGAGAAAACTTGGGAGAAACGTATTCGCTCTTTTTTAATGAATGTGACGTCATCGTTGCGCAGCGCTATAGGGTGTCGTTGGGGCGCGCTCGCTCCAGAATAGAAAATAAATCAAGTTTGAATCAAGCGCGCACTGTTTTCTTTTTCACGGTCGCGAGAAGGCAAGATTCCGTGCGCGTAATTTAATTCAGGAAAACTTGCCGAAACGAAAGAATCGACAGAAGTATCCTCCCTTTTTTAAAGCATATCATTATTATCATCAATTATTATCATCAATATATTAAAATAAACCACAGCATTATCAAAATAATAGAAAGCGCCCTTCTTCATCTCCGTAAATTGCTGCTAACGTTAGAGGTTGTTATGGGAGCCCTGTGTACTTTATGGAGTGTTGTGTGAAACTTGAAACCTTTCACAACGCAGTCACCAGTACAGACGGCAAGCTCACAGTAGTTATCGCAACTCAAATGCAATTTTAAGATGGCTGTTAGCTTTCTGATTTCAGTGTGACGATATACTGTATTTTAGTTTTTCTTTCGGACTGAAGTCGAATAAGGAGCCGGCGGTTGAAATCATCTTGGTAGGACATAAATATAACCAAGAACCGAAGTTCCAATGGCTCCAATTTTTCTTTGTTGCCCTAAATTGCTTATTCTTAGTCTTTTGGGAGAACACAGAGGAGAAGCGAGTTTTCCCTCTTCTATCAGTGCATTCAAAATTCTAGTGTTTGCAACAACCCATTGTGGAATTGTGACAGTTTCTAATTTGGGCTTTCTAGGCCCATAGCGTACCACTATCTTTGCTTGACCTTGCATCCCAAGTGTCTCTTCCTCCTCAAGTGGTATGATATTATCTACATAATCAATAATTAGCTTAGGTTTCTCACCATTAGCGGCTCCTGGCTTGAGGAACATTGAAGCAGGGTTCAGTATCGCAGGGGTAGATGTTGCTGGCTGTACTGGTTGTGCGGGTGGAGGGGGGAGACCATACAAAGACGCCAGGTTCTGCGTTACTCCATTATCTTCCCGTGAGTGTAGTGCAGATGGACCGAGCAGCGCATCCAATGGGGTCAGAGGTTTTGTTGCGCTCTGTCCACTTCGCAGATCCCGTGTCGTTATCCCCACGAGGTCCTGTTTTTCACGCAGTAAGCGAAGGTCCTCGCGTTTTGCTGCAACTTGAGCCCTCATTGTGGCTAGGTCAGACCGTTTTTCTCTTAAGTCGAGCTCCTCGAGCTCCAGCGCTTCCATTTCCTCCCGGAGTCTTTCTAGCTCCATATCGTCTCCAACTTCTGTCGCGCCGTTTTCTTGTACTTGTGTTCTTGGAGAACTTAGCTCCTGTCCCTCGCAAAACTTGCTTGGGATTCCCCATGAGTGTTCCTCCGTGGGGACATTGCAACCTGGGCATCGGCTTGTTCGTTTATCGTTAGATTTTCCGGAAAGTTCTGCCATTTTACGTTAAAACAAGTCAAATGCAAATGCTATTGCTGCTATATTAAAGTATTGAGTGCTGCGTGCCTGCCTGGGGCACTATTATATATACAGCGTGCTACGCCCACACTACCTGGAATACGGACGTGCTATTGTAGCGGAAGTTATTCCTCCTGTTCCGGTCTCTCCCATTAGGAGTGTGCATGCCTACGCATTACGTGCCGGAACCCCCCCCCCCCCCCTCTAAACGTACGGTCTAGATTTATATTAATACAAGTATCAATATTCACTTCAACGCAACTCCTTAACGAATTCTCAGCTCGTCACGCACGATAGAGAACAAGGTAAGAATTTTCATTTTGATTTATAGAATTAAAAACTAAATAGGAACTCAAAGATAGATTATAGTTTTCTTGACGGGATATGAGATAGATTATAGCTTCTTTCATGATCGTAATATCTATATTTCCCTTTGTAAACTCTGAGTTTGCCATAGTTGCGGTTGAGACTGCAGACCGTGATTGTACAGTCAGATTAGTAGCTAATAAATTAAAACCAAGAGGGGAAGTTCTAATGATTTCTATTTTTCTTTCTAGCTCTAAATTGACTTTTCCTAGTCTTTCGGGGAACTAAGAGGAATATTTGTGGGAAAACTTAGGGAAAAAGTAGAGTTTTCCTTCGCAAATGCCGATATCTCGTCCGATCATCTGGGGTCAAGTGTTAATTGAATGCCTCAAGTGGTGTATTTTGAAGCGCTCGGAAATATTTTTGTTTTTATTTACCCCAAAATTTTTTTCGATAAATAATAAGATGAATCCCTAGTCTGTTCTGAAATAAAGTCGTTGGTTTTGATTTTCAAGTAACATCTATCATTTACGACTCTTGAATTTGCTCTAAATTTCGACCCTTCGCTACCTCCGTCAATTGATAAATTAAGAAATTCTCTAAGAAATTCGAGATCAGATTAATTTCAAATCTATCAACGCCAGGGAACTCTTGAAAGGTTATACTTTAATCCCAAGTCAGATGTTTTAATAGTTGGGCTTTTGTTTTAAAACCAAGACGAGCTGAAGTAGCCGTAAATTCAGGTCATTTTTAGCGCGCGGTGGCCCTAAAATACGAAAAATTGAATTAAAAAATAACTAAAAATCCTAACGGCTTCAAACTTGCATTTTTAAATATTGCTAGCAGAGACCTTCCATTTGACAGAGTATCAAAAATTTCGAACTTTCTATCTTTCATAGGTTAGGCGATGGTTACAGCAATCCTCTCTTAAAATGTAGACCATCATCGCCAGCCAAGCGCAAATTTGCTGACAACAATCGACTCTTGATGGGCAGGAGGCAATCCACGATAACGCGTTGATGCGATTAAATGTCATTTTATCGCTGGGTTTATCGCCTACTTCTCCCAGTAACTGTAATTCCTCTGTAAAAAGATAATACAGATCAATATTTGAATATGCAAGTTTCTCGTATGAGTACGTATTTTGTAACAGAATAATTGATAGTCCTTTCTTTGTATTTTCCGGTTTGTTTCCTCCACCCTTACATAAGAGGGGATTCCGGTAATAGGCCATGTTCGAATTACGCTCCAATGCCTACAAACAATAACCTCAAGTCCAGGCTTTCTTCTGAAATTACTTAAGTGTATTAGAACTTGGAGAAAGCCTCGATTTGAAGCTTTTGTCGTGTGAGCATTCCTAGCAAGGGGCCTCAGAATTTCAGGGATAATTTTAGTAGCTTAAATGCAGTCAAATTCACAAGAAAAAGAGCAAAATAATATCTAGTTTTAA
The DNA here is from genome assembly GCA_033964015.1 of Scolanthus callimorphus. Classification (NCBI taxonomy): domain Eukaryota; kingdom Metazoa; phylum Cnidaria; class Anthozoa; order Actiniaria; family Edwardsiidae; genus Scolanthus; species Scolanthus callimorphus. Next base: position 37,947,712 of record CM066911.1, read on the forward strand.
ATTATCTTTTTCTCCTCGAGCATGGTGTCCTAAAATATCGAGAGCTACGATTTGTCAGTCATGTCTTCAGCCATACTATCTACTCTTCCGTGTAAACAAAATGCTAAATGTTAACGGGAGAGATACTATGCCAAACGCATCACTAACGCTCATTTCTTATACCCACAAGACCCGTTATTATTTATAATTTCCGATTGGAACTGGAAGATATAATAACAAGTCCATGCAACTCAATCGAGACGACGCGCATGAAGGATGAAGTTTCAACATTGGCGCACTATAGACATAACACATTTTAATGTTAAAAGGCACGTGTGCCGATATTTACCCTTTGCAGTAATTATATTGTGGATCGCCCGTTTCTTCCGTTGATATTCCGATTATATCAAAACCCGTTTCTTGCTGAGGAACACCATTTTCCACTTCCGCACGTTCTATTTCTTCTCGCCACCCAAGATCCGTTACAGCTACGAGTATTTGTTGTGCTAGCTTCGCCAGCTTGAAGCAAATTACAAGGATCAAGATAAGAATGGCCAGCATGAAACATTCTGTTACGGACGGCACCACCATTGTTGTCTTCTATAGATTTTACTCCTGAGCTTCAGTAGTGACTGATAACTGATACTTCGATATTAATTGAAAGCATAACATCGTACATTGGTACATAGATTGTTTACTCTGATGTCGAGCAATATCTCATCGCATTACACGATCCGAAAGCGACCCCGTTAACCTACGGAAATGCGGAAATTCAAACCTGGGAAGAATGCAAAGGAGTTCGGTGACTTGTTGTTCTATTCTCTAGCCTTACCACTTCGTTTGTGATGATGCCGCGAGTGCGATGAATTAAAGCTTAGACTTTTACAGACTTTAAATCCTGTTCCATCTGCACACAGCAGTACATCAATCGATATAGATCAAATGTATTCTACGAATGATATCAATCTCATGGCAAGTTTCTTAAATATCGGATATAAATGATTGAATTATTTTTGGGGTGTTGTGTCCCAGCCTTAAAGTAAAGTACGTACCTTGATCGCTTCTCCTTTCTAGACTCTCTAATCGCCAGGCGGTTACTCGTTTTCGGGTACATCTGCACACCATTTGCCAGTCGAATCAGGAAGATGATGATACAAATATCCCCTTATGATTCGCGTTTTTGTTCTCTTTGTAATCTCAAGGAAATTGGCGATGAATGCCTGGCCATCTTAGGGATAATTTTGCAAATGATTATGAAGAAAAATAGCGCATTTAGTTCTTTTAGCGAGAGAAATGCATTTTTGTTTACTGTTTTAATGACTGACGAATCGATTATCAAACTATCAGCAAATATATAATGAGGTAATGAATTGTTATTGTAATCTAATTGATTGACCGCATAAAGATTATTGTTATTGTCCTTATAGTACGTTTCGCTTAGCCAAAACGTGCAGTATATCTGGTATATATATCAGGATGTATATCATGTGATAACTCGATAAGGGCGGTTTAATATAACATATAACACAAATTGACCCTTTCTTTATCTCATTTTTTACTTTGGGAGGCCTATTAACCGTCCTTATCGAAAATCATCACATGATATATAATGCAACCTGGATACAATGCAACAAAAATTGACCCTCTCAGATGTGTCTCATTTTCACATTGTGAGGCCTTTGGGAGGCCTAATTTTTAGCCTATCACACTTGTTACCTTTTCTATTAACCCCTTATCGAAAATCATCACCTTTTTGGTTATGTGCAACGTGCTATATAAGGATAATAATGACAATATATATTTATTCGCTATTTATTCCAATGAAACAACGAAGACTTTATTTACCACACCAAAGATCACAAAAAGTACAATGCATATCATGCGTTTTCTAAATCACTGAAAACATAACTTCGCGAATAACATATCAAGAAAACATTGTCGTCTTTCTAGAGATAGAGCGGGCTTCCTGTGGTGTCTTGTCTACCTTGTTACCAGGTTCTTGACCGTGAAAAACACAGCGGAAAATGCACATAGCATATTTTCTCGAGTGTATTTGAGTTCTGGTTGAGTTTGAAGTATTCTACGTCAATAAAAATAGTGAAAAACTTACTGGGATTCCAAATATGGTATGCAGATACTTCCTTATAAGGAAGTTGAAGAAAGTCGACAATTTTTAAGGGAATTTTCTTGATATGTTGAATTGTGTTGAAGAAAATCGAGTTCCGTGTGACTCATGTTCAATGATGTTGAAAAGAGTCAAAACCAAGGCTCTCCTCGCGTAATGATTCACTTCGCAAGTGTTATCTTTTTTTTTTATTTCCTCCTTTTTAATACCTAAGGGCCCAATCGCACTAGACCAAACAGTTTGTCAAACTATGGTATGACTAGTTTTACGGGAAAACTAGGTGGTCTGCGTCGGCGGAGACGTGAACATGAACAACAACAACCAAGGGTTGAGATTTATGTTAAACGCCGTGGAAAAATGGTGTTTTGCTGACGTTTCGAGCGTTAGCCCTTCGTCGGAGCTTTCCATCAAAATTCTCTGATCGACTGAGTTTTCCAAGTGCGTTTTCGTTGTTCGCGTCCAACAAAACATCCCAGAGGCCAACAAAACATCCCAGAGGCCAACAAAACAGATGGGATACGCTTAGGAAAAGAAGTACGAGCTGAAATATGATTTCAAGAGCACTTGAAGCTCCGTCAATGCTCATTGTCATTGAAGACCTTAGATAAAATGCAAGACGTTTTTCGCATTAGCCTGTGCGGCAACAATATACAATTAGAATAACGCTGTTATCGGCTTGTCGGGTAAGCCTTGTACATTTTAGTCCACACATTTTAGCCGCTCAGATCACAGCCCGTGGGCCTGAAGGTAAACCCGGGCTGAAACAGTCAAATTCCCCATGTAAATGTTGCACTAAGTAAGAACTTGAAATCAAAAGCAATTTTTTGTGTCATTGGTTTTTGTTTTCAGAAAACATCTTCATGAGGTGAAGAGATTACAGAGTGGCTATTAACAAATCATTCACATTTTTTTCATTTGATGGTTCTGCCAATGAATCTAATGTAGGAAAGCAAAGCAGGGAAGAACCGTTCCAAGTAATTTATTCATGGAATTATTACAATCATGTCAAACGTTTTTATCATAACGCTGCCCACTGCACTAAATATATAGGTTGTGATTCCAAGAGTACCCTGCGATAAACTGATAAATACTAGAACACCGGACAGAAAGAAGCCTCTGCTTGCAGTAACCAAGAGTAGCACAGTCCGGCAACGCCATCCTAGTTTGATCCTATTTTTCCTCCCAAGGTTGCATGCGCACGTTCATCATCCAGAGAATTAATACAACAGAGTGTCCGAGGCAAATGTGCAGGACCGCCTCCGCTATTTGTTTTCAGTGAAAACTTCGTCGTGGTGTCGACTCTGTTTTTGTCTTGTTCGTTCACTGCCTTGGGGTAACGCATTGCGTCGACTGCGAAAGGAAAAAAAAACCTCAGAGCCTCCCCTGCGATGCGAAGTGACGAGCCGAGGAGCTCTGAGTACGAGAACGACTATCACGCGAAAAACTGAGGTCCAGAGCGCGTTGGCTTGTCTGCCAACGAGTTTCCAAGTTAAATCAGGACTGTTGCGCTTGTTTAATCCCATTTAATGGCTATTTGATAGCTGGCGTATGAATGGTTCATAGCACACATTAATTTCTTAAATTTTACCTTTTATGGAGAATCACTAGAAGAATCACCAGTCTCTTGTATCGGTGTCATTAAGTCGTCCATTTCCTCCTCATCGTTTTCCTGCGGCTCGTTCCCTTCATTTCTCGTTTCCTCTGGCTCATTTTCTTCCGCTCTCAAACCCGTGTAATCTTGATCGTATAAACGTATTATCAATTCGAACAAAATTAGGTCAAGCATTACGTTCAGTAAATTTAGCATTGTGATCAAACAGAGACCAAAGAACTCCATCACTGTACATACAATGCTTGCTGCTATGTATGGGCACAGTTGACTTGCCACAAGTCAACCCGACCATCGGGGTTCCCTGCATGGCTTCTTGTGGAAAAGATGCTGGCGTCTTGAGGTGTGTATTATGACTTGTTGTTTTTGCTTTTTAGGATGCACCAAATTGGAAGATCGTTTGACCTCTTTTAAGTGTTTATAGGCTATATAGTCGTGCGGTGCCTCACAAACACATGCAAACAGCGGGCGACTATAAATTGCTACGGAACCCGTTGCCCGGTATATAACTTGTTGTTTTTGCTTTTTAGAATGCCGGAAGAACGTTTGACCTCTTAGCGCTTAATAGGCTATGTAGTCGTGCGGTGCATCACAGCTAACAAACACATGCAAACAGACGGGCGACTATAAATTGCTACGCAGCATCACCAAATTCTTAAATAAATATCCGAAATAAACACAGTGGGCTGGACTCGTTCCCGGCCCTGAACGACAGAGCAGAAAAACCCTTCTAAAATCACTAAATTTCAAATGGTAAGGTCGGTTAACTCAGATAAGCTTGATTTTTTGCATACAGACTCCTCATTTGATGGAAAACAAGGTGTCAAAAATGACTTTTTTCTATTGGATCGTCTTTGAGATATTAGACTTTAAACTTTGGTTTCTGTGCCATTTTATTGGAGAATTAGTACTTTGATCAGGAATTATCCAAACTTTGGTCGATCATATCTAAAGGTCATATTCTTCAAATTTCTTTAAAAATTGGAATTAAGCTTTTGGTCACAGAAACTCTTTGTATACGGAATCTTGAGCTTATATTTTGAAATATGGCAAAGTTAGACATGTTTTTTTGGTAATTTCCGCTCTGTCGCCCTGAACACTTTGCCCTCGCGGACGGTGCTTCAAACACTTGCAAAATGTATTAACAATATAGTTTCATCGGAATGCAATTAAAAATAAAAAATAATAAAATAACTTTATTTAAGTGTCAGAATACCTAGCTCGCAGAGCTAATTGGGGACACCACAAACAAATGATAAACAAAAAACAAAGTCAAACAAACTTTAAAAAAAAAACTGGCCGGGAGGCAAACCAGTTGGCTATATACAAACATAATCACCAGTGGCCAGAGCGGGTTTCGAACTCGGGATTACTATACCGCAATTGACACAATTACAGCTACAAAACCCCTTTATTGAAAAACAAATTTATTCGATGTAAACAAAATGCAATGTAAATATTCACGCAATTGGGTAACTCGATGTACACATACTCGATGTACACATTCATTTTTCTCCTCATCAAAAGATATTACTAAAGAAATTCTAAAAGTTGCGACAAATTACTTTCGCTATGTCTTTGTCACATCAGTCTAGCCGACAAGGCAGTCCCGTTACAGTCACGTACGATTTTTTGGAAACCTGATATCTTGTATCTCTGGACGTGCAGGTTCTGCCCCGTGTGAACGCGCGGCGGTACCGTACCAGAATTGTACCGATCCAGTTTTGTACCGGTCTCGTGTGAACGGGGTCTCACTTGGTTCTTCCTCACCAAATCATATAACTAAACAGCGGGAAAATGTTGCGACAAAATACTTTCGCTACTTTTGTTTCGTTGAAAATGGGTGAAATGATTGTAACTCCAAATCCTACCTTAGGGTTCGTTGGGTTGATTGGAATCCCATCCTTGTTGTAGTCAAATGTGAAATACTCCCCCTGAAAAAGAACGAGTTACAAGGGTATTGTGTTACTGGAGTTTTCATAATTCTGCGAACTCTGTATCCAGGGGCGTTTTTCTTTCCGCAAACCGTGATCGAGCCGTTTTTCGTTCCGTTCCGTGAATCGTGAACATGGCAAATCTTACTCTACGTGACCCGTCGTTTTAAAATGCTCAAACACGGTTGAACTTTCTTTCTAGAAGTTATTTAAAGTGCCAAGTGTGCCATTATGTCGTTGCTGAACGATTTATAAGTTTCGATTCTGATTGTCCAAAAAAAGATCTGATTATCTTTCATTTTATACGAAAATGTCAGCAAACGCCTAATGGCACGGCTTATTGCATTCGCCGCGTGATATGCCCTCGTTTGCGCCAACAGTTATGGTCACACTGACATTCGTAGTGGTTCTTTTTTTGCTTCATTTTTTGTCATAAGATCTAAATCGGTATTAACATCAGTTTAGGTTGTAGGATCATGTCGATCTCACGTTATAGGCGCTCAATCAAACGTCCGCCATCTTCGGCCTCATGGTCTATTCATCATAGCACATTCGGCCTTGAGGTCTAATTGTTAATTAGACTACGAGTTCGAGTTTTCTAGATAGTCAATAGATATTTGACTCATAGAAATCGAGAACGAATAATATAATTGTTTTAGAGTTGTTGCTAAAACGTATTTATTTTCATGGTTTGAGAAAGTTTTGCGCTAGCGTTTTCGCTACTCACTATCTATTACGTGATAGATAGTGAGTATCGGGCCAATCAGATTGCAGGATTCGTGATACTATGTGAGTGGGTTTCTACTAATATTGGATAGCGTAAATAAGTAGTTAATGACGGCGCTTAAGTAAATATTTAAGCAATTGCTTTTCCCCTTACTTGCAGTCCTTCTCTTCTAGTTTTGAATTGTCAGTGCAGTAGAAGAATTTCCCATTAAAAAGTTGTACGCCAATAACAGCAAAGATTAACAAGAAGAAACCAGTGATCATCAGGATGTTCGCGACGTTCTTGACGGAGAACCACATGCAACGAAAAACCGCCTGCAAAGACAAGAAGAGAAAGAAAACCTCAGACACCATTTTTAAAGAGCCTGTATCAGCCGCTATATTGACAACATAGCAACATAGCAAGTCCGAGAAAGCATCCATTTCCATCGTCTGATGTAAAGAATGTAGAGCAATTTCCTCGATTGAATTTGGTAAATCAAATCTGAAACTTTGTTTTTAGATGTTTATTAAGAAATTTCAACACGTAATTCGTCTTCTAATATAGAACGAAAACAATAACAAAGGAGTGGCTGACACGGGCTCTTTAAAGTGCCACTAACGTCAGAAATCATCCACATTTCATCAAATAGATCCATTATCCAAGGGAACAGTAGCGAAAGAAAAAGGTGTCTTGTGCGCGTCGTGAATATTTTATTGATTTTTTTAATTTTTCCGATGGGCGTTTTTTTTCGTTCAATTATGCGCGGTGCATTTTGGGGGAGAAGCTCTTCAGAACAATTGTGACGTAGAAGAAGACAAAAGAAATAAGAAGACAGGTCTTTGTTCTTCTTTCTTTGTCTTCTTCTTACGTCACAGGAACCATTGTTTATCTCACAAGATACAGAACGATGCAGATGCAGATGTTGGAAACGTTGTAAAAATAAAGGGTTTTGCTTAGCTGATTTACATACAGTAAAAGCCCGCGGATAAGAACAATGATTTTTTTTATTTAGCCTAAACAGGTTCTTATATAAATGGTACCTAAAGGCCCATTACACCTTTCCATAATGCATTGCACGCGCGCCGTAATGGTTATGTTCATGTACAGACCTGTAGCTTCTTGATCTTATGGACGCTCTTAAAAGGTCGCAACACTCGCACGACTCTCAGGGTTTTTATCGCGGTACCCGCTGGTCCGGAGGGACTGATTTTCCTGCAGATGGCAAAATATATAGTGTTATCACTGAAATAGGTACCAAATGGGTACATGAGTGTATGACACTATCTGAGTGCACGACTCTCAGTGTTTTTATCGCGGTACCCGCCGGTCCGGAGGGACTAATTTTCCTGCGGATGGCAAAATATATAGTGTCATCACTGAAATGGGTACCAAATGGGTACATGAGTGTATGACACTATCTGAGTGCACGACTCTCAAGGTTTTTATCGCGGTACCCGCCGGTCCAGAGAGACTGATTTTCCTGCGGATGGCAACATATATAGTGACATTACTGAAATAGGTGCCCGATGGGTACATGAGTGTGTGGTTCGTAATCAAGCTGTTGGGGATTTTCTGATCCCTATCGTTCTCATCCTCAGAGCCACTCGGTCATGCTGACTGTCGGAGGTTCTGATGCCAGACAAAACCGGATTCACAAATTCTGAGACATCCGGCGTTTCCATATATGGTGATCGTCTTTGTCCGAATTTCAAAATGGCGAGCGGAAATATATAGAATCCGGTTTTGTCTGGCACCAGAGCCTCCGATAGTCAGCCGCCAACTTACGTGAGAATCAGGGACGCAATGTTACAAATGACCACTAAAGCATCAATGACGTTCCACCAGTCCCGCACATAAGCCCCTTTGTGTAATATAAACCCCATGTCGATAACCTGTAAGACAAATATAGTTACCATATCACGTATCACGATTTACAGCCAAAGACTCTCAAGCGTCCCCCTCTAAAGCGCATGGATCCATTATTCGATACTTTCGGCTTGGGAAAACGTTTTTCTATTTGAACTAGGGTTTCGCTTTTTGGACGATTGTCAACGGAGGCGCTTCCATAGGAAGCCTATGGAATCGAATGGGTATAATATTCCAAGAATCAACTCATTATTGCACTCGAGGGGGACTCTTGACGCTCGTTGGCTGTAAGAACACTAGTGGTGACGAAGAAAAACATCAAATAACTCATGGATAGCCGAGGCACTAGTCTGGGTTTGTTTAAAGGCTTCATGGACCTATTACAGAGCGGATAGAAATGGATTGCAACAATGCAATTTGAAATTGAAATATTGTTGAGCCGACGAGTTTTCATAGTTTGAAGCCACATCAAATTTGTAAAAAAATTGCATTGCTTCTTAGGCTAGTGTTCTAAGGATGATTACATACACATTTAGAGTTGTATTTACGAATTTATTCAAATAACCGTGACACAGCCCCTTTAAGAGTTTCAACGAAGATTTTGAGCAATTTGCAAGATTCGATGTCACAATGCAATCTGGCCTTTTGCGCTAGAGGTCACATGACCCGGTCACCCTTAAATGGAGCAGCTTCACGCAAATCATTCTGAGCATATTGATTTTAGTAAACAGCCCAAATTTCAGCAAGGTACAATGCAAACTCAAAGAATTATGGGATCAAAAATAAAGCTTGCTTTTTTAATAGGGTACAAAATCCTAGCAGTTTTGGTTTTGCTCTTTCTTTCCGCGTATACATCATAGAGAGCTGAAACTCTGGCTTTTTACTCAAATGAATATGCTATTTTCATTTCTTAGCATCATTTTGATGAAGCCGCTCATTTCATTGTCGACCGGGTCACGTGCTCTTAGTGCAAAAGGCCTATTATTGTACGAACGAGGTAAGAAATTAAATCCAAGATGGCGGCCATAATTGATTGATGCGGAGAGTTGCGGAGCGATGTGGAGCGATGCGGAGCTCTTGGTAATACACAGCCTGGTCCCAGGCGTTCCTTGTATGCAGTGAGAGGGTAAACCGCTAAATGTGCGCGGGCTCAACCTTTCCCTGTGACGTCACGCTTCTACCACAGGAAGCCCGGCCAGAACGCTAGGGACTAGGCTGGGCAAAATACTGGCACTTAATAAAGTTATTCACGTGAATACGTTATGGCAACATAAGGAAATAAGGTCAGTCCCTATACCAAAATTAACACTGTCCAGGGTGCCCTACGTACCTTCACGATGACTTCCAGCGCAAAAATAACAGTAAATACGATGTCGAAATACCATAAATACTGTGGACAAAACCGAAAACGTAACGTGATTACAATAATTAATCATAACTCCCGCACTCGACAAAGATAATAGGGAGTTGTTCTCATTGCCGCTTCTAATTAGTCAGGGCAGCTCTTTCGGGATTGGTTCGTTGCTCGCCTCATTAGTCCCTAACACTCTTTTCAAAGTCATGATTGGTTCGTTTCTCACCTGGTTGGTCCCTAACACTCTTTTCCAAGCCATGATTGGTTCGCTTTTTACCTCATTGGTTCCTAACACTCTTTTCCAAGCCATGATTGGTTCGTTTCTCACCTGGTTGGTTCCTAACACTCTTTTCCAAGCCATGATTGGTTCGTTTCTCACCTGGTTGGTTCCTAACACTCTTTTCCAAGCCATGATTGGTTCGTTTCTTACCTCCTTGGTTCCTAACACTCTTTTCCAAGCAATGATTGGTTCGTTTCTCACCTGGTTGTATTTTCCAAGCCATGATTAGTTCGTTTCTCACCTGGTTGGCCCCTAACACTCTTTTCCAAGCCATGATTGGTTCGTTTCTCACCTGATTGGTCCCTAACACTCTTTTCCAAGCCATGATTGCTTCGTTTCTTACCTCATTGGTTCCTAACACTCTTTTCCAAGCAATGATTGGTTCGTTTCGCACCTGGTTGGTCCCTAACACTATTTTCCAAACCATGATTGGTTCGTTTCTTACCTCATTGGTTCCTAACACTCTTTTCCAAGCAATGATTGGTTCGTTTCTTACCTCATTGGTTCCTAACACTCTTTTCCAAGCAATGATTGGTTCGTTTCGCACCTGGTTGGTCCCTAACACTCTTTTCCAAACCATGATTGGTTCGTTTCTTACCTCATTGGTTCCTAACACTCTTTTCCAAGCAATGATTGGTTCGTTTCTTACCTCATTGGTTCCTAACACTCTTTTCCAAGCAATGATTGGTTCGTTTCTTACCTCATTGGTTCCTAACACTCTTTTCCAAGCAATGATTGGTTCGTTTCGCACCTGGTTGGTCCCTAACACTCTTTTCCAAGCCATGATTGGTTCGTTTCTTACCTCATTGGTTCCTAACACTCTTTTCCAAGCAATGATTGGTTCGTTTCGCACCTGGTTGGTCCCTAACACTCTTTTCCAAGCCATGATTGGTTCGTTTCTTACCTCATTGGTTCCTAACACTCTTTTCCAAGCAATGATTGGTTCGTTTCGCACCTGGTTGGTCCCTAACACTATTTTCCAAACCATGATTGGTTCGTTTCTCACCTGGTTGGTCCCTAACACTCTTTTCCAAGCCATGATTTGTTCGTTTCTCACCTGATTGGTCCCTAACACTCTTTTCCAAGCCATGATTGGTTCGTTTCTCACCTCATTGGTCCCTAACACTCTTTTCCAAGCCATGATTGGTTCGTTTCTCACCTGGTTGGTCCCTAACACTCTTTTCCAAACCATGATTGGTTCGTTTCTCACCTCATTGGTCCCTAACACTCTTTTCCAAGCCATGATTGGTTCGTTTCTCACCTGATTGGTCCCTAACACTCTTTTCCAAACCATGATTGGTTCGTTTCTCACCTCATTGGTCCCTAACACTCTTTTCCAAGCCATGATTGGTTCGTTTCTCACCTGGTTGGTCCCTAACACTCTTTTCGAAGTCATGATTGGTTCGTTTCTCACCTGATTGGTTCCTAACACTCTTTTCGAAGTCATGATTGGTTCGTTTCTCACCTCATTGGTCCCTAACACTCTTTTCCAAGCCATGATTGGTTCGTTTCTCACCTGGTTGGTCCCTAACACTCTTTTCGAAGTCATGATTGGTTCGTTTCTCACCTGATTGGTTCCTAACACTCTTTTCCAAACCATGATTGGTTCGTTTCTCACCTGATTGGTTCCTAACACTCTTTTCCAAACCATGATTGGTTCGTTTCTTACCTCATTGGTCCCTAACACTCTTTTCCAAGACATGATTGGTTCGTTTCTCACCTCATTGGTCCCTAACACTCTTTTCCAAGCCATGATTGGTTCGTTTCTCACCTGGTTGGTCCCTAACACTCTTTTCCAAACCATGATTGGTTCGTTTCTCACCTCATTGGTCCCTAACACTCTTTTCCAAGCCATGATTGGTTCGTTTCTCACCTGATTGGTCCCTAACACTCTTTTCCAAACCATGATTGGTTCGTTTCTCACCTCATTGGTCCCTAACACTCTTTTCCAAGCCATGATTGGTTCGTTTCTCACCTGGTTGGTCCCTAACACTCTTTTCGAAGTCATGATTGGTTCGTTTCTCACCTGGTTGGTCCCTAACACTCTTTTCCAAACCATGATTGGTTCGTTTCTCACCTGGTTGGTCCCTAACACTCTTTTCGAAGTCATGATTGGTTCGTTTCGCACCTGGTTGGTTCCTAACACTCTTTTCCAAACCATGATTGGTTCGTTTCTCACCTGGTTGGTCCCTAACACTCTTTCCAAACCATGATTGGTTCGTTTCTCACCTGGTTGGTCCCTAACACTCTTTTCGAAGTCATGATTGGTTCGTTTCTCGCCTGGTTGGTCCCTAACACTCTTTTCCAAGCCATGATTGGTTCGTTTCTCACCTGGTTGGTCCCTAACACTCTTTTCCAAGCCATGATTGGTTCGTTTCTCACCTCATTGGTCCCTAACACTCTTTTCCAAGCCATGATTGGTTAGTTTTTCACCTGATTGGTTCCTAACACTCTTTTCCAAACCATGATTGGTTCGTTTCTCACCTCATTGGTCCCTAACACTCTTTTCCAAACCATGATTGGTTCGTTTCTCACCTGATTGGTCCCTAACACTCTTTTCCAAGCCATGATTGGTTCGTTTCTCACCTCATTGGTCCCTAACACTCTTTTCCAAGCCATGATTGGTTAGTTTCTCACCTGATTGGTTCCTAACACTCTTTTCCAAGCCATGATTGGTTCGTTTCGCACCTGGTTGGTCCCTAACACTATTTCCAAGCCATGATTGGTTAGTTTCGCACCTGATTGGTTCCTAACACTCTTTTCCAAGCCATGATTGGTTCGTTTCTCACCTCATTGGTCCCTAACACTATTTCCAAGCCATGATTGGTTCGTTTCTTACCTGGTTGGTCCCTAACACTCTTTTGCAAGCCATCATTGATTCGTTTCTCACCTTATTTCGTGGGTTTTTGTCCCAAAGTGGATCCTCTGCTGCTATTGTGATGCTACTCAACCCTATCACGACCAACATGGCGGTGTCAAAATGAGCCAGGTTTACAAGAGAATGGCAAAGACGACGAAACCTGCAGAGTAAAAAAGGGATGTTATTATTCACCCATGCAAGAAGGAAACAGAACTCCGTTGTTCTACGGCATTGGGTGTTCCCCACATAGGATATGTCCCATTTTTACCACAAAAGTAGTAACAAAATAAAAATAAAAATCTCCAGACCAATAACTTTAAAAAAAGGAGAATCGCTATTTTACGCTAGGTTCCCCATATACGAGGTCTTTAAAAATCGTATATACTGTTTATAGGTACCACATGTGCTTGTATCTCCTCATAAATCCTAAGAAAAATGTGTTTCTTACATGATAATTTTACTGATTTTACCTATATTTTCAATAGAAAATAATTGCACTCCAGCATGCTTTGCTTTGGCTTGGGTAGTTCTTATACGGACCGTTACTTATAATACGACTGTGACGTCATTTTACCATATCAGGACAACATTGAGTGCAGATATGGAGCCAATTACACAGCAAAAACCGTATTACACGGTTGAAAGCCGTATTACACTGTAACAAACCGGTTCGCGCGCAGTTGAATGGCTTCCGGCCGTGTGCATTGAAATCACGCACGTCTTCTAGTGGATGTTGAAAATAAATATTTTTGTTCGTCGTATAATAATGACTCATTAGTTGTTGGCAAACCGTAAAATGTCCGCCCGTGTTACATGAAAAAAACATCTAAGGTTAAGGCTACAATTTAGGGAAATGGTTTAGGAAAACTCCTTGCCTGCCATACAGATCTGTTCGAGTATGTTTACTCCACGAGTCATCGAATCATCCACGATCGAGTCTATATCTGAATATAGGGGATTTCATACACCTGTAATGACCAGCATAATGGGTTTGACAGGTTTGGATGGCGATGGTCCGGAATTATCCCGATTCCAGGACTGCGAGTATAGAACTTACCGATTATCAGGTCCAAATATAAACAGTGTCCTCGTCCTTATGATAGGGGCAGTCTTTTTTCCTCTTCGCCTTCGGTTGCCTAGGCGACCACCACGTAGTACTTTCATAAAGTTCTTGGCAGTTATTTTTGGATTGTCTTCATCTGGAGCAGGAATGATTGATATGTTTAATATACAGTCCTCGTACACAGCCCAACATCAGCGTACCCGATAAGTTAAACTTGCTCACGTGGGTTTCCGTTACCTAGCGACTTAATTAAACGTGTGTGAGCAAGTAATTTTATGCGTTATTATAGCAATAGAGCGGATTTCAGATGACTGTCGTGAGTAATCAATTAATAAGTAATCAATTACTTTGTAATTACTCTTATAGGTTTTATTCAGAATTGGTGTAATCACTTTGTGATTGGTCTCACTACAGAGCAATATGAATTCGCTCTAACGCTTAAAAACTGTGCAGTGGACAAAAGGGCTTCGATAGGGCTTCGAGCACATTGATCACCGCCCAACTGATACTGAATTTCCTTCCGTACATGGAATCGAACTCAGGGCTGAATAGAAGAAGAACACGAGGTCGCATTTTGGACAATAGTTCCAATTTTTGCCGAGGTTTTATAACAGACTGTGGGTGACAAAGTTGCTTAAATTTTAGTCGCAACTTAGAAACGATTAGTCGCAAAAGCGACTCATACAGGCGCAAAATTCAGCCCTGGAAGTGTCAGAATGGCAATACATGACAGATTCTATTTGAACTTGGGTGAAGCGCGCGACTGGGCGTAACATAACCAGACGATCTCACTGACAGGGCTTGAAATAGCCCAGTTTCGAATTCTCTACTCTACCACTGAATAGGCATCAACGGCGCATAAATACAGTGGGAGCCTCGATTTCAAGCCCAAGAAGTTGTGAAGTTGTTTTCTCAAGCTTGTCTATTGTCTTAATCCAAGCTTCGTCGGTATTCACAACTTTTTCGACTTCAAATAGAGGCTCCACTGTATTTATGCGCCGTCGATGCCCATATTCAGCGGTAGAGTAGAGAATTCGAAACTGGACCATTGCACCCGATACAGGCGTAAATACGCATAAAAATATTCATTTTTAGACTTAGGCGTAAAATAGGAACTGTGTTTTGAGTTTCTACAGTGTTCTCCTAGTGGATTTACGCCTAGATATTTGATGAAATACACCTACAATGTTGGTACAAGGCGTAAAAATACGACAAAGATTATTCACTAATTTCAAGCCCTGTCACATTTTGACGATAGCTCCACCCACTCATAGCAAACAATAGGAAGTTTTCCCTACGGAATTCAAAATGTCCGAGCAACAAACTTGAATATCGAAGATTTTTCAATAATTATTAGCTTTTTAGCTAATTAGCTTTAGCTTTTTATTAGCTTTTCAAGATAAAAATATAAAATCAATGAATGCGGGATCGGTGAATTGCAATATTTGTGTAGCTGAATCTGCTGGAAACATTCAGCAGTAAATAAAAAAAATTGTTCTTATTTTTCTCATTGGAGCGCAAGAAATCAGCTAAACTGTTTCTTTAACTAGTTCTAAAAATGTGGAAATGAATTTATTGTTGTTCTTATGGCCTAACTAACCTTCATCGTCGTCCTCGGCGTCTCTTCCGTCGTTACTACTCGTCGTCCTCCGTCGTCCCCCTCGTCTTTCACGGACTCGTCTCTTCTGTGACTGTCTCCCATCCTCGTCCCCAAACACGCCGTCAGTACCTTCAGTTTCCGGGATGGCCCTGCTGGTCACTGCTTGATTTTCTTCACGACGAAACGCTTCTATCTTCTTCCCCAGTGCCTGTAAAATGATGAAGATCAAAATAGCACCTCTCCTTACTCAAAACGATAGACTTTCAGGGAGAATTTGGTACTGTATCTGTTCCTCATCTCTTAGTGGATCATTCATGAAATTCTCCTCTCTTGTTTGCTTGAAAATGCCTTGATATATTTGGGAGAGGTTAAAAGTCGATCGTCTCTAGGCGTGAAACAGTTAAATGGTCTCAATAAGTCAGCCGCCATTTCGCCAGCATTAGCACCGATTAACACATGATTATTTCTGCACGACTATTACTGCAATTAAACTCAAAGAATAAACCAAATAAATTTCTACACTGAAAACGCCTTATATATCCACGTTTTGTAACACTCACCTCGGAAAACCTACGTTCTGTTCGTCGGTTGCCAAGAGGTCTGCTGGTATTAAAATAAAGTAAACAATTTCTAAGAACCGCAGTCGAACAACAACACCACCACCTTCGACTACTCCCTAGAACAACTAACTAATGAAATTTTCAGAAATCGACATGATTTTACAAGCTGGGCTCAAATCTTCTCAACAGTGATGTTACCACCGAGACATATCTTACGACAAAGACTGGTTGTTTGGAACTTTTTTTTGAAGTTATTAAACACGAGGTTCCGGTATAAAAGGGGATAAGACCTCCCACTTTCACGCTTGTATCAGCAATCATAAATTCATATTTCAACAGAATAAAGTCGAAAATTTTCAGTCTACGGCAAAGGTGCTTTTATAGGACCCCCACTAAGTTTCAATAACCTTCTTTTTGCATAAATGGAAAAGGCTACTCCTTGTAGATAACTGAATAATTGGTTTTATGATGTCTTCTAACGGCTTCGGTTCACATTTTGAATTTCGCGGTTCTGAATATTGAGTCTTATGAATACTAATTAGCCTTGCTCTCCGCACGAAAAGTTTTTATCTGAGTTGTAATAAAAATATATCGTGCAGCAACTAAAAAGTTTGGAAAGCAAAGAGTTTATTTCTTTTCTTCAAAAAGTCGCGTTTTGAATACAAATTTTGAATTTCTCGCCACAGAGATGTTAACTCTACGACAGCCGAGTGACAGCTGACAATCAAAGGCCCCCGGAACCGCTCCTTTTATACAGGAACCTCGTGTTTAAGAGCTGAACGACTCAATACGTACGCAAATGTTTCAGAGGGTTTAGTTCCTGATTGTGTTGTGACAAGCGATTAAATAACTTATTATATTTGTAATATATTGATATTATTATTTGCTTTGTATTTAGTATATGACGACAAGTTGTAATAAAAGGATTATCTATTCATGCGCCGAATGCAATGAGCCGTGCCATTAGGTCGTTGCCACTTGATTTATTAATCACGATTCTGATTGTCAAGAAAGATCTAATAATGTTTCATTCATACGTAACTGTTGGCACACACCTAAAAGCACAACTCATTGCATTTGACGCGTGAATACGCACTCGCTTGTCACAACTGAACAAGACTTCGTAACGCTAAAAATATAAGCATTCGTAGTGCGTCGTTAAACTGTTAGAAGAACATTTATTCTTTGCCGCAAGATATGTTTCGGTGGTAACAACATTTTAAGCCCAAATTGTAAAATCATGTCGATTTCATGGTTTCCTTACGCAATGCCGTCGTAGTCAAGCTGGTCGTTGTTGGTTTTCTCGCGCCCGAAGTTCTTGATTGCCAACATAACCGGGATAGACTTTGTCTTGTTCCACTTGCTTTGCTTCTTCACTTCCGGTTCCGGTGGTGGGGCAAATTTCTCTCGGTTCTCGGATCTTTTTCGTACTTTCTCTTTTTCTTCTTCCTCCTCGTCTCGTGTGAGGATTTGGGCGTTGGCCAAGTTGTCCACGGCGATAGCCAAGAACACATTTAGTAACGTATCTATGGTAACGCTAAGAAGTCTCACTCGATTTCGGTATCTATTTATATCGTTTACAGTTTCCTTATATGGTCATGTTGGAAATCCAGTAATTCCCCCCTCCCCTGCTAGGCAGCCGTTTCCGAAATTTGTACAAAATTTCCTTAATGTAATGTAATCATTACCACATTTGGAAATCCAGTAATTTTATTGTCTCTCCTGCTAAGCAGCCGAAGAAAATACATAATATCTAGCCATATATCTTCTAGTTATGCAATGATTACGCTTCATTTTTATATCCTTCTTTGAAGTTTCTGTAAATGGTAATTATCGTCATGGGAAATCCAGTAATTTTCTTGAACTTATCCTGCACAACAGCCGAAAAAATAGACAAAAGCTAGTTACACTGCATTGAACATTTTAGTTATTCTAATAACGTTAAGGAGACTCGCTCAATTTCGCTTCAATTTTATATCATTTTGGCAAAGTTTTTACCATATTTGGAAATCCAGAAATTTTCTTGCTTCACTACTTCACTTCTTAAACCCGCCTATGCCTTGCTTTTTTCAAGCCAGTTTTCGGTGTTCGGAAATCCTGATGATGAAACAATCTGTCGCATGTTTGATAAATTAATATACTGCCGAATTTTAAACCTAACGATATATCTTCTATTGATGCAATGTTTCATAGTATTGTATTGAATACTTTATTGCGAAACTGAGCCTAGGTGGCTATCCGACATACTTTTCGACAGTCTTTAGGTCTCGATTGGCTGTTTAGCTTTATTTAGAACAAACTTATGGTAATGATAAGTGGCTGCGGAGAAAATGGGGTGTCAGACAGTGGTAGAAATTGTGTCATTTCACTGCACGATTGTAAGGTTCAGCAGGAATTATATTATTTATCGGGAAAAAGCCTGGTGACTAGGCTTGAAAACCCACAGGCAGCCCGCGCAGGTTCGTAAAAATATGGCAGAGCTTTTTCAATATGACGAAAACGTTTGATAGGATACAGTTCCCAATGATGACTAGAAGGACGAAATACAAGCTGACGACCAAGCCCCATGGGTTATGTGGCCCATTGAATGCCATAATTCCTTGGCGCATTACTCCATTCCAGTCCTCCCCTGTCAGAATCTACAGCAAAGACGTAGAATAAGGATCAGGGAACAACATTTCTCAAACTCATTAATAATTATGTGGAGAATTCATTATGATTTTTTGAGAAGCTTTATATCAAACACTCAACAGTGTTTTTCATCAGGATTTCTAAATAACACACATCGAAGTGGTATTTTCTTCGTTTTTCAACCCATTTGGAAAACCTGATGAAACACGCTGTCTCGTATTATATATATTGCATCATTACATTACATATGTAATGGGTTACATTACATTGCGTACATTACAATTCTGGGGTTGCATGGGAGGAAAACTTGGAAGAAAATAAAAGATTCTTTATGATTCGTGAAAACATACTCTACCATGGCGGTTGAGAATGAAGCACTGCATGCACCGCAGGTAAGTGCGAATTTAGAGTACAAAGACTAGTAAGAACACATCGCGCCAGAGGAATATTTACCTGAAATACTGTCAACATGGCGTTGGGGAAATTGTCGAAGTTCGTCCTTGGCGTTTCTGTTGGTGTCGTGAATCTGTTTTGAATGAAAGAAAAAAGGGCGTGAATTTCACGAACAACAAACGCGAGAAAACTTCGTAACAGTAGAATTATGTTGCATCAGAACATATAAGCGAGTTCAAACGTGTAACAAACATACATTGCTTTTATAGTACCAAGCTGCGGAATATTCGCAGAATAAACAATTGAACAGATTTTGAAACTAATGTTGTTGCAAGACTTCAAGATATTAAATGTTAGTATACTATCACTTACTACTGTTGCTCTAACTTATTTGAGCAAAAAATGAAATATTATGAAGAGAAAACCTGCTTGGGTAAGCAGAAGAGAGTCATAATCTCACCACGAATAATCCACAGCATGGTTCGCCATTACATTTTTCAACATGTCAGAGTGTCTGATGTAAGCTAAAACGAAGCAAAGTATTATGGGGATGGGAAGTCGGCCCCTTGTTACTACAGATTTCACCGAACAGTGGTGCGCGTAGAAAAAAACGTAGATACGATTCTGCCAGCTCGGGCTCATGATTTTTTTATATGTGTTCTTGAAATAACCGTCACGACTGAGTCGAAATCAAAAACTCGCCTATTATAAATTTTGAAATATGAAAACAAAGCGACTTTTATATAACACAGCAGAACTGGTGGCTTTGTCGAAAATATTTCATAATCATTGCCAGTTTTCAGGTCTTTCAGAGAAGTTTTAGAAAAGCATGCCGGCCCGTGGAGAAAGGAATGCAGACACAAATATGAGCCCGGCCCGAGAGGGCAGAATCGTTCGACGTTTTTTTCGTCGCACATCACGATTCGATGAAACCCGTAATATCTGAACCAGAGCTGTCAAGCAATAGAGCGGATTTCACATGACTGTCTAGACTTGTTATGTAATTGCGATTGCTTTGCGTTCTCATTGGCTACTTGTTTTTCTCAGCCAATCAAATTCCGTAGTAAATACAATTGTGTAATTACTTAGTAATTGGTTCGGCTGGTGATTGGCTGAGAAAAAAGCCATTTAGGAACAAGTTGTGATTTTTCTCGATTCTGATTGGCTAGTGATTGCTCAATTGCAATTGTTTTCACGACAGTCATGTAAAATCCGCTCTATATAAGGCACCTACTTGCCACCGAAGATCTGCATGCCTAATAAGGCAGAAATCAGGATAAACAGGAAAAGCAGGAATATCAAGCTGATGATAGACTTTATACTGCTGACGAGTGAAGTTGCTAGGTTACGCATAGACTTCCAGTGCCTGGAAATAGAGAAAACAGGAGTTAAAGAGCCTGTGTCAGCCGCCATTTTGACAGCATAGCAACATACCAAGTCGGAGAAAGCATCCATTTCCATCGGCTGATTTAGAGAATATAAAGCAACTTTCTCGATTGAATTTGGTAAATCAAATCTGAAACTTTGTTTTTAAATGTCTATTTAGAGATTGTTAAACGTAATTCGTCTTTTAATACAGAACGAAAATAATAACAAAGGAGTGGCTGACACGGGCTCTTTAATTACAAGGGTGTGGTGCACATTTTGCGCAACTGTTTTGTTTGTTATTTAAACATACGGAGAAATATAGCAGTTATTTCTCAACACACGATTTTACTAATGCATGAAATATCTAGTAACATGCTCCTCGGGGACAAAAATGAACGAAATGAACATTTTGAAAATTGACAGCGCGACACAATGGGGTTTGGCTATAACACCATTTGTAATATAGCTACGATATGTTAGTTAAAAATAAGAAAACTTGTATACAGCGGCGGCTCTGGATCCAAATGGATGCTGGTCTAGGAATATAGTACTTAAAAATGAAGACAAAGACCAAACAGAAGCAGGATTAAAGCCAACGTTTCGGAAAAATAAAGAGAAAAACTGAAGCCTGTGTACATCCGCAACGTTGGCTTTAAAAAGCCTCTGTCAGCCTCCATTTTGTCAGCCTAGCAACATACCGAGACAGAGAAAGCATCCATTTCCATCGGCTGATTTAGGGAATGTAGTGCAATATTTGCGATTGAATTCGATAAATGAATAATAAAACTTTGTTTTTTAAAGACTATTTCAAGATTTCTACGCGTAATTCGTTGTCTCATATCATCTGAAAACAATAACAAAGGAGTGGCTGACAAGGCCTCTTTAATCCTGCTTCTGTTTGGTCTTTGTCTTCATTTTTAAGTAATATAGTTACGATATAACGCAAGCTCTGATTGATCCAAATCTCATTGCTCTATTACACCGATAAAATAATGGTTCTCCCCCGCTATATCATAAAAGCCTGCGGCTCGTGATTTTACAACGTTCTCGTGTCTCTCCCAACATCACGCGTGCTCTATTGCGCCTATAAAGTCATAGAAAGTTATGCTCTAATGCTTAAATAAACGTTTCCTATAAGTTTTCAAAGCAAAGTCTTTATTAATCAACCTAGACATGAGACGATCAACAGGAGCCCCCATAGATAGATATAATTTTGTTTAAACATTAGTTCTTCCGCGGTCAAGGGTTTAGTGAGCAGCGTTTATGTTGTTGGGTGAGGGGCGGGCCTCATAGGACCTCGTCCACGGTTTTTATTCTTCAGCCTAGCCATGCGACCATCAACAGGAGCCTCGATAAATAGATAAAGTTTGTTTAAACATTAGTTCTTCCGCGGTCAAGGGTTTTATTGAGCAGCGTTTATGGTATTGGTTGAGGGCGGCCCCACAGGACCTCGTCCACGATTTTTATTCTTCAGCCTAGCCATGCGACCATCAACAGGAGCCTCCATAAATAGATACAACTTTGTTTAAACATTAGTGCTTCCGCGGTCAAGGGTCTAGTGAGCGGCTTTTATGTTGTTGGGTAAAGGACGGGCCTCATATGACGTCGTCCGCAAGCGCAACGCAAGCAAGGATATCAAACTCATACATTTCCCTTATGGTTCACACTAGAACAAAAGCGCAAGAAAATCGAGATGTTGCGTCCCCTTGCGCTTGCGTCTAGTGTGAATTAAATGAACGCAAACGCAAGTAACCAATCAATGATTATTATTCAGCACATCGATGCACTGCCCAAATATGGTCATTGGAACGCCAATAGCTGTCTTCTGTACATGACATATATCCTGCGATATCCGTCATCTGAGAGAAATGTGATGTGTCGATGTCGTAAAAATATGCAAAAGTAAGCTTTTTAGTTGTTTTTTGTGCTATCGATGTGCTGAATAATAAAACCATTATCCTGCTCTATTTTGCAGAATATCGTCTGATTTAGCCAACTCGGGACTGCGTCCCTCGTTGGCTAAGTTTCAGACAATATATGCGCAATTTCGCAGGATAATGGTTAAATATCTGCACAATCTCGCAGGATAATGGTTAAATATCTGCGCAATCACGCAGGATAATGGTTAAATATCTGCGCAATCTCGCAGGATAATGGTTAAATATCTGCGCAATCTCGCAGGATAATGTATTAAGTATTTTACGACTACGCTTGCGCTTGTGCTTGCTTCGCTGTTAACCACACTTGCGTCCTGCTTCGTTTTAAAGTTAGTATAATATAATTACCCACTTTAAAGAGCTTTTGTCAGCCGCCATTTTGACAACATAGCAACATACCAAGTCAGAGAAAGCATCCATTTCCATCGGCTGATTTAGAGAATATAGAGCAATGTTCTCGATTGAAATTGGTAAATCAAATCTGAAACTTTGTATTTAGATGTTAATTTAGATATTTCTACACGTAATTCGTCTTCTGATATCGAACACAAACAACAACAAAGGAGTGGCTGACACAGGCTCTTTAAGGGAAATAAGTTGAAAGCAGGAAAAAGGAGGACGTATTACCTTGTGACTTTAAACACACGAAGAAGACGGACGCATCGTAAAACGCTAAGACCAAGATTAAAATCACCTGGCAATATTTCATTAATAACTGTTTCTATGATTCCAGCTAGTACAACCTATGAAAGGAAAGATTCAAAATGTTTTAGAAAGATGCCTTAATCAAACACTCGCACTGTTTTACATTGAAACAAAAAAGGCTTATTGCTCCATAAACTACAGGTTTTCAGCTCAGAATCTATGAAGGTTATTTTGGACTTCGCATTCAGTTGACCTCTTTGAGGAGACAACTGCTACAGCATCTCTGTTTACACCGTCCGCCATTTTGAAAACCAACAACACTCTTAGCACCTCCGAAAGGAAATTTTGTCACCGCTTTCGTCACTTTTTATCAAATATGGTCACAAAGTCGTAGAGTTTTGAAACATTTTTCAAAATGCTACAACTTTTTCGTGTCGTAAGCGCATGTCGTAGGGCTGATTTAGACTTTGCAGCTCGAGTCGTATGCATGCGATGATTGTAGTGGGCGAAAGTCGTACAGTCTAAATAGGCCTGAAGCCGTGTCCCACAACTACCAGAATGCAGCGCGCGCTTTTTTCAACTATTTGTTCGACAATGTCCCACATCTATCGACATGCAGCGCGCGTGTGCGTTATAGCTGGAGTTGTCCATTTTTTCAGCAAACCTTATTACCCATATCTGTACGAGCGAACAGATATCGTTTATTTTGGAGGAAAATGTTCAGAACAATTTCATTCTCTCTTCACTAAAGCACTTGGTACATAAGAATTTGGCCCAGCGCGTGCCAGCGATTTTAGGATGAACGAGCGGAACGAGGACCGATCACAAATGATTGTCTTTTCCAGATTACATTGCGCGGACCATGATCGTTCTGCGTCGTGTTTTCTCTTTATTTGACCGACAAACTTCAGACGGTTGCGTACGAGGCAGATACAGGTAAGGGTTCCTATACGCGGGTGTTTACTGTAGCATTTTTAAACATATACTTACTACGCAATCGAAGATATTAAAACTTGATGAGAAATAGACTTCAAAACCAAGTGAGTACATCTTTAAAACCATCTCAAAAGAAAATATTACTAAAAAGACAGTCTCTGCATAATCTGAAAGGGAAAAAATAGAGGTTGTCAAAATTCCACTAGATAAACTACCGGGGTGCTTACCATAGGTCAAATAAAGCCGGCTGGTTTTGTCGGTGTCCAATGGTACAAAACATTCCGGTTGAATGAAATCCCGAGTGGAATGCCGCTTATATTCCATATGATAATTAAAATTTCGCTTTTTCTCCGCGTTAAATCCCCGAAAAATTCCTCAACTCTTGCAGATTTTGGAGAAAAACGTTGCTCCACTGGTTGCCCTTTTTGTTTTGGCCCCAGGAGCCTGGTACTGCAACACAGGTTACCCGCATCACGCACGGTAGCCGTTTACTAAAACGACAGCTTTTTCGTGATGTGTTCGGTGTCGACACCGTGGCAAAACGTAATATGCACGCGCAGCTTCTCTCTTCCGATCCAGGTCTTTCTTGGTCACCTTGCCCGAAATTCAAAAGCGTAAGCCGTTAGAAAGAAAACTTAAGCTTCGAAATCCCAGAAAAGTTAGGTTTTTAGTTCTTCAAATCTTTTGCACCTTATAATTTGGTGCTTGCACCTGAGGTGAAAATGAGAGCTGAAGTTGGCAAAGGAGGAGAAAAGATCATGGGCGCCATTTTTGTGCCAAACAAACAAGCTCAAGTAGTTCAAGGAAAAGGCTAAAATTACGGATGAAATTTGCTTTCAAGGCCAATAGCTTGTAAAATGTGACACTGAGCCACTACATGGACTCGCGCATGCGTAGTCGTTTTGCCGCGGTGTCTTCGGTGTCTAAAAAGACCTTTGACAACGCAACACGTGTTCTTTCAGTGTGGGGCACGATTTTCTTCGGGCAACTCATGAAACACGTTGCGGCTCAAAATCCCATAGATCAATTCTTGCGTGCGCGTTGATTGGCTAAAAATGTACGCCGTACACGTGCCCTCGATACTTACGCTGAAAATCGCTCAGCCAATTGGGCTGGTTATAATGCTCTGTTGCCAGCGATATGGTATTTAAGAAGACGCATATAAGGACGAGCCAGTAGAACCACTGGGACTTGACGCATTTACGAATAAACAACTTGAATCTTGCTTGCTGAATGCTAAATCTTTCGTGACATGTTTTCCTGAAATATAACAACAGGAAGTAGGTGCGTGCGTTAGTGCGAATTATATAAGCGTTAAAGATTCCAACGATGATCCTAATTTCTCACGGAGAGACTGGGCGCTCAAGACGGGCTTCCTGTGGATTCCTGTCGAGAGCCGCGACCCATTCTTTACGCTTCCACTCGGCTATGTCCTACCACAGGGCACGTGTTCATAATGCTAGGGGTAGGCTGAGAAACCAACAAGTTCTCAAGAAAATATATTAAAAAAAAAAAACAGCCCCAGAACGCCAACCCACTGCACCCCGAGTGCTCGACGCAAGTATACTACTGCAACCTACAACCATGTGGGACACTTGCGCATGTCAACTAGCCATTGCAGTGAATAAGAGTGTTGGGGATAGTCCCTTAAATAAGCGCATTTGCCAATTAGGGATAATCCCTAATCTAGTCTTGACTACATGCTGGGGAAACAGCCTTTACCTATTTGGTTGATTAAATCGCTCTCCATTAGCTTGGCTTGATAGTTCACCTCCCACCACACTAGCTTGCGTATCGCTCTCCGAGACATTCACCATACTCTCATTCCGCGACTCTTCTCGTAGTCGGATTTCGTCTGAAAGAACATCACATACATCGTGTCATTGCACGATTCCAGCTATAAGCGCGCGCGCTCTTCTTTATTCAGAAATGCCCAAGCCATGACTCACAACTACCAGAATGCAGCGCGCGCTTTTGTAATAGACTATTCCAGCTATAAGCGCGCGCGCTCTTCTTTATTCAGAAATGCCCAAGCCATGACTCACAACTACCAGAATGCAGCGCGCGCTTTTGTAATGGACGATTCCAGCTATAAGCGCGCGCGCTCTTCTTTATTCAGAAATGCCCAAGCCATGACTCACAACTACCAGAATGCAGCGCGCGCTTTTGTAATGGACGATTCCAGCTATAAGCGCACGCGCTCTTCTTTATTCAGAAATGCTCAAGCCATGTCTCACAACTACCAGAATGCAGCGCGCGCTTTTGTAATGGACGATTCCAGCTATAAGCGCACGCGCTCTTCTTTATTCAGAAATGCTCAAGCCATGTCTCACAACTACCAGAATGCAGCGCGCGCTTTTGTAATGGACGATTCCAGCTATAAGCGCACGCGCTCTTCTTTATTCAGAAATGCTCAAGCCGTGTCCCACAACTACCAGAATGCAGCGCGCGTTCTGCAATTTGCCCAGTATACTAGAATATATAGTTATAGCTAGAATCGTCCATTGGAGTAGAAAATGGCACATCGATGAATCGTTGCCGATTTTGCTTATTGAACTTCGGATACTGTGTCGATTACTGGGAATATCTAGCGTGCCTAGTCAAATTGTTTGTCACTTCATTGTCATCTTTTTCAAACAAGCTTGACACATTTCTCCTCGAGAATTTGCAGTTATTCGAGAAGCATGGTTCTCTTGGTCGCGTTCTTTCTTTTTTTTTCCTCCGGCCAAAGGGCCTGGAAACGACTCAAAAACACAGACAGCCCGAGTTGATTCGCAGAGAACGACAGCACTAAATTCCACAGGAAACCCACTCACCCGCTTTGCTCATCCACTCTATGTAGCCCGCTACTTGTCTGTCAAGCTGCTGCTGACGACGAACTTTAAAGAACTCTCTTCTAGTTTCTACTCTTTCTCTTTCTTTTGCAAATTCCCTGGAGAAATTTGAAATGAAGTATTAACGTCAATAGAAAGAACTGAGTCACAATATTCAATTATATCTGGTTAGTACTGGTTACTACTGCGGCGCAGGGATGGAAAATAAATCATTACAGTAAAGAAGCAATCAGAAGGCCATCTTACACAAGGGATTTTTTCTTGAAACCTCGCAATGCAATGTTTGTTGCGTTCCTAGTTGCAGTAAAAAGGCCGGTGGGTAACATCACACTGCAATGCATTATTCTGATACGTGGCAAGTTGCAGAAATTTAGAACCGTACCCTATACGTTGCAAGACAAGACTGACCTATAGAAGGTATACGTTGCAAGACAAGACTGACCTATAGAAGGTATACATGGCGGAAGGGGAAGGGGAAGGGGAAGGGGAAGGGGAAGGGGAAGGGGAAGGGGAAGGGGAAGGGGAAGGGGAAGGGAAGGGGAAGGGGAAGGGGAAGGGGAAGGGGAAGGGGAAGGGGAAGGGGAAGGGGAAGGGGAAGGGGAAGGGGAAGGGGAAGGGGAAGGGGAAGGGGAAGGGGAAGGGGAAGGGGAAGGGGAAGGGGAAGGGGAAGGGGAAGGGGATAAAGAATTGAAAACTTACCCGCTTAAAACTCCAAGGACTAAATTCAGCATAAAAAACGACCCAATAACAATTAAAGAAACAAAGTATATCGAGTAGAGGAATCCCCTTTCATCTATTGCCATAAAAGTCTGCAAGAAAAACAGAGCAAAACTGGATCAGCAAAATAGCACTTTTTCTAGGACTTTTTCTAAAAATAGGACTTTTTCTAGAAATCGGTTGCTGTCAAGGAAACTAGTATCTTGCCCCCAGGGCGTACGCGTGGTTGATCGAAATGTAATAGAACGCAGCCAGCGTTACATGTCACATACGGTAACACAACCTGCTGTAACGTGACAAGATGTAACGCAATCAGTACTTACATTATACATAATAGTAGTCCATCCCTCCATTGTAACGCACTGGAAGACGGTTAACATACTAAGCCCTATATTATCAAATGTGGATATGCCATTATCCGGCCCCTCCCATCTGTTCCGTTGACACGTCCAGCCGGTCGGACAGCTCCGGCCTTTGAAAAATATTCTAACGCCGTTGTGTGGAGGTGGATCACACGGTTCGGGATTCGCCTCCGTTTCATCTGCGAAAACAATATTCGAACAGGTTAAACAAGTTGGACTGTCAAAAGAATGAATTTGATTGGTTGAGAATCGAGGTGGTCACACCTGATTGGTGCAGGTTTATCGGGACTGGAAAACATCGGTGACGTAATTTGACTTGAATCTTGTTTTACATTTCTCGCATACAATTGCGCCACGTCAGTCAGCGCACTGCGAAAGGAAAAGTTATCTCTACGAAGTTTGTTATGCTCTTTGTTCAAGACGCAGCTCTTGATAAGACTCAGGTCAAACATAAAATTCAAATACTTAATGCTATTCATGACCTGATCAGCCAACCAGAGCTCTCATTTTGTACCACGTGCAGTACCTTGAAACCCCAGGAAGATACTCCTAGTGGGGCTTGAGGGGCTTTAAAAAGGTCCAATGACCTTGAAATTATCAAGGACATTGAAACTATGAATATTCATAATTTCAAGATCCTCCCTCTCGAAAAACGTTGTTCTACTAATCACTCTTTGCGGCGTGCAAAGGCAGATTGTAGGAACCGCTCCGTGAGAAAAAATAAATATTTCTTAAAGTCGCCCTCTAATAACTATGGTCGAACTAAGTCCTTTATACTAAGTACTTAGTATGAAATATTCGCTGTCGGCGCGCACATGCTTTTCCTAGTCTTTTTCGGCGAGAAAGTTGTCACACAAGGAAGTCACTTGGATGCACTGCACTTACTAGTTTTATCATTGACACAAGTTGAGTGGAACTGGTCCCGTAAGAACTCTATTCCAATGATAGCATATATTACAATTACGAACAGAACCAGCAGCGCTATCTGTAGAAGCGGAACCATGGCACGCCCTATAGATTTCATGACTACTTGTAAACCTGCAGATCAAAGAGGTAAAAATACATTAGAAGGCAAAATCAATGAGGCCCGTCTTTTTATTAAAACAACAAAAGGGGAAATTAAACGACAATTTGTCTAATAAGGTTTCGTTCATTACTGACGTAGGGAAGAACCTTGAGGGCTACCGCAAACGCTGGGTCCCCGAGCATGCATGCAGCCAAGTTCCATTTTGCCGCTTCTTTTTTGAAGTGCAAAAGTGTAAAGAAAAAGGCTAAACCGTTTGGTCGAGTGGGAGCCTATAGCTGATACCATTCTTGCGGAGCGCCAAGACTGGCGGGAAAGGCCTGTGAGACCACAATTACACGACGGAATTTTTGGCACGGCTAGGATTAAAATGATTCTGGGACTACATCGACACGTAGTCCGGCACGGATGAAATTTCTGTCCGGCTC
Source organism: Scolanthus callimorphus (assembly GCA_033964015.1). Lineage (NCBI taxonomy): Eukaryota > Metazoa > Cnidaria > Anthozoa > Actiniaria > Edwardsiidae > Scolanthus > Scolanthus callimorphus. The sequence goes on from CM066911.1 coordinate 37,976,926, forward strand.
TGACAAAATGTAGTACGACAAAGCCATTTAAGCCCCATTCACACGACAGAAATGTTTGGCACGGCTCGGATAAAAATGGTCCTGGGACTACCTCTTCACGTAGTCCGGCACGGATGAAATTTCTGTCCGGCTCTGACAAAATGTAGTACGACAAAGGCATTTAAGCCCCATTCACACGACAGAAATGTTTGGAACGGCTCGGATAAAAATGGTCCTGGGACTACCTCGTCACGTAGTCCGGCACGGATGAAATTTCTGTCCGGCTCTGACAAAATGTAGTACGACAAAGCCATTTAAGCCCCATTCACACGACAGAAATGTTTGGAACGGCTCGGATAAAAATGGTCCTGGGACTACCTCGCCACGTAGTCCCGGCACGGATGAAATTTCGGTCCAGCTCTGACAAAATTTAGTACGACAACGCCATTCACACGGCGCAAATATACCCAAGCCGTGCTAATGAATTTGGTACACGTACCACTTTTTATCCGAGCCGTGCCAAAACCCCCGTATTTTCTCCGTGCCGACAAATTTTCCCCTCCCCCCCCCTCCTCCTATGATCACTAAAATAAGCTCTAGCGTCGGATTCTGGTACAAATACACTTTCTTACTTGGGACGCCTGATATTAACTTGATGGGCCGTAACACACGGACCGCTCTTAATGCTTTTACGTCCACATTACTGGAAACTTTCACTTGTGGCAAGCTGACAATGCTGAAAAACGAAACATCGGCAGTGTGTCAGTATATAGAAGTTTATTATTATTCAGCACATCGATGCACTGCCCCAATATGGTCATTGGAAAGCCAATAGCTGTCTTCTGTACATGACAGATATCCTGCGATATCCGTCGTCTGAGGGAAACATGATGTGTTGAGGTCGTAAATAACACAAAAGTAATGTTTTTTTCAGGGGTTTTCGTGCTATCGATGTGCTGAATAATAAAACCATTATCCTGCTCGATTTTGCAGAATATCGTCTTATTTAGCCAACTCGGGACTGCGTCCCTCGTCGGCTAAGTATCAGACGTTATTTTTTTTCCTAGAGGGCACGGTAACGAATTCTGCATTCTGATTGGTTCTTAGAGTGCGCGCGGGGGGGAGGGGGCAATATATGGGAATGAACTATATTTTCAGCAAAGTGCACCGTATTACCGTAGTAGCGTAGTGGAGAGTGGGAATGAAATATATTGTCAGCAAACTGCACCGTATTACCGTAGTGGAGAGTGGGAATAAAATATATTTTCAGCAAAGTGCACCGTATTACCGTAGTAGCGTAGTGGAGAGTGGGAATGAACTATAGTACATTACAATAATAATACCTATAGGTGATTATAGCGAAAGAACGAACGTCTCGACCAATCAGCGCGCGGAAATTCTAAGAATCATTTGAGTAATTATACTAAAAAGCTATATTGTAATCTATACCACGCCACAGAAAATACAGCCAATCAGAATGCAGGAATGTTTTTTTAGGAATTTTTTAAAGGAATGTTTTGTTTTTTAGAATAAATTAATTGATTGATTGATTGATTGATTGGAATGGCGTTGTATATTCGGCGGTATTCCACTCGACCTTCCCATCGTGCACTGCATTTACGTAAAACGGCCATTGCCTTTAATCAGTCCTAATATTTGATAATGCTCCATAAAAGTGGCGCGAAATTCTCTAACCACAACATTTTATAATGCAATGCATACTACATAGTTAAACAAGGCTTGTTACAAGTGATCGACGCGCGGGATATTCTGCAGTATGCCACTCGAAAGCATTATAATAACTAGTATGGATTGCATTGTAAAATGTGGTGGTTAGAGAATTTCGCGCCACTTTTACGGAGCAGTATGAAAATATTTGGGCTGATTTGGTAAGCTCACAATAATTGAGCAAAATAAACACCCTTTCATCTGCTTGATACAGAGCTGGAAATAACTTTAGTAGAAGACCAATGATCTACATAACATGTATTTAATACAACCGGTGCACAGTGATTTTAGACCCCGTCCACACTACACCGTTTTCAAACGAAAACGGATACTTTTTGCTCCGTTTTCAAAACGATTTGCGTCCACACTTATCGTTTTCGTATCGTTTTTGCCCGTCCACACTACAACGCGTATCCGTACGAAAACGCTCTTATGCATTCAGTGGGCATGCTCAAACAAGCTCAACGCATGCGCATTTCGATCTGTTGGCCCGCGAAATTGGTCAGGTTTGCTATGGTGACGTCATCGTTTTCAGATAGCATCGTTTTCACCCGTCCACACTAGAAAACAGCGATTTCAAACAGCTCCGTTTTCAAATCGCTCCACTCTGGAGAGCGTTTTCGGATTGATCCGTTTTCGGTGGTCGTTTTCGGAGCAAAAAGTATCCGTTTTAGTTTGAAAACGGAGTAGTGTGGACGGGGTCTTAGGCACTTAAAAGAGCGTAGCAAAACACTGACAATTTACCGAGGATAAGACACTTATAAATATGCCTTTCTAGAATTCTTTCACTTGTCTTTTATCGACCTGCGGTTCAATTGGTGAACACATTATCATCACAATACAAAAAGACTCTTCATTGGGAGTTAAGCAAGGAAAGTTATGAGTTCCAATACAAATTCTAATGAATTAAAAAAGGTCAAGAAAATGGTTTTTCTCCAAATGGTATAATCATGGAGAACCAACCAAACTTCCCTGAAGCAACAAAGACTTAAGATATCTTAGCAATTTTGATCATCTCGGATAAAACGGTTAATCGGGACTAATACAAGAAATTTGAAAAGTCTGTATAAAATTCCTCTCTGCAAGGCGGGGTCCAAATATACACCATCTCTGATAACAGTCGACAATTGTTATGACTGACCTAAATATTAAGTAATAAAAATAATAAAAATGAAAGACATAATTTGTTGGGGTTTCGGAGGTTAGTCATTCGTTTCCCGGACAGGAAAGTGTATTTGAATTGCTCAAACCTTGAAGCGATGCGATATATCAACCAAGAACCGAGTATGACATTTCTCGACATTGCTATCATTCTTAAGGGCTTTTAGCGACTAAAAACTCCGGAATTGAAAAACGAAATACCTTAATTGAAAGTCACACTGAATTAATAATAACAAACGATGATAAGGAAAGAGGATGAAAATAGATAAAATTAGATGTAAATTTGTATTTATGTTATATTTTTGGTATGGTATAAATCTCACAGCGAGCCCACACGTTGTCTTATTAAAAACATTGTCTGTAAAACTACGTAAAATACGATAAATGTTAAGGAAAAAACGCAATAAAGGAACTGAGAGCAATTTTATAACAGAACTAAGAGTCACAATTAATTTTTCTTGATAAAAATGCAGATAAAAAGGGCATTGAATAATTCAAGTGTACTCGTGTTATGACATCTGATCAAGAACTAACACTAATTGGTTCTGTCGTAAGCGGCAACACCACTATTTTGCGATTATCAGTTTACATACTCTTGTAATTATTCGCTTATTACGTACACATTACAAGGCGTAGAATACGATCTCTGATCGCCATTTTCTAGGTCAAAAAATACAAGACACAATCGATTCCATTGACTCGGTTGTGAAAGCGAAAGTAAACACATATAACGTGTTTTGGCGTGAAGTGTGGTTGAAGCTTTAGGTATTGGTTTTTAACAAATCCTACCACAGCGGAGGTATTTGCAATTTTAAGCAATATTCCCAGGTTCGAAAGACAACTCTGGCGATCATACGTAAACAGCACCTTGAACTTCGTACATTCAGCCAGCGTAAACAACGGAATGAAATTGTTGCATGGAGTGTCTTAGAGCTTTTATTTAAACTTTTCAATGACAACCCTTCTTTCGCAATCCTCATACTGGGTACTTCAGACAAACGCTAGAATTCAATTTTAACAATGTTTCCGAGCTTCATCGTCGCTCAATATTTAGAGAGTGCCAGCTCTTTTTCTCTCCCCTGGTAGCATGAGCGGTTTCCCTTCTATTTGGAGACGAACCTACGCAGGGTATAATTATGTTCAGCTTTGGGACTATATTCGGATGGTAGGTATGACCGTCGTATTTTAGGGGTTAAAATCGGCGATCCGGTATGATTTAGGGGTTCTTTGAACGAAAACGGTAGGCCGAAGAAAAGTCGGTATTTTTAAGGGTTCTTTGAACTAAAAAAGGTGCGCTGAAGAAGGTATTTTAGGACCGAGGTGTATTTTCTGACGGGTATTCTACCACTTTAACCTTCAAGTACCCCCCCCCCCCCACCTCCGGGAGACTATTGTCAAGTCCCCCCCCCATCACCACCACCCCCGGGAGACTATTGTCAAGTGTCCGACCTAATAGCAGGAGGTCTGCTTAACCCTTCACTCCAAAGACCAAAACAGCACTTCTTCTTACTACAGGGGAGGGGGTAAGGAGGCGCTCCTAAATTTCAGAAATTCCACGAAACATTCCTCATGAACAATTTAATTTAACGTTTAAGATATCGAGAAACGGCTTGCACTAGAAATGTGTGCTATGGCGCTGCCCGCCTTAAAGAGCACGTGTCAGCCACTCCTTTGTTATTGTTTTCGTTCGATATTACAAGACGAATTACGTGCAGAAATCTCTTAATAAACATCTAAAAACAAAGTTTCATATTTGATTTGCCAAATTCAATCGAGAACATTGCTCTATATTCTCTAAATCTGCCGATGGAAATGGATGCTTTCTCCGACTTGGTATGTTGCTGTGCTGTCAAAATGGCGGCTGGCACAGCCTCTTTAATTCTGCTTTAAAAAGGTTAACTAAAGCGCTAGTGTAAAGCGTAAGGGCTAAAGGTGAGGGGGCATGAAAGGGAGCAAGAGACGCACCCACATTTTAGAGAAGCTACAAAAATTATCAAGGAACAAATTAAACAAATATTGAAAAATGAGTCATCGCCCCAAGCTTGTTCACATTCCTCTGAAACACTGAACACGAATCTCGCATAGCGATGAGATAACTAAAGAGCTAACAACAGCACATAATTAGTCACTTAGATTTCTACATTTGATAGCTGACGATCTGACCATGCAAGTAGACCTAGTACTTTGAAACTCTCGAGGTGGTTATTTTTACACCAATGAGCTTTCTGTTAGCTTTTGATAACAAATATGTACTTTATTCTTTGATTAAGTGTATGGATTAAGCATGTGTTCACCGGGCGAAAATATCTTGAAAAATTCGTGTCATTACGCGGACACACAACGGACCTGTTCCCCAGAAAGCCTGTTTCTCGCCCCCTTTCGCTACCGGTAGGCAAAAAGGCCAGAAAGCATCTTACAGGGAACTTTTTTATAGTTTACCTTTGATGGCGTGTCATGCAGATGTGTTCTAATTTAGGAGCTTATGTTTAGTCGCTACGTGTTATTTTCTAGCTTCTTTAGCTTATTTCAGTTCGTTTTTGCTCGTTTTATGGTATTTTCGACAAGTGCTGGATGCGGGAAAATTATTAATTCCTCAATGCTGGCAAATTTTCCAATGTACCTTCTCTTGGCAAAAAGGAACGGCACTATTTTTGCCAACAGTTTAGAAAATACCAGAAGCCTTTCTCGGCACGCTTAGAAAATACTAAATTCACTTTTTAACGTACTCTATCGAGGGCGCCTCTTGTGTAATTTTAGGGCGCCCGTGTAATTTTAGCATTGGATTGTATTCTTGGAACGCCCTGGGGCGTCTTAAAAATGAAAGAAACCAACCTGACGAATATGAATGGTGATATATCTTGCAAAAATTACTCTTTAAAAAAAACGCTGAGAAAACTCTCTTTGGTTGCAATTGTAATAAAAATAAGCATAAAAAATACACTGATGCAAATGACTATATTTAGAATTTTTAAAAAAGGCAGATGGCCTATTTAAAACATTTTCTTGCAGAAAACGCTGACGTAAGCGCGCCAGCAAAGACGCAAAGAGGTTCATAATTTCTATTGGCACGACTAAAATAAAGATGCTTAGAAAAGCCCCAAATGTTTAGGCATATTAGAATCGGCGTTTCTATAAAATTCCGATCATGCCAAGCTTTGGAAACGTCAGCGGTTCACGCCCAACGCATGCGCGCATGTGACACTTAAAAATCAGACAGGTTCTGTTTTTACAATTAAAAATGTCGCTTTTCACGTTTCACTGTGAAACCAATAAATGTATGGGCTACCGATTCAAATTGCATAAAAAGTAATTCAGGACAACATAGGTACCTGTAACTTGAAGCGGACAACGAAAGAAAAGACAAGCAATTCGAATGAATGAGAAAAATAATACAAACTCTAGAGCTGTGCTGATGCGAACGAACGAACGCTTAAGTAAATAATAAGCAAGAATTAAAATGAACTTCTCCAGGCTGGGTGTTCTGACGCTAAAATAGCACATATTCCAAGCCTTTCCCAGTACGAGTCACACATAAGACAGATAATCAAGCAGATTTTAAATGTTAAGGTTTTTTTAAGAAAATGAACAACTCACTCACTTACCCCACAACCACGACAACGAAGTCGAGAATATTCCAGCCGTTACGAAGATAGGAGCCAGGGTGAAGTACGAAGCCCGTAGCCACAATTTTTAAAACAGCTTCGATGCAGAATATTGTCACAAAGTAAATCTCAGCAGTGTCCTAGAAAAATGGAGCAGAAAGTATCTTAGTATACGGACTAAAATGGGGGGGTACGGGGGTTTTCGGGGGTATCATGGAAAAAATAATCGAGCTGAAGTATGACTAACCAGCTTTTTACTAATGTCCAGCTTGTCTTCCCCGGGTAGCGGCTTATTCATGGCCAAAACTACACAGTTTGCGACAATGTTTGTGAGAATGAAGTATTCAAAAGCTGTGAGAAATAGTTAAGGTTCCATATTTTATATAATTGGTGATGTTTTATGCCTCATACAGGTATTAAAAGATCAATTCGTGTGTGTTAGTGCACTTGGATCTGCATTGCAAGGGGAAACACGCAATAAAGCGCCCAACGAAGACAGGCAGCCGCGTTTTTTACGGCGTTTTGAATTTCCCCTACAAGGCACAAACAAGGTATAATCCATATTGCTTATTAGCAAATCCATGACGGTAAAAACCCCGCGACATATTGAAAGGATATTTGTGTTCCACAATGTGCTTGGATAGACGGCGAATGGGATTTTTTTCCGTGAGAATAAATAACGAGGTTGGTCCTCTGACAAAGTCCAGAATTACACTTCCAAGTCTTTCATGGCGTGATGTATTTCCCGGCTTCGAGCTGATCGACATACGATCTTCACTGTTCCCGTTGGCCATTTGTATTGAGTGTTTGGATCCAGTGTTCGTGTGCTGGCTGATTCTCTGTAATCCATTGTCTCTCTTGCTGCCCATAACTGTTAAAACAACAATTTCTTAGTCGGCAGTCCAACTGCATCTTAAAACGCGAAGAATGGTGTCAACATCTTTGGTGTGGATAATGGTGAAATTTCTTTCGCGCGAGCTGTTCTGTTTTCCCATGGCAGAAAGCTCAGTACTTATATGTATATATTAAATAGCTCCCCGCTCACAGATCTCCTCTTTCGCTAAACAACAGTGAGATTGTCAGAACTAGCCAATTAAAATAAGGCGAATATTTTGGATTTCAAAGGCAATGTTGCCAACGGTGACTGTGGCTTCCTCGAATCATGAGGCCTATTTTTGCCAATTCGCTCCCTTGATAGAAACAACTTGAATATATTAATACGCAGAAAAAAACACCTGTCGAGAAAAACAGAAAAGTTCCTCTCCATTCATATTCAAATTCGCTCCCATCGTCGTCTTAGTGTAATTAAGTATGCGGCGTTTTGAATTAATCTAGCTAACGATGCTCTACGGTTTTCACACCATCCGACCAAAACCAGACAAGAAGTTCTCAGCTTGCAACTGACACCTAACCAGCTCAATCGGAGGTTACCATGAGGGTTCTACCGCGATATACCAGTGTATATATGAGTATAATTTGTGGTATTTTCCACTCTATGGAATAACAGATGAATTATTTAGCGAGGTACAGAGCACATATGGAGATAACCAAGATTCAACATCGTCACAGAGGTTTATAAAATCTTTTTATGCATATTTTCATTTGCAGGCGTTCTCTCCCGCCATTATGGCATTGACTTTTTGATGACTTCCCTGCTGCTTGGCGGTAAATAAATGACAAATTTAAAAACAATACAAAACATTTCTTGGAATTGTCAAAATTCTCTACATATGATATCGCTCCACAAGCTCCTGAAATCAAATTTTCTCAGTATAATTACCCAATACGTTTTCCCTTCGTTTTCGGTAATAAAATACAAAAAGTGAGGCAGATCAGGAAGGGAAAATGATAAATAATCACTGCTGAAGTTTTCCGAAAATTAAGTCATAACAAAATTTTAAAGTCACGAGAATGTGACAAAACCCACTATTTTCCCACAATCTTGTGATCCCTATTAATTTTTTTAATCTCTCGGTACGATATACCACTGAGGTATATAAAATTTCTTTTCATATTTACATTAAATTTTAAATTAATTAACACTTTTAAAGAGTAATGACCGTAAGATCAGCGCAGATACTCTGGGAAACTCCAAAGAACACGGGTGATAACAAAGAGGCTACCTGAGATATAAAGTGTTTAAACTTCATTCAGCTAATTATTATTTCTTTACAAAGTTGTCTGGTCTACTATTTGACTCATAGAAAACGAGAACGAGTTGTCTAATTGTTTTAATAGCAACCCACTAGCATACTACCTTCGAGTTGTTGCTAAAACGTATTTATTTTCATGGTTTAAAAAAAAGTTTGCGCTAGCGTTTTCGTTACTCACTATCTATTACGTGTTAGTATCACCCAACTAGTGGACTTTTGCCAATGCTGCATTCTGATTGGCTACGCTACTAGGGGACTATTATCAATAGACATCTAGTAGCGAAAGCGCTGATTTTGAACATGAAAACAATGGCGACCGCTTCTCTATTGACTCAGAGCCCATTCGGGCTCGAGGAATAATTGTTTTAGTCAAATCACACTAGTAGGTCAATTTGTATTGCCAAAAAAATGTTTTTGTTCTTCATTTGCCATTTTCTGGCTTTCAAATCCCACACTTTTCACTACTAGTAGGCTATAACTTATAGCCTACTAGTAGCTCAACCAATCAGAACGCAGCATTGATAATAGACCACTAGTGTGATTTGACTAAAAACTAATAGTCAGTGTTTAATAGTGTCAACTAGTCATAATTACAAAGGAGAATACAATGAACATGAATTTCATAGTGTATAGCAGTGTGTATTTTGTTAGTATCTATTTCAGTCGGATGAAAACCACTCTAAAACAATTATCCCTTTCGGGCTCGAGGTTTAATTGTTAAATAGATACTGAGTAGCGGAACCAATCAGGTTGCAGGAATCTTGCAATCTGATTGGCTCCGCAACTCACTATCTATTACATATTAGTAGAAAACCACTAGATACTACCTTCGATTTGTTGCTAAGGCGTATTTATTTTAAAGCAGGGTTCGTACGCTCAGAACATGGAAAAAAATTCGTAAATTTTCCAGGATAATTTTCAGTCTTGTCAGTCCTTTTTTGATAACGTTTCAAGCTTGAAAACGATTTTTCGTGTGACTTCATTCTTGATTTTGTGAATGATAAAATTCGTTTCATTTTCCAGGAGTTTTCCAGGAATTTGTTCGAAATTCCAGGAGTTTCAAGGACTTTCCTGGAGTACAGTAAAAATCCAGGACTTTCCAGGTTTTCCAGAAGCCGCACCTGATTTAATGGTTTTAGAAATGGTCTTTCAATTATAGCGCGAAACAAAAGATTGTTTTGCTTCATTGACCACGAAACAATGGCGTTCAATGACCAAAGGACAATGAACAAAGCAACCTTTTCTCAATTAGGTGTATGTTAAGCGCCGTCTGCACGCCGTCAAACAATATACCCAAATCGGTAGTTGCTCCTCATCCTACAATAACATCGCTTTCGGTGTACCACAAGGGAGTGTCCTTGGACCTATCCTGTTCCTCCTTTACATTAATGATTTTAGCAATTCTTCTTCGACTTTATCCTTCAATATTTTTGCAGATGACTCAAACCTTTTTTATTCCGATAAGAGCCTGACTAGTCTTGAGAACACGATCAATGTTGAACTAAATAACGTGTATCAGTGGTTTTGTGCAAATAAACTTTCCCTGAACACCGATAAAACAAACTTTGTCATATTCCACCCACACCAAAAAAGCTATCCCATTCTATAAAAGTACACATTAATCAAGTGGAAATCAAAAGGGAAAAACATGTAAAATACTTAGGCATCCTCATTGACTCGAATCTTACTTGGAAGACTCACATACAAGAACTATCTAAAAAAATAAAACGCAACATTGGAGCTCTGGCTAAAATCCGTCACTATGTAAACACAACCATTCTTAAACAGCTTTATTATTCTCTCATTTATCCACATATCACTTACGGAATTCTAATCTGGGGTAACACCTACCATTCTATCCTAAAACCTTTAATAACTCTTCAAAAACGTGCCGTGCGAATCATGACATTTTCTAAATTTGATGCTCACTCTTCGCCAATTTTCAAATCTTTAGAATTACTAAAAATTGACGATTTAGCTTTTATCCACACTTCATTGTTTATGCATAATTACTATTCAAAAAACCTTCCGAGAACTTTTGATACATTTTTCCAACCCTTATCAAGTAAACACAACTACAATACTCGTTTAGCCTCAAAATTAAATTATTACCTTCCAAAAGCTCGCACGAATTTTGGAAAATTTAATATAAGATTCCTAGGAGTTAAAATCTGGAATTCTATTGACAAAAATGACAAATTGCTCAATCGAAACCTCTTCAAAAATAAATTAACAGCCGACAGAATTGCAAATTACTAAATTTACTTTTTCCAATATTAATTATGCACCATCTCTGCATCCTATTTCGCTTTTTTTCGTACTTTTATTTTATTTTATTTTGCTTTGTTTGTATACTTGTCGTGAAGTCTTCCCTGTGCTTTTTCCCTCTACAACACACAATCTATACTACCATCAGTGTTTCCTTTTCTCTCCGATACATACATTACAATTTTTCCAATCTTAAGCGCACCCTAGCTCGATTAGTCTAGTGCTACTCTAGGTTGCCTGTACAAACTATTTTATGTCAGATTTTGCACCTATAAACTACCTGCCTGCCTCTTAACTATCTCTTTTTATAACCAAATGTAACCGCAAAAAAAGTACAAATAAAGATTGTTGTTGTTGTTGTTGTTGTTGTTGTTGTTGTTGCACGAGCAACATTTCCTTGAAAGTTTTTCCTTGAAAATTTATATTTGCTCGTGTAGACGATACAAACTTGACATTTTTTCCTTGACAAGTATCCTTGTTGAAATGATAGCACGTCCAGCTTTTATTTGACAAATAATACTTGTCACATGCACAACTCGCCCCGCTTGCCATGTAGACAGCAGTCAAAGAAAAATTAACAACTTTTCATGACGTCATCATTAGTTTCCAATCCCTATATGCACTCACGGCTGGTACCGTGACCAAGATGGCGGCTTCCGTCTACGCGAGCAATTTTCAGCAATGTCTGCTGACCATCGTCGTTGCAATCATCGGATCACTTCCGGCAAATATTTGTCTCTAAGTCTACATGGTCAAGCTTCGTTGTCAAGGAAAAATTGCTCGTGTAAACTGTGCTTAAGCCTGGTGCACACTTGCGACATAACGACATAAGAAAAATATCACGCGAACATAATTTAGTCGTTTGAAAACGTTAAAGTCGAGAAAAAACGACAAAGGATTGCTTTGGTGAAGTAATCTAATGATGTTCCATGGAAAATACTGATTACTGCGATTATTTTCCCATTCGCTTTTCGTTGCAACATGTCGTTATGTCGCTAGTGTGCACCGGGCTTTAAGTTACAGGTTGAGAGACACGGCTGAGCGCGCAACTCGTCCCACTTGCCATGTGAACACGACGAAGATCTAAACAGAAATTATATGAAGAGACCGGGTCCTCACCTGGCCGTGAACACCCAGCTAGCCGAGGACCCCCGCCGTCATGTGAGCAGGCTTTTAAAGGGGCTCTCGCACGCTTGCTGGTCACATCTCTGACAAGAAAATAGCTCCAATCGCAATCCAATTCCATCCGCTCGAGAACAGGTCAAAACAATATAGAATTGCACTTGTCTAACACTTGAAAGGTTTTTCTATTAATCTGGAGGATTATTTTGATTACTACGGGCAATTATACATGTGTTTTTATGGTTACTTATTTTATGTCCACGGTGGACGAATATTAAGCGCGCGAGTGCCCCTTTAAAGGACCAGTACCACGATTTAAGGTAGCTCAAATGCAGTCAAATTCAAAAGAAATTAGCAAAATAATCGCCCAGGTTTGTTAATGACAATGTTATGTTTGGTTTGTTGTGTTTATCTAATACGGTAAGAAACTTTCAACATAACACCATTAGTTTGTTGTTCTATGACTTTGTATCACATAAATTCGTTTTAGAACAAAGGATGGATCGAAATTCCACGAGATTTTAACGGATTGAATTCAGTACTTTTACAGTTAACTCATTAGCATAGACATTTATGGGCTACGAAACTATTCGTCACACCCATCGGTTGGCTGCCAGTTCAAATTTGGAGTATTTCCAAAAACGTACCATGCCCAGAAATTGCGTCATTCTCAGAATCTTGATGGATTCTGATTGGTCAATGAACTCTATAAAGTGCAATGACCGTGGACGATATACTGCTGAACGTAGGATCTGAAAGATCTAATCAGCTTTGAAAACTATGGAGAATAATATGACAACACTCAAAGGCAGATTCATCTCATGACCAATGAGAATCCATTCTCAAGATCCTAAGAATCAGGCAATAGACCTCTTTACCTTGGGCGTAACGTTTTCCCATTTCAGATCACGTGGCATTCCCATGAGTATTCTTTCTTTGTTTTTTTCTGCTGACGAAGGATATATGAATATGGAAGCATCCCAAACAAAGAAATATTATTCAATTTAATGCCACTGAAATGGGACAACATTACCCCTAAGGTAAAGAGGTCTATAGCGCTGTTCACGCCTATAGCGCTATTCACGCCTATAGCGCTGTTCACGCTCATCCATTGCTATTAATGTGCCACCCAGAGATCGATTGTTTCACAGAACAAAGGGCTCTATTCAATCTACGTTTGGCACATTACCATTACAATGGCAATGTTGAAAAACAATGAATAGCGCTATAGGCGGATTTATTGTGACGTCAATGTTTACATATTTGAAGCATCCGTGAAAATCAGCAAGCGTAACGGAGCTTCAAAAAGTTTTACGTTCGTTATTCAAATTATGCGCGCATGGCGATAAGATCAATTTACAGAAAACATGAGGACTAATGAGCTTCTTGCCACCCAAGAAATTCAAGGCTATTCAAAATGCCCCTTTGCTCTTGAAAACTGTAATAAAAATATTCGTGAGATAAAATAATTACTATTCCTAAGAACTTATTGACGTTTACGTTCGTTTTGGAGGCAATACGCAGGTTTTTTAAAATGACTGGATTGTTGTGTGGCAAATGGGCTCATTAGTCCATATATTTTAACCAAATTGAATATTTAACTACTTCCTTCCAACTGAATGTTAAACCTTCAAATTTTCAGAGTAGGCTTCATTTGCTGTCCGCTATTCATATTCAGTGCTGATTATTTTCTAGTTCCTTCAAACATTCTGAATCTAGGACCCTGCTTATGCAAATGAGCCCAAACTGTAAACACGAAATCCCCCTATTATATATTCCTGGGTAGCTTTTGGAAGTCGGCATTCAGTCGTTTTTTCACCTGCAATTAGTGCTAAATTGCAGGGAGAAAACTGCTGAAAATTCAAGCTCTATTCTGGTCTATTGTAAAATGCGATTAATTATTTAATTCATAAATAATAAATAGCAAGAAAAAGAACATTCCCTTGAAGTTTTATCGTGTGATCTAATCAAAGGAGTGAGGGATCTCGAGTTGACCACTACTTACGTTGGTAATATATTTGAAAATATCACGGATATCGGCAAAATAAAATATATAGCATGGAGATACTGAATGAAACAGCCTGCAAAGTTTGGAGGTTATTGCTACTGTATAAATTAAGCAATTATACTTTTATTTTTTCATAGTGATGCCTGTAAAATCCGTGTGCATCGATGCGTAAAACATCCGTGTGCATCGATGCGTACAATCGTAAAATCCGTGTGCATCGATGCGTTAAAAAAGGCTGTCAAAATTACAGGATAGATGTGGGAAACTAAAAAGCACAATCGCTCGCTTTATAGAGAACGTAGGAACATGAAATTTAGTAGAGCGATTCTTTGGACAAGTATCCTTACTTCACGCTAAGTAATTTGTCAATATGTGCAATATTTTCGCTGTATTTTGACTATGAATCGAGACTGTATCTCTGTACTTTTGCACGGCTTGCCTACGCGTCAAAATGGCGGCGGAAATATCACTGATAAGGCATATTAAGGCAGATTTTGCCAGGATTTCGAGCAATTGTGTCAAAAAGTGGCCAAAAATCCAGTTAGTCGAAAGTTTAAATTCAATTTTGGTTTGCTTTTGAAGAACTACATATTATGAGGAATAACTTGGGTTCGTCCCACCATGAAATTCGCACCTAGAGTGGAGAAATTAAATTTCAAAGTTTACCTTACCACCTGGACTACAATCCTTCAAGATTTCTTGATGGAACTAACTCCAGTTACTCTTGTATGCAAACCTTTCAAAAGATGCTAAAATAAAGTCAATAGGTTTTGTACTTTCTAGTAACCTGATTTTTGGCCACACGTTGCTCGAAACACTAAAACAACAACACCAGCAAAACAAGGCCTACAAGCTGGCTTGTTAATGTGCCAAAACTTATATCGCCATCACACAGTCAAGAACACCACAAATGACCAAGCTGAAATTAATGAACTTGAACTGTGGCTGGCTAAATAGACATTACATTATCCTCCCTTAGTCTAGACTAGCCAAGACTGCGTTTTGAAAATATCGCGGAATTCCGATCATTCCTGTGGCGCTTCCCAATTGACATAAATTTCTGTTTCGAGTTTCCAAGAAATCCTGTGGTCCAATGGAAAGGTTCAAACCGAAACGTCACGTGAACGTCTACACTGGGAATGGAAATAGGCAGGAATACCGGTTGGAAATCAAATGGAGAGCGTCATTCCGGGAAAATGACCGGGAATGATGTCAAATGTTTCCCAGTTCTGGTATAAGCGTCAAAGGGTTGTCCCAAATTTCCGAAATTTCTTTCGCAGAAAGTATTTCTATTGCTTTTAGAAAATAACATACACACGCGCGACAGCGTTGCGTGACAATCGTGTTTCTCAGGTCTCTTACAAAACACGCTTTTTAACCAATCAGAATGCGCACATTCACAATACAACATAGGTGTAGATTTCTAATCTACGCCTGCACCGCGACACGCGCAATAATCAACAAACAGCAAATGGAGTGTGAAAATGCCTGTGCCTGGAGATGAAGCGTAGACTACACGGCGGAGTAATATTTACTTTTGCGTATTCTTTTGCGCGAACGCAACACAGATTTTCGTTCAGATGAAACGTGCAACTACGGAAGTCATCCTAAGAATAGGATGCGCGAAACACGACAGAAAGTAAAGCGCTGTGCATTTTTTTCCGATTTGATTGATTTAATTTGTTTCGCCTAAATTCCAAGCCAGTTTTGGTGCGCTCGTGTTGACAAAGGAAGCCCGCAAAAGTTTACTTTTTTGTCACAAGGCGATGGGTTGTATTCTGACTGGTTTGCTTCACGTATTTGGGGTGTTCCGCCGTGTAAGAACCATTTCCAGAGGACACCTTTGTGTTCAGCTCTCCTTTCATCATGATTCGTTCTACTAAACAAAGGAAGCTTTTGTGACGCAGCTGGTGAGTTGTTCCAGGTTCTTACACGGGGGAACGGCCCGTATTTGCTACAGGTAGGCACCATCTCATCTGGTATTGGATGAAACTTCCAAAGTGTCTTTTGCGCGGAGATACAACTTTTATCTTCGAGTGAACTGATATTTTTTTAACACGAGAAGATATAAAAATTATGTAATACTAAATCATTATTTGCTTTAGAAAATCCAAAAGGGGCTTTGAACAGAGGCCAGAGTGTGAAGATATCAAGTTTTCGTGCGGGAGATACCCTTGTATTTCACTGATGTTTATATAATAACTATAAATTAATCATTTATATGTAATTTTACAATTCATTTAATAATTAGAATCTTCATTTTTGCGGCCTCTCTAGAAGCTATAAAAAATAGACTATTGTACATAGATTCTGCATATATTTTTTTCTTCATTTTTGCGGATTCTCTAGAAGCTATAAAATACCATTAACCTAAGACTGACATATGTCATTCAAAAGCAAACGCTTGAGGAGGCTTTGAAGAAAGGGGAAGTTAAATACTGTTTCTTTTTTGTATTACTTTATCTAAAAATAAAATAACTTACAATAAAAGTTCTATTTACAGGCCCGTAGGAGAGGGGTTCGAGTTTGAAGAAACACCCTTCACTACAGAAAAATTAGGTTTGTCGTTTATAAAAAAAAAACACAGCTAAAACACGACAAAATGCTATAAATTTTGTTTATATAGAGCAAAAACACGACAAAATGCTATAAATTCTGTTTATATAGAGGGGCGACCACTCCAACAACTCCAACGACCACTCCAACAAAAATCCGAGCTACGGGCCTGGTTTGCACTTATAATAAAATAGGATCAGATATTCATTTGTAGCGGCGACGTAGCAAAGTAACAACACTTTTCGCTGACAGATAAAAGTGATATCGCACTAGATCAATTAACGTTCAGTTTCGTGTGCTATGACAAAGAGCATTCAGAATTTATTTTAAAACACAATCCCGATCCACGTGAATCAATCAGATCCGTCTTTCCCCCGAGAGGGCTTGAATTTTGTAGAATTACAGATTCTTATTTATATTTTTTAAGAAAATATTCTAAGGTTTCGTTAAGATTTGATAACGCCAACTTCCTATGAAGCTCTGACGTTTTTCAAGACACTAAACTAATGACTTCTACTATGAGTTGGAATTCGTAATGGTTAAAACGAGGAGTATATTTTTACGAAACTAGTACACTTTTAATGTTATCATTGTTATCCCCTACCATTTTCATTTTAGCTCGTTATTCAGGAGACTAACTAATATAGAGATTTTGGCACTGCCTTAAAGCGGATCTCCCAATTATAATACTGCATAAAATATGGTATTAAAATCACATTAGGTATGGTGCTCCGCTCTGCGGCCTTCGGCTACTAAGGAGCTCCGCTACAATTTTTAGCCATTTTGTTCGCATCCAAACGGCGCCAAACCGTCTACAGACGTGGCAGCGTACATGAAAGATGGCATTAAAATTACATTAATTATGGTGCTCCGATCTGCGGCCTTCGGCCACTTAGGAGCTCCGCTACAATTTTTAGCCATTTTGTTCGCATCCAAACGGCGCCCAAAAGTCTACAGACATGGCAGCGAAATGCCACATCGTCCTACCGTATATAAACAACGTCAGGAACTCTGGGACAACTGCATCTAAAACTGTTCTAACCATTTCGTGGAAATCATTATTGTTTACATAGCAATAAAAATTAAAAAATTAAAATTGTGGGAAAGAGAAAAAGGAATATCAAAGGACGGTATATATATGCGCGTAAAAAATAGTAAGTTAGAGTTAAGTATAGGTAAGTTAACTGTGCTAATTAATATTCCTGAATTTATTGTCACTCTTTGACCATATATATCGGATCACGGAGTAGTACTATGGGGTGAGTGCCGAAAAGAATGGCTGCTCATTTTAAGGGTTACCGGGTCACATGACCTTTAACTGAAAACGGCCTATTTTCACCATATCATGTTGAAAGCATTCTTTACTAGTTTTGGTTGTTATTTTTGAAGTTAGTGATGTTAAACGTTTGATGTTTTCGGTGACCATGTCTCTTTAAACAGAAAAATTCTTACTTCACCTATAGCGTGCATAAAACAGTCCAGTATGATGTGGCTATATCACGGTTTTCTTACTACTTGACAACAAAATATACAGAGGGTGCTTTAGTAATGTACGCGCTACATAAGTTTCCTTATTATTATTACAGAGAACAAAAATGACTAGGGATAATAACGACATGGAAAAAATAATTTTAAAATGAATTATGTCTTTGCTCATGAAACAAAACACGAAAAATAGATGATGAAACAGGTGGCAGGACTATAAGACATCACAAATCCGCTTCCGAAAAGCCCGTTTTCGAAACTAAAATCGATTTATAGTGCATCCATACTAGGGCTGAACGTAATCCACTCTTGGGCTGAACCATGTTCTGAATAAGGGACTGGTCATAAATTAGAGGGGGGGAGGGCAAATATGATGAGGGCCTCTAATTTTCATGCAAGTGAAAAAGAAGGGTCAAAACATTTGGTGCAAATGATAAAGGGAGGGTCATTATTTTTTACGCAAACATTGTTAGGGTAATACAGGGCCGTAGCGTTTATAGGGTCAGGGGGACCCGTGCCCCCCACAGTTTTTATCCAATTAATCCCTAAAACTCCCGATTTTGCACCCGGCATATCAAAGTTTCCCCAAACATGCGGTAATTTCACATGCTGGGCTTCGCGCGCAAAAGACTTTCAACTTTGCCTAAAAGTTGACTAAAGTTGTTTATATGTTGTGCACCCCCTCACAGTTTTTGGAATCTCTAGATTTACCAATAACTTGGCAAGATAATTATTATCTGGGATTTAAGCAACATAATGTACATATCTATGTAAAACATACACAGAAGAAGTAACTGCTATAATAGCACTGCTATTATAACTACATGAAAATAGATTTAAAAAACTAATAAAAATTTCCACCTTTTTAGCAATATCTAGTCGATCCAGTGAATGATGGGGGAGGATCACCACATTTGGGAGGGCCAACATTTTTCGTGCATCTTGTCAGGGGAGGGTTTCCCAAAAACATGTAGACCAAAATAAAAAATGCACCAGCCCTCCTCCCCCCCCCTCTAATTATGGCATAAAGAATGAGATCAAAAATGATTTCAAATAGGCCTTTTACACTAGAGGCCACGTGACCCGGCTAACCTTACATTGACCAGCTTCACGCAAATGATGGTCCGAAATTAAAATTGGTAAAAAGCCGAAATTTCATCAAGCTACAATGCAAACTCAAAGAATGTGATCAAAAATAAAACTTGCAATCCAACCATACAAAGGCCCTATTTAAAAAGCAGTTCGAGTAAGCTGTGGACAAAAATCTTGTTCAAGGATCATTTTCATTGTATTGCAAACTTCTTTGAGTCTGTTTTCTAATTTTATCGGTTTCTGATAACACCAAACACTGAAAACGAAATTCAAAGTTCTTACAAAACACTGGGAAATGCTAGCGGAATGAAATTGACAACAATTATTTTCTTGTGTCAGGGGCGTAGCCAGGAATTTTGGTTGGGGGGGGGGGGGGGGGGGGGGGGTCGGAGAGAATTTGGGTTGGGGGGGGGGGGGGTCGGAGAGTGAAAACATGGGACGAAAATTTTCAAATTTCCTCCAGCAAATACAGTAAATGTATGGGAAATCTCCCGAGAAAGGGGGGCTACGCCCGTTTGTTTGCACTACTTTTTCAGCTTTGAAAATTATTTTATAGGCTCCAATGGGAATTTGTTTTTGTGTTACTACAGTTAATGACTAATATCTACAACTTCTCGAAAATGTAAACAGAATTTGAATATCTTTAACATTACTCTAGTACAAGATTTTGGTCCTCCAAAATGTGAAATTGCCCGATATTGAAATGGATTTCCTCTTAATTCGCTCAAATTTTAGCAATGTTACATTGGAATTCCCTGAATGTTCCATACTGCTTTCTCAGAACTTTCAACTTCAGATAAAAAATGTTGTATCTTGTGACAATAATAATTTCGTGTTTCCTAAGTGACTGTGTCCATTTAATCAAACGGCTTTTTTAAATGGTGTCGCGTCCTAAGCGGGGGGTGGCCATTTATCTGTAACTCATAGAACACAGGTTGAAATTGTAGATATCAGAGTCGCGCCTTTAAAAATGTGACAGCTATATATCGGGCGTCAAGCCAAAGATGATAGTGACCATTTCAATCCTATTCTTGAAAACGGTTTTTTTCAAGTTGAATGTCACTGCGTACTTTCAGTCAGTCGGACAAGATGTCACGCTGTTTTGTCAAATGTCACACCTATTTCAGGCGTTTCGCCCTTTTCATCCGTATTCTTGAAAATGTTTTCTTACTAGTTGAATATTGATTTCCGTGGTACTTCAACCAGTCTGACGAGTGTCTCGCTATGTTGTCGCATGTGCCACGACAGGCCTTTCACCTTTTTTATCCACTCACAAGTTCTCACAAGTTCTCTGGACGATTTTACAAACAATTGATGTGTGACTTTATATTTCTTTTATTCGCCATACTGACCAGCAGTCACCGACATCATCGTGACAAACGTAGGTGCAGCAATATCGGCAACGAGAAAAGCAGCAAATACAACACACGGGCAAAAACAGTAGCGAGAGCAGGGCCAACAGCAACAGCATCATCAACAACAGCAGCAACAACAACAACAGCAACGACAGCAATAACAACAACAGCAACAAAACAGCAGAGGAAACAACAACAGTAACAACAACAACAGTAACAACAACAACAGAAGCAACAACAGAAGCAACAGCAGAAGCAACAACAACAGAAGCAACAACAACAGAAGCAACAACAACAGTAACAACAACAACAGAAGCAACAACAGAAGCAACAGCAGAAGCAACAACAACAGAAGCAACAACAACAGTAACAACATCAACGACAGCAATAACAACAACAACAGTAACAGCAACAAAACAGCAGAGGACAACAACAGTAACAACAACAACAACAGAAGCAACAACAGCAACAACAATAAGAGCAACAACAACATCAAATCATCATGCCAAACAATGAACTCCTCCAAAGGTTCAAATTTACTGGAAATACTTAAGAGATCAAGCCTACGTTTAGTTGGAAAATCCATGTTTTTCTATAGAAAAGTTTTCCTACAGTGCTGGAAATGCGGGAGAGTTCATGGTAGGTCCTACCTTGAAGTGCACCGTGTTATTCAAGTCACGGAACAATCTTGACAAGATTCCGGGCCCGAGGATTCTCCGACGACGATATGGACCACATGACTACACCTGAAAGGACGAGAAGAACCTTAAGAAAACAACTTAGAAATGATCCGAGGTAGGGAATTCTTTCTTGACCAGTGAATGGGAGAGACCGGGTTTCACGAGTGTCGAGAATTATTTGTCTTTTAGTTCACTTTTACATTCTTATGGCCGCTCATTTCTATCAGCCAATCGCATTTTTTAACTTGTATTTAGAAAACATGAACCCGCGACGTGATAGTGATTTCACTTGGCGTTTACAAAGAAACCTGTCACGTGTTCAATAAGCGATAGTGGTTTTACTTGGCTTGTCATTGTGGATAGGGAAACCATTCAGCAACTTTCGTTTTTTTCTCGTTTATGACTGGCTAGGTGCATTTGCATGGTCTAACTGGACTCATTTGAAATTTGCTCTGTCGTTAATTTGCAACGATGCCATATTTCTGCTCTTTTTGTGTACCAAAACGTGCTCATTTACACGACAGGGATTTTTTGGCACAGCTCGGATAAAAAGTGGTACGGGTGCCAAATTTCATGGCACGGTTCGACTATATTTGCGCCGTGTAGATGGCTTTGCCGTACTAACTTTTATCACAGCAGGACCGAAATTTCATCCGTGCCGGGACTACGTGGCGAGGTAGTCCCAGAACCATTTTTATCCCAGTCGTGCAAAAAAATTATGTCGTGTAAATGGGGCTTATTGTCACTGGGAACATTGGCATAAGGGTATAGCGCGACGACGTCCACGTTTGCAGGTTTTTCTGATCGGCCAATCCCATTAGATATTCTAAAAATAGCCCTAAGTTGACAAATGGGTTGGAGGGACCAGATCCTATCTACTCTTTCTCCTAGATACAATCTCCCGTTCGATCTGAGTGAATTTACCCTCACACACGGCAATTTCTTACAATGTGCTTTTTCCGATAAATTCCACGTCGTTTTACTAAAAATCACGACTTTGTGATGTCAGCATTTACTTACCAGGCTGAACAGTATCTTTAACGCCTTTATGCCAATATAATAAAAATTGAAGTTTTTATTTAGAATATTATAGGAATCTGAGTTGTTTATGTAGACCATGCTGGTCTTATTTTATGACCTTTTATTGAAACAATCGCGACATAGAAAATTTAGGTGATACTGTATCCCCCAAAATACCGTCTTGACACCCCTTATAAAAAGTTAATGAAATATGAAAAATAAATAACTTTTAACTGGCGCAAAAAAACGTCTTGACGTATCCATCAATATACAAGTTTTTCCACGACTCTTGTAAATATTATTTCCTCTTTTAGTCCAAATACGTTAAAATGTCCCCCACTCATTGATATAATTATGAAAAACAGAGAGAACCCGTTGTTAACGAGAAAGCTCGTCGTAGAAGAGGACGAAAAAAACACGCAAAGCGATTTTTTCAAAGAAGTCTTGAAAGTTTACTTACTTCCAAATAGTTTTCAAACAGCGATACCGAATAACCTCAGGAAAGTTATAGAAAATGGTCTTCTTGTTACTAAATGACGTTTTTCTTTGTTCGAAATATTGTGGACACTTTCAACTTGTCAAACATAAACCTAATACAAACAACGCGTAAGCTTGTTTGTAGTTGACGTTGGATATGTTCTTTGACACGAAAAACCTATTTTAATGGCTTTTAATGTTTTTATAATTCCTCTTACAGCGCTATAAAGCAAAATAATAGTGACTTCCTATGTATAAAATATTGAATATATATAAAAAGTGAAGTTAAATCAACAAAAAAACAAGTGTTTTAATGAGGCGCATGTTTTCGCTTAAAGTTTATACACGGGTTTGCAACGCAGATTTCGATGTATGGACCTCGGAACTACTTCACCACCGTTCAAAAAAGCAGACGTTATTTTACAATTTGCATGCGACTTTTAAAAATTCGCCTTTATTTTAAAAGATAATTATTTATGAGGTTACGAGCCAAGAGGCAAAAAACTACAGACACCATAACAAACGGCACTTCAAGTGGTTTTTAAGATAATTTAGTTAAGCCTTGTGACTGTTGTACACCACGACAACATTACTTGTCGCAGGCTTTTGCTTTTAAATTGGCAAATACAGTTCTGTTTGCATACAGACAGAGATGAAAACCGTTTCATTTAGATAAATTATTGTCGCATTTTGCACTCCTGGTGTCAAAATATTAAGAAAAAAGATATTCGGAAATAGAAAACTATGAAATTTAAGAGACAATCAAATTTTGATCGTACCATCCCGGTTTCTTTAAATTTCACATAAATAAAAGCAGCAAGAACTATAATGATCATATCATAATAGAATTCGCAAGGTTCCGTTTCTATTCAATAGAACTTCACAATTCGCGAATTTATCGTCTCTTTAGATCGAGTGTTGTTTCGATGAATTTGAACAAACGTATACAACATAGTACTCGCAATTCATTTATAAGAAGCAAACTGTAAACATAAAGACCTTTATTGGTTGTGTCTCTTGTAAAAGTCACTTAGGATTCTAGCCTCGACCACAATAACACTCCAAACTATACACAACAGTACAAGAGGGGTTCCATCTTAAATTAATGTCGAAAAAACACAAAGGCGAACGGCAATTTAAGCTGAAATAAAATTCTAAATAATTCCCCGAATTTCCTGTGACATTTCGTGAGCATAATATTATCAGACACCGAAGTTACGAGAATAAGTTATAATTTTAAATCCGGAACTGAAAATATACACAAGCAATATTTCAGTGTCGTTACCAACAGGTGAACACGGGGTTAACATATAACAAATTTGAACCGAAATCCAAGGGAAATACTAAGTTGAAATATATAAGAATTCAAGCCAACTTTATCAATATCGGTAGCAAATTTTGCAGTGGTTTTAACCGCTAATGTGAGCGTGAATTTTTTATTTAAAATCCTCGTGTTTTACTCACCTTGGTAGTTTCCACTAAAACCTTGATCTTCCCTTAATCCCGCTCATCTAGAGTTTGTGAACTCCTTCTGGGCTGTTTCTTCTTGTTTCTTGCCTCGATTCTTGGTCTTGGGAAACCTCTTCACGTTGGTTGGTTTTAAACTATAGTCTTATTATCCTAAATATCAGTGTATTCGCGGCATCCAAATGGAATTATACGACCCTAGCCACTGAACCCCAATCAAGATCGTACTACAAAGTCGTTAGAGAAACCCGTTTGTGATAACTGTGCTAAGTAAAAAACGGGAACATCCAGCCAAACTCAACGGCGATTTCCAAGTTTTATATTCAGTGTTTTTAAATTCAAAGCTTCTAAAGTTCATAGAATTTGACTTTCATATTGCATGATAAATTTGCTTATATTTGCATGTTAATTTCGTTACATACGGGCAATCGATTTACTCTCATGCATATAAGTGGAATTTACACACGGAAAACTCCAAGATCGCCACGTAAAAGAACTTGAAAATGTATTTCAATTTTTGGCACTATATAATTTTATTGGACGATTTAAAAAAGCAAAACTTAGACATATAGCTTGATGTCTCAAAACGAGCCCTCATTTGCTGCAAATCAAAATGTCGTAAAACCAGCAGGCGGGGACCCCTGTTTTGTAATGTTGATATTAGCAGACAGTGAGACTAATATTGATACTACAAAGAAACTGGCTTAAAGGAGCAGTGTTGCAATTTAGCACAATTTTGGGGAAAGGGCATGCTGAACTCTACAAAATCCCAAAGTTTGATATTAATCGGGAAAATAGTGTTCGAGAAACAGCCATTCAAAAATTCCAAAGACGTGTTTCAAATCCGGAAGCTTGCTAAAATTCCGGCATCTTGGAATGGCTGTATCTCGATCGGAATTTACACAATCAAAGCCAAACTTTGTATTTAAGCAATAGAGAACTTTTTCCGTGTCTACACGTCTACATCTATGCAAACACGAGGGGAGGTTGGGAGAATTCGAGACAGTTATGCAGCCACGAGACCGAAGGTCGAGTGGCTGCACTATAACCAGTCGAGAATTCTCCCAACCTACCCGTGGTTTGCATCAGAGTATGTAGACACTGGGAAAAAGTTCTCTATTGCGTTTATAAAATATCTTTCACTTTTTGAAGCGAAAGATTTAAAATTAATTTATTTCAACATTTTGTATGAATATATAAATTCTCCTTACCGCGCGACGGTCTGAACGGGCCAATCAGATGGCGTGTTATATCGCATGTGTTAAAAAAAATTTTTCACTCAGTTGGCTGCAAGTTTTGCGAAGGGGAGGCGAGAGAAAACTGCTTTCTAAAAAAACATTTCACGACTTTATTGACCTCTTCTATGGTGTTTATGGTAATTGAAGCATAAGGGAATGTCAATGAAGGGATGTACGGGTTAAGAATTGCAAAGCCGAAGGAATTTTCCATACAAGAACGGCCTTCGTGTTGACTGGCCGAGTTTGCCGAGTTTCGGACGGTGTAATTTGCAGGTGCAGGTGCAGATGTGCAGGTGCGGGTTTGCAGGTGCAGGTGTGCAGGTGCAGGTGTGAATGTGTCTATAAATAGTATATAATCTATGTACAGTTATATTGATTCCAACTAACCAATTTTCCCCAGTTCGTCACCGAGTACAGGGCAGTCAAGAGCCGTGAGCAGTCCGAGCGCCAAATGCTGTTTTTTCATCAAAGTCGTTTTGTTTGATACTTCACAGGAGTGGGGCTACCTTTCATCGAACGTTTCTTAGCTTAGAAAGAACTGTCAGCGTCTTAGCCCTATTGCGAGAGAAACATTGAAACGCCGCAGAGATTCAGCCATTTGTTAACACAGGCAACCCACCTTATCGTGTTAAGGTGGGTTGCCTGTGTAAACAAAACAAAATGGCCGTAACTCGGCGGCGACACACGGCTAAATCGAGGAATGCTCACTGGCACTTAGAATTTTTTCTAAACAAGCGCTCACCTATAGAAATGAAAAAAGAATTATGCAAATCATCAGGGTTCGAACCTGTAACTTTCCAGCTCGTTTTACTGATTACTTACCTTAATAGTATTAATCTTTATAGAGCGAGGCATATACTATAAAAATATACTAAAACGATGTATTAACCCTTATCCTGACTAGTAGTCTTGATAGTTCAGATATTTGAATGTTTTTAGGTGAATTTGAAGTAATATTGTCAAAACTATCGTTAAATTATTCATGGTGAGCATTCCTCCATTTAGGAATGACGCGGCGGCGTTCGATGTTTCTGTTCTTTCTAAGCTAAGAAACGTTCGATGAAAGGTAGCCCCACTCCTGTGAAGTATCAAACAAAAACGACTTTTGATGAAAAAACAGCATTTGGCGCTCGGACTGCTCACGGCTCTTGACTGCCCTGTACTCGGTGACGAACTGGGGAAAATGGTTAGTTGGAATCAATATAACTGTACATAGATTATATACTATTTATAGACACATTCACACCTGCACCTGCACACCTGCAAACCCGCACCTGCACACCCGCACCTGCACACCTGCACTTGCAAATTACACCGTCCGGCCGAGTTTTGGAAAGGCGAATTCGGCATCGAAAAAGCAAAAATAGCGTGTCTTGTTTCGATCTTCAAATCAAGCAAAATGTTAAATACCAGACTGGAATGATACTATGGAGGCTTCAATTGTTGCTGATGGCATGAACAAATGTCCATGAACTCGATGGTATTGAATTTTTGAAGCAACTCAAGTCAAGTTTCGTCGACAGTGCCGTCGGTGTTCGCCGATCGCCGGTAAGAATTTCATGTTTTGTTAATGCTTCAACTCTTGTTAACTTGCTAGCAAACGACTTTTTACCTACTAGGCTTGTGAAAGATCATCATTTTGAAAAATTGAATAGGAAAGTAATGAAATATATTGTGATATATTCAATAATTTGATCTTCGTTGTTCTTTTTCATTTTGGCTAGCCGATTCGCCGAAAGTCTCCAAATCCAGAAATTTAGTTGGGTCGCTTAACTTGATTTGTGTTGTTTTTCTCCTCTTAGTACGAGCTGTATACTTTTAAAAAGTTCCCAGAAGTCAAAGAAATCGTTTCATAAAGGGAGGGAAGAGGATGTCGGAGGACAAAAATATCGTGTATAATCGTACGAAAATGTTGACAATGACAATCCTGAAAATTTACACGCGTTTGACTAAAAAAGTCGAAGACAAGCCAATTCTTTGAACTTGTGGTTAAAGGATGGGACGACAAATGATAGCTAAAAAGAAAACAGCACTGCTTTCACAATTTCATTGCTTGAAGTGTTTGGATACATTTTTGTCAAAATGTATAAAGAATGAAAAAAGAAGACAGCGCAAACATCGTCCCGGGCGTGACGTCACAACCGTGTTTCTATTTAACAATTAGACCTCGAGGCCGAATGTGCTAGTACTATTTACAATATGAGTGGCTATGTTGTATCGGCAGATACAAACACGAGCGCGTAGCGCGAGTGTTTGTATCTGCCGATACAACATAGACACGAATATTGTAAAGTACTTGAATGTGCATTGAAAATGAAAGAATTTTCGGGTGTTACAAAAAAATGCCAAACAACATATAGTCAACATAGTCAATATAAAACAACATATAGTCTCTCAGGTGAAGCTTTTTTAGGTACTGCTCTACGAAAGAAGACCGTGCTTGGACTTCACTAGAGTGGTCCCCTTCAGCTTTTAGTCTGTAGGGGATATTTGAAACAGTGTGCATTGAAAATGAAGGAATTTTCGGATTCACAAAAAACCCAAATCGTTTTGTAGCAAGCATGCGCAGAAGGCATGATTCCTGTCCCACATGGAACTAGGCGGACTAAAACAACATATAGTCTCTCACAGATGAAGCTTTTTTTTAGGTACTGCTCTACGAGAGAAGACCATACTTGGACTTCACTAGAGTGGTCCCCTTCAGCTTTGGACAGCAGGGGACATTTGTTATTTGAAACAAATATCCAACTGTTCAAAGACTGAGGGCTGCACTGGAAGGTGTCCTATACAGAATACTAATTGGTTAATTAGTATTCTGTATCAGATTCTGTATTAGATCAATTAGTATTCTGTATCAGACACCTAGCCATGTGGTATCGGGGGTTACAAGTAGTGTCACCTGATCCGAATCCAGTGCAGAGATTGGATGAGCATCCTATGAATAATGGATGAATATTATAATGATGAATAGACCATGAGGCCGAAGGCCGAATGGTCTATTGATATCATAGCACATGAGGACGAGAGGTCTAATTGTTTTAGTATAAACCAACTAGTTGGTCAGTTTTGGCAATGAATTCCATTATGTTATGTTGAAAAAATCAAGTTTTCTTGCAAAGAAAGGTGGTGGTTTTGCCAGATACGGTCTATCACTAATAGACCATTAGTAGCTCAGCCAATCAGAATGCAGGATTTGTAATAGACCATTAGTTGGTTTATACTAAACTCTCATATAAACACACCTGTCGATCAATGAGAGCGCGCGTACTATCTTACTCATGATAAACCATTCGGCCTCATGTTTAGCGTTTTCTAAGGCCTAGAGCATACGTTAGTCCGGCGGATTAGAGCTAATTTTCGAGGAAATTGCGCATTTTAGCCTAAAGCTCCAATTTTTTGCCAGGTGATAGTTTTCAATGTATTTTTAAATCGTAGATATGGAGGCACGCTAGAATTCTTTCGTAGCGAAAGCTAGGGAGGTTTTAGAGTGAACTATTGTTTAGCTCAATAGCAGCCATTTGAATGCTTTGTTATTCAAATGAGGTTTAGAACTTAGCTTTGCGAACTTTCAAGTTGTTCTCTAGACTGCACAGCCATAGCAGCTCAACATTTGCTAATTCTGAACTACGGATTGGTTTGACTGACTTCGGTTGAACGTCTCCTTAGAGTTTTGGGTGATTATTAAATGTCACGACCAGTTTATGGGAATGTTTATAATTTATATTGTAAAACAATAGCCTGACTGAGATTTGATAAAATGTTTCAAGAATGACCAACAAATTCTAAAAAAAAATCAAGATAATCGGTACCATGTGTCGAATATGTAAAAAGAAGCTTGTCTCTGAAACTTTCACATGATATTTTCTACCTAGTACTGTGCTATACTCTATAAACACGGACGATAGAAGATTTCACTAAGTGCCGCAGAGCTCATGAATAACAAAGGATTCAAAGATGGCTGTCAATGGCAAAACAATGGTTCACATTAAAACTGTTCTAGCTTTCGCTACGAATAAAATTTAGCGTGCCTCCATATCTTATCTTCAATAAACTACTAAAAACTATTGACATGCAAAGTTTGGTGTCTTTAGCCAAAAGTGCGCAATTTTTACGCTAATCCGCCGGACTACGTCGAATTAGAGTCGCGTCGAATGTGTAATGAGTCGGTATCTTTGAAAAAAATGTAATCGACGCGACCCTAATTCGACGTATGCCCTAGGCCTAAATCAACGAAATCGTGTTAAACACCTTAGTTGAATCATGTTCAATGATATGAACCGTTCAACATTCGTGAAAAGATCCGTTTTCCGTGTAAAATGATTTTTGAAAATCTTCACACGTACTATCTTTAAGCCATCGCTTTCAGATCACGTGGAAAAGAATTGAGTATCCTCTCTTTGTTTGGAATGATTTCATATTCATATATCCTATAGCAACCTCGTTCCCAGGGTCTTCTCGGTCGTTTTCAAAATGGCGGTTAGCTCGGAGAAGATCCTGGGGGAGGCTGAGTCACATGACCATCTCGAAACAAAGGACAAACCTCGTTCCATGTTTTCAAGCAGTGGTCATGCGTGGTCATGTGACTCGGCCTCCCCAGGGTCTTCTCCCGAGTCAACCGCCATTTTGAAAAACGACCGAGAAGACCCTGGGACGAGGTTGGGTGCGTAGCAGAAAAAGAAAGAGAGAATACTCATGGGAATGCCACGTGATCTGAAATGGGAAAAACAATACGCCCAAGCCGAGGAGGTCTTAGTCTAGGAACATTTGAAAAGAGGCTTAGAATGTGGTTTTCGTAGCACCCATCGCGCAGACCCGGGAAAGTAGCATAGATGATAGGTATGTGTATAAGGTTTAATTTAGGCCGATTAGGCCAACATTCCGATTTCGGACACTTTTGTTACAAGATGCTCACATGAAAATGACTGTTGTCAATCATCCAGAACTGATTAATGAAGCAAAATATTCAATCTAATACTGGAATTAAGTTCTTACTTTAAATAGACGTTTCGATCGAAACCATCGATCTTCTTCAGTGACTTAGTCACGTGACGGCATGTCGTCACGTGACAGTCGTCGAGGAACAGAGGAGAGGGCCCGGTCCCACTGTGCGATAGTGAGAACCGATAGTAAGTACGGCAAACTTATGCCGTAATTACCGATGACTTTGTTTGAATCATTTAACTAGGTAATTTCGAATAAAGAAAAATGTTTTGGTATTTTCTAATAAACCTATAATTTTTTGTTTATGTCAGCAGAGATCACAGAAAACATACGACAGCAGCAAAATGTCCACATAAGTGTTCAATGCATTGGAGGGATATCTTTTGCCAATCTACACATTTAGGCACGCTGTGTCTGTGACGCTACAGCCTATATCTATGTCTTAGACCCTGTCCACACTAACGCGTTTTCAAAAGTATTCGTTTTCAAACTTATACGGATTCGCAGCGTGTTAGTGTGGACGGGAGATTTAGCTCCAAACAAACGATCAGTTTTTATTTGATGTTGGCGTGTGCAACAGTCTCAAATTAATGGTTACGTACAGTTGACGTTATCGTTTTCATTTTTATCTGGATTCGACCGTCCACACTAAAACGATATGTATACGGATTCGTTTTGATTCACTTTCGAGGGCGTTTTCGAACTTATACGGATTCGATGCAAACGATCAGCGTGTTAGTGTGGACGGAAGGCCTAAACGTATCAAAAAGTATACGGATTCAAACGAAAACGCGTTAGTGTGAACGGGGTCTTAGGAGAGGAGGCACTACTCATTTGAATAACAAATAACTAATATGGCTGCCAACTTCTAATTTCTGTTTCTGACGTTAGAGTGGGTATTAAGGCAGATTTACAGCTAGGAATTTAAAGTGTGTGATTTCTTACAATGATACAAAGTTTTGAATACATTTGATCCTTGAATGAGGAGTTTAGAGGCATAAAATTCGCAAATTGCAAAGGACATGTGAACAGCAGGAGAATAAAATGCCCAATATCGGGGTGTTGTCCCACAAGCCAATCTGTGCGATACGGGTCAAATTGAGGCATGTACCTATATGTCTCTTTTATTTTCCTCTGTCTGCACGTTGGGTACTACGACATGATTTTTGTCCGGCGGCTGCTCCTTGTAGACTATCTATTGATTTGAACACTGAGTATCAACTGAGCATCGTTGATTTCGCACTTAGAAGAACAACAGAAAAGTTAAATGGGCAGTTGAACTATTTTGACCCCAGCTTAACAACATGTCGATATAAAAGAGGTTCATAAGCATATAAAAGAGTCGAGACATTTCTAGAGTCTACACGCTATTCTGATGCCCAAAGTTTGAATGTTCTGTCGAATGAAGTAGAAGCGATATATTGTCCATCTAAAATAATAAGAAAGAAAGTAGATTAGAAGAAATTAGTCGTGTTATTATTGAAGGAGGGAATTACCTTATTAACCGAACTTTTGTCCGTCCGTCCCTCTCTATACATGTCTCTACGTCGACTGTCAAAAGCATAATGAATATCTTTTTCGTGTAGTTTTAAAGGGGCTTTGGCACGCTTAATATTCGTCCGCCGTGGACATAAATAAGTAAAACTGTACCCGTGAAAACACATGTAGATTTGCCCGTTGTAATTAAAATAATCCCCCAGATTAATAGAAAAACGTTTCAAGTGTTAGACAAATGCAATTCTAGGTTGTCTGGACCTGTTATCAAGAGGATGGAATTGGATTACGATTTGAGCCATTTCCTTGTCAGAGAAGTGGCCAGCAAGCGCGCGAGAGCCCCTTGTTAGAAATGTATAATTAAACAAAACACGAGGAAAAAAATATCAAAACTAGATAGTCATAAGAAAAGAAAGATAGTTCAGAATTTGTGTTTCAGGGTTTTGCTATCGATTCGAGTTCTGCCATAAAATATCAAACGCGAATGTTCACGCAATTTGATAGAGCAAAAAAAAACTTTTATCCAACATACTGGACTAAATTCCTACAGTTGTTAGTCAACGTTCTTTGAAATTCTTTTGGGGCAAAAAGAACGACTGCATTTTATACCCTTACACTGCTAAATAATACCCATACACTCCATTGGGAGTGCTCATTCCATGTCGTATTTTTAGGAGTTAAAATTTGACTCCTTATGGCCTGATGTCCCACTGGGAGCGAAGACAGTCTCGTACCCAGACTCTTTCCGTATTTGGGGGCGCGCAAAGATTTGTGGGATAGTTTTAGCAGGGCGCGCAAGGAGTTGTGGGATAGTTTTAACAGGGCGCGCAGAGAGTTATAGGATATGCGGAGAAAAAAAAATTGCGAATATCCAACAGTTCATTGCGCGCCGTGTGATACTCATTCCCAGTCCTACGCCTCCAAAACAATTTTCACAGAGAAAATCACCGCAAGAGACGGGGAAAAATAACGCCTGGGTACGAGACTGGAGCGAAGAGTATATAGAGGATATTACATGGCCGCGCGGAGATACGAATTTTATCTTCGAGTGTTGAAAATTTAAAAATTAGCATATCAAGTTTTCGCGCGGGAGGTCACCTGGTATTTCATTGGTGTTTATATAATAAAAAGACTTATTATCCAAATCAGAAACTCACTTATATGTTTCTGTCCAAATGCAACGAGAGGAGTAAAAATATCGCAGGAGTGAGACTGGGGCGAGTACAAATATCCCGCAATATTGTACACTTCTGAACTATTTTCACTAAGTTCGTCCATTCTCATTCCAAAACAGCGGAAAATAGAATGTCGGATAATAAATAACTTATTAGACATTTATTGTACAATATCTCGGGCGAGACAAAATAATACTCCAGATGTTCCGTTCTCGAGATATCAATTTTTCTAGTTTTGATGACGTCTGAGCTAACACTTGAGTGAGCGAGCGAGTGACTGACATTTGGCCCACCACAATAACTCGTGTTTACGCTACGCGTATCCACGATTTAAAAATGACTCAACATGTGTAAGGATATCGTGATACTCATCTGCTACGGTAGAGTATGTTGATTAGTGCATTCTAGCTAATGTAACTTTAACCACGATTCTCAACTCGTTATTAGTAATAATTCATAAATCTCATAGAAAATCATGAGCATGAAGAAGATTCGGATACGGTCTAAAATGACATATATTTTTAAACCTTTCTTCCGCTCACTTCTTGGTGTTTGGAAGTCCTGATGCTGTCTTGCTGTCTTGTGTATGATATATTACAGCAGATTTCTTCCTTCCTTTTCTCGACATTAAATGATACGTTTGCAATGAGAAGCTCCATCAAAAACTCGACATTGTTTTCCAACAGAATTTCTAACTCTGAAAACCTCGAAATCGGTTAAAAACTCCACTGTCCCTCGTTTTCTCCACCCACTTTTTGGTGTTTGGAAGTCCTGATTCTATCGTGCTGTCTCGTGTATGATATATGTTACAGCAGATTTCGTATGACTGTGAAAAGTGCCGCGTCACGGCGCGGTACTGTCACGGTGGCAGAACGGAACCTGGCTTGCTGTAGATACGGAATGAAGTCGCGTAATCGCGGCACGGTCGCGGCACGGTCGCGGCACGGTCGCGGCACGGTCGCGGCACGATCGCGGCACGGTCGCGGCACGGTCGCGGCACGGTCGCGGCACGGCACAACTTTGTCGCGGCACTTTTCACAGTCATACGAAATCTGCTCTACTTAACCTTTACATACCTGGGGAAATATCAACACACGTGACCTTTTGCTCGTGTCCAGCTAGCGTCTTTAGAGGAGCCCAACCCGGATGTGACCAAACCTTTACTTTGCTATCATAAGACGCCGATAATAGATAATCATCTATAGGGAAAACAAAGCGCTCAGTTAACCCATAGACGGCGATAATAGAATAACACATAGGAAAATAAAAACGCTTAGTTATCTCTTGGACATCCAAGCACAAACATGAGTAAATTGCTGACAATATTTTACCATCTGTAAGGGAACTAGCCTACTTGGGGGCGGTGGAGTATTATTTTTGTGGCGAGAAACGCTAATTCCCGCGCTAACCATGAGATCAGGTTGATGTGTTTGGGAATGGTGTATATGGACTGTTGTTTCCCCATCACATATCATGATACTTGACGTGTGAGATCAGGTTAGTGTGTTTGGGAATGGTGTATATGGACTGTTGTTTCCCATATCACATACCATGATACTTGACGTGTGAGATCAGGTTTATGTGTGCGGGAATGTTGTATATGGACTGTTGTTTCCCCATATCACATACCATGATACTTGACGTGTGAGATTAGGTTAGTGTGTGCGGGAATGGTGTATATGGACTGTTGTTTCCGCATATCACATACCATGATACTTGACGTGTGAGATCAGGTTAGTGTGTGCGGGAATGGTGTATATGGACTGTTGTTTCCCCATCACATACCATGATACTTGACGTGTGAGATCAGGTTTATGTGTGCGGGAATGGTGTATATGGACTGTTGTTTCCCCATCACATACCATGATACTTGACGTGTGAGATCAGGTTTATGTGTGCGGGAATGGTGTATATGGACTGTTGTTTCCCCATCACATACCAT
Source organism: Scolanthus callimorphus (assembly GCA_033964015.1). Taxonomy (NCBI): domain Eukaryota; kingdom Metazoa; phylum Cnidaria; class Anthozoa; order Actiniaria; family Edwardsiidae; genus Scolanthus; species Scolanthus callimorphus. The sequence goes on from CM066911.1 coordinate 38,011,869, forward strand.
GATACTTGACGTGTGAGATCAGGTTTATGTGTGCGGGAATGTTGTATATGGACGGTTGTTTCCCCATATCACATACCATGATTCTTGACGTGTGAGATTAGGTTAGTGTGTGCGGGAATGGTGTATATGGACTGTTGTTTCCGCATATCACATACCATGATACTTGACGTGTGAGATCAGGTTAGTGTGTGCGGGAATGGTGTATATGGACTGTTGTTTCCGCATGTCCCATATCATCACCTTCTGGTCTTCACTACCAGTCGCTATATGATGCCTGTAACAGAATGTACATATTTATTAGATGGTTCTTTTTCCAATGATGTAATACGAGCGGATATTTACGAGTCGCGCGTAAAACCGGTTCATAACCGGTTGCTACAGTTTAATGGGACTAACTTTTATCCGTGTTTATGCAGCTTTTATCGTGTAATACGCCTGCGTATATGTACTCACTTTTGGCGTTATAGGGACGTCAGTCGTAGGCATTTGGTGCAAAATTGTACAAAATTTGTTGAACAAGCATGGTATTTGGAACAATGATAGAGCACCTGATTAATTTGGACGTAGGCCCACACCCAAAACGTTTACTTACAGTTTCATAGGAGTGGAATTAATTATACTGTTAACGGGAAAAAAAATTTCGTTCTCTTTACTGAACATAAATGGCAGAGGTGGTAAAGCAATGCACCTCATACAATTCTAGATTAAGTGGTACTCCTTTACTCCATAATCTAATACTTGCAGTTCGAGGGATGAAATACATCTGTGGGGTTATCCGGTTTTCAGGATTCATGTGGCAAGCAAAAATCGAGGGGGGGATGAAAGAGGGATATTTTGATGCGCGATAGGAATCCTGCAACCCGAAAATAAACATTGCGAATAATCCCACTGGATATGCCGTTAGAAGGATAGAAGGAAAAGAACAAGAGGAATACTATTCTTAAGTTAGCTGATTGCTACATGCTTACCCATTTGGCGAGAAATCGATTCCTAGAACTTTCTTGAGGTGCCCATCTAAGGACATGACGCACTGCCCTGTACGTAGGTCCCAAACCATACCACGCGCATCTAGACCGCTGTAGGAAGAAGACATGGAAATAAATAATGGTAATTGAACTGAGTGGAGTGCAATTTGGTCTGAAATCGCACGCGTGATAACAAGCTCGCAGCGCGAGGTCGACTTGCAATCACAAGTGCTATTTCAGACCAAAATTACACGACACGAAGTTCAATTACCACTTTATTATATCCATTTGGAAATAACATTTATCTCGCGAGTTTACCTACAATCAATTCATAAGCTCTCATGTCTTTGTATGCAAAAAAGCTCATTATGTATGTAGAAAACCCATGTGACAAGTAGAGCAAGTCTGTGCTGGAGAAATATTCATGGATAGTTTTCTCCTTCAAAAACCTCAGTATTGCATTTTGCATGACCTTGAGGGACTCTGGCTCATACTTTTCGCCTTTCTTTTTCGTTACTTCTGCACGAAACTGGCCAAGAACTTATCTAGACTCTCGGGGTGCACACCATTTTCCCGATTTTCAAGATGACGGCGGCCGGAGCAGACCCTACATGAAATACCGTATGAACACGTATGAAATGGTCACTTTTTTGAGAAAAATTCTCCAGCACTTCAAACCATATTAACAGGTAATTGTTATTGTAAAAAATATATTAATCATATTAACAGATAATTGCTCCTGTTGATGGGCTCCTCTGGTTTTGCTCCAGTCTTAGTATTCAACAACAACCTGAAACCTCGTTCACACGAGACCGGTACAAAACCGGACCTGTACAATTCTGGTACGGTACCGCCTGTCCATACGGTACCGGTACAATTCTGGCATGTTTTGGGACCGTGCCGGACCTAGCCGTGCCAAAATCGGTCCACTATCGCAGTTCCCGTGTAAGCGCGCGACGGCACCGTACCTGAATTGTACCGTTTCGTGTGAACGGGTCTGAACTCCTTGTAAACGCTTACCAAGTTGCTGCTAAGGAACCATCAGTCTGGAATGCCATGCTGTATACCTCCCGAGAATGCCCCTCCTAAACACAAAAGGAAAAATTAATTGTAACGGTTTTATTGCATCGTTTTCATCACTCTCATTATTCATTTATTAGCCTCTACTTACAAACACTGTAGAAGTGACTACCAACTGAAAAAAGTCCTTCCAGAACTGATCGCTTGCCAAAAAAGAGTCGCGCAAAGAAGTGTTTGCATATCGACAGCTAAACTTCCCAATGAACGTTATCTGGCATGAGCGGCCATAAGCTTTGCTACAGCCATAACCTTATTATCTCTTCAGTGGTTCTTTAAAGAGCCTGTGTCGGCCGCTATTTTGACAGCATAGCAGTTACCAAGTCAGAGAAAGCATCCATTTCCATTGGTTGATTTAGAGAATGTAGAGCAATGTTCTCGATTGAATTTGGTAAATCAAATCTGTAACTTTGTTTTTGTTGTTTTTTGTTTTGTTTTTAGATGTTGATTTAAAGATTCCTACGCATAATTCGTCTTCTAATATCGAGCTAAAGCAACACGGTCCCGCTGGAACAGGGTAAGGCAGTAAAGGCAAGACGGGACGTTGGTATATTATCTCATCCAAAAGACATGAAATGCAATAGAACAAAGTTCAACTCTCAACAGTTTCGACACAACCTCAAACAGAAAAAAAGACCACAGATCACAGCGGCTAGAGGCTAACGCCATGACGCTGAGCCAACCATCCAAGCTTTAAACCAGATTATTTCATTACTATGGAGAATTTTCCGGTGGTGAATACCTGATGTAAGACTTCCTTTAGTTGCCCCAGATCCCATAATCTCCAGGAGTGATCGAAGCTGTAAATAATATAACATACATGTCAAGTCAGTCAAACCTCAAAGTCGTGTGACACTCACATGATATTTGGGCAGTAGCATTTAAAATCCCCCCCCCGGCTGAGGACCCCGGCTTCAGGCGCTACGCGCTTCGTTAACTATCTATTGACTCATAGAAAACTCGAACTCGTAGTCTAATTGTTAATTATACCAATTACACTAATGCAGTATTTTGTTACTCACCAACATGTGCCAAGAAACCTCCCTGATGGGTGATATGCAAGGTGTGACACTCTCTTGTCATGACCCTCAATATTTGCAACAGGTGATTCGCTTAAGAGAAAACAAAATTATTTATACAAAGGTTTACATAGTCTCAAAGCATTGTGTGACTGACACAAAGGACGGGCTGTGCTGGAGAGAAAGGTCTGCAAGAATAGATACTACGAATTTCACCGAACCGTGGTGCATGTCGAAAACAACGTCTACGATTCTGCCCGCTCAGGCTCATGTTTTTGTCTGCATTCCTTTCTCCTTTTTCCTTTCTCTGTGTGCTATTCTAAAACTCCTCTGAAAGACCTCAAAACTGACAATGTCTAGTAAGTATTTTGGAAAAAGCCAAAAATTCTGCTGTGTCTTTTTAAGCTTTGTTTTCATTTCAAAATCTGTAACAGGAAAGTTGCTGATTTAGACTCAGTCGTGACAGTTATTTTTAACAACACAGTCTGTGGAGAAATGAATGCAGACAAAAACATTGAGCCCGAGCGGGCAAAATCGTAGACATTTTTTTTTACACACACCACGGTTCAGTGAGATTCATAGTAAGCATACTCGGTACATAACACAGATAGCTAAAAATCAAACAATTACCAGAGAATGTCTGTCCAACATTGAACATTGGCCAGTCACATTTTGACCGGCCACATTTAACACGAGATTAATTCATTTCTTGTGCATAATAGCTGGCTGGCTAGTCAGGTATACTGAGCTCAAATCAATTTGGGCGGTGACTCTCCATGTTGCCATCCTTCCAGCCGTTATGTTTAGTCCTGACAACAGTGTTTATAGGAAAGGATGTAGTGGTATCTGCAGTTGACCACTTAGTCTGGCAAATTCTAACCAGCCTCTCCCTCCTTCCCCTATCCTGTTTGCAGGACCTACATTCCGCTTTTAATTAATTACTGTCCCTCATGACACTAGACAATTCTTATCCTCATTTCTGTGATATGACCTTTGGCTGGCTGCCCCATGGATACTGGATCATTGAGCATGCCCCCCCCCCCTACCCCCTCCTCTCCCCCAAAGACATCACACTTGGGTATTATTCCAAAATCTGCACATAGTACTTACGATTTAAGCGACCAAAGTAAGACTGTTCCGTCAGCTCCACAAGAGGCCATACAGGCTGCATTTTCATCCAAGGACACTGTAGCTTGGGGGTGAAACACAACAGCACACACTCGCTCATTGTGACCTACAAAATGAAATTACATGTAGAATTCTACCTTCATCAAAACCAATATTCTGAAGTGATGTATGAAAAGTACTGGTAAAATGGAAGCTTCCTCAATAGACTGCTTGCAGCCCCTTCTTCTGGAAAACGTTTCCCCTGTGGTGCGTCTCCCTCTCCTGAGTAACTCGACAACGTAAACAAATCGAAGCGTGCTGCCATCGGTGAAAAAAACACTTTCCTCGATTTACGGATGTTCGTCGAAGAAGGTGCTGCAAGCAGTCTACTTCCTAAAGTTATAAATATTTTCTCACTGAAAGAATATTGGGCAATTCCAGAAAATAAAGGTACCCCCCACCACCACCACCACGGGCGGCATTTGGAAATTCCGATGGGATGGGGGGGGGGGGGGTTAAGCTCGGAATTCTGATTGCAAGGGGGGGTTTTCGAAGCTGGATTTCTTTAAGCTGCCCGGAATTCTATATGCATGGGGGGGGGGGGGGGGGGGGGGGGGGGGTAACCATTTTGGAAATTCTGGATGCATGGGGGGTCAAAAACTAGTGCCGCCCGTGGGGAGGGTACCTTTATTTTCTGGAATTGCCCATTGAATGCAACAGGGTTCCCACGTTTTTAGTCTGTCGAAATTACAGGAATTTCAAGGAGGTTTGAAAAAAATTAATGACCTTTCATAATGAAAAATATGACATGGGTATCCTTTGTTTCAAAGATAGCAAGTTGATAATTTTTATTCAGGTTCCTTTATCTTTATTTTTATTTTACAATATACACATCCAACATCTTACAAATCTTTCGTCAGGAAACAATTTCCATGGCTTTTAATGACTTTGATGGTTTTTGTACAAATTCCATGACTTTCTGCCTTATAAACACTGAGCCGTGCTTTCCCCATGCTTCCCCCACAAGGATTTTTTAAGAACCAAAAAACTTGACCAAAGTGTATAAAAGCATGTATAAATGTGAAACAACTATTAAGATGCTTCTGTTTGTTCCTTGTAACAGGAGACAGTTTTGTTAAGAAAAATCACCTTTTAAAGTTGATAATGGTTCACAATCCGGTATGGACCATAACTTGCAAAGACCACTCCTGTACATGGAAATAGAAAAACAAAAAACTATCACAGATAGAAACATGATATCCTATTCGTCCTATCCAATTATGCAATGCAAAGTTTTATCAGGCTCATTTTTTTGCTTGAATTGTTTTAATAGGTATTTGCATAGGCTAATTTTGCGCAATTTAGACACAAATATATCAGATTCATTAAACAATATACTCAATCTGCATAGAAAATCTGATAGAGTGATCTCTAAGGTGTATTTCTCACACACAAAAATCAGACAACGCCCAATTGAGGTGTTAATTGGATTATCTTTAAAACTCGAAATTTTCTAGTTTTTTTCGTTTTTCTTCCAGTGGCATGATAATCAAACAAAATTGATACAAATTCATTATCCGACTATCAAGATCAAGAGATCTGTGGCAGTGCATTTGATTTTCTTTTAAATCAAGAAAATTATAAAGGATTTTATTAATTCGCAGTTGACCTTCAAGTTATACATTAACGAAATGTCTGTAGCCACGCACTGCCACAGATTTCTTCGTCTCGAGTACATCTTCTTTCATGCCAAAATTCACGAAGATATCGTGATTGTTTCTCCATAAAACATGTTATGTACATGTCTATATGCTTAGCTGGGTGATTTCTTCTTATTTCAAGCCGCTAATCATCTTCAAACGAGAAAAACTTGGCACACACAGCCAGAATGTGGCAAAACCTTCCATTCTGGATCGTTTCCTGCGGATATCCGCTGAGCATTATGCCTGAATCCTCAAAAATACAATGGTCTACCTACCCCTCCCCCGAGAGTCATATTTTAGACACATGTTTTGGTTATTCATTCCATCGTAGTCGTCTCAAATTTCGCACCCCAAAACACAGTTTCAAAGCTCATTCCACTCCAGAATAGATCAAAACTAAAATAGAAACCTTTAGCAAACACAATCAGAGTTTATTGCGAAGAAAATATAGTTTTTGAGCTAAATAATATTGTGTGACTTTTTGTTTGATTGTCAAAAGTAACAGGATTAGTCTACTCCTCGGGTTACTTATTAATTGAAGTGAAAATCACCGATTTTTGAATGTGGTATTTGTCCGTTTAGAAAGCAGTTTTTCAAAAACAAATTTCAGATAACTAAATTAGGTCTAGCAGTCTTTCTATCTGCAAATATCACGAAATTCAAACACCTAAATTTTCCTTCATTTTAGCCTAGGCTAATACCTTAATCACTCCATACTTGACAGGCCCATAGGAGGGGGGGGGGGGGGGGGGGGGAGTCGAGAGGTTCAAACGAACCCCCCTCATGGCTAGAAAAATCAGGTTTTTTGTCACAAAATAGGTAGGAAGCACCACCACATGCTATAAAATCGGTTTTTACAGGGTTTTTCTGAAAAACGGAGGACAACAAACCATCCTTGGGGCCAGAAATTTGTGATTATTTAATTCTGTTCAATAAAGTTCTCTAAAAAAAAGAAGAAAAAAGAAAAATCAGATTTTTGGCCACAAAACAGGTAGGAAACACAGCAAAATCCTATAAATTGGGCATATACAGGGTTTTTTCGAAAAACTGAGGACAACAAACCCCCCTCAAAGAAAGCGAGCTACAGGCCTGCTGTACCAGTACTTATTTCACATCAAAGAATCTGGTTAGCCCCATTTCCAATTTTGTCTGTCTATGAAGATGACTTCTCCATCCAGACAAACAAGCTGACCAAAGTTTGACCTAAATTCACACAATTTATTTTATTTATTTTTTCGAGGTGAAGTGGAACTAGCAAAAGATGTGATGGCTTATGGGAAATTTCACTCCTTTGGGACTGTGGACTCAAAGGGATTAATTGCGCAACTGATACACAACACTGCATAATAGTCTAACTCATGACACAGATTAGGTTTACTCTTTTCGATAGCACTTTACGTTACTAATGTTACCATCTAAAATTCACATTAGACAAACACAATTATCATCACACATCTGTCCATCCAGATGATTTTTTCTTCTACTGCGAGAACGACCAATGACAATTTTCTCCAGGGTAAGATTGATACAATATCTGGAAATACACACAGGAGCTGTGGCAATCTGAAATTTCTACTACGAAATCCCAGGTGGGGCACTCAGGAAAAACAGTTATTTTTGGGGGTATGAAATTTTGAGGTTGGCAAATAAAACTATGATGGCCCTCCCCCTGTCATGCTTTCCTGAGTATCCCCACTGGGCACGAAATGAAATGAAAAATGTTTGCACTAGTTTAACGAGAGGGGAGAAAGTGCTAACCATTCATCAGGCTCGACTATTATTTTAAAATTACATAGAGCAGATTTCGTATGACTGTGAGAAGTACAACAACATGGTGCAGCACTGCAGATACAGAATAAGACTGCACAGTTGCGGCACCACCACGGTCGCCACTTTGTTGCTGCACTTTTTTTCACAGTCATATGAAATCTGATCTAATAAAGAACAGCTACTTGAATGCATGTAATTACCAGGAAGCTGTTGCCAACAGTTTGGAATCTGGTGAGAACTGACAGAACGACAAAGGCCTGTTGTCACCTATTTGACTGGAGTGGTTGTTTAGTCCCTGAAAAATGAAAACATCAGTTGACAAATTGCTGTTTGCATATGCCAATGAGACCCCTTTCAGGGGCAGATCCAGGAAATCCAGAAAGGGGGGCCAGATAGTGAAAACATGGGATGAAAATTTTCAAATCCCCCAGCAAGCATTTTCCAGGATAACTGGAAAATGCAGATAACTGGAGCATTTTCCAGGATAACTAGCTGTATGGCAGGGTTTGCTAAAAATATTGCTTGTGAGTTTGTGATGGTTTCAAGGACTTTCCAGGCCTGGAATTCAAAATTTTCAAATTCAAGTATTTTACAGGATTTGTACGAACCCTGAATTACCGGTATTGCATGGGTTCCTTGTAAAATTAGGGATTAATTTCACTTGTGTTTTCAATTTTTTTTTCACATTGCCCTTGCCGCTATGTACATGTTTATGATATAAAAGGGCAAAATTCAGCGCACGTGTTGACTGCACAATATAGTATTCAGATGTATGCAAAGTAATTTTGCTCAAGAAAGAAAACATGCCCTCGCTCTTAGCAATCAGCATCGAGTAATTAATTTGCCCTGTATATTATAAGAAATTGTAAGCTTTGTGACCTCGACAAATAAGCTTTTAGGCACATTCACAGATATAAAATAATGTAAACTATCGTCTTAGAACCACAAATAAGGAATCCATAAAAACTCTTTAGATACCTAGAACAATTATTAAAATATAATTGGAATCAACGAGACATCAAATGAACCTAATTAAATTAAATAAAAAAATTATGTTCTATACGAAATTTACAACTGCGACAAAAGGATATAACACTTGTTATGATGTCATAAGAAATATGAAACAAAGACGAATGCTGGCTAAACTTAGAACAGGAAATCATACCCTCAACATACATAGAAACTGGCAGATACTCAAAACCCAAAACACCAAGAGATAAAAGATTTTGTGAATGTTGCTCATCGAACGTTGTAGAAGATGAAACTCATTTTTTATTCGACTGGGTTTTATATTCTGATTTAAGAAAATCATTATTTAATGAAATTAATAAATACTGTAAAAGTTTCTCAAATTTAAATTTAATAGAAAAAAACATTCTTTTTTAATAATGTTGAGCCTTACATTGTAAACAGTTAGGGCACTTCATATACAAAGCTTTCGAAAAAAAGCTACTTTATTAACGAAATGATCATCTTTACATATTTATTGGATAGTCTATCTTCTTGATTTGCTCGGGGAATGTTGGTCAAACTGATAAAACTTGAAAGACACGAGCCGGTTTTGATCAGTTCTCACAACATCCCCCTCGTGTTTGTAAGAAAGCAGAGAGCACGTGGAAAGTACTTTTATTGCTTAAGTATACCAGTACAAAATGCACTGTGAACACCCACCCTGAGTTTTCTGTGTAATTCTTGAGTTTTTGCTGCTTTTTCTGTATCAGGCCTTGCTCTCTTATCCGTGCCCTTTTTAACCTTTCACATGCTCTACATAAAATCATCAAAAGAGATTAACAATACTGCCATGAACTTTGCATTTGAAAACCAGGATACATGGTGAAAATCGGCATTTTCAAGGGGGATGGCAGGGCTGGAAATTAAGAAAAAATGAGGTCGCATTTTGGACACATTTTACAGACTGTGTGTGAAAAAATAGCTTAAAGGCCCATTACACGTTTCCATAATGCATTGCGCGCAGTGGTATTTATGTTTTGGTTTTGAAAAGGAAAAAAACAAAAAAACAAAACAAAAATAACTGTTCAAAAGCTTAAATTAATCTATCAACTGGCCTCTCAATCTCTTTTCTTAGTTAAGATGTCAAGGATATACCGGTAATCACCACGGCATGCAATGTAATATAATTATGGAAATGTGTAATGGGCCTTAAATTATAGTTGCAAATTAGAAAAGTTTAGTCACAAAAGTGACTCATACTTGTACAGGCTCATTTTCAGCCCTGGATGGGTAACATTGTTCTATCTGTAGTTGAGTTTTCTTCAAGGTATCTCATTTAAGTCATCTCACCTTGGGAGAGAGTAATTTGCTATCCATGTTCTTGCTATCCTTAGTTCCTCAGGTCCTTCATGATACCAAACCTCCTCTGGAATCTCCTGAATAACAAAACCAAATCACAATAAAAGTTTCATCTTCAGTGATTTAGAAAATTTTATTATGAGATATTTTGCCAGAATATTTTTGATACCCACAACCAACATTGTGTCATGCAAGATAGACAACATACATGTACATTCTTGAATGACACAATAAAGAGAGTAAAGAGGGAGAAATTTTGCTGAAAGGTCACTGTACAGTAACTACTGGTACCATGGTGGCCCAGCTTGCAGTAAAGGAGAAAGCTTTCACATAAAGGGCACAACCTTTATGGTATTTACTAAAGCCAATGAAATTATTTGAGGGCTTCTGATATGACTCACACACTTCTGCTGATTTGGCAAGTGTCCTAGCAATTTGAAGTTTGCTATTTCACTTGACCACAAGGTTACTGTACCTGTTCAGCTTTAGGTGGCTCTTTTTCTTCTTTTTTTCAAAGCATCATCTCCTTCATGTGGAAAATTGGAAAACAATTTACAACAGAAAACTGACACCAAACAAAACATCACTATTTGTCATGCCATGTGATTATTTCTTTTTTTCTATGTTCATAAACTGAAAATGATTCATCACAGAAGTCTTCCTATGATATGATAAAATAGAAAAAGGCATTCAGATATGCACTAGCAAACATGCTAGCAAACAGAAATGGGATCAGAAACAACGCACTACCCTTACCTACCATTAAAAGTAAAGACGTAAAACAACAGACAAATTAATGTGGACACAAATAACACCACCACAGGCAACCCAAATGACAAAAATGTGACACAGAAATAACATTACCACAGGCAATCCAAATCCAACAAAAATTACCTGGAGACCAAAATGCTTTTCAGTCAAACAAAAACAATGCTAAGGCAACCAAATTTTTCAGACCAGTTGCCTGGGGCATCCTGCTTAGAAATAACTGGAGGGCAGGCAAGCAAGCAGATGCAGGAAAGAATGGGGAGAAGGAAAGCTCTTGCACACAAAACTCTTGTCATTCTTTATAAAATTCAAATGCAAAAATTTCCATTGAGTGTGGAATTTCTATAGTTTTGTCAATGCATTTCCTTGATTCACTTTGACCACACAATAGACCTCCTCGGCTTGCCCGTTTGTTTTGCCATTTCAGATCATGTGTCATTTCCATGAGTATTCTCTCTTTCTTTTTCTGCTACGCACCGAAGGATATATGATATGGAAGCGCTCCAAACAAAGAGAGAATACTCATGGGAATGCCACGTGATCTGAAATGGGCAAAACATTACGCCCAAGCCGAGGAGGTCTATTAGGCATTCCCTGCTTAACTTGATAACACAGTATCCTACCTAGCTGGGCAAGCAATCCTCGTAACCTGTCTCTTCTCTCTGGTGGTCCTTCACCGAATAATGCTGATATTGGAAAAACACAATGAGAAATATATTATCTAGGATACTAAAAGATAAATATTCTCCAATATTAGTTTTGCAATATGATGTTTAAGCTTACTGATTGGCTCCCTGAGCTCTCTTAGTCGAGCCTTGACAGCAGCATCATCTGTTGGAACAGTTATGAGACGAGCCTATGAAAACAGAATGATCATGTAAACAAATTTGTCAAAGGCAGGAAATAATTTGTGATGACTCACATGAAAATGTACACTGTTTCCCTGTATTTTGCCTTTTTTAATGCTTCATAATGCTTTGCTTGACCGTTATAATGGTTTTAGTAAACAAGATAATGGTCTCTTATAAAAGAATCCGCTTTGGTAAAATGAAAGAAATAGCAGGCAAGGCGGCATCTCTCCGCAGCAACACAATGGAGGCAGCATATATTCACTGTCAACAAATTGCATGTGTTCAACCCTTTCAATAAATCTTATATAAAGCCTAGTTTCCATACAGTCTTATCTGTCTGTCTGTTGCATCAGTCGACCGTGAAACAATGGAAATTGGAATTATTCTTTTGTTTCACAGTTGACTGATACAACAGATAAGACTACACTACCAGCAAAAAGAAACTGGAACGGAATTCGACGAAATTCGGCGAAATTCGACGAAATTCGACGAAAAACGGCGAAATTTTAATGACATCGAACTTTCCTCAAAATTCGTTCAGCCTATTGTTCGAGACCTCGAATTTTCGATGCGAATTTTCGAACCGATATTTCGCGCACCGAATTATCGCTCATCAAACTTTCGCTGAGAATGTACTGCCAAAGTGCGAGAAATGTACTACCCACTGCTGTGCATTAATGAGGTTCTATAAACTGTTATGCAATTATTCGCATATTGAATCTGTATTCGTACTACGCCATCCTGTATGATGAATAAACTTATTTCATTCTAGAGTACTTAACTTACCAAGTGGATACGAGGAAGCTGTCTTCATGAAAATCTTGAAATGTGATGCGCAATGCTCGCTTCCGTACTTTTTAACTATTTTATAATCCAAGGATTCCATACAATCACAATTAATAAGCCACTATATAGTAAATCTAGAAGCCGCTGGGTTTGCTGGAGGTTGTGGAACTTGCGGTCTGCTCGCGAAGTCACGTCATGCGACACGTGTGTGAAGCCGAACTTGTTTCCAAGCCGTATTTACGCGAATCACTATAGCAACCAAGCGCAAAATGGGGCGAGAACAAAGGTTTCTGCATGTTGAATAAAATTAAACAAACAATAGCTGTTCACCAGCAGTTGGAACCGGTTCTCACAATGTTGTGTTCATGAAATAAAACTGCCTTAAGGATTTGCACGTTCTCAGTTTTTGCGAAATGTTTTTGTAGTAAAATCTTAACTATTGCGGATCTCTTTCTCTTTGGTTTTAGAATATAAAATCTCTAATAAACAAATCAAAAATTATGTTTTCCATCTCTTAATTTTAGCGCATTCCACGGACTTGCGTTTCCAAGACAACGCACGCGCTCTTTGACTTTTTCACGCCTGGGTGTCTCGCATAAAATTCGCATCGCAATTAAATCAACAACAACTAGAACTAGTAAAGAGAAATCGTCATTTATTGATGCTTTAAACTGCAAATAATCGTCAGTCTTTCCACGAGATGGAGTCGCGTTTCTCTAGCGCTGCTGAAAAGAAAAAGACAAGCACTCGAAAACAACGAGTGACTTTTGAATATTATCATTAGAATATCACAAACAAAAAGTACTCGCGGGCCTAATAAACGAGTCAAGAATTATCTAGGTTCACGAGCGGGGTTAAGTTTTAACTTACCTACTGTGACTTATAAGGTAAAATCACATCAAGCGTACTTTTAATTTTGAATGGCGTTGTGTCACGGCAAGCAAATCAAGTGTACATTTTTCAGGTTAATTTACATCGAAAATTCAAAGGCCATCTCCGAAAATTCGAAGATAAATTTTTCGCAGCGCGAAAATTCAACGAAGAAAGTACGAAAAGTCAGAGCGAATTTTCGAGCGATATTTCGTTTGAACAAAGAGCGAATTTCGTCGAATTTCGTTCCAGTTTCTTTTTGCTGGTAGTGTATATGGAAACTAGGCTTAAGGCTTTGGAACCTGCTTCCTCAGGAAGTAGCGTCTTCCAACACCTTGCCTCATTTAAGCAGTCCGCCTAGTTGCCTGCTGTAAGAACGGTTAAGGTTGCCTAGTCAACTTCTCAGGCTGTAGCCGAACCTGACCAGTTCCTCCCGTCATTAGAGTAATCTAGCTAGGGAGTATATTTTCTAAGTTCTAAGGAACTGCATTATTGGCTACAAATTTTCTCTCAAAGCACAATTGTATATGTTCCTTGCAGTCACTGATTCTATTTCGCATTTAGACTTAGATTTAAGGAAAACAATTTATGTAATCATGTGACAGCTGAAAGCCAAGAATAAGTCTATAAAACCCTGATCTCAATCAGAGTTGAAGATTATATAGAGAAGCACACTGTTGTTTTAAATCACACTGCACCTTTTCCTTCTTTCAAACTCTGCTAGCAGTTCCTGGTGCCTTTCTGATGAAGTGTCATCGCCAAGCTCTAAATACTCCCCTGGAAGAACAAGGTACCAGATTCATACAGATGTTATGTAGCAAGGCCCGACCAACCAAAGGCAAAACGGCGGTAAGACTCATCTTTGGTAACTCAAATGTAGTGGCCCAAAGACACACACTCGCTGCTCGCACACTAACCTTCACTTATATTTATATTTCCTGAATGTATGCCCTCTAAAATAGCGTCATTTATCATGCGGTCGACCTCATCCATTTCTTTTCTAGGCCGCCATTTGTTCGACTCCCAGTCTGGTCGGCCAGTCGCTTCCTCTCTACTTCTTCCAAGCTCCCGAAATGAATTCGCTGCTTTTTGGCAACTGGTACGTCAAACTCGTCATCTGACATTGTGGTATAGTTATAATTGTCAATTTTAGGTGCAAGAAATTGTGTCAAAAGGAAGATTTTGTTAGGAAAGCGTTTTACAACGTGATGGCCGCCATTTTGGATTCTACGCGGGCTTTGCGCTCTCTGACGTCATGACACAGGTAACCCAAATCGACAAGACTAATGAAGCTTTTCGACGTTTCCTTGGCTTTAGTTCACAAAACTAATATTCATAAACTAAACAAAAGCGATTTAGCTATCCTTTCTTACTAATTAAAACAGGCTCTTGTCAATACCCCAACTTTTTTTTTCTCAATCTGATTTTTGGGAGATGATTTGGCTTCCTGTGTTGGGTTAATAATCAACTGCGGGATTCCTGTGGTGTCGAATGACACATCAAAAATATACAAGATGGCTGCTGATTCAGCAGGCTGAAAGTCATCATGTCGTTGTTTCGTTAGGACGAGCGGTTTACCGCTCTGTTGTCAAAACGTCGGTGCACTAAGAGAAGGTATGTCTCCTAGAATTGAAAAACTCATAAACATTGTGTTAGATTTGCTTGAAAGGTGAAGAAAAGTTCGTTGTTTTGTTTTATGGCGTTGTTCATTTGACACACGCACTTCAACGCAAAAAATCTGCGGAGTGTAATTTGAAGGACACCTAGAAATTAGAAAGAAATGTTTGTTGATTTCAATTATGGATTATAACTCAGTGAATCTTAGCAATAGCAATGATAATAGCAATATATCACAGCAAATTATTATAGCCTACAAGTGAGAGAAACTTGCATTTTATTCTTTTAGCATCAATAAAAGTTGGACCAGCAAGCCATGGTGCAGGGCATTATCAGACACTTGTTGGACCATTCAAAACCCAGACTAACCACGTTGCCTCCCAGAAGTCATTGCCAAGCTTCACAAGGGCTTTGTTCCAGGGGTTTCTTGCAGGCAGAGGAAACCTGATCACATCACATGCCTCCATCTTTAAGGTAAATACAGCTTGGAAATATCTTCAGAATGTCTTCAGGATATGGTGTGATTCCAGAAAACTTCCATAACCCACCAGAAGGCTTTTGTGTATTTTGCCCCTCTAGAATTTCTGGTGAAAAATACAGTGGTTGTACATATGGGAAGACCCCCCACTGTCTTGAATATCCAAATACTTTAAATGTATGTGATGGGAGGGGGTGGTATAGATTTTTTTTTTCTGAAATCACACATAATTTTTTGATGTGCAAATTGCTTGTAACATTATACAGGACGTGTTGTCAAATCAAGCAGGCTCACCAAAGAATGACTAGTGCTGTGACAGCATACTATAAAACACTTATTTTCTCTTCAGGGCATGCTGCATTTCGTTTGATGAAAAAGGGAGAGGTACAAGGACCAATGTTTGCATTTTTAGGACTTGTCTGCTCAAGTAAGTTGATCATGAGAAGTTATTATTTATTTAGAGAAATTATTCATATGCAGGGACATCAACCCCAGGACTTCAAGATCTGGAAATTTCCTGAAATTCTCCCAGAAGAAATAAGAGTAAATGT
Source organism: Scolanthus callimorphus (assembly GCA_033964015.1). Lineage (NCBI taxonomy): Eukaryota > Metazoa > Cnidaria > Anthozoa > Actiniaria > Edwardsiidae > Scolanthus > Scolanthus callimorphus. The sequence goes on from CM066911.1 coordinate 38,027,741, forward strand.
ATGGCAGTCATCTTGAATTTTTGCCAAGACAAACTTCTGAAAAATCTGAGACTCCCGCAAAACCGGAGGGTTGACGTCCCTGCATATGTCATAGTGCACCTCTTCCGTTCTGTAAAAGGGATTGGAAATTCCAAATTCCAAAGTTTGTTTACATTGAGGCAAAGAATCTGTTCAATTGGTAGCGATGGTACATTTCTCCACCTCACTTGGTGCAGCTCTTAGAAGATCAAAATTGAATGTCAAATATTTCAATATTAATTTCTTGTCAGACATTGGAGTCAAATCTGGTAAGGAGATCACAGAAGATGAAGAGCAGTTCCAAAACTTCATGAATGGATTCAACAAGGTCTGAGAGTCTCTGAGGTATTATATATTACACAATTTTTTTTAATTATTGAAAAAGTGTAAACAAGCATTGACAATGCCATTAAGGTGCACTCTTAAGGTGGAAGTGTACAGTATAATAGGATAACTACATGTAACATCAGCTTGTGATTCTGCAGTCTATTTTTATATTTGAAAGACTCTTAGACTCTTAGACGTTTTTTTTTTGTGAATATTCATGATATATTGTTTGTATCTAGGCTTTCAAAAGCACACACATTTCTCCATTATCTTTAAATCTGTGGTTATCAGTATGGTAGCCCAGACAAGATTTATGTGAGTCTAGAATCTTTTGCTTAAACCTATTTTGGAGATTCTTGAGCCAAGTGCACTTTAATGACTTGAGTCATTTGAGTGACTTTTTTAATGAGGCACCTCAGAGTTGTGAGCCACGCAGTTGTTTCTAGAAAAACTCATGACTTCCGATGATGTGTTACTAATTTGAATGCATATTTGCAGGAGATTTCTCATCAACCAAACCCAGCTCTGCCCATGAGGGCTTGAAGCTCAAGGATTACGAGATTGGAGAAAAGCTTGGGGAAAGATCATGTAATGCTGCTGTATATGCTGCAAGGAAAGCTCAACAAGACAAGAACCAACAAAAACAGGTGTGGCATTGTCCAACTGCTTTATGTCCATAGTTGTGCAAGATCCTATGATCATTGCAGTTACGAAGCAATCACTATAAATAGAAAAGACCTGAAAAAAGATATCAGGCTTCCAATGGGAATCAAATCCATGACCTCCATGTTACCAGTGTGATGCTCCACAAACTGAGCTATAGAAGCCATAACTGGCAGCTTAGAGAGGCACCTAATTATATTATTAATAATTATATACATTATATCGAGACCTTGTAAAGGTGAAAATTATAAACCTGTGATTCTTGTTGGGAATTTTTAGTCTGCTAGTAGGCTGTTTTAGGGTTGTTTTATGGCAAGATTCCTGATGCTTCCCATTGCAGGCACCATGGGAATTGTGGGATCCTGCCTAACCTGAGATTTTAATTGACCCTAGCTGAGATTACCAGTAGTCAAGTTGGGTGGCATGGGATTCCCCAGTTATTCCGGCCGATAAGCCACCTGGATCCCATATGCTGATATAAGGCAGAATTTACCCCGGATATACAGCATCTTATAATCCAGGCAGCACAGATTTGTAACTGTGACTGGGATACATAACTGAACAACTTACTGCAGACATTCACAAGACAATAGCAGTTCTATTACAGCTGCTTTTGTTACTATACTCTGAATTTCATCTTGTCGTTTTTCAGCTTGCAGTCAAGATGCTTTTTAACTACTCCACAAGCTCACAGACCACAACCCTAAGGAAGGTAAGGAATGGAATTGTACATTACATGTACACGATGGTATGTATTTAAAACTAAAAGTTTAAAAATAAGATTTTTCTGTTTATGTTTTTTTTATCATCTTTCCATCTGATCCACCACTTCAGGAGTTCTCCAAAGAAGCCTTAGTTCTTCTACTCAGAGTATGGATGCAAGCAGTGGTGACCTAGGTAAAACAATGTGACTTAGTTTGCATGCACCCTATATGGTGAGTCGCTTCAACTTCAAACCCTGACCCTAACCCAGACCTAAATTTGCAAAATATGGCACCCTATCCCAGTCCTTTGAGTGGAAAAACATACCCTACACAGCCCACATTGTCAGTGGAACTTCCGCTAGAACTACTTAAAAAGAGCCTGTGTCAGCCACATCTTTGCAATTGTTTTCATCAATTTTCTAAGACGAATTATAATATTCATCCATTATTCATACAGGGCCCGTGGTTTGATGCGGAATTTTTCTGAAATTATGCGCGTTTTTTTCTGAAATTATGCGCTAAAAATTCGAAATTATGCGCTAAAAATACGAAATTATGCGGGATTGCGCAATATTTGTTTACAAGTGCCGTAACATATTTGCTCTTTTCGGCTGTTTTGTTACATGGATATAGCTGCTATTTAACTTTAACAACTTTTGTTTGTCTATAAAATGCTCTGTGATGAGTTCCAATTGCTTCACTTTACCAGTTTACTAACGTTATGACGCTACGTTTTCATGGAGACGTGTGTTTTCGCTTTTAATAAAACTTATTACTTTCTTACAAAAAAGCGTTACCAACTACCGGTAACAATTCGGACACAATTCGGACTATAATCTAAGGCGTAAAAGGACTTATAATTTGCCACGTGCCAAAACGGAACGTTTCAAGCGCTCTTTCATTAACGCCATGTCGAAGTGAGTCAGGAATAAAGAATCAGGAAATCCACAGTTTTTAACTTAGTTAATAGATTAAGTAAATTTAAATATATTTAAATAAAACTATTGTCATTATATAAAGTATTTTTATCCATTTTTATATATAGAATTATTTGTAAAGCCATATATTTTTATAATTTTACTATGTATATAACGCAATTCAGTTTTTATAACTGCAACGTTTTATCGAGTTAAACTATCTATCTATCTATCTATCAACTTCCGTTACACGGTAGTAAAGATTAGTAAGTTTGATCTTCTTTCGTGTACTTGTCTCAGACCAAGGCAAGGATCGTAGCAACGCACTCCTATCCAACCATGAACTAAACGGTCACAAGAGCTATATGCAGACTAACAGAGCTATCGTTACGATCTCTCATTATCACAAACATCGTTGTGCTTGTTTGCCGTCGTCTGCGTGTAATTATCAAAATTAATCCTGATCCCGAGAGCGATCGGCACTATCGTCGGAGGTAGTGTAAGAGCTTTTATAAAACCGGAAAAGCGCCACGTTATTCTGTCAGTGTTTTTTTTTGTTATCAAAAGAGAGCTGTTCGTGTGCCTGGTATTTTTTGCGTTGTTGTTTGTGAAATGAAATTGTTCTCTGTAACAATAACAAAGATCCATGAAAAAGCGTAATGTCATGTGATCAGTGTGAACTGCATAAAGCCGACCGTTTTCATGGCGGTTAGCGTTTGTTCCGCCTTGATTTTACTTTGTAAAATATCCAAAGCGCAAACATGTGTTTGAATCTATCTTGCTCAGCTGGAAATATTAGTTAGTTGGCCGCACGTTTTATTGTTTTTCGATATCAGTTCCCAGCGCGACGCTATTAGCATATAACGCCTTGTTATTCTCATTTCTATCGAGTTGGACAGACGATTTCAGAAAAAATGTATCACTTTTGTGAGAAAAAATAGGAAAGAAAGTTTGAAATTCACCAAGTTATGATGCCTTTTTGATGTTTTTCTCAAAATTTTGGGAAATTATGCGGCGGACGGTGTAATTTGCAGGTGCAGGTGTGCAGGTTTGCAGGTGCAGGTGCAGGTGTATGTGTCTATAAATAGTCTATAATCTATGTACAGGTTATATTGATTCCAACTAGCCAATTTTCCCAAGTTCGTCACCGAGTACAGGGCAGTCAAGAGCCGTGAGCAGTCAGAGCGCCAAATGCTGTTTTTTCATCAAAGTCTTTTGCTTGATACTTCACAGGGATGGGGCTACCTTTTATCGAACGTTTCTTAGCTTAGAAAAAAACAGTCTTAACTAGCCCTATTATATCTTAACTTAGCCCTATTGCGAGAGAAACATTGAAACGCCGCTGAGATTCAGCCATTTTGTTAACACAGGCAACCCACCTTATCGTGTTAAGGTGGGTTGCCTGTGTAAACAAAACAAAATGGCCGTCACTCGGCGGCGTTTGGATGTTTCTGTTCTTTCTAAGCTAAGAAACGTTCGATGAAAGATAGCCCCACTCCTGTGAAGTATCAAACAAAAACGACTTTGATGAAAAAACAGCATTTGGCGCTCGGACTGCTCACGGCTCTTGACTGCCCTGTGGCCTGTACTCGGTGACGAACTGGGGAAAATTGTAGATGTTCAGGCAAGCCTGCGGCCGCGTAGTGGTTAGTTGGAATCAATATAATGTACATAGATTATAGACTATTTATAGACACATTCACACCTGCACCTGCACCTGCACACCTGCACCTGCAAACCCGCACCTGCACACCTGCACCTGCAAATTACACCGCAAATTAATTTGCCTTCTGCGCATGCTTGCTACAAAACGATTGGCGTTTTTTGTGCATCCGAAAATTCTTTCATTTTCAATGCACATTGTTTCAAATATCCCCTACAGACTAAAAGCTGAAGGGGACCACTCTAGTGAAGTCCAAGCATGGTCTTCTCTCGTACAGCAGTACCTAAAAAAGCTTCACCTGAGAGACTATATGTTGTTTTAGTCCGGCTAGTTCCATGTGGGACAGGAATCATGCCTTCTGCCCATGTTTTCTGCAAAATGATTGGCGTTTTTTGTAAACACCCAAAAATGCTTTCATTTTCCATGCACATTCAATTTAATATAAGTACAAAAGTTAGAATATCTTAAGTACTTTACAATATTCGTGTCTATGTTTTATCATAGCCACTCATATTGTAAATAGTACTTAGAATACAGCAACACATTGCTAATCTCATTTATATCAAACAGATCAACAGTACATCACCCTTCCAAGCCATCCCAACATCCTTCAGGTTCTACACTCATTTACAGATGACATGCCAAGTCTGCCTGGTTCCCAGGCCTCCTATCCAGCAGCTCTGCCAGCACATTATGGGGGACTGGGAAGGAATAGAACTTTCTTTCTTGTCATGCCAAGGTAATTTAAAGAATGTCAATTTCCTGCTTATATTTAAGGGCCTGTTCACATGAGGCGAGATATCTTGGGGGTAGGGATATCTCGGTCCCCCAAGTCGTCTCAGGTCGAGACAAGTTTCTATCAATCTACCTGTGTTGAAATCAAACCGTTCACATGATACTGAGACAACTAGGGGCCTAGAAGGTAGGGATAGCCATAGGGGTAAAGTTGTCTCTGCCACCATCAGCTCCATGTCAAAGAAGACAGGAGAAGAAATAAATTCGGATTAGTGCTGACAATGAAACATTATTTTAAGGCTCCCTAAGAGGGAGATGAGCAGGGTAAAACGTGTGATTGTACCTCTAGTTCTTTAGTGGTTAGTGTCCACTGTTCACAAGGGCATGGATTTGATTTCCATCTTCATCTCAGATTTTTCATAGCAGCCAATCAAACCAAAAGCACAACTCTTTCAAATCCTTATTTCAGGTTAGATTGTACCCTCAAGTCTTATGTACAAGCAAATGAGATGTCCATAGACCCTGGTACATCCATCCTGCTATTCCTACAACTCCTGCATGGCATAACCCACTTAACAAAACATGGCGTAGCACACAGGGACTTGAAGTCAGACAATCTTCTACTGGAGCATACCACCACAGGATGCCCAAGGCTAGTGATTTGTGACTTTGGATGCTGTTTGGCGGAGAGAAGTCTGGGTCTACGGCTTCCACTTCTAACTGATGAGACTAATCGTGGAGGAAATGCCAAACTAATGGCTCCAGAGGTGGGTATACACTTGCCAAGTTTATGGAATTTTTTGCTTGTTGAATTGGAGTAATTTTCTCATAATTATATTTCTATTGATATTATTTAGAGCAGGTTTAAAGGACCCTGTTCATCCTACCCACAATGCACTGCTTCACTGCTCTTTTTGATACCATGAAAAATAACATTGGGCAATTCCAGAAAATAAATGTACCCCCCCCCCCCACGGGCGGCATTTGGAAATTCCGATGGGATGGGGGGAGGGGGGGGGGGGTTAAGAGTTCGGAATTCTGATTGCAAGGGGGGGTTTTCGAAGCTGGATTTCTTTAACCTACCCGGAATTCTGTATGCATGGGGGGTCAAAAACTAGTGCTACCCGTGGGGAGGGTACCTTTATTTTCTGGAATTGCCCATTTTACCAAACAAATATTTGCCTATCATAAACGAAACAAATACAACCAGCTATTCAAGGGATGAAGTAATTACAACATATGACATTTAGTTGTGACCATTGGCTGACTAAGTAAAGACCACTCCCTGGCTCCATAGTGCGAGATTTGATACAGAGCTGCAATATCGTCAGATGAATAATCACTGTATACTTTGTAGGTGATTATGGCAGAATGTGGCAGGCATTCATCTATTGATTATAGCAAAGCTGATGGTAAGTCTTTTGTGTGTCTGTCCATCTAATCGTCCGTCCCCTCCGCCTGTGTCTTTCTGTCTGTCCGGTTCCATTGCTGCTGTCTGTTTGTCTATCAGTCCTGTTCCATTGCTGTCGTAAAGGTGATTATGGCAGAATGTGTGGCAGGCATTCATCTATTGATTATAGCAAAGCTGATGGTAAGTCTTTTGTGTGTATGTCCATCCGTCCGTCCCCTCCGCCTGTTTCTGTCTGTCTGTCCGGTTCCATTGCTGCTGTCTGTTTGTCTGTCAGTCCAGTTATTGCTGTCATAAATGCACAAAAGTACAGTCAGCGAAAATATCTATTATATTGTAATTCGCTCACCCGCTCAACCGAATATAAATTATTTACTATTTAATACGTAACCAACTTTTATGATAGGAGAGTGTCCACTCTCGAGCCACATGCACTCTTTATTCCACAATTAAACAATTAATTTACAAGAATGATCTGAGTTATAAATGCAGTAAATATATTATTATTATTATTACAATATTATTATTACAATATTATTTCTCTTCATTCAGGGCGGAGTTCAACGAGAACTTAATAATGTTTCGTAAAAGTTAAACAATCTAAATATTATCAAATTAAAGAATCTTTCAATCAGGTATTTAATTTTGGGAAGTGAGTGCAGAAGGCTTGGAAGGACGCGAATGAGTAAACAATGCACTAACGTGCATTTATATGAGCGTCTAACTAAAGGCTGGTTTCCATATAGTCTTATCTGTCGCATCAGTCGACCGTGAAATGATGGAAATTCGAATTATTCTTTTGTTTCACGGTTGACTGATACGACAGATAAGACTATATGGAAACTAGGCTTAATGAACCGTAAGGAACTATAACAAAAGAGCGCGCCGTGCGCGCTAAAAGGTTTGTAACTAACCAATAATAAATACATTTGCTAAGTAGGAGCTCGGGGAAATACGAGTGGGAAACCTGTGTCTATTGCTTGCTAGACGTGGCCTTCTGACATTTGTTTCAGCGTGGGCAGCTGGGGCGATCGCCTATGAAATATTTGGCCACAGAAACCCATTTTATTATGAGGGGATTGAGAACACGACTTACAAGGAAGATGACCTCCCGCCTTTGGAGAGGTAAGGTGACTTGGGATGCTCTGCCCAAATTCTCCACCTCTTGCCCCTGTATACACCACAGGGAATTTCTGCAGAAACCCATCCATGGAAAAGCTGAATTTCCCATGGTAGAAGTATGGGAAGTGTTCGGATTTCCCATGGCTATCCATGTGAATTCCGAACACTTCCCATGCGTGTGCCTTGGGAAATTCATCTTTTCCCATGGATGGGGTTCTGCAGATATTCCCTGTGCACCTGGGACCTGTTTCTCGAACACCTAAGAATTCTCGGGCCCGAAAAACGTTCCACATACAAAGTTACGTTAGTTTTATCCGATTTTTCCGGGCAGCCGAAAACCTCGGGTGAAAAACACTGGAAAATTTTCGGGTGATTTTTTTGTAACGTAAAAACTATAATATCCACGAATAGGAAGTTCTAGACTATTTAAATCAGCGGGCAAGAAAAGAAACGAAAACCTTGAGGATCAATCTATTAAAATTACAACACCAACTGTTCGGACCCAAGAATTCTCAGGTGTTTCGACCAACGGTCCCATGTGCCAATTAACGTTCCTCGTTAAACCATGAACATAAACCATGCTTCATATTTTGAACTAAACTTGATTGTGTCTTTATTGGTCACGTGCTCACCGCTTGATAGTGCTTTTACCTGTCATACAAAAGATAATCACGTGTTCAATGAGTGATAGTGGTTTTACTTGGTTTCTGATTGGCTTATAGGGAAACCATTCAGCAGCCACTTCTATTTTCTCTCGTTTTTGATTGGCTAGGCGTATTTGGTCTTACTGCAGTCGTTTAAAATGTGCTTTATTGAATCACCTTGCAGAGCACCGGCCGTAGTCCAGTGGGTCGTTAAAATGTTATTGCGACGAAATCCACGTGAACGCATATCGGCTGCTATGGCGGCAACTATCATGCAACTCTTTCTCACTGCGCCGCAATGGTGGTGGCGTGACACCCGGCTTGTCACGCGAGGAGATGTCACTCGGTAAGTGCTGACTGCAAAAAACCCTTTACTATCGCGAACGTACGTAAGGAGACAGAAAAAATTCAACCAAATAGCGTGCGCGCAATTAAAAGGTGAAAAACGCGCGCACCAATTTCTACCTAAGACCCTTCGGTCGTTTAGTAAGCCGAGGAGCCATGAATGCTCTGGAGGAATCCATATTTGAGGCAGACCATGATTCTAGGACTTCTGGATTAACGAACTCGTCTATGCTATGACAACAACAGCGGGCAATGCAAGTCCCTGGTTTGTTTGTTCTTATAGCGGACAATCCGTTTTCATCCGCAGAAGAGGTTGCTTCGGTCACTGGTCTTTCGTCATTGAACGCCTTTGTTTAGCGATCACTGAAGCAAAGAATTCCTTTGTTAATTGAAGACCAAACACCAAAGAAACCTTTTTTGAATTAGGTGTATAGGTCCATGAAGACTGCAATCATGATCGCTTTGTAGTCAAAGGGCTATATTGAACAAACTTAGATTAGTCTTTTGGCTATCCATCAGTTATTTGGATGCTTTTTACATCAGCCAAAAGTGTGCTAAAATCGTGACACCGTTCCTTTAAACAACCTTGCTTAAACCTTTTCTTAGTTGATTAAGCTCATTTGTGCGTTTCTCGTCTGCAGATGGCTTCTAACTTCGAGTGTTAGGTGCATAGCGGAAGGACTTGCAAAACAAGACAACTCCGACATCTGGCTAAAGGTATGTACACCAATGTCTCCTTCATCAGACTGAACATCATTCGCCCACAGATGTCAAAGAAAACATCCATTTCCATCGGCTGAATTAGAGAAGGAAGTGCAATGTTTTTTATTTAGTTTGGTAAATCAAGGTATAAACATTTGAGCGCATACTCTTTAAAACTAATAGTGTGCGCCATTGCTGCGCACAATAGGTGCGCATTAATGGTTTTCGCATACGTAACTGCATCCTCGTTCTCGTGCAAATTTTCTATGGTGAAGCAGAATCGCAAATCTAAAGGCTGGTTTCTATATAATCACTTCGATCTTTTTAGTCTCGCCAATCGCATGAAATAGTGCACTCGCGATCCAAGAGATTATTTGGAGACACTTCTCTCGCGATCGGAAAAGACTGAAACGATCGGGGCGATCGCGATCGCGCGGATAGAACGCTGTTCTTTCCAGGGGATCGACGCGATTGCGTGAGATTAAATGAGATTATATATTGGAGACATTCAAAAGCGATCGAAAGCGACTGATGCGATCGGAATGTATCCCAGAATTCATTGTACATGGCTCGGACAGTTGATGACGGGACAAATTGTTTTAGGGCTCCGATCGCATATGCGATCTTCTTGGAGGTCTCTTGAATATGGTTTGCCCCTAATGTTTTACCTGAGGCACAATTGTGTCACCTACATAAAGCCTAGTTTCCATATAGTCTTATCTGTCGTATCAGTCAACCGTGAAACAAAAGAAGATTTCCAATTTCCATTGTTTCACGGTCGACTGATGCGACAGATACGACAGATAAAACTATATGGAAACCAGGCCTTAAGGCCTTAAAACATTAATATCCTGGACTCACTATATGCGATCGGTGTGATCATAAGGAAATATACGAATCTCATGGATCGCGTGTGCACTATTTCATGCGATCGGCGAGACTGATTAGATCAAAGAGATTATAACGACTAGTTAACTTCACGCGGCTGTTTTGAATATGTAAACAGACCTGGTAATAGAAATGCCAGAAATACATTACATTCACAGTGAATTTCTGCAGAAACCAATCCATGGCAAAAGCTGAATTTCCCATGGTAGAAGAATGGGAAGGGTTCGGATTCCCCATGGCTATCCATGTGAATTCCGAACACTTCCCATGCGTGTGCCTTGGAAAATTCAGCTTTTTTTTATTCGATTATAATTATTGATTTACATACAAACGTTACTGTGACAAGAAAAAAAGACTATATCTAACAAACAAACACAACAGAATACGTGACAACAACAACAACAAAAGATAATTGTTCTTAGAGTGTTTCAGCTTCTCCCACGAATGCAGAAATTCCCTGTGATTCCCTAAATCAGCCGATGGAAATGACTTATTTGACTCTATGTCTGACGAAATGGCGGCCTAGAAAATAAAATTTTAAATAAATAGAGGATATTACATGGCCGCGCGGAGATACGAATTTTATCTTCGAGTGTTGAAAATTTATCTCACGAGTGAGCGCAGCGAACGAGTGAGATAAATTTTTAACACGAGAAGATAAAATTCGTATCTCCAAGCGGTCATGTAATGTTCTGTTTATTATATAAACATCAATGAAATACCAAATTCAAATTTTATTTGAGTTAAGCTTAAAAATCGAGCATTCAGCAAAGGCAAGTGTGATATTTTCACATGTGAAAATAACATGATATTTTCACGTGTGAAGATATCAAGTTTTCGCGCGGGAGATCACCTGGTATTTCATTGGTGTTTATATAATAAACTAAAAATAATCATGGATTAGTAAAGTGCGTTCCCTGTCATACTTACGGGGTGTTATCAAGAGGATTGAATTGGATTGCGATTTGAGCTATTTTCTCGTCACAGAGGTCGCCAGCAAGCGTGCGAGAGCCCCTTCAGTGAGCGTATCTAACTCGTAGAGCTAATTGGGGACACTAGAAACAAACGATAAACAATGAACAAACTCAAACAAACTTGTTAGAAACACAAACAAATCACCAGCGGTGAGAACGGGCTCGAATAGAACTCCTCGGCTAGGGCGTAATGTTTTGACCATTTCAGATCACGTGGCATTCATTTGAATATACTCTCTTTGTTTGGATTGCTTCCATATTCATATATCTTTCGGTGCGTAGCAGAAAAACAAAGAAAGAATACTCATGGGGATGCCACGTGATCTGAAATGGGACAACATTACGCCCAAAGTCTATTCGGCATCTCCGGATTGCGCCGAGACCTCCGCCCTTACCAATGGTCCAAGTTGCCTCCTCTTTAAACCCAGGCAACCTTAAACTGATTGAGGATTTTTCTCTAACTTTCACTCAGATGAGATTCTACTTTCTGACCACAACAACCCTTGGTGAAGTCGTAAAAGCTCTGTCTCTGCTTCGAGTTATAAACCACCTTAACAACGGACGCGATAGAAACTGTTAGACAATGCTGGGATAGCGAATAATTATCTCCGGATACTCGAAAATATTGGTATTTTTGCTTGGAATGCTCGCTACAAATTTTTTGCACTGCTCGTAATATTCAGAAAGAGATGCTCGCCTGCCAGTTTTTCAAAATATATGTATGCTCGATTTTTTAGGTGTTCTGACAAGCCAAAATTGTTCTTTGACATAGAGTATGGAAAATACACCATTGCAGGAAGGTGTTAGAAGTTGCCTTAATAACATATGGGTTTGATATTTGCATCATTGTTTGGTGATTAATTTAAAGCGCAGAAGGGATCGGCGCATTGTGAAATAGCCTTCACAATTACGATTATCGACATTTTTGTGACAAGACTGTATTACAATTGTCTTTGTTCTATTAATAACTATCAATAGAACGCAGCAATGTGTATAAAAGAGCATGATCTAAAACAGTGCGAACGAAAGAAACCCAACACTTTAAAGTGCCACTATTATCAAAAACTAGAGTCTCCAATCTTTGCCAATTCTCCATATGTTAGGCAGCTTTGCAAAACTAGAACAATGCCGTTTTCCGTTTTTTGATAGCTCTTTTCATTCAAAAGTTATTAAGGTAAGAACGATATGCAAATTGGCATGGGTGATGACGTCACACTCTCAACTTGATCAATGCCTAAATACTAAAAAGAGGTATATCTCTATACTTCTTGAAGTTGGAGTGCTCAAACTTGGCAGAATGAATACTTGACTTGAACAGAGTGATGTGACTCATCAATCAGGGTTGCCATGGCAACCCTCTTGTTCCCAGGCTCCCCAGACAATTTTAGGATTTCCCGATTTTTCCCGCCCAGATTTCAGAATTAACCAATTTGCTTGTTACTAAAAGCGAGCTACTACTAAATAAGATAAGTGGGCATGGCAATGTAGGTTACAATTGATTTCTTCAAAAAATATAGCCTCATCTAGAATTTTGGATAAGGGTGGTCTGGAACAAAGGCTGTTGCCATGGCAATCAATTAAGGTGAACAAAATTATCAGGAAGAGTGAGTTCAATAACCGTGGCAAGTTTGATAGGATTTGATGCAAATCCAACAAAAATATAGACCATCAAATAATTCACCACTTTGTTTGTTGAGAGTGTGACGTCATCAAGTCACACTTTGGAGCAATGGCGGCCAAATTTCAAACTCTAATATCTTCGGAACCAAAAAAGATTTTTGAAAACAGAAAGAAGCATATTTCTTCTGAGCCTCAGCTCTTTCAAATAAGGCATAAAGTAAATAATGTTTAAACTTGATAATAGTGGCACAAATAACGAGGATAAAAGAGACAAAAGAACTCATTTGTAGAACGAGGATAATAGAGACAAAAGGAATCATTTTTAGAGCGAATATAATAGAGACAAAAGAAATGTGTATAATGAGGATTATAGAGACAAAAGACCTTCTTTGTAGAACGAAGATATTAGAGACAAAAGACCTCTAGAGATAACAGCAACTGTAAAAAAAAACAATTGTGAACAATTGTAAATTAAAAAGTGTATAGCCTTTTAAACGAAATTATTAATTTATTGCAAGTATTAGTAATGATCTGTTCGTAAAATTCATCGCAGTCTCTAGAAGAACTAAAATTTGTTACTTTTTTTTCTCGAACTCATTGATAATTCATCAAACTTAAACAAGAAAGTCATAACCCTGAAGGAGGCTTGGATATGCGAGCTTAATTTACATAGAATTTTGAGATTTTATTCCTTCTTTTTCTCGGCATTAAATCATTCGTTTGAGATGCTTTATCAAACCTTGTTAATTTAGATAAGTATTAGCATTACTGCTTCAAGTTTTCCGTGCATTGTGTTTTCTTTTCGCCTGTTCAACTAGTAATTCGTAAAGGGCAGAAAGGCTATTTCTTAACACGTTTATTTATTGCCACCTTTGTCCACACGCATAAAGAAACACAGCTTATTGTAACCAACTCAAAGCTTAATCCATTACGTGACATATCAAGTCAATTCTTCCAATTTTATGAATTTTATGGTACACAAAGAACTGTTTGTCAAAACCAAAGGTTCCTAGGTCCAGCAAAAGATACCTAGCCTCTTTAAACATTAGAGCACAACTTTCTATGACTTTCTCGGCGAAATAGAGCACGCGTGGTGTCGGGAGAGGCACGAGAACGTTGTAAAGTCACGAGCCGCAGGCGAGTGATTTTAAAACGTTTATTGTGTCTCTCCCAACATCACAAGTGCTCTATTTGCCGATAAAGTCATAGAAAGTTTTGCTATATTGCTTTTATGATAAAGCGGGGGAGAACCATTACTTTATCGGTGTAATATAAGCATAGATTTGGACCAATCAGAGCGCGCGTTATGTCGTAGCTATATTATAAAATAACATAATAATAACTTTATTACTTATATAGCGCAAATACAATATCTAAGCAGCACACAAGCGACTGTGAAGGAGGCTAAGAGATACCCAAATTTTCGCAGTTTTAGGGACCAAAAACTAGATTAAATCACCGTACAAGTCAAACCTTTTTGGAGGAGATGAAAACGATTATATGCCCAATTGCAATACAGTGCTACCTCTATTAAGCGGCCACCCTCGAGATCGAACCAAGTGGCCGCTTAATAGTACAAGAAAAGTCATTCACTGTTGCACGGTAATTTTCGCTGAAACTACTGTAAAAATGCTTCTCAAAGAATCACCACCGGATGTTTGAGTTGCATTAGCGTCTTCTAAGCTTGTCACAACAAAGAGTAAAGAAGAATTTGCTGTTGTTGTCAATTGTCACAACATTTCATGTCACCAAAATTGTATTGAGAATCATTAATAGGATTTTGTGGCCGCTTTATAGAGGTGAACAACTCGTGAACAACTCGTTGTTGAAGCAAGTTCTGTTCGATAAGAGGAGTAACTGGAAGAAAACTGAAAATGTCCTTGGAATTGACAAGGGGCAAATCCTAAGAACAATGACCGTGAAAAAAGACTTCACGCAGCTGTTGGTCACTCAATTTCCATCCGCCAAGCAGCTGCACCCCAAGGCCGACCTCGTGCCACGAGGGCAAATACGATGATGATGATGGCCGCTAAATAGAGGTATTAAATACAGTTACTTAGTGACAACTATTTTGGGACTTTGACTTAATAGAGGGTGACCGCTTAATAGGTGGCCGCTTACAGCTGTTTGTTTGCCGCCAGAGTTTGGCAGTCGGGTTTTCTGTGCTGTCCATCAATGCAATCCGTGTTCGTGTGAGCCAATCATGTCCTTACTCAGTGCATTCGATTGGCTTCCCTTGCGAGATATGTCGCGGCAGAAGCCAATTCACTGCACTAGGCGAAACTAGGCAAGGATCTGATTGGCTCACGTGGTTTGATTGACTACACAGGAAAACCCAACTGCCAAAAACTCTCTCGATCTTTTGAACGCGCTGGGTCGCGTGTTACCTGAAACAGCTGTAATAGAGGTACCACCGTATTCTTTGTTTTGAACATTTGCAGATACAACAAATTTAAATCGTTCTGATGGGTATTTTAAAAAATCAGCTGAAGTAGTTCTGCTCCCGCGGGGGGACTCCCATATTTTTTAGTCGGGGATGATCGTCGGAAATTTTCAGTTTCACCCCTAAAAGATACCAAACATGGCGTGGCTCAAATAATTTTTACCCTAAAAGCCCTAAAATATACTCTAAAAGATGAGACCTTGTGTGCCAAGTAGGCGCGAAGGAGACAGGTAACAGGTAAAAGATACTCATTTAACAAATGTCCTCTGATTTTCAGTGGTATGTCCTCTTATATACCACGGAATGACGTAATAAAGTGGTCAAATGTTGTGGACTCACGAGGCGCAGCCGAGTGGGTCCGCAGTACATTTTGACCACTTTATTACGTCATTCCGTGGTATATAAGAGGACATACCACGGAAAATCAGAGGACATTTGTTTTATACCACAACAAAAAGGCATAAATAAATACAAAACAGCGCGCGCGCTCGGCAAAACGGTGTTTTCGTTGGTTCTTTTTAGCGCGCGCGCTGATGATGGCGCGTTCCGTGGTATATACTTTATGTACCCATGGCTGAGAGCCAATCAGAATTCGAGAAACGCGCGCGTTGTGGTATAACATGAAATTTCCGTGTTTAACTAAATTGCTGCCTTCTTATTTATCGTCTTCTCTCATCGAGTAATCACAGTTTTTAGAAACACCATCATGAGAGAAAACAATTCGGACACATATTTCGGCCCTAAAAGATACCAATTTCCCTAAAAAAAAATTGACGATCACGATCACCCCTAAATGAGACCAAACCCCTGTGATTTTAACCCCTAAAAGATACGACGATCATCCCCGACCAAAAATACGGGAGTCCCCCCCCCCCCCTCCCCCGGGGTTCTGCTGCTTTTATTTTTGCTGTTTTTGATCCTGTATATGGGTATTGGGCACTTGAGCTCATTTGTCTTCTCTAAAGTGTTCAATTAACCAATCAGAATCGCACATTCACAATACAACATAGGTGTTATTTTCTAATTAAGCGATAAAAGTACTTTCCGCGTGCTCTCTGGTTTCTTACAAACACGAGGAGGATGTTGGAAGAACTGATCAAAATCTTTCAAGTTTTATCAGTTCGACCAACATTCCCCGAGTGTTTGTAAGAAACCAGAGAGTACGCAGAAAGTATTTTTATTGCTTTTAGAAAATAACATACACACGCGCGACAGCGTTGCGTGACAATCGTGTTTCTCAGGTCTCTTACAAACACGCTTTTTAACCAATCAGAATGCGCACATTCACAAAATAACATAGGTGTTATTTTCTAATGTGTATTGAGCAATGCTCGACTTGAGGTTCAATTCTATTTACATAGTAAAACGTATGACATAACACAGCGAGAAAAACTTAGAAACAGCTGAAGTACATTTTAATCAACGATTAACAACACAGCGGTCTAAGAGCAAAACTTCAATTAACTTTGCCTTCGGGCAATATTTGACACAGATCGGGACATAATTAATTTGCTTTGACAAATAATGAACCTACGTAGACCATATTAGTTTCTCAAATAGCCTTGACGTTTTTAGAATGACTATTTGTCAAAGCCAACAGCAAGGTTTAAAAGGCATACAAAATCTGTCATTAAAGAAACGCGTAGAGTGAGTAAAAATAGAATAGTAAAATTCGAAGGAATTCCAGGTCTATAAAATAAATGAAATGAAATGAAATAAATTTCGCGACAATGCAGTTATTTTGCTGTCTTTTTTATTTACTTATTTGTGAGTGAATTATAAGGATGTTTAGGGAGAAATTGGAGAGAAATTGGTTTAGGGAGAAATTGCACAGCCACTTTGAAAAGGTGACCAATATGTTTACTTTTAATTTCTATTTTTTGAGGCAGCTATGGGCTTATTCTGAAATTTAAGATTTTTAGAATGTCCGAATTATTTTTATTGCTTATTTTTTGGCATTATTTAAAAGTAGGTCTCCTTTTCAATCCACTTATTACTACTTTGTTTGAATTTAAACGACAAATAAATATATGTTATTTACCGGCTGGGAGGTCCGGATCGTGAAATACCGTGACCGAGTATTTCACGGTATTTCACGATCTGGACCGACCCCAAGCCGGTAAATAATATATGTATTTTTTTTTGCTTTCACTGAAACAGCATAACACTTCACAGAAATTAGCGCGCGCGCGATTCATCCGGACCCGGATCGGTAATGGCCGATTGAAATATCGTTATTAAATAATCATCGTTTAAGCTGTTCGTCGACCTTTCATTTTATATAATAATAAACTCAACTCAATTCAGATAACATTATCGCTATCACATTCAATACGACGTCTTTCTCTGAATAATTTCTAGAATGAAGACGGATAAAGAGCAGAATTTAATTCTTTGTTTATAAAACTCTCGTTTATGCCGGTCTCATTCCCAGACGTTATTTGTTTGCGTCTCTTGATCTTTCTTCGTATAACTCTTAAGTTCTCTATGAAAATTTGGAGACGTTGTTTTGGAGGCGTAGGGAATGGGAATGAGTATTACACCGCGCGCAATGAACTGTGGGACAGGCGTATAAAACTATCCCACAAATCTTTGCGCGCCCTAAAAACCCCGGAAAGCGCCTGGTTAATAGCCTGCGTTTATGCTTGAATATGATTTAAGAACGATTATTTTAGAACTTCAAGCAATTTTGCCAGAAAGCGGCAATAAATCTTGTTACTCGAAATAAAAAAAGTTGTTGCTTTGAATTTAGTCTTATTTCAAAGGTCTTCATGGTGTATTATGTATTATCGCGCCGGTAAAAAAAAATCCACAAGAAGCTCAGAAAATAAATTTTAGTTTTTACAGATAGACGTGTTTTTCGCACCTAAAATGGTGATGTCAATCACAGCCTATATATATTCTATAGAATTTTTCAATTTTTGAACGCTTATTTCTGTGGCGACGCGAACCCAGTCCTCTGCCTTTTTGTGATATTTCGAAATGTGGACCACAAATCTACAAATTAGGATAGAAATCATTGAGTAACAGTATTTTTGGCCAAACGTTAGGGTTTTTTGATTAAATTATTTTGGCCCATATATTGACTAAACATCAACCTAATTCGTATCCAATTATAGTACATCGCTATATGCTCAAAAATATAGTTCGAAGGTTTTAATTTGAAACAAGAGAAAATGATATCATTTTCTCTTGTTTAAAACCAATTTCACTATGTCCCATAAGGGGGTGCTTCATGGACTAACGGGGATGCAAAACCAATTCAACATACATACAAACATACATACAACTTTATTTACGCACACGGAGAAACATCAGTCTATTACACTTGGAGGAGAAACTAAACTCACAATAGCTCACAAACCTTCTCTTAAGATATTCAGTCCTAGGCTTTGGTAAGTTAACTTTGTTTTCAGAGTTTCTAATATCATAAGCACTAGACCTAGTAGAGAAAAGCTGACATAAATACTCTGGAGCTTTCCTGTCGAAGGTGGTCAACAGCCAATCACATTGTAGTTCTACAAAGTTCAACAATGTTAAATTGGTTTGACACTCCCGTTCAACATGGTACGTTCAATAAATGTTAAATGATTTTGAATCAAATTTAAATTTTAAATTGGTTTTGCTCCATTCTAAACCCTTATCCAAGTGCCTTACTTCTTACCCTTTTCTGAAAACCAATAAGTCCCGATTGAACTTCTGTTTTATTATATTTCAGAAACCAATGAAATGGATTTTGTTGAAATTGCTGTAGCGTTAGATAAATCCTTCAGTGTTAACCAAATTGAAATTGGTTTCACAGACAACTTTGTTAAAATAGCTGTAGCGTTAGCTGAAACCTTCATTGTTTACCAAATTGAAATTGGCTTCACTTACAACTTTGTTGAAATTGCTGTAAGGTTAGCCAAAACGTTAATTGTTTACCAAATTGAAATTGCTTCACAGACAACTTTGTTAAAATAGCTGTAGCGTTAGCTGAATCCTTCATTGTTAACCAAATTGAAATTGGCTTCACAGACAACTTTGTTAAAATTACTGTATCGTTAGCTGAATCCTTCAGTGTTACTGCGATTTTCAGAATTCTGCGAACTCTCGCTATCGATTTCCAACCGTAAAACCGCCTTCTTGCTTCCGTCAATCAAACTTCCGAGTCTTTTCGTCGTTACTCTTTTTGGTTTTTGATTGGCCAGCGCCTAAGCAGTGCTAAAATGGCTTCCTGTCACGCTAGCAATAGTTAGGCGCTGTCCAATCAAAAAGCACAAAGAGTAACGACGAAAAGACTCGGGAGTTTGATTGACGGAAGCCAGAAGGCGAATCGATAGCGAGAGTTCGCAGAATTATGAAAATTGCAGATACCAAATTGAAGTTGGCGTCGCAGACAACTTGTTAAAATAACTGTAAGGTTAGCTGAAACGTTCAGCGGAAAAGGAAGCTTGATAACGTGCCACGTGAAACTTATTATTAGCTCATTTTTTCAGCTGGTCCTGATAACGAGCTGTCATACGTGAGTGGTAACCATTAACCCTTCATTACTCAGCTCTATATACGCTCTGGCATTGTAGTATAAATTGCGCGCTCATTTGATGTCGCGTGCCAAGTGATATTAAGACTTCAATTAGATCACATAGTTCCATCATTAAACTGAATGTGGACAAATAGAAAGATTAAAATGGCTGTGTCATGTTGTCTTAAAGAGGCTGTGTTACGGATATTTGTCTGAATAAATTGGTAAATACAGCTCTAACTTTGTATCACGCATCCCCAGATCAATGTAGGTATTACGTTTTAGCGGCAAGCCTGCAAGCCTGCAAGCATTATAGTGTAAGTTTCACGTTAGAAAAGAGAAACCTGGACACATTTGTCTTCTATTGATTCCCTTGAGCAAAAGGAGATCATATTACTCAATTTGTTTTCTTTTGTTCTGCACTCTCCCACTGAAAGTATAGCCAACAAATTAATATTCGGGAGATTTTTTCGGACAAAATATGATTTTTTCGGACAAAATATGCGAAAAAAAATACACTGTACACGTTTTATTTCAATGTAAGTTTATGTAATTGTAATTAGTCTGTTTATTTTCAGTGGTAGTGACCATCTCGAAAGCCATGCGCTACTATGGTCACTGCGCACTTTGCTTTTGTTTCTATACATTGTAAATCTTTATTATAGTTGTTTTCTTTTTGTACTGTATAGTTTGCTTGTTTTAAATATTGAATATGTTCTAATAAACTGAACTGAACTGAACTGAATATTTTAAACCTGTAGGAAACTTTCGCGACACATTCCTTTCTAAATAAAGTATGTTAATCGCGGCGTCGTTATGCGAAAATAAAACGTATAGCTGCACTTGCAGATTATTCCCAAAATCAAGAGTTTGATTGCTTATAAAAATGCGCGTCTGGCTTAGGCTTTTGGTAGCCATTTTGGTGGCAGAAATGGGATAGTGTCACAAATGAGATTGCAGTTGTGGTTGCATAAGGACCTCTGTCCAATCGCCGAACAATTGCTGAGCGTAGTAAATTCTTCCACTAAACCCGTGAACTTCGTTTTATAACTCAGAAAAATTAAAGGATTTGGTGATTCAGACATCATCAAAGGGCAACGTTAAAAAGTCTCCAATGATATTCCGCTAAACAGGCCCACGTGGTTTGATACGGACCTCACACACCAATGCTTTTAAAAAAACATTTTCAAAAAATAAGCTTCCACATGAGCATATGTAGTTTTCCTTTCAATGTGCATACAATGTTGTCAATAACTCCCGTTTTTCCTAACTTTCTGTTCCGAAACGTTTCCTGTCAAAGCTGAACCCTTTTCGGAAGACGGCCCGCAGGATAAAATCCTATCCCTTTTCGGCAATCTCGTGCCTATTGTGGGTGGTGTCGGTATCTTAGCTTATAATAAAAACAACTGCGTTTCTCGGTTTCCTTTTACGCTTGAACTGTGTACAAGTCGATTGTATTGAAAAGGGGCAATGAGTCTAAAGTTATGTGATGCAACAACAGAAATGTTCGGTTTGGAGACGATTTCTATTCGTTTGATATCGCTTGTCTTATTGTCCTGAAAACACGAAAAGACATTTTGATTTTTTGTTTGGTGTGTTTTTCTATTAGGCATCCACGAAGCAGCAGTGACAAGTAAAAATAAGGTCAAAATGCTCAGGACGGAGTTAGCACATTGAGCGTTCTTTCACATTCTTAAGGATTGAAAATGAGAACAAACATTCATAATTAACTTTCTCAGTGTTTCTATTGTGGAACTCGTGAAACTTAATGTCGTAAGAAAGCAATAACAATTCATAACTATCAATTAAAATATTATGAAATTTATGTGGCATAGAAGCAATTGAGTGATCACGAAAATTAACAATTTTCGCTTCTCTTTTAGATAATCTTTGCAGGGACTTTCCTAGAATGAAAGAAAAAGAGAGAAGTATTTTACAAATTATTTTTGGAACTTGAATAGCTCTTTACCAAACCTTTAGCTCTTGCCTGATTCGTTTATAAAACGCATTTGGATATCACTAAATTCAATCTCAGTCCAAATAACAACAACCTAATAATTAGAGAGTAAAGTAATAAGGAGCTTTGTAGTAATTCAGATCGCCCAGATTGCGGCTAATTCTTCCAGGGCAAGTTGTAATTGACCCCGCCGCTGTCCTGGCTCCGAGTTGGCGGGTTGAAACAGTGCTCGCTGTTTAGTGCCCTTTATCTTTCTATGTGCTGTATTGTTTTAGGTTACCCTAAAGCTAACTAAACACAAAGCTCTACTTTGTATTATAAGGGGGCTATGCCAAAGTTGCGGTGAAATCCGTGCCTCGAAAATAAGCACATAGTTTATTTAATGTCTTATCTCTTTTTAGATTTACCCAAAAGCTAACTGAAAACTAACCCGGTTCCTTTAGTTTGCCAGATCTTTATCAAAGTAGGACTTTTTTCTGGCGAATAAAACGTAAGAGCATCTCTGACGTTTGTGCTTAAAAATACTTACATTGCTGAAAATAGTACTCGCTGTTTGCGCGATTCAAGATCTGAGGTTATCATCCCCTCAAGATATAAATGTTTCCGTACGTTTTGTTTTTCGTTTGAGTATTTTCTTCCAAGCTAAGATTATGCCCTAGCTATATTAAAATAACTACTCCCTTAGCTTTGAAAACTGCTGAGCCCTAGCAGAAGAGGTGGCGAATGATCGTTCGAGAAAGTAGAATTTTGCGAAATTCTTAGGGATTCTTGTATCTTGCAGTTTTACAGAGCTCTCTCGCGATCACGTTTTCTAACAAATTACAGAGAATGTATTAGAAACAATCTTTAATCGTCTTTTGATCTCGAATTTTTAAGCCTTCTTTTCGCTGTCTCCGAAAATCTCGCATTTACCATTCGCCACCCCTAGCAGACAACATTATCTTTTGGGGCGCTTTTCTTTGCTAGTGACGAATTGAAACACATTTAATATATTTTTTCATTCTCTCTTATTTAGAGCCAAACTTGACGGTAATAATATGTTTTTTGCCTTGGCGCTAGACGTTTTCTATTACTATTGATCACAGAAACTTGTATTTATGCCCTGGCATAGTAGATTTTTGCGTTAGTCGTTCTCGAAGAAGGAAAAACTCCTGCTGTGTATTTCGGTATTTAAGTAGGTCTTATTTTCACGGTACTTCAACTCCCTTTAAAAATCCGATCTTAACTTTTATCTTCATAATCTCAAATCAAAGCGAGTATTCGCCGTTGAACATTAGTTCCGTCGCATAAAATGCGCGCAGTTTTCGCCATCGGTTTACACAAGCGCGGGTGGCGTTTTTAAGTTCCCGTAAGCAATGAGATACATTTTAAGAGCATCTTGTCAAAAAAGAGAGCTGCGCCGTCGTTTTAGTCTTTTTGGCGTGGTTCCCAGTTGTCTGCTTGTCCCGCTGGTTCCCTAATCACCTTTAATGCGCGCCAATTAACTCAACGGCGACATACTGGCCAAACTCGTTGTTTTCTCAATTCCATAATGACTTTGCTCGCGTGCGAAAAAGCTATCGAGCATTTTGCGAGACAAAAAATGGCATTTAATTCCACACAAAATTGAATGTTTTGAAGCATTTAAGACCGCGAATAATACCCATGCACGCACATTTTCCAGACTTTCTTATCCATTTGCCGTCGACCTCTGTCTTTTTGTTGATTTTTTAATGCCACATTACCTTCCTAGGACGTTTCTGCTGCGTTGTTTTATATAGTAATTTCGCTAATTGAATTAACTAGCTGCGAGATAATTTTCCCTCGATATATCAGGTGATTAGCAGCCCAATTTCTTCAAGTAAAAATCTATTATATAGTCCCGACCGTATTTTATTTGATTACTTGTCTTAACGTCAATTTGCAAGTAATATGCACTATGTCTTCTTCGGTGACCATTGCCGTGTCTTTCCTATATTTCAATGGCAATGTTAATCCACATATTCACGTTGGATTTCTTTTTCAATTTGTCATTTCTCAATGCAAGGAAACACTAGGAGCACCTGCGTGCACTGTTTAAATGTGAAGAGGTTTGAATGGAAGGGAAAACTTAAAATGATATAAAATATACATCAACTTGCGTTTGTAAGAAAGCTTCATAAAGCTTGCACGCTTCGTTTCTGGTCTTTCCTTCGCTGCTTTTCTTATTTTTCTTATTAACGAGTTCGAAATGGATTCCCTTTCAGCCTGTCAAAGTCACTAGCTTAGAGAGTTTATTAAAGAATTTCGGCTCAGCATGTACTAAAGTAAATAAAAAAATGCCTTGTCCACCACAATGCCGATAGCATATCAACTACTCGCAATTTGCTCTGTAAATTGAGACAAAAGCTTGTTTACAAAACTAGAAAAAAGTTCGCTAGAATGGAGTCCGTTCATTTCCAGGCGTGGCCTCGCGCTCGCATTCTTAACTTCACTAAAAGCTTATCTAAACTTCAATAAAAGTCATTTCTATTTAGATGTTATATTCTTTTCTTTGGAGTTCACACTTTTCCTGTTTTGGCTCGGTGTTCACCTAAGTAATTCAATAATTTACCCTGAATTCATTATTTAGGACCAAAACGACGAGTGTTTCTGAAATGCTTCAAACAAGATCTTAATATTAAATTCCCGAAATCCTGTTTTGCTCTTCAAAGCTACGAAAATCTCTAAAGAAAATTCTATTCTCTCTCCTTAATTTAACTTATTAACAAGTTCTCGCAAAGTTTTTGTGTTTTGTGTTAAATGGAAAACTATGCAAATCTAGTTCAAGGAAAAAGAATAATCAGAAAGGGCATTCAATTTGATGGTTCGCCCCTTTTTACCTTAAAATTAACTGTAAATCGTTTTCGAGCAAAATAGTGGTTACTTGTTTTTAATGCCGCTGTTCTGAGTTTCCTTAAAACGAGACTTCGGTTGCCAGGTGTTTCTATCGTAGAGACTGAAAACCTGAAAATATCTCCTGTTCAATTTGAGCCGAAATTGACAGAACCACATAAAACCCGAACTCTAATATTAGTTTACCGAAATTTCCTTGACAAATTCTGATCAACAAAATGTTCCTGACAAATAGCATTAAACATAGAATTTAATAAGGATGTACATATTAAACTTTTAATTCTTTTTATGTGTTTGTGAGCAAATCGAGCTTATTAAACCCTAATGTAGAATAAATACACTGTCATTTTATTTGGAAATAAATGTCTGAAGATTTAACTTCTCGACGAGGTTCTTGTCGAGTGATGTGTTTTTTGGTTTCCCTTTTATTTCGTGGAAATCATTAACCACGCTTCTCGCGTTCGTTTGCCCAAGAACCATAGTTTTAAAAACTAGAACATCTACAACAATGAGTTGCATTTTTTAACATTTCATCACTTTATTTCTGCTCTTTCGTCGTGCTTTGAACCGCGTCAATGAGCTTGAAACTCCTAATTTAAATACACTGCAGTAGAAAGTGAAAAGTTTTTTGTGGTCTTTCTACTTAATACTAGGCGCTAATTAAGACTAATGATTATTACAGTTAAAGTTTATTATTCCCCCTGATATGAATTTTTCATTATTTCAAAGACTGAGAGGACCATCGACTTAATAGCTGAATAGCATGCATGTTCGCTAACTTGAATTCAGCTTTCAGAAATTCCCCATTAAATTCTTGTTCACACTTTAATGGCCGATACTTGAAAGCCAAACTCTGACAAATGTTTCTTTCCATCGTTGAGTAAAGGTGCGGGGAAAATAACAAATGATTCATAAAATGACTTCATTGACCAACGCGGCGAATGACTTTTTGAGACTGAGTTTTTCGCCAGGGGTTATGTCGTACATTGAAATTTTATTATTCATATTATTCCTATAAATTTTATACCAAATCGAGTTTCGTTACCGAATCCAATTTAGAGCGATCTTTAGCAGGTGCGTTTAGCTAAAATGTTTCTTTGTATGATGGGAAAACAGCCTCTTAGAACTTCCCTTCTCTCAAGATAGTATAACATTCACAAATGAATTTGAGTAACAATATAAAATACTTATTTGCCTTGTTTATCACTTTTATATCAATGATATTTATACTACATTTTCAAGTTTATTTACAAGAATTTCTAAATCTTCTTTTCCATTCTATTTACACGTTTCACTAGTAAGCCCTTCCCTTAGAGAATTTAAATGTATTAATAGCCTAATAGTTTTGCGAGCATTCTAATTGAAATTAAACTTGTTTTGATCCAAATTTGATGCACTTTTCTTTAAATTCCAACTCTAAGTCCTAAACATAACTAAATCAAGATATTAAACACATTTTTTTAATAATTAGAGCCAAAAGCAAAGGAAACTGTGCTATGTTTTCACAGTTATATTACCATTGAAAGGCATCGATTTTCTCGCTCCAAACTTAAACTCTACTCATGCTTCCTAATACACGTTTTTGTGCCTTAAAGTCAATGCATTTTCAGAGCTCTTATGTACTTATATATATTTCCTTTTCGTGTTTTAAAGGGTAGGCCACGCTTTTTCTTCTTAAGATGTGAAATAAATTGAAATAATGCTTTGTAAGTTCGATTGTGAGTCTTTAAGGGGATGACTTTGCTGCGTTTGGCGTCGTCCATCTAAGAACCACCTACGGGGACAAGGACAAAATCCCTTCGGGCGAGCCGCTTGCCAAATCAACCAAGAAAAATAACATCCTTTCTCTTCATTCTTCTTTCTTTGCGGTTTAAAAGATAAGAAGAGATAACATTTTACTTGGTAGTGATAATTTTAGGTGGTGAATTGCGAAACGAAAACATGGGGACTTCAGGACACGCGTTTAGTTTTCGCCGCCGCGTTGACATTTTGTATCGCGCACGAAAAAGCCCCAACATTTAAAGAATTCGTTTATATACCTATTGCAATAAACTTTTTACTATCAAATCAGATATTTCGAGATTTAAAGCGAGTAGTCTTTGCGCTATTACATTTAGTCTCTATAGTTCATTGATTCAATTGTCCGTTCAGCCCTAGTTCAGTGGTATGTAGGGACGAACTCGAACGCCGATGAATGATTCTTTGCCTTGATTCGAAGCGCTTCCAACGCTACCTTGGATTGATCACTCTGAAACGCCGTTTGGCAAGTCCACAGTGGACTATTATGAACTGGCAGTTGTGGGGCGGTCATGTAGTTTGTAGCCGATGCCGATAAAGGGGTCAATAGACCCGGATATGAGCTGTGTGCGCTAACGGACGGCATGCCTGTTGGTAGACTCAGGAAATAGTTCGGCGCTCCGCAAGGAAGACCCGGTCTTGGCGCAATTGGTAGCTGACCCGATACTTTGTCGTGGTGTAAACGGTTTTTCTTCAAAAGAGACTGATTTGGATTTTGAAGTTTACGCCACTTTGCCCTTCTGTTCTGGAACCAAACCTGAAAAGGGAAAACATGAATTAGAAAGTGTTAATTCACCTGTGGTGGCTCATTTCGACCACAAATCGATCGCTGGCGACACTTCATTAATCGCCCCACCATAAAACCCAAGCTTTTGAACCTCGGAACAAACGTTAAAACAGTGTTAATCAATGTAGACAAATAAACCTTAATTGCTCAGTACTCGCGAGTAAATGCTAAACAAATTTACAGCGCCTTTTACGATCTGTATTAAACCCGTTTGTTTGGTAGAATTTGATTTGCGGTGAACATACTTCGCGAAAAGAAGACTTAAATTGAGGCAATTCTTCCCAGACACTATCGAAATTTGCTTAATACTATCGGGGGAAATATAAAGCGAATCTTTACTTTCGTTTGGCGAAAGGAAAGAGCGTTTTCTTGGAAAAATCGCCAATCATTTAACAATTCCCTAAAGCTTGCTAACAAATGAGATGATTATTGAATTGCTGCTCGCTTGATACCTACCAAATTACCGCTTCTCTTTTTGCTAATGAATTTAACATTTATGTAAGCTTTTATTCCTTAATACGATATCTCCGAATCACACGTTTATAGCGATCTATTAGTTTTATCTTAAAAGATGAAAAGTTGGTTTGATCACCACGCCATTCGTGCTGCCCAAATATGCCCGCAAGTTCCTTGAGCTTTACGCATAACGTTATTGGCAATATCCTCAAAAATTTGCGGAATAGAAACGCTCAAAATCTAATTACGGAGCCTTGGAAAAGACTTTACCCGTATCAACTAGTACACAATTTCTTCGAGTAATAAAATCTTGCAAAATGTTGTAATATGATTAGAATCGAGCGCGTATTTCACTTCTATCACTATGGACCACGCCCTAAGAGCACAGATCGCCTTTCTCAAGCGCGTGCCTGATGCTTCTAAGGTAGTTCGTATCGCAGAATTCAATTACGATTATGTGTGAAAAAACGAATTTAACTTCAATAAGATTAAAAACAAGCCAAGATACGTTGGCATTCCAGTGCAGATACCTGAATTCGTGCTTCGCTGATGTTGATTTTCGCTGCGAGTTCTTCGCGCAAGGCAATATCGGGGTAGTGTTTCTTCTCGAAGACTTTCTCTAATTCTTGAAGCTGTTGTTTTGTGAAGGTGGTTCGGTTCCGTCGCTGCTTTCTTCTGACAGTCGCCGGGTTTTCTGAATCGCTTCCATGATCTGGAGTATGGGATTGATCAGGATGGTCTGCGTAGCTCCTGTACACTACTGAAGGATCTACGAACAAGACACATTGTTACTCACGCTGTATATCAACTCTAACTTCCTGCTATTAATCACCGCTTCCTGGGCGACCCTTGTCAAAACTTGTAACAGTATAAACCTGTGTTTAAACAGCTTCACCCGTACTCAACCAGTATTTAAACTCTCATCCGGTTGCTATCAGTTATCTATCCGGAACGCGTTAACTTTGAAGTTTATCACTTTCCCGTGTTTGTGTGCCTTTTACAGGCCTCAACAACTAAATAAATCACACTAAATAGAAATTAATAGCGCTCGCTTAGAAGCATCTGTACTTACGTCCAGTAGAGAGAGCTTCCAGTCCTATGACATCTCCTATCATGTACTGGTTTTGCGACTTGGAGAGCGCCAGTGACTGCTCTATGTTGTTTTGTAGCATATTCATTGGCAGCTAGATGGCAGAGTTGTTCTCGTGTTATCTTGCAAAGCCGTTGTGAGTTTTTGCGCAGTGCGCTCTATTTGTACTTTATTAGCTACCTGATCGAGCCTCATTACTCGCTTGCGCGCTAATTGTTTAGCAAAGGGCAGGTGGACTCGAACGACTTCATCTAAACAGCAGTCCCCTAGATGCAAAATGAAATTCGGCTTCGTTTGAGTGGAGACAATGGCAAATTTCATTACGGAACTACCCTATCACCTGGCTATGAACGCTGAGGTGACGCAGCCTTGAGTTGAGCTCTACGCGCTTTCTTAGCTTGTACACATTGTACAACGGCTATCTTTCCTTATATAAAAAAAATGCTGTGCGTTTCAAGGCTATTAAATGTTAGACTTGGGTATATGTATCGGAGTTCGGTGGTTTCGGGCAGTAACAAACGTGACTGGGGTACGAATTTCTACTCCCCCCTGAGTTGTACCTAGAAACTTAGGTTGACGTAACCATAAGCACGCTCGCTGATCGTCATGTTTAATGTTTTTAATTAATCGCGAATATTATTTTGCAGGGCTGCACCAATTTGATTTGCTCCTTAGACATTGCCTTCTACTTAAATGGCAAAACACCTTAGCAGATTAATGAAAGCTTCGAAGCGAATAAACTACACTCGGCTCGACGCCTAGTTTCTATTGTCTCCGCCACTTCACAAAAGGCCATCGAACCAGGGCTAAACGCCGCGCCGTTTTGTATGACATCATTAACCAGTTCGTTTTCTTAAGTTATAACTCTCAATAGTAGGGGTGCCTCCCTATTCATAATTAGAAAAATCAACCTCAGGACTGTGGATCATAATAGGTGATTTCAGTTAAGCCGTATCTTGGATCTTGGGCTTGCATTGTCGTTTGGTTTCAAGAGAGATAAGAGACGGAGGGGTAGTGTTCATCCACCCAGCCTCCTCGAGATTTCACTGACTCAGGTGTCCAATCCCTTCAAATGCGTGCCTTGTACAAAAAAAGAAAAGATTAAAGATGATTTGAAAGAAGCTCCCATGCAACTCGGTTCATATGTGAAGACAGATGTTTAGTTTATGTCTTGGAAGCAAAAACAAGACGAGTTTTTTACTCGACCATGAATTATGAGGGGGGTTTTCCAAAACTGAAAGCCATATAATCAAAGTTCGTGCGCCTCTTTTCCAAATACCTCTATATTCTTCTTCCTCTATTTTTGTTTTAAAAATATTTTATTAGATTAATGTCAATCTTATTTTCTTATAGCTCACTTGTTTTAAGGCCATCGCCATGTTTGTGCTATTCGCTAGATTAGAGTTTCGGAATGGACGCGTTTTAGTGGCTTAGTCAACTTTAAACATTGCAAATCATGGAATTTGATAAAAACATTTACTTCTTTATTATCTTAGCTGTCAAAACATTTCCTTCCAAAAGTACGCTTTAACCACGGACAGGAAAACTTGCATCGTTCGCCAAGTGACACTGAATCATCGACTAGTTCCTCGGTTTGAGCCTCAGTCATCAGTAAGGATATTTTTGATTGCGATAAAGATTTTCCCTGTGTCTGGAACAATGGTTAAGTTTCCTTAACTCAATAATCATTAGGTCGTTAAATAATTGTGCACGTCCGCTCGCCTCTTTGTCGCGAGAACAAAGTGTTTACCATTGATAAACGGGACGACCAATAATAGATCACTGGTTAAGCAGCATTCGCCTGTTATTGGTAGCCAAGTAAATCTTATAAACATGAAATCTGTCAACTCACAGGCTTGAAAGCTTCTATCTTACTGTCACACTCAGTTCATTTCTAAGTAAAGTGATCACACAATTAATTGATTGTGAAATCTGACGTCTTTTATTGCAATAAATTGTATAAGCAAAGTGAAGATGTTGTATTCTGGATATTTGACGTTTTTTGCTTGCTCTGAGTGACTACATTCCCATAAAATTGTGCAAATCTTTCTTAGTTTCCTAGTTTTTCGTTTTGTAGTTTGGTTTTGTATATTTCAAACATCAAAGCAAGAGATATCTTCTTGTGCAACGTTTTATTAATATTTTGATTGATTTCCTTCTTCTGGGAACCATTTTAATTTTCGGCGACCAAATTATATAGACTACGTTTTCTGCCATTAATGAGATGGCTTTCTATGGCATATTTTGATAAATTTCCCTTTCCCTTTCTTTGACTTCCCTTATGATTCAAATAAACTGTTGCTTTTCAAATGCGGCATGCTATTTGTACCACAAAATTTTCGTCTAATTTCGTCTATTTTTAACTTTTTCTGTACATACTCTTAAATGCTTTATATTATTGCGAAATCTGATCCTCAATCGAAATCACACAAAAAATCAGCCATTTCGTTCATTGCTCGGGCGTAATTACGACCTATCCACGATCCATGTCAAAAAACGTTAATTTAGTAACAGCAAAAACAAAGCTCATTTTCTAAAAAGTAATATTTTGTTTTAATGAGGTTTAAAAGCATGGGCAGTACCCTATTGGCGGGGTTATATACCTAGTTACATATCTGCTTAAGGCACTTGGCTAGCAAGTAATCTTACATGATAAAACCTATAGACCTCATGAGCTAACACAAAGCCATTCAAACTCCATTGACTGAAAATGAGAAATCGATGGTAAATTGCTCCTTATTATATGTGAAAGCTGATAACTAGGGCCTATCTTATACTTTCACTCAAATGTTTACTTACGAAACAACATAACTTTGACAGAAATGTGTGTTATTTCACTCACTCATGTGAAACTTTCTCCTTCCAGCACGCCTTTCTCTCTATATTTTCATACAGATGCAAGCAAATCAAGAATTTGTAACTTTAGGTAACACATTTCTAGCATAATTTGCACTTCATTAAGTCCCCAGTCTTTTTAAGTGTAAATAATTATGAGAAATTTCCCAGTGTTGTAAACCGCTTGTAAACGGCTTCTAGTTCGAAATGAGCGATTTTGAAAAAGGACTATTTTTTTCCAAAATGGCGAACGTATATTGCTTTGATGTTCTTTGATAATCGATTTCTCGCGTGCTAGACAACCAAATTAATAAGTGATTTTCCCCACTGATACTTATGCTTCGCAACAAGGGAGAACCATACTGATTTCTTTGTATACCTTGTACCATCTACATAATCAATGGCTTTCTCTATTTTTTTCGTGCACCACTATTCTAAACAACCGAGGGTATTCCTTTTAAGCAATGTTAACTCTTATCTAAGCTTATTTTAAACCCATTTTCTACAAGGGCCAAGCTCATAAATAACTAAAAAGTAAACTCGTTTCAGACATCATTTTTCTGGAGGCTAAAATCAAGCATTTCAATAGTAATTGCAGGTTTTGTCGAGCTAATATTTGCCCCAGGGTATATTTATTTTGCACTTGCGCTTTGTTATTTTTGGTAGAATGTAAGGGATATTTTTTTGCCTTTTTAGTGTCCAGAATTTTATAATGGGGCAACTTGCAATTCTTCTGCACAAGCTAGTTTTCTCATATATGCGAAACATTTATTTCAACTGAATAGAAACACGACTTCTACCAGAATTTTACTTTAATCTGCTTACCATGTCCATTATTTCAAGGTGACACTACTAATTTTCATGTCCGTAACCTTATTATCTCCAACTTTACGATTTATTTTTAATCACATTTGTTCATCCATTTTCTTAAAGCAATTCTTACAAAATTTATACACATATCTGGCGAACTTCACACCAGAATGCAAATAGTATACTACCTCCCAGTCATCATAATGTGTGAGGAGGAAAGAGCAAACATGTTCCCTCTTTTATATCATTCCTGCTTATTTGTATTTCTCTGCTTTCAAACTCTGTCAGAATTGCTCATCTAGAATGTACCGCTTTTGCTAGTCTTTTTCTTGTGTTTCAAACAAATAAACAACGTAATATCAGTAGTTGTTCCGAGGTAGAACTTGGAAGAAAACAAAACTTGTTTAATGCCTTTAATCTTATTCTAATAATTTAACTTGATTTGGAACTTTTTAAGGGCAATTTTACTTAATTTTTGTGTATATCTAATAAAGGGAAATACAAAAATGACGAAATCCCTTTGCTAACTTTTCAATTAAGTGATTTTCTCTTTTGGTGCAATTTAGAGCGGTGTTAATTAGAATTGTTAAATAAGTTTTATCACCTTTTCAAAAGACTTGTCCCTTGAATTTACCCTGGAATCCTAAGCATACATTGCTTGAATAAGTTGCATTTGTAAACATTTATGCCATAGTTTTAACTTATTATTATTTGTTCGTGTAAACGGTCACTTTGTAGCTTTTGGCGCCAAAATTTACCGCCATCTCAAAACATAGGGCGCTGGAAGCGCGCTAAAGCACTCATCGTGCATCGCCTTCCTTTTGTTTGCCTTTCTGCCTCCATTGTCAATATTTTTCCTTAGTTATTTACGTATCTATCAGCTTATTTACTTATCTATTTATCAGCCATGGCTTTTTTCGTACCGGCATAAGCGACATTTGAGCTTTCGGTGCAAATATGTAAGGGCACCTGAAAAGTTAAGGCGCTGGTCCATTTTTTTGCGTTCATCGCGCGACAAAAACGGTGATCCATGTTTTGGCAATTCTATACTTAATTCCTTACCTACGTAACGTTTTTTTGTTTGCGTCATCGCTTTGAAACCGGCTGAGTTATTGTTATATATCGTCAGCTGATATACAAGAATAAAGTTAACGCTTTTTTCCCTCCCATTTTAAATCCACTAAACATTAGCTTTCAACGTAACACTTTTCTTTAAACGAATAACACGAATAGGAAATAACTACATTATTCCTTTGATTTTCCATTAGCAGTAACGAAAATACAATTTTTTCCACTTTAAGAATAAAGTTTCAAAAAATGTAAAAGTTTAATTTGTGGTTTAATGAATCTTGAGAGGCTAAATTGCAAAATTAGATCTCAGTAAGGCATATTTACTATCGAGAATCGATAAAATGTCCTTGCTATTCCATAAACGTGTTCTTCTTTTCTTCCAAGCTACATTTAGAACACAGATGTTTCTCGTCATCTCCAAGGCATTTCTGCGTTTATGGATTCCAAGGTCATTTTATTTCTATTCTTAGCAAATAACTTCTGCCCTGTGCTAGTGAACTACAGAATCAGCATGTGATTTCTCCCATTCAATCTTTGATATTAATAAAATAAGGCAAGGACAAAATCCCCCTGTTGGGGGTAAGACTTTAATCACACTTTAATTAGGTAATCATTGAATAACAGAGAAGCATTTCGTTTGCTCCTAGCTGTGACCTTTGAAGTCCCATACCGTGTATTGTCGAGGATTGTCGAATACTTGTCAATCCGAGCTTGAGGCTGTTCTTCTAAGCGCAAAATCTTCAGCCATGATTGGTAGACCACGGGCTTAGCTAGGCATTTTTCACCTTTAAGCTCGCTGTCAAACTTTGTAGACATATGGTAACCAAAAATATACCCCAATGTAAAAAGTAACTTT
Organism: Scolanthus callimorphus; assembly: GCA_033964015.1. Taxonomy (NCBI): domain Eukaryota; kingdom Metazoa; phylum Cnidaria; class Anthozoa; order Actiniaria; family Edwardsiidae; genus Scolanthus; species Scolanthus callimorphus. The sequence goes on from CM066911.1 coordinate 38,061,930, forward strand.
ATAAGGACCCAATTCAATGCAACCTCCTTAGAAACTGCCTCTCAGTCGCTACAAAACTTAAACTAAAACTTAAACTTATTTTACCTCAATCCTTAAAAAAAATTCACCACAGCTTAACGGGCTTAAAGGCAGCTACGCTGCGTAGACAGAGGCGTAGCTACCAGTACGCAAAGTACGCAACCTTTTTCTGATGTTTTTCTAAAGATGATGTCTATCAGACTTCTCTTTTGCGTACCTTACAAAACAGCTCTAGGTACCCCCTGGTAGATACTGAGTAATTTTCAAATCAGTTGAAAGCAATGGCTGACAGATAGTACTTTTGAAGATTTAAATCATATTACACTTTCCGCTATGTTCACGATTGTTGAACGGTTTGACATCATTCAACACGGTGCTCAACTTGACTCAACGCGATTCAACTTTCTCGAAGTTAAGTTTTCAGTGATTTAGAAAACGATAAACATGCATTGAACAATGTTTAACATCGCTGAACACGCGTTTAATGAAATATTTAGAGTGTTTCGTTGGGTGCTGAAAATGAATAAATATTCAATGTTGGAGTCAATGTTTAATTGGTTTGGTCACAGCATTATAGACTGGCTTATAAAGTTAGCACTCATTTTATTTAGATCATACGAATCGCACTCATACGGACCCTCTCCATTCCGATCGATCAAAACTGTCTTACCGTACTCATACGGACCGTACTCATACGAACCGAAATGAATATGAAAATGAATGATGGCCACATTTATTTCCAAAGACAAAATTTTCTTTTCAGGAAGATTTGTTGTTTAGTTTTTAAACATTTGAATTTAATTCACGGCGCAGGTGTTCTGACATATTCATTCTCGCCCAGGGAGCTCTGGTGACATCCATTTGAGGGCCTTCGCTGATTGGCTGATTTTGAACGTCGGAGCATGCGCAGAAAGGCTTTTCTCTCAACTCTGTATCAAAACTCCCATTCTCGAACCCAGAGCTCCCCGGCTCGTCTCCTCGCGGCGAAAGCCACTGACGCATGCGCGAGATTTAATACAGAGCCGCTGAGAGAAAGACCTTTCAGCGCATGCTCCAACGTTCAAAATCAGCCAATCAGCGAAGGCCCTCAAATGGCCGCCACCAGAGCCTCCCCTGCGAAGTGACGAGCCGGGGAGCTCTGGGTACGAGAATGCAAAACTCCCGCATGCGTCAATGGCTGTCACCAGAGCCTCCCCCATTGATTTTTGGGTAGGGGTGTGCCGCCGAGGTCTCCAAAACCGGACCCTATCATGCAGAGACAAAAAATCTTCGTTTTTTCATACCCTACCATAGACCTTCAGTTAAAATTGTATAACCTACCGCAGACCTTACGTTAAAGGTATACATATAAAGGTTTTAGAATAAACTGTCTTTATCACTAAATGCCGCACAACTTTGATCGAACTTTGTTTGTAGGGTAGCCAGCCATACTGAAATACATACCCTATCAGAGACCAAACAAGCGAAAAACGATACCCTACCGTAGAGCCCAAAAACCATACCCTATAGGGCGGCACATACTAGTTATACTATGCCTTCGAGTGGCATACTGCAGAATATCCCACGCGTCATGCTAGGCTAATGACCGTACTCATACGAACCGTACTCATACGGACCGTTCTCAAACGGACCGTACTCATACGAACCGTACTCATACGAACCATACTCATACGAACCGTACTCATAGACTCATACGAACCGTACTCATACGAACCGTACTCATACGAACCGTACTCATAGACTCATACGGACCGTACTCATACGAACCGTACTCATACGAACCGTACTCATACGGACCGTACTCATACGGACCGTATTTAAATCTTATTTGCCCGTGCACCCACTCGTACCACCAACCTCGTAGCCAGTGCACCTTTGAGCGAGCGGCGAGACATAATGCTCTGGAATAACCAATTTTGTTATACCCAGATTTTGGGCAGTCTTCAGTGCGCATGCGTTTGAAACGGCGCATGCCTTAACAGCAATCTCGTACCCAGTACCCGTCCGTTTCAAGCCAGCAGCAAGATTCAGGGCTCTGGGGGGATCGATGTTTTTTTAACCCAGATTCTGGGTTTCCGGTTTGAAAGTTCGCTGTGTTTTCTGTTATGATCTTGACGTACCACGCATGCTCACAAATCGGATTCCCCCAGGGCCCCGAATCTTGCTGCTGGCCAAAAGATGGCGGGCTCTGGTTACGAGATTTGCCTTAAAGATACGCAGCTCTTGGAACAAGATTACACGTATACGCAAAAACGATTCGATCCAACAAGCAAGACTTCAGACTTCAATTAGAATGCAATAAGAAATCTTTTTTATCATGGTGGCTCGGTTTTTAATCGTAATAGTTAGTGTTTTTATTATATTATATTATACAAATTTATAAAAAATTATATACATATTATACAAATTTTTATCATTAGCATCATTTGTATTGTTATCATTTTAACATTGTGTTATTATTAGTTTTTATAGTTTTTATGTAGGGACTCTAAGGATAACAATTTTCGCGCGCATGCGCGAGATGGGTGCGCATGCGCCCTTCGAAAAGCAAGTGGACTTGACCCCATACCTCTTCGACCGTTCACACGAATACAACAAATCTACAGTTTGGAGACGTTTTCGAAACGAGCGTTTCGAGCTCATCTTCATGAAACTTTTGAATTTCTTAGGTCAAATTTTATAGTATTTTCATTCTCAGTAGTACGGGGGTAAAGCATCACGCTACGCCGTGACATAATGGTATCTTCATTTCTATTTCGCGCGAGTCAACCTGAGACGTTGACTTCTTATTTAACAAATCCATAAACAATTCATATGTTGTTGAATATTACTGATCCATAATTAAAAGTCATTATTCATTTGAGTATAGTGACATAGTTTCTTACACCGAAGACTCCAGTACCCCGTAGCTACCTTTTTTGTGGTGCTGTTGTTGCTAGGTAAGAGACACCCGTTTACTCGTTCTTGAAGTGTAAAACAACCCTTAAGGGGTGGGGTATCGATATAATCTTGTTTACAATTCATTCTTAGGCTACTCTGGCATTGTGAAGATTTTGAATTATGAAAAACAAACGACAAAGGGAAAACGCCAAAAAAGAAGCGTGGCTGCACCTTAGAGACGTGCCCTGGGGGAAAACATTGTGTTTTATTCAGAACATAAAGGGACATGATCACCGAAAACAACATTTTAACATCAATATTTTAGTATCACCAGTTTAACAAACAAAAATTGCTCAAACAAGTAAAGAATGCTTCCAATATTGAATGGTAAAAATTGAGGTCATTTCGATATAGAGTTGCAAAGATAGATATCGCGGGTTTTAATAGGAAATTTGACACGTTTGAAACGGGAGGCTTTTTCTAGCACGCACGCCAAATTAGCCAAATTAACTCGCTCAAATCTTCATCGAAATCCCGTGAAATTTATCAAGGGATTCCTTTAAACTAACTCTTCAATTTCAAAAACTATTCCCTAACAAGTCATTGGATCCTTGAATATTAATTCTTTATTTGAATGTGTTTAACAACTTAAATGAAATAGCTATACATAAATATTTATGAAAAAAATGTCTAAGAGGAAAAATTGAAAAGATGAGCACGGAAACCAGTTAAAGACCGTGTCCGATGGGTGTGACAATGTTATGATTGGTTTGTTGTGTTTGTCTAATACAGTAAGAAACTTTCAAAATAACACCATTAGTTTGTTGTTCGATGACATCGTATCACATAAATTAGATTTAGACCTAAGGATGGATCGAAATTCCACGAGATTTTAACGGATTGAGATTTTAACGGATTGAGTTCACTACTTTTACCGTTACCTCATTAGCATAGAGTTTTATGGGCTACAAAACTATTCTTCACGCCCATCGGTCACAGGACTCCAAATAACCAGAAAGTATCTCGAATCGTCATGGTCGTGATTTGATGCAGAGATACATTTGGATCGCTGTGCGTGGCTGCAGCGCGCACTTACTCGAATCTTCAGTAACTCGAACCTTAACTCGTTAACTCGTTATTGTGCCTTACATATCCACGAGTTGAAAATGGTTTAACAGTGGAACTCCGGTTAATCGAGTTTCAGTTACTTTGAGGGTTATTAATCCAACATATTATTGGGTGTTGGGCGTGACCTACGCACGGGAACAAACCCTCCACTCTGGTACGTTTTAAATTTATCATAAACACAGGCCTACTCTTTGACCTTATCTCGCCTTATCTCGCAGCTCCCAATTGGCACAATTTTTCCTTAGCCTTTCAATTGGACCATTCTCCCCTTATCTCGCCTTTCAATTGGACCATTTCCCCCTTATCTCGCCTTTCAATTGGACCATTTTCCCCTTATCTCGCCTTTCAATTGGACCATTCTCCCCTTATCTCGCCTTTCAATTGGACCATTTTCCCCTTATCTCGCCTTCCAATTGGACCATTCTCCCCTTATCTCGCCTTTCAATTGGACCATTTTCCCCTTATCTCGCTTTATTTCGCCTTTCAATTGGACCATTTTCCCCTTATCTCACCTTATCTCGCCTTTCAATTGGACCATTTTCCCCTTATCTCACCTTATCTCGCCTTTCAATTGGACCATTTTCCCCTTATCTCGCCTTCCAATTGGACCATTCTCCCCTTATCTCGCCTTTCAATTGGACCATTTTCCCCTTATCTCACCTTATCTCGCAGCTCCCAATTGGCACAATTTTTCCTTAGCCTTTCAATTGGACCATTCTCCCCTTATCTCGCCTTTCAATTGGACCATTTCCCCTTATCTCGCCTTTCAATTGGACCATTTTCCCCTTATCTCGCCTTTCAATTGGACCATTCTCCCCTTATCTCGCCTTTCAATTGGACCATTTTCCCTTTATCTCGCCTTCCAATTGGACCATTTTCCCCTTATCTCGCCTTTCAATTGGACCATTTTCCCATTTTCCGTAGGCAATCAGTCAAACTCGATGTACCGTGGAGCATTTATCGACAAAATATCGGTACAGTCTGAAACTGGGATCAGAGTAAAAATAGGCGTGTCCCGATTGTCACGTGATACTAACTCCGATCTCCCCAACTTTTGTACTGACATGTATTTCAGTCTATGGGTAGTATGTGTGTTATATTGGCTGCGCTATAGAAATCAAACTGTTTTTATATGAGAGGTTCAAAATTGGTTGGCATGGAAGCAAAATTACTGGGTCGATCCACCTTAATTTGAAGTGTTGTTATTGATATTTCAATTGACCTATTTCAATAGACAATTGATTTACTTTCACGTGTTCATGGCTTTAATAACTTACGTCCTTATTTTTCTCTACGCCAATTTACAAACCGCGGTTTGACTTCCATTACGCGACCTCAAAATCCAATGTTGGGCGATTGGTGATTTTACGCAAGAAAATTGTAATGTCAATTTTCTTGAACCAGAAAGTTAAACCTTCGAGGCAAGGAAACCAATGGATAGCTTAAACCATTTTGGTTGATTTTGCAATCAGTGTCGGCCCTCTGAAGTAGCCGAATCCAACGTTTTGGTTTGATTGACGGCTAAAAATCGCCAATCGCAACATTGAATTTTGAGGTCGCGTAGCAATGCATACAGTTGTAATCAATCCAGTGTCCAGGTCTGAGTGATTTCACGCAGGCTTTGAGAGGCTTTTGAACTAATAGGGACCAGCTAGGCTTTAAAGGGGCACTCGCACGTTTAATTTTTGTACCACCTGTCAAAAAATAAGTCTAATTCTAATCACTAAAATACATTTAGGTTTACCGGGAATAACCGAAATAAGAGTCCAGGTTTGTTAAATGACCTTTTAACTGTTAAATCAATACAAATCTATAGTGTTTTTATCCATTATCAAGTGGATGGAACTGGATTGCGATTTGAATTATTTGCTTGTCAGGCAAGGGTGCGAGTGCCCCTTTAAAATCAAATCAAATTTTCCACCATAAAATGTATACCAAACGTGCGCATGCGCCTGTCTTAACAGATTTGATCGACGGAAGCCAAAACGCAGTTTTTTTGGAAATTCGCGGAATTGCGAAAATCGTAGCAAAGGTTTAGTTGGGCTATTCGTTCGAAAACCATTATTGTCTCCGAAATACGTTTCATATTTCGAAATTTCATACTTCAATGTATTTAATTTAAGTTAATTTGTATTGATTGTGATGCACTTTCTATAAACGCTTGCAACGTGTCCATGGTACCAATGTTACTAGGCAAATAATTTATCCCTGCCAACTTCATACAAAATCGAAATTCCTAAAGCCCGGTGCATACTAGCGACATAACGAAATAAGGACGTTATGTTGCAAAAATGTGAAAATATTGGAAACAATCAATGTTTTCTATGGATCTTCACTAGATTACTTCACCAAAGCAATCTTATGTTATTTTTTGTCAACTTCAACTTCTTGAAGACCACTAAACTTTGTTCGCGTGGTATTTCTGAACCAGGCTTAAGGCTGGCACCAAAGTTGACTTCTGATTCAACATTTTGTGAATAATTTTTAATCAATTTCTTTCATGAACAAGCTTTCAGAACCCGATGTTTATCATTTTCTAAATCACTGAAAACGAACTTCGGTTAAAGTTGAATCGTGTTGAGTCAAGTTGATTGAAGAGGCCTCTTAGAGCACGGTATATTTTAAGAGACCCCTGCTCGCAAGGGAAACTTGAATTTTAAACAACATTAGTTTGCTTTTTATTGTTGTATTATTCAGGACATGTTTCTAGACTTCAAAAGAACAAACACTCTCAATCGCCAGAAGGCATCACGGCTCCACGGGGGGGACAAATTGGCCTACTAGTGTGATTTGACTAAAACAGAAGGCATCACGGATCCACGGGGGGGACAAATTGACCTACTAGTGTGATTTGACTAAAACAATTATTCCTCTCGCACTCTCGCACAATTATTCCTCTCGCCAGGGGTCCCGCAAAAGGACCCATTTCAATCAATCGTATTTTGCCAAATACCATAGAGAGGCCTGGGGCGAGTTCCGCGGGCTCCCTGTGGTAAGATCGATCCCATAATGCAAAGATCAAAATGGCAGACGGAAAGAGAATTTCATTGGTTGAATCCCTGTATGTTTTCACCAAAATATGCGTTTTGCCCAAATTCTTATCAGATGGAGATCTACACTGCCTTCTTCAGTTATGGTAAGTGATACCAAATTTGGTTTTGACTGTGTGAGAGCTCCAAAATCGACAGCTTTTAGTGTTTTCTTCTACGCAAAAGTACATACCTGCCAACTCTCCAGGTTTTCGCGGGAGTCTCCAGGTTTTTACCCTTGATCTCCCGGGAAAAAAGTGAAACTTTCCATGTATTTACTGTATGTCTCCCGGGTAAATTTCTCTTGGTATTTTCTCATACAGTTGTTGCATTTGAAACACAATCTCCAGGTTTTTGGAGCTTTCAGGGTTGGCAGGTATGAAAGTAGCTTCTGCACTTCATTTCTCCGTAACTCGTGAGAAAATTGTGACGTGAGGGCCGTGGTGAAACTGGTTGATCAAGTTTGTGCGCGAGCAAGAAAAATACCAATTTATCTGCTTTACTACAACTATTAAGATTGCCTTTGAGAATTCGCTGGGGGTCGTTTTATTTTCTATTGAAATTTGAGCAAATGTTGTGTTGGTCATTGAACCCAAAATAACCCGTGAAAGCGCAGGCTGTTTTCGAAGCCATTCTTGTAAAACCAGCCAAACCAATCAAGTACGTCCACGATCTGGACGAGGTTGTAACATTTGTGTGCAGAGGCCACTTCAGAACACAGAACATGGCCTCTGCTAGCAGGGAAGACTTATTGCTGTCAGAAGCCGCAACGAGTCCCAAGTTTAGTGCTGACAATCGCCATGCAGCGAATGCAGCGACATGTCGGTGTATCGTGTCCTCATAAAAACCACAACTAAAACTTCGGATTTTGCCACTTACCACTGTATGCATTGCTACGCGACCTTCAAAATTCACTGTTGCGATTGGCGATTTTACGCAAGAAAATTTTAATATCAATTTTCTTGAACAGAGAGTTAAACATTCTAGGCAAGGGAAGCCAAAGGATAGCTTAAAACCATTTTGGTTGATTTTGCAATCAATATCGATCCAGTAAAGCAGCCGAATCCAGCGTTTTGGTTTGATTGACGGCTAAAAATCGCCAATCGCCCATCGCAGCATTGAATTTTGAGGTCGCGTAGCAATGTATACAGTGGTAAATGTGCCAACTAGTCGCAAATTTCGACTTCAAGTTTTTTTTTTTCAAAGTCCTGAACTCCAACCATTTGTGAAGCCTGTGTTTTAGTTCTTGAGCTGTTTAATGACTGATGATAGTTCACCTTTGTTTACCCTAATGACTAGCTGTTGTGGAGCAGCTGCCCTCCATTCAAGCACTTGATTCACTCAACAGACTCGTGGCCTGAGTGTAAAAAAACCGTTTTGTTAACCAGTTAAAAAACACCTTGTCTTATGATCGTCTTTGACGACTGCATCAATCAACGTGTTTCCCTCCCTTGTTGGTGTTTTAAATCCTTTCTTTCAACGAGTGAAAATAAGTTTCCAATATCGCAGTTTATGAATATATAAGCTCAATATTTTGCAGGAAAGTAGTCCTTATAGCGAAAGGACAAAATTCCTTTTGACGAAATTTTGAGGATATGAACTTCAGATATAAGACCTAAACGAAGGGAGAAGTCCTACTTTGATCAACAAGTGAATATTTCTTGAATATGTTTTGCCAAGGTTTAAGTTCTCCCATTAAAACCTCATTGGTTTTACCAGCTTGTTACAGACTGGGCAAAAATTTGGTAAACTATGTTATGTAAGGTAAGGTGACTTGACTAAAACGTTTGAGAAATAAGTGCAGCCGAAAACAAAATTATTAAGAAAACAGATTATCAACAATTGTCAATTGATTTCAAGTGGAACTGGCCTGGTTGATTACAAATGTCCTGTCTGTTGTTTCATTATCTCCTTGACTTAATTCTTGTTTTGTTTTCTAATTAATAGAGCGGTTTTCATATGACTGTAGTAAGACCAATCACAATGTAATTACACCAATTCTGAATAAAACCTATAGGAGTAATTACAAAGTAATTACCAATTACTCACGACAGTCATCTGAAGTCCGCACTAACTAGGAGCAATGCGCTAATTAGAACCGCCTATAGCCAATAGCCTATTAATACAAGTCGAAGAGCTTGTCACTCCCCATGGAAGTACGCCCGTTACTTGGTTACCGCGCATGCGCATTTCATAGGCTGCTTGCCGCTGGCCAAAGATGACGGGCTCCGGGTACAAGATTGAGTCTTTAACCAGTTGTAAACCGCGATGCGTCATGGGAACAAATAGGTATACCAAAACAGAATTATGACACTGGTTTTCAGGATCAATAGCCATACCTATCACCCTGCATAATGCCAATGATTCTACAATACATCGCTCCTAAGAAATTTTGTACTGGGTAAACACGAAATTCGTTATTCTTAGTTTCTCCCATGGTGCATCGCGGGCTACAACGGACAGTTGTGACGGTACAACCTTTCCTGAAATAGGTGAATCAGTCACTGTCGTTAGCTATCCGGGGCGAGTCTTTCGGGCTCCCTGTGTACTTTTAAGAACCAGGGTTTCTGAGACAGACAAAATAGAGACCTTAAGTAGCGACGACGACAACGAGCACGACGACGACAACGACGACGTGTCACTGAACTCCGTCTACTCGTTTTTTCATATTTCTCAATATCCAGCACTACAGTCTTGCATTTAAACATTGATAGCAGCAAATTGACATCCAACTGCAATCACATCAAACAAAATTATTTCAAAATCTGTAGCAGCGCTCACGTTCTCATCAAACCGTAAAACCTAGTGGTTTTACGAGAGCAGTTGAAATGCATTTGATCTCATACATTGGCACGTGCGTGCATTATGCTCTTTAATCAAGTGTATTGTTCTCTGCCGTTGTCTTCCTCGTTGCCGTTGTCGCAGCTTAGGTCTCTACTATCAATGGCGAACGGATCAACATCTATGCTCCTTCCAGAAACTTTCATTTTTTTAACTGTTTGGCGAGTCACGTGACATGATATGACGTAAATGTGTACGTGACATGATGAAACATGAGCACATTAAGTGACGCGACGTGACATGATGTGGCTTGACATGACATGACGTAACGCGCAATGACATGACGAAACAAACACATGACGTGAGTTTCGTCACGTTACGGAGACGACGTGACGTGAAATGACACTGACGTGCAAAAACAAAACCGTTTGCTCTCTGCGGACACTTTAATATTAAAAGTTATAAATTATAAATCCAACATCGGAGATAAGATACAAACAGCATCACCACTAAGAAAATGCTTTTAAATAAATTTTTGTCTTTAAAACTCCAAATTTCTAAACCTCGAATAGAAGCATAATTGATAAATTCAAATAATAAACATTTCTATCTCTATAGTTCGAGAACACAATATACCTTGGCTTATATTAAGAGCTGAACGACCCACTTCCAATGCTAGTTCTTCAGCGTTACCAGTTCCTTTTTTGTTGTGACAAGTGATAAAAATATTCACGTAAATGTCGGCAACACCTCAATTGCACGGCTTATTGCATTCGACGCGTGAATATGTGCTCGCTTGTAACAATTGATCAAATTATGGTCACACTGAAAATTAGCCTCGTAGTGGGTCGTTCGACTCTCAATAACTGCGAGAAAAATCTTCGAAGAACATTTTTTATCATTTTGTGTTATAAGATGTATCACGCTGGTAACATGTTTTAACCCAAGTTTTCAAATCATGTCGATTTCTCGTTGACTCCTGGCACACTAGAGGACTAAACGCGGCTGACTTTTCCGCTGACTTTTGGAGCTCGAAACAGTGAACACAAGATCCTGTTTTGTTATCAACATCATACGATAGAAAGTGGATTTACTATTGTTAAATATTAAATCCAAGTAAGATACTTTTGTTAGTTTCTTTCTTCATTCGAATGGAAAAATAATTCCATATGAACTATGTACAGGTCAAAACCAAGGGCTCGATTTTCCAAAGTCTGGCGATGAATTTCTTTCCATAATTTCTGAGTGTTTTTGCCATCGGTGTTATTTCCATCTTCTTTCCTCGTGCATTATTGATTTTTTTTTATCTGCTCTGTCACGTGGGAACCCTGTGGTGATTTTCTAAGAATTCCGACGATCAGTTTCCTCATCGCGCATGTCAAACACTAGATTGTAATGCTGACGGCTTGCTGGCTCGCTCCGCGTTCTCCGACAACCAGTTCAACAGCGTAACCAGCTTCTGTGAGCGGAGACCTGGGTCCGAGCCAAGCCCTAATACGTCACCAACATTGACACGTGACCGGAAGTAATCCGTGAGTATCGTATCTGCCTCGGAAAGTTCCTCCGTTGTCCGTTTCTCGTATTCAGCCTTAAAGGCACCGATCTGCTGAATTAGGGTCCTCCCTGCGTCCATATGTGCCAAAAGGGTCTCTATTCCTTGTACCACATCATCTTGGCCCCAGTCGTTTAGGTCCTCTTCTGTGGTCATTTCCAAAAGTCGCGCTAGAGGGACAACATACGGTAGGCACACTCCTGGGAAGGGACTGGGAGCCCCTGAGGTTAAAAGACCCGCTAAGGGCTTGAGTGTGCTGTGAAACAGTATAGCGGCCGAGGAGTACTGGTGATGAAGGCACGACCATGTATGGTGGAGTCGGTTTACCTGTGGTAAAACAGAACCAGGCGTGAGTAAAACAGAACCAGGCGTGAGTAAAACAGAACCAGGCGTGAGTGAAACAGAACCAGGCGTTAGTGAAACAGAACCAGGCGTTAGTGAAACAGAACCAGGCGTGAGTGAAACAGAACCAGGCGTAAGTAAAACAGAACCAGGCGTGAGTGAAACAGAACCAGGCGTGAGTGAAACGGAACCAGGCGTGAGTGAAACAGAACCAGGCGTTAGTGAAACAGAACCAGGCGTGAGTGAAACAGAACCAGGCGTGAGTAAAACAGAACCAGGCGTGAGTTAAACAGAACCAGGCGTGAGTAAAACAGAACCAGGCGTGAGTGAAACGGAACCAGGCGTGAGTGAAACAGAACCAGGCGCGAGTGAAACAGAACCAGGCGTTAGTGAAACAGAACCAGGCGTGAGTAAAACAGAACCAGGCGTGAGTGAAACAGAACCAGGCGTGAGTGAAACAGAACCAGGCGTGAGTGAAACGGAACCAGGCGTGAGTGAAACAGAACCAGGCGTGAGTGAAACAGAACCAGGCGTGAGTGAAACAGAACCAGGCGTGAGTGAAACAGAACCAGGCGTGAGTGAAACAGAACCAGGCGTGAGTAAAACAGAACCAGGCGTTAGTGAAACAGAACCAGGCGTGAGTGAAACAGAACCAGGCGTGAGTAAAACAGAACCAGGCGTGAGTGAAACAGAACCAGGCGTGAGTAAAACAGAACCAGGCGTGAGTGAAACAGAATCAGGCGTGAGTGAAACAGAACCAGGCGTGAGTAAAACAGAACCAGGCGTGAGTGAAACAGAATCAGGCGTGAGTGAAACAGAACCAGGCGTGAGTGAAACAGAACCAGGCGTGAGTGAAACAGAACCAGGCGTGAGTGAAACGGAACCAGGCGTGAGTGAAACAGAACCAGGCGTGAGTGAAACAGAACCAGGCGTGAGTGAAACAGAACCAGGCGTGAGTGAAGACAGCCGGCTCTGTCTGTGTCATGTGTTTTTCTTTTTCATTGATTTTATGCATGAGATCGAGAATCTCTGACTTCCTGCAAAGAATTAGCCGTAAATTTTCGTAAATTATTAACGTAATTCTTGAGACCATTCAGTTGGTTTTAAAGGATTTTGCTGAGTTGATCCAAGATACAGACTGTTACCGCAAAACACCACTGTTACTGCAAGACTAATTAGAGCGCGCGTTATTGCGTCATAAATTACATAATTAGTAAGAATACACAGGGATCCTGAATTCAAGACACTCTTTTCTCCCTAAACTCCAACACTCATTCCGAAAAAAATGTTCGCTTGTTACTGAAAATCAGCGAGTACATCACATTTCAATACCTCATGATCCCTTTAAAAGAACGGTTGTAGTGGTGAAAATGTGAGCTCCCCACCCTCCCCACCCAAGCAAAATAATGATCACTCCCTTAGTTACCTGCGCTAGTGCAAGTCCGTCGATAATGGCCATAAAGGAGACCAGGTTACCAAGCTTGTCACTAAGTGCGTCCGCCAGCTCGATCAGCTTGGTGACGATTTGAGTCCGCGCTGCTAACTCGCCAGCGGCTAACACCAGTGCGCCTACCCAGTACGTTAGGTTAGAGTACCTAAACAGAAAGTTGTGTTATTCACAATCAAAGCAAAACTATATCAAACTCGTGGATATAATTTAACACTTATTTATTGGGACCGAGGAACAGTATGTTTTGTGGTCCCGAGACCACAGCAGTCGAGAAATTTAAAAATCTTCAAAACCTTACCTTTCTAGTAGCGCATTCCTGATATCTCTTCCGTGTGGCAGCACCATCATTTCGAGCCCCTCCGCACCCCCGTCAGGATCAACCTCCTCTTCCCCTTCCCCTCCCCCTTGGGGAGTGACCACACTACTTCGAGATCCACGCGTGTCATGTGACGTGCTAGCGTGACACAGTCGTACTCCAAAAACGGCCGTACAATCGCGTCACGCAACTTCTGTAAAACATTCAAGTAAATTTCGTGCCTGCTCGGCGGGGCTTTTGCCGTCTCGTGTGGCGTGACAGATTCGTTGGCATTTTTTGATACGTCACGCTCATGGTTCTTATTGTTACTTTCCTGACTTGCGTTACTGGTGTCTGTTGGCTGCGAAGCTTCGGAAATCACAGAATTACTAGCGCGTGGAAAATCGTAGTCCAATTCAGGATCTATTTCGTCACGCGAATTACATGACGGAAGTAACGTAGGGACGTCATAAGTTTCCTGAGGTATTCCCTCATGAGCCTTCAGCGCTTGCAGGGGTCCCGCCTCTTGTGAATTTTTCGGCCCTGTTTTGAATAAGGGGACACACGCTTGAGGGTCGTGGTAGGGATCGCTATACTACGAGGGCTGTCATAGGTTGTCTCAGGAGGACCCTCGCCCGAGTCCCTTTTTCGTGATAGCGAGGGCGCACTCATGTGGCTACTTAGTAAACGCGGCCTTTGCGGCGTCGGTTCAAAAGCTTCATCATCCAACACATTATCCATCGATTGTGCCTTAGGAGAGTGCATTCCATCCTCTCTATCCCCCGGAGGGGCAGCGTTTTGCTTCTCCTCGAAGCACATACTCGATGGGTTAGACCGCGAGTGCGGTCGAGGGTCGCGGTCTCGATTGCGATCTTTATTTATCGCGGCCGTCAAGTCGTCGCTGTCCGGATCTGGTTCAAAAACCTTTGACGGGACCCTCATGCTAAGCACCGGATCACTTCGTTTGCGCTCTGCGCGACCGCGGTTGGCGCGGTAAATGCGGGCGCTACCCGCAGTCGACATGCGTCCGCGAAAATCCTCCTCGTTCAATAACGCGCTTTCTTTACTAACCGCAATAGTCAGGACTGCTGGCGGCTTAATAGACACTGGCCGGCGCTCACTTATATAGAACTGAACCAGCGCAGGAATGTTCTCGAACGTATAATCAGAATCTTCGACTCTGTACTTGATGCGCGTTCCTTTGGAAGATTTCGACTTAGTGATCGCAAGATGCAGCGTCGTTGGTTCCTTGTTGCGCACCACTATAAAGCAAGTCCCAGGCATTGCTGGGTCCTCGCGAACCAAGAATTCGCCCGCGGTACGAAGCTGCATCTCAGCGTATTCAGCGGTTATTTTCCCATGATACCACGGGGCCTTCTCGAGCTGACGAGCCGCACTGTCGCCTTTGCGTTTTCTCTTTCGCAGGGTTAGAAAATCAGCGAATCTAAGAAAAAACAAAGATATACATGGTGAATTAAAAAATTCGTACGCGACCATCTTGGGAATAGAAAACGAGAGTGGTTCCTCATAGAGCTTCGACACAAGTTGTATTTATGGGTTGCCCGCCTGTCTTCATCACTTGAGGGGGGGGGGGGGGGGGGGGGGGATGTTTCATTTGCGCACGATAAACCCGAGTAGTAGCCAATAGCCTCACTTTCTTCAGATAAATAGATATTTAAGGCCTACTCTGGGACCTTATCTCGCCGCAAGTTTATGCGAGATAAAGCGAGATAAGGGGGAAATGGTTCAATTGAATGGCGAGATAAGGAAAGATAAGGCAAGATAAGGGGAAAATGGTCCAATTGAAAGGCGAGATAAGGGGAAAATGGTCCAATTGAAAGGCGAGATAAGGGGAAATGGTTCAATTGAAAGGCGAGATAAGGGGAAATGGTTCAATTTAAAGGCGAGATAAGGAAAGATAAGGCGAGATAAGGGGGGAATGGTCCAATTGAAAGGCGAGATAAGGGGTAAATGGGATCTAATTGAGGTCTATGCTCTCCTGCTAGAGCATTACGCTCTTAAGATGCTCCTCCCAGACTTGTCACTTCTAAATACAAGCTAAAAAACTATGGTCTTCGATCCTTTTCTGTACATGCCCCTTTTTTATGGAATGAATTGCCTCCCCATGTAAAAAAAACTCCGAAACGGTCCCCGTTTTTAAGTCTCGTCTTAAAACCCATCTTTCTACGAGTTATTTTTAGTAGCGGATAATTTGTAAAAAATTTAAGTATATGATTTGTAACCTTAAATACGTTGTAAATAATAGTTTGTAAATTAGTAGTTTGATTTTTATTTCTTACTTTTTAATGATTGTAATTTTTAACGATTTTAATTTCCAATGTAAAGCGCATAGAACGTGGCTATATGCGCTATATAAATGTTGTATTATTATTATTATTATTATTATTGTTATTATTATTATTATTATTAAATGGTCCAATTGAAAGGCGAGATAAGTAAAATTTGTGCCAATTAGGAGCTTCGAGATAAGTAGGCCTTATTTATGAATGAAGGAAGACGAAATCTCACGCTAGGGATCTTCTTACCGATGAATATCCAAGTTTACTTCAAGCGCTGCTTCTATCACGAACCTCCCCATTTTACGAAAAGTATGACTCTTCTTTTACTGTTCTTAGCTATGCAAGTCGAAACTAAACACTGTCACGCGTAGATGTTGTTGTAGTTCTATAACATGAATATTCTCAAAACTACGTCAATTCTGGTATAATTAAGACATTAATCAATCCATTTGCTCTGCGTGTTCCGTTGTAATGGATATGAAAATGACGACAGAAAGCGCTATGAAAAAGCTCCAAAAAACGTCATGCTCGCGTCTCTTCAAGGGAAGAAGCGCTGGAATCTACCTCTTCATGTACAGCCAAAAAATACTTTGTTGTAAGTAGTTGAAAAGAAAAATGAAATGTATGCACTTGTTTACCGCAAATTATCGTACGATATGTTGTTCAATGCGGTTTACAGATGTGGATCTCTAAATGTCTGATCTCTAGATGCGGACTGCGATTTATACAATCATGAGTGGTTGATATTGAGCCTTGCAATTTGGCAAGTCACGTAGCGTTTCGATCCTGGAGATATACAACTATTTCAAGAAACGTTGTCGGTAAAGCGTTCAAGCGAATGCGCCCAGACCGCTAGGGAATATGGGTAAACACCTAAAAAAAGTATAGAAATGTTTGTGGATATCTCAAAGCATACATTTAGTACCTTATTCTTGATTCTTTTTCTTATTCTCTCAACGTTTTTCACCACTTTCCGTGTAGTGTGGTCACGTTTGCTACGACATCCTTTATTAAATTAGCTGTAAACTGTGACGTCATCTATGCACTATACAAGCTTCGTTTACTGAACAAAATCCGCGCAACCCATTTGTTAAAATTGATCACGTGGAATTCGGTTACCTAGCGACATCACAGCGTGCGAGTGCGTTATTGACAGCAATAACGCATAAAAACTGTGCAGTGACAAAATGACATCGAGCGCATCCACGAACACGTCAACATTTTCAGAAGTCGAAGACCGCGAAATCAGTTCAATATTTCACGACTACGAAAAGGCGGGCAAGCTAAGTGGAGTGTTTCTATTTTCAATCAGCCGGAAAACAGTGCATAACGACTGGGAAACCATTTCTATACTATTGCATTGTTGCATGCAATGTGAACTCGGATGGTATTTGCAAAGATCATTTTACTTCAAGCGCGTACGTGCATTGTAAACAAAACACTAAAAAAAAACTCTAACCCATCAGTTACGCACTGCAGGGGCGAAGCTAGGGGGTCCTGGGGTGCCTTTCACCCCTTTTTAGAGGAAAAGTACAGTAAACTAACATAAAAATCGGCATATCAAGAAAGTGCTGTCGTTTTATGGCAAATCCGCGCGGGTTGCCTGTGGTGTTCAAAACGTGACTCAGTCCCCTTGGCGGGGGGTAAAAACAAAATGGCGACCAAGAGAAGGATGTTTCTCGAGTATCTACAAGTTTTGGTCAATTTTCCTGCTTTTCTCGCTAAGATATGAGTAAAGTACTTACAGACCTTCCAAATAAGGTAAGGGGGATTTCCTAATAAGGAAGTTTTGCAACGTCGGCAAAACGACAGCTTTTGGCGAAATTTTCTTGAGATGTAAGCTGGAAAAGGGCACCATTGGTGACCCCCGCTTTCTCAAATCCTGGCTACGCCCCTGTATTGCGCATAACAAATGAGAGCACGCGATTAAACCTGTGACGTCATCGATGCACTATATTCTCGTAACGCACAGCGCGTAAAGCCCGGGAAATACGAGGCACAAAATTCATCAACTTGTCGCGCAACGTTGTTGCGCTGCAAGTCTTCTATTTTTTGCTTGTTTTTCATCAAATTCACAACATTTTGTTTTGATCACACATGCGAGCCCAAGGCGGATTTTGCCCCTTAGTACCTCATTTCTATGACTAATCAACTTGAATTGTAGGCAAAATGTTGCGCGATAAGTTCTGGGTTTGAAGAAGAACGAGTAACAAAGGCAGAATGTGTGGCTCAAAGTAGACCCGCGCTCTACTTCGCGCAACAAGATTTTCCAACTTGAAACTGAATTGCTTTTGTTGCATGACAAGTTGCGGCACGAGTGAAAAACGCGCAACACCGATCCAAAACATGCAACGCAAACAACGCAACAATGTTGCGCGACAAGTTGATGGATTTTGTGTCTCGCACTTTCCCGGCTTAACCAATCAGAGCACACCAATTATTGTTGTCATTATCTATGTTTTATTTTGACACCTACCGTTTGAATCCGGACGGTATGGGTGGACGGGTTTTCGTCTCGTTCTTCACACGTCCTGGGAAGGAGCGGCTATGTTTCCCACCTTTTTTATTTGACATTATGTTTGTCTGACGAGAGAAAAATATTGCGCTTAGCCAAAGGTGTCTTGTCAAGTCTCTTTTAAGGCTTTATAACAAACATTTTTTGCATCAATCTTTCTTGTTCTTTTTAACAAAACCTTAATTAAGATGGTCAATTAAACTCATGAGTCCTGAGAACAAGAAAATAAGAAAGCCTTTTTCGAAATAGATTGTTTTGGAGCCTATTACCTAGGAGCGTCCATCTTGGGGTAGGAAGGTCAGTGAATTGGAAAATGAAGCTCCCCTCTCCCCCACCCCAACCAAATTTATTTGGGGGCCCCCTGGTTCCGCGGCCCATATGAAAGGCAAATAGGTACACACACAAAACATGGACATGATAAATAGTCATCACTTATCACCCTGCTCATGCCAAATGATTCTACAATACATCCCTCGCAAGAACTTATTTTGTATTGGGAAATTTTCTAAAATTTTCGTTCTTAGTTTCTCCCATGACGCACCGCGGGCTTTCTGAGCTGTAGAATCTGGCCTTTTGTGTCTGAATCGAGGTTAGGTGAGCCGTAGATGAATCCGACGCCTCCAGACCTCCAGACCACCCGGTAAACCACGACAAAACCTCATGGGGCCTTATACCCCATACTAGACCCATTCAGGAATACTTTCTGTACGAATTACTTCATGCCACGAGGACAAACAAAGCGCTTTTCTTTTGCGTACACAAAACTGTTTACTGTTTGAGAAACCTTCGTGACAGCGTGACGGAGTGTGACATAAGTCAACAGATAATATTGTCAGAGTATGTGAAGATTAAGGCCTAAATTCCCCAGCAAAGGCTCTTGAATATATCGAGATTAATTTGAAAAGATAACCCGTGGTAGCAAATCAAGAAATTAAGGCTGTGGAATTGACAGAAACGAACTGCAAGGCCCTCGGGCAGTGGTCAAAGTCAACAATGCAGTACACCTTTTGTCTGCGCTAAAAATACAGCTCTGGGATGAATCGTGACATTCAATATCTCGAAATACCTGATAAAAATACCGCGCTAACACGACCCACTTGCGCTTTCATCTTTATCCAATGAGATTAAGCTCCCTGGGAACATGTTCCTCTCTGAAAGCCGAAAATCCCAAAAATCGCGGACTCGGCGAATGTTCAGTCGATCATTAACTTCTGTCTAAATAAATACTTACTTGACACTCGTCTGACTATACGAATAAATTTGCAAAATCACGGCAAATGGGGCAAGTGCCACCTCAAAATTCTCCCACAAAAATTAAAAATAGAATTTAGAAAATAATTCGCAGTGTTCTGAGCTTTGACACGATGGAAATGTTCAGGTTTGAGGAATTTTTCGCCCGGATATTGCACATAAATTCGCGATTCTTAGAGGTTTGTTGAAAGACATGACATATTTAGGGTATGAACAGCCGTATTTTAGTGCATTAAGTGAGCTATGTTTTGATAAACTCTCGAAGGGTATTCAGTAATCTAAAATGCTCTAAATTGAATGAGTAAATGAGAAGTTTATTTGAAAAGAAGCGCGCGCGAACTAGCAATTCGGTCATCACTGAAATTGCCACTGAACGCAGCAAGTGTTATTTTTCTGCCGGCGATTTCGCGCGTATCCGGGAAAACTTTAAGAACTTAAAACTCTCAAAACAGCTATGTTATCTAGTCTTGTTCTCTGAAATCATGGAACTGTATATATAAAGAAGCCATGATTGGAGCTAGTTGGGGAATTTGACAGCGTAATACATCGACCAGCCTACTGAATTGAACCTTGATGAACTTCATCTTCGAATGACAAATTAAACTTTCCTCTCGACAATATTACTTACCTTACAAACACAACATTATATTTCGGAATCCGTCTTTGCAAAGTCACTGCCACTACTCAAGCTCGTGGTATGATAATTCAAGATTGTTTGTGTGAGCTAATGCTGAGTGAATTATACGTTTTACAAATCCACAATAGCACACAGCGCTTTATGATTATGCGGTATTGTTGTATAGCTATGTAACACAATACCTCTAAACCACATCCCATCATGACGTCACCAAAAAGCCTGAATCATCGGGCGCCCAGACACCGTAGTCAATAAGTCTGAAGTCGGTTTTATAGAATCCTTTTATTTGAATTTGATTTACAAGATTTAGGTGATATCCTTTAGTGAAAGAGTAGGACCGCTGGCGATTACAAGACTGTAGGAATCTCATATTTTGTCTGGTGTTTTCGAAAGCCATTTACCAGTTTCTGCAGTTTGCAGCCGCTTTGTCATTCCGAAGAAGCAGGAAAAGAAGAGATCATTGAGAGGGCAATGCTATTTCTATTTGCAGATATTGGCATTTATGGTGACATTTCCATTTTATTTCCATTGGTTGCTTAATATTTGTTTCTTTTATTTCGTTATTTTTTTACCCGCCTTCTGAAGAGAAATCGTGACCTTTCTGACAACTGCTTCATCCCTGTTACTAAGGGGCCGACCATTTAACTTTTGAGGGGGGGGGGGGCTTTTTTGAAAAAAATATCTTGCACGGCCCGAAGGGCCGAAAAAAATTTCCTGCACAGCAAAATGGTGACTAAAACCCTTCTTTTTTATTGGAAAAAAATTCTCACCGCTTAACAGAGGTAGAAAAAAAAATCTTGCACCGACAAAAAAGCCCCCCCCCCCCCCCCCTCAAAAGTTAAATGGTCGGCCCCTAATAAAATCACTTTCGCTTTTTCATCGCGCGAGGCGTAAAAACCATGTAAAAACCATCGACGAGAACTGTTCATTTTCGTGAAGATGTGATCGACATTATCAATGACAATAATCGGCTAGAGTGTTCCCTTCTCAAACCCTCAGGCTGATTCATCTGACAAATGAACAATTTCGTTATAGTTAGAAAAACACTAATTTCCTGTATTGGGGTTAATATGTGGCGCGGCTTTTCCGCGTGTCGGGGAATCGAAAGCGACGTAAAATGAGAAGGTATTATCACTAACACCCACCTATCCTGCATTCCATTGGTTTCTGCTTCTCTTCTGCGGATAATCTATTGCGGGATTCATTTTAGAGTGATAAGAGGAAGTACCGTCTTTTGGGGGCTCATTTCGATGTCTATCTTGTCACGAATGTCAGAGAGATGGCACGGCGAGAGCTAGCTAGTCGCAAACCCTTGTGCCAAGGGAAAAGGCTAAGATAATAAAATACTTCAATGGACGATTCCAGATCGCAGGCGCGCGCTGCATGTCGGTAGATGTGGGATACGGCTTGGGCATTTCTGAATAAAAAAAGAGCGCGCGTTTATTGCTGGAATCGTCCATTCTGAAGGGCTCTCTAGATGAACAATGAATATTGTTAATCCCTTGTTGTGAATTTAAAAGATCGTTACTATTTGGAGATTATGGGGTGGATGGGGAATGGCCGTATCCGGATCACCCAGACATCCCAGACAAAACGAGGCGAATAAGAAGAACTACTGCAGTACACATCAGAGGCACACTTTCGGTATTTTCGGTAAAATCAGAAACATTAAGTGAGTTGAAACGTGTAACAAACATACATTACTTTAGTGCCAAGCTGCGGAATATTCGCAGAAAAAACAATTGAACAGATTTTGAAAATAATGTTGTTGCAAGACTTCAAGATGTTAAATGTTAGTATATATTATCACTTTCCACTGTTGCTCTACTTTATATGAGCGAAAAGTGAAATAGTATGAAGAGAAAACCTACTTGAATTAGCAGTCGAGAGTTCATTATTGACCAAATATGGTCATAAATTCATCTCGAATAATCCACAGCTTGGTTTGCCGTTACATGTTTCAACTAAGTTATATGTTTCTGGTAAATATAATAATAATAATAATAATTATTAACCTTATATCCTAATACAGGTATATCGGTATAATCAACTGCAAAATATATATGAATATAAAACGAAAATTACAAAACAAATCAAGTCTATTAAGACAAATCTATATAATGTTTGTGTTCTCAGATAATAATTTTTCTACAATACACATTATATCACTAAGGAATTTAGAAGAATATATGTTCAGTGCTGCTAGAAGTATCACAACTTTTGTCCGACGATGATTCTCTGTACTTTGTCTCCTGTGGGATTTTCGAACTAAAAAAAAAAGCATGAATTTTGGCAAAATCTTCAGTTGAAATAAACCTAATTCAATGTTGTTTGTGTTTGTTTGTCGTTGGTTGCCCCTAAGATCGTCGTAATCTTGGCGGCAATCTTAGGAGATCTTGGGCGATCTTGTGATTTTTTCTATATTTCATGTTGCGATCTTTTGGGGCGATAGGCGATCTTAGGGCTCGGAGTAGGCCTTGGTTGAAACCACGCGGCGCAATGTTTGGCGATCATAGGACCCGCGGCGTAGGCCTCGTGTATATGCAGAGAAACTCGCTCGAGAAACTAGAGAAGCGCTTGTAAACCATCCGCCAGGGTTCCAAGATGACCACCATCTGCTGTGAAAGCTTGTTAGCTATGTGTCGTTTAGTCATAAGATTAACTCGATGATAGAATTATGAATCGGGCTATAGACTTTTATAATGATCTCGCCCAGCAAGTAGATATGTTGTGATCAAATAATCGCACAGTTTGAGCAAACATGAAGGGAATTCACAGCAACGAGCTGATTTGTACCGTTCATATCGTGACATAGTTCTACCCTCCTTAAACTGATTGTAGTCCCTTCTTTGGCGAACGTCCGTAAATCGAGAGAAATTGTAGTTTGTTTGCGCGCTCGAGACTAGTTCGCGGCGAGCGTCGGCGAGACTCCCACCGTGGCCAGTCTCTCTACTACGGACTTTCTCTCGATTTACGGCCAAAGAAGGAGACTGCAAGCAGTCTATGCCCTCTTATGTTTCACATCTTTCGAATAAGACACAGTTTCGTAGTGCTTGGAGTTCTACCGATTGTGTACTTTATTTGTGTCACCCAGATCCCGCTTATTTTTGGAGTCATAATTTTTTATCCCAGAGCCCAATTTGTTACCTTTTAATTAAGCAATAAAAGTACTTTCCGCGTGCTCTCTGGTTTCTTACAAACACGAGGGGGATGTTGGGAGAACTGATCAAAACTTGAGTTTTATCCAGTTCGACCAACATTCCCCGAGTGTTTGTAAGAAACCAGAGAGCACGCAGAAAGTATTTTTATTGCTTTTAGAAAATAACATACACACACGCGCGACAGCGTTGCGTGACAATCGTGTTTCTCAGGTCTCTTACAAACACGCTTTTTAACCAATCAGAATGCGCACATTCACAATACAACATAGGTGTTATTTTCTAATCATTTTTATGATAGTTTTTTATTCCAATTTTCATTACAAATTTTGATCTCTGATCCGGACCTGAAACAACTATTGATCACCACTTCTACCTTTTGATCCCTGAGCCCGCTCCGCTCTGAGCCCTGATAACACCATATCTTCGGCTTTGTGATCGTCCATTGAGTTCATATACCAGTATTATCAGATGCTTCGTGATGCTAAGCCATACATTTTTAAGAGCCACGCCATTGCATTGTTTTCATAGCTCAATCAGCTCGATCCCATTTCGAGCTGTAATTTATTGTATTTTGGGGGCTTCACGAGGTACGCAACGCATGCGCACCGGCATGGGTTACGCGTCTGCCTGTTACGAGCCTGAGATGAAAACTGTGGATGTGCAGACTCGTACCCAGTCGTTAATTGTGTTTCTTTTCGATTTTTTCGCTTTTGCGTTACTGGCTGTTGCCGATATTGCGTTGACCGTGATGCACCGCGCACCTTGAAAAAACCTCGACCTGACCGTGATGCACCGCGCGCTGCTAGAAAAAAACAACATGGCGACTGGGTACGAGTCTGGTGGATGTGGAAGAACTACTGAGGAGACTGGTCCTGTGGTACAAACCTCAGTCAGGAGTCTCGAGAAACTGGAGAAGCACTATGCTAAGACGATTTTTGGGTGCGTCATTTGGTGAATTCCTTCTGCTGTGGCCCTATGCACTTATTGGCTGATTGCATTTTTAATCCGCACCGGGGGCTTGAGGATGGAAAATTTTCCAGGGGGGTTGTTTTGGACTCTGGAAATTCCACGGGAGGGGGTGTGTCTGGAGACTGGAAATTCCAGGGGGGAGGGGTAAAAAGGTGACTTTCCAGGGACATTTTATCCAAAAATAGATTTTCCAGGGGTATTTTGCCAGAAAACATGGAAATTCCAGGGGAGGGGGTCCGTTATGAGGTTGGAAATTCCAGGGGAGGGGTCTGTTTCATGAGTGGAAATTCCAGGGGAGGGGGTCTTTTTAAGGGAGGTCCTCAACCCCCCGGTGCGGTTTAAAAAATGCAATCAGCCATTTCCGGCCATGTGTATCATGGAAAAACTGGGTGCACGACCACTCATTAACATCTCTCTCTATTTCTTGTAGAACGAGTAGAGGAAGAGGAAGAAAGAAAATGATCTTTCATATTATTCGAATAAGTGGCCGGGTAGTCTGAAGTCTAGGGAAAAGTTACTCCGGCCTCTCCAGGTCCGTAATGACGGGGACTCCCTATATTTGAATGCTAGGGGTGACCGTCGTATTTTTTAGGGGTTGAAATCGGCGATCTGGTATTTTTTAGGGGTTCGAAAATAAAAAACGGTATAGTAGGAAAAATAGGTATTTTTAGGGGGTCTCACGCAAATAAGGTTGTGTTTTTGAAATTCGAGAGGATACATTTGATGTATATTTAATAAACGGCCGGAATAAATTTAATCTGTCAAAATTGTTGGTATTTTTTAGGGTATTTTCAGACTGAGGGGTATTTTTTAGGGTGGAAATTTTTTCCGACCAGGTATTTTTTAGGGTCAAAATTCGAGTTTCCTGACGGTCACCCCTAGCATTTTAACCCTAGAGTCCCCCCCCCCCCCGCTATCGAATCACACTCTGAGCCATGAGTTGACTTGCTCCAGAATTTGATAACAGGGCTTTCCAGTCATGAAAATAAGAGAAGCATTCCATACACGCATACATGGGTCATGTAGAAGCTATCGAAAGACCTAACCCTATAGGATTGCTACACCACAGTGAAAACAATGGAAACACAAGAATAGAACGAGAATATAATAGAACAATGAGGTGTAGCAAGCCAATAGCGTTAGACTATCTTACGAGCAGCTGCTACATAACTGGACCAGATTTTACTTTTTCACTTCTTTAGGTTTTACTCAGAATTCGTGTAAGCACTTTGCGTTTAGTTCCCGCTTCCTTGAATTTTAAAAATATATTTCTTCCCGTGAAATATTTCTAAATGCAATATGACTCATATTCTTTCTAAATGCAATGGTGCCTATTTCCGACCACAAACAAAAGACCGGCGGGCACTCGTGCGGCCCGCGTAGGTTCATCCTGTCTATGGATTTTGCATTTCTTCCGCGCGCTACTTCCTTCCCTCTGTCATTCACGTCTGTCTTGTTAAGTATCAATCGAGAAAAGTTCATTCGTTTTAAATATAATGCATGCTCTGATTGGCTAACCTATGCTCTATTTCACCGATAAAGTAATCATAAAACCATTAGGGCAGGCGAAATAGAGCACTTGTGATGTTCAGAGAGACAGATACGCGATCGTTTTATAACGTTATCATGTCTCCCAACATCATGCGTGCACTATTTCGCCTATAAGTCATACAAAGTTGCACTCTAATGCTCAAGAAATGGCCGCTGTCCCCTGCTTCTATTTTTGAAATACATACCGAACAGCCACCTTTAAATTCCTTTATTGTGTCGCTGCATCATACTGCCCTGAAGCGAGGCACAGCGCGGCTTGCCAGGCCAAAAGCTATCGAACTCTTGATGATTCCCTGGAGCGAGGGACGGTATGAAAACCTCATTTTTGGACCTCGGAAAACAGGTATTCATGCCCCGATTTTGTTGATAATCCCCCAAGGATATAGCTGAAAACAGAGTCCATAAAAGAACACTGAATTCTCCAAAAGCAGTAGCCTGCGTAGCGGCTCTAAAACGGGAGTCGGGGCGAGCGAAAACCGGAAATAGCGCGGGCCGCAATGGGTTTAAAGGCAGTCTTGCGGTTAGTTGCGGTTCGTAGTCGATGCACCATTTCCTGTTTATAAGATACGCATTACTTCCGCACTTACGATATTATGAATTGATTATAGCCTGGGGCTCACAGCTTACACTAAATATTCGTCACTTTGAACCCGAACTAGAGGCGTTCCATCACAAGCATAATTATATTCTGTGTATTCAGTATAATTCTGTGTACATTACGACATTACAATTTGAATGATACCACATCATAATTGTACAAATGTATAATAATAATATAACAATTTCTATATCATAGTTCTAGATATAATTTCCTATAATTTGATCGAATCGTTATACTGGAATAAGTTCCCATTGAATACAATATATCAATCACTATATTTTCCTATATAAAATTGCGTATTATTATATTTTGAAAAAAAATATTTCGTTTGTCCATGGCAATGAAATCATAATTCTTGGGTATTTGCCATAAACTAAAACAGAATATTCTCGCCGAATTACAACGAAGCCAAAACATCAACCGTTCAAACGAACACAGTCGTCAATGTGTAATCTGAAGAGTCAAGTGAGGATATATAGTTTTATGAACTACTGGACAAAAGCTGCGAAATTAACTGGCCCGCCAAAACTGGCAGGGCATAACTCGGTCGCCAAAACAAGTTAACCAAACTAGCTCGCCAAAATTTGGTTCCCAGAATTAGTTCAATAAAACTAGTTCGCCAAAACTGGCTTCCTAGAACTAGATCAGCAAAACTAACTCCCTAAAACTGGCTTCCTAGAGCTAAATCAACAAGACTATTTGGCCAAAACTGGCTTCGCAGAACGTGCTTAATAAACTAGCTCGCCAAAACGGGCTTCCCAAAACTAGCTCGGCAGAAACTAGTTCGCTAAAACTAGCTCGCCAAAACGGGCTTCCCAGAACTAGCTCAACAGAAACTAGTTCGCTAAAACTGGCTTCCTAGAACTTGACTCAACAAAACTAGTTCGCCAAAACTAGCTCTCCAACTGGCTTGCCAAAACGGGATTCCCAGAAAACTAGCTCAACAAAACTAGTTCGCTAAAACTGGCTCGCCAAAACAGGCTTTCTAGAATTAACTCAACAAAACCACTTTGCAAAAACTAGTTCATCAAAGCCTGCTCGCCCAGAAAACCTGAGTAAACTGACATGCTATACACCGGTCCCCTGACCTGTGTCCTATGCCAGAACGCCCCTAAAAGCCTCCACAATGGCCCGTTTTGCAAACATTTCCTACACGTCCCGTCACGAAGGACATTTCGTATGGTTGAAGAAACCGTGACAATATCATTTGCCATAAATCAACTGATTCTAAAGCCCTGTGAATGGCAGATTAAGGCGATCCCTAGAGAAGGCTAACATTTTGTTTAATACTTCGACTAATACGAAACGAACGACGCACTAGACTAGTAATCACCCTTATCCATATATAACGGCTGATTTACACGCTGCAATTTGCCGGACTGATTTCTTGTAAGCTTCGTTCTGTGTCGGCCCGACTCTGAAGAATGTGTGACAACCCAACAGACCTTTTCGTGACGGGCACGTAGCCTCCCCCACTACAACTCTGTAGCGATGGGCTTCCTGTGCCGAGATTGTGAATGACTTTGGGGAGGGACTGGTGATGTTGCCCGCCCGCTCCCACTTTCCTCTCTTTTTCTTCAGAGATGCCTACGGGTGAGGAAAAACGGGCCCGATTGTTTTCCGGTCGAATCAAATAATTCGCGGCTCAAAAAATAATCAGCCCGACAAATTACGTGTGTAAATCACCCATAACAACGCCCTTAAAGTAAAGAGCCTGTGCCAGCCACCATTTTGACAGCATCATAGCAACATACCAAGTCGGAGAAAGCATCCATTTCCATCGGCTGATTAAGAGAATATAGAGAATTGTCCTCGATAATTGAATTTGGTAAATCAAGTCTGAAACTTTGTTTTTATATGGTGATTTAGAGATTTCTACTTCTACTATCGAACGAAAACAATAACAAGAGAGTGTGGCGAGGTAAAACGAGCAGGAGAAACGCTCAACTTGTCGTGCAACATGTTGCAAAACGAGTTGAAAGAGCGATGATGCGCGTTTTACCACCCGACCCAGCAACTTGTCTCGCAACACATTTTCGCAACGATTTTCTTGACAAATCGTCCCCCCTCAAAGTTCAAATGGTCGACCCCCTTAGTAAATTCGTAGCATTACTGCGAGTTTCATAATTCTGCGAACTCTCACTTCACATTCCCAACGCCAAACTGCGTTTTGGCTTCCGTCAATCAAACCTTTTAAGAAGGCGCATGGATTTCGCCTGAAAATCACCCAGAGCTGTTCACTCGTTTGATTGACGGAAGCCAAACCGCGGTTTGCAAGTTGGTGTAGAGTTCGCAAAATTATGGAAATTGCGTTAATAGAAATAATTGTGGTTTACTATTATTGTGATTAGTCTAGCAATTGTATATATGCCGTCGGTACGTAGCCTTCATTTTCTCCTTTAAACACTTTCGTCCATCCACTGTCGTCCGTGTCCGTCTCTATGACAACCAGCTCATCACCCTCTGTAACTGCTATCTCACCATCGTTTGATCCTAAAAAAATCATTTTATTAGACAATTTAGCGCGGCACACGCATATAACATACTAACAATATTCACTTAATGACTGCTCCCGAGGGAAACAGCGGGTTTTTTTTCCCGAGGTCTCGGGGAAACATCGAGATTCGAGGACAACAAAACTCGCTGTTTCCCGAGGGTGCAGTCATTCAGTCTTTTATTATATAGCAAAAAGAAAAAACACGGTAAAAATAATAATGTTTTTATTTTTCCGCTCTAGCGATGTAGCCCGCGCGTGCTACATTGAGTTTGCACTTTACCACGTGAGCATGACAGAACCAATCAGAGCGCGCGCTTAATTGATCGAATAAACACGAGCTATATAATAATTTGCATTGTGTCTGTGCGGGGTACGTGTGTGCGAGATCACGGGCGTGCTTTTCCGTATCGAAAATGACAGCGTGAGAAACGCTAGAATATGGATTGTAGCACGCAGGGTTCACACGGTCCTGGAAAGTCCTAGAATTCTGAAAAAGCCATTCAATGCCTTGAAAACTCCTGGAATTTTAAAAAAATATGCTTAAGGTCACGCAGGGTTCACACGGTCCTGGAAAGTCCTAGAATTCTGAAAAAGCCATTCAATGCCTTGAAAACTCCTGGAATTTTAAAAAAATATGCTTAAGGTCATTGAAAAATCCTTGAATTTAACATTGACTCTGATGATCAGATTCTTGACTTCAAATATCTAGACATGTTCAGTATGTTCTGTTTCAACACTCGTCATCATTTTGGCAGTTTTAATAAATCCTACTCCCAGTTTTTATGTTTCTCGTTTTTTGAGTGCTTGATTTTTTATTTTAGTCCTGGAAAAGTCATGTGATTTCATCGGTGCTTTCTTGTGGGAACCCCAACAGGCACTCAAACATAGAACGTCTTTGTTTCCGCACATCAATATTAATGAATTTTCTCGTGCATTACAAGAAAACAAGAGACATTGTTTCGTATGAGTGCCAGTTGGGAAAACAGACCTAGCAAAACCACAGGGCCCCCGCTCAAGTGTAGAATGTTCTTTGTTTCCACACATCAATATTAATGACTTTTCTCGTGCATTACAAGAAAACAAAAGACATTGTTTCGCATGAGTGCCAGTTGGGAAACAGGCCAAGCAAAACCACAGGGTCCCCACTCAAGCGGAAAAGGTCTATTAGTGACTCAGCCTTGCAAACAAGGTAAGGACCTGGGTGGCTCAGCTGGTTTTAGTGGTGCCGATAACGAACAAGCAAATAGGTCAATGAGTTCAAAATGCGCACGCCGACACCACCACGTTTGCTGTAACAGAAAATCAATCCGTTTCGTGCTTCAACTTACCAGGGAATGCATAAAGTACTCTGCACCGTAACTCATCTTCATCAAAGTCCTCGATATCCCCCTCCTCCATGGGGGGTACTAGCAAACTCGGCGCTGGGGGAGGGGTCGCGGGGCGCGGTGCAGCAGTCGCGGCGTCACTTGTAGCTACAGGGGGAGGCTTCGGTACGGACGGCTGGGAATACTTGGGCGGAGGGTGAGGTACCGGTTTGTCTTCCAGGGCTGCCAGGTATGACTGTAGGAAGATCATTCGACATTTTACAACCAGAATTGTATGACGACCTCCTTTTTTAAAGTGTGAGTCATTTTGGAATATACTATCCTGTCACTCAAAACCTCTTGAGCCAATCAGATTCTTGCCCTGTTTCGCTTAAAAAAGGGTCTCCTGTGTCGCATAAAAAGGGACTCCTCATCGTGAGTTAACTCAAAGCGGTCGAAATTAAACGACCGCTAGACAAGGAGAGGTTGGAGGACTTAACGGGCTGCATAAGATGGCGCATATTGGCGCCTCGCAGCTTACACGAGGGCTATTTTACAGTACATATATGCCTCCGAGAGTCACGCCATTGCACTGAGAGACAATCCTCTACTCTCACGAAGAATGCAATCGGTTGGCTTCAACCGCGACATTCAGAGGTAAGCCATTCGAGTGCACTAGGCGAAACAGGCAAGGATCTTACTGGCTCAAAAGGTTCGAGTTGGGAAACAGCGTCTTTTTTCGATCGTTTTTTAAAGAATGAAATTAGGAAGGCATAGGGACTGATGAGTATGGCACGAGCGCGCAATGGTTACCCCACAACTCTTTGCGCGCCCTCATCTGAAAACCCATGACTCTTTGCGCGCCCTCAAAAACCTATCTCATAACTCTGCGCGCCCTCGAAACCTATCCTATAACTCCTTGTGCACTCGCCAAACCTATCCCATAATTCTTTGCACGCTCTCAAAACCTGTCTCAACTCTGCGCGCCATCAAACCTATACCACGACTCTTTGCACGCCCTCAAAACCTGTCTCGCAACTCTGCACGCCATCGGACCCTATCCCATAACTCTTTGCGCGCCCTACAAACCTGTCTCATAACTCTGCGCGCCATCAGAGCCTATGCCATACTTCTTTGCGCGCCATCGGACCCTATCCGATAACTCTTTGCGCTCCCTCCAAACATGTCTCATAATTTTTTGAGGGCCCTCAAAACCCATCCTATAACTCTTTGCGCGCTCTCAAAACCTATCTCATAACTCTGCGCGCGATCAAGACCTATCCCATAACTCTTTGCACGCCCTCAAAACCTATCTCATAACTCTGCGCGCGAACAAAACCTATCCCATAACTCTTTGCACGCCCTCAAAATCTGTTTCGTGACTCAGCGCGCCATCCGAACATATACCATAACTCACTGCGGGCCCTCAAAACCTGTCCCATAAACCTTTCCGTATCAAAAAGCATCTAACATAAGCGTTAAGTCCACAGGTCTCGTACCTGATATTTGAACAGCTCTTCTCCTATTGTGTCGAGCTGTTTGGCATTTTCAGCGAGTTGTTGTTCAACCGTAGACACATCTCCCAGCGCCGGATTCTGCTGATAGACACCCACCATTCTCGTCATCCCCTCCCTAGAAGAATAAGAACAATTTCAGAAGTTATGGCAATCATAGTGGAAGCAGCACAATTTGCAAGAAAAATTCCGCGAACTCTACGCCAACGGACAAACCGCGGTTTGGCTTCCGTCAATCCAACGAGTGAACAACTCTGGGTGATTTCCCGAGGCTTTGAGAGGATTTTGAGCTAATAATGACTAGCTAGGCTTCAAAACCAAATTTTGCACCATAAAATGCACGCTAAACTTTGAAAAAACCCATGCGTCTGTATTAAAAGGTTTGATTGACGGAAGCAAAAACGCAGTTTGGTGTTGGGGAATGTAAAGTTAGTCTCCTTCGCAGCCCGTTTTTTGTGTCGGTCACGCAACGCTTCTCTCCCCAGCCGTTCGTGACGGGCTGCGGGGGAGAAGACCCCGTCCACACTAACGTGGTTTCGTTTGAATCCGTATACTTTTCGATACGGTTAGGCCTTCCGTCCACACTAACACGCTGATCGTTTTCTTCGAATCCGTATCAGTTTGAAAACGCTCTCGAAAGTGAATCAAAACGAATGTATACATCTCGTTTTAGTGTTAACGGTCGAATCCGGATAAAGACGAAAACGATGACTTCAACTCTACCACTAATTTCAGACTGTCCTTTACACGCCAAATCAAATAAAAACTGATCGCTTGTTGGGAGCTAAATCCCCCGTCCATACAAACACGCTGCGAATCCGTATAAGTTTGAAAACGAATACATTTAAAAACGCGTTAATGTGGACAGGGCCTAATGTAAAGTGGGAGTTCACAGTGGGATATGCTTCATTTTCCATGACACAAGAACAGGAGTGTGCGGAGTTCCAATGGCTATACATGTGCATTCCGAACACTTCACATGCTCGTGCCATGGGAAATTTTCTTCTGACGAGCATCACGATCACTTTACCTGGAACACATATGACCCTCTACGGGACACCTGGGTCTGGTTGCTCGAAAGTGGTTTAGCACTAAACCAGGATTAATTACCATGGTGACTCGATGGTTTTGTTCAGAACTAAACCTCGTTTAAATTTAATCCACCTTTCAACAACCCGCGCCTGATATTCAAATGTACATTGAATGTATGACGGGATCTTTTCTGGTTCCTGTAGCCTGCTAGCCGGCTCTCCAGTGGGTTTTTTCGGATATTTGACTTTTTGGCACGTGGGATTCCTGTGTCGCGGGAGAAAGAAGTGACACAGGAATCCCGCGTGCCAAAAAAAAAAATCAAATTTCCGAAGAAAAAAAAACACTAGAAAGTCGGCACGTAGGCTATTGTTCCTGTGATATAGAGCAGATTTCGTATGACTGTGAAAAGTACCGTGAAAGAGTTGTTCCGCGCCGCGACCGTAAACCGTACCGCGACTACGCGGTTTCGTTCGGTATCTACAGCAGGCCAGGTTCGGTACCGCCACCGCGACAGTACCGCGCCGTGCCACGGTACTTTTCACAGTCATACGAAATCTGCTCTAGCAAATACCTTGATGCCTGTAGCTTGGAAAATTCTGCTTCACACTCTGTGATCTTTTTCTTGCACATGCGTATCTTCTGTCCAGGATTCATGGACTGAAAATCGCCCCCATCGCCTTCTACCTACGAACATATAAATATCATATCTTAAATAATTCTTACAACAATTTTATTTTACCTGTTTCCTCTCTACCCTTACTGAGATATGCTAACACATACAAACCAAATATTCCAAAGTTTACAGGTTTTTATTTAATAGGCTTGCGTTTTCAATTTTAGCGTGTTCTTTGACCGATTTGAGAGAGACACGCGCATGATAAGGGACGGACCAATGCAAAAAACATTACTGGGGGCTCACTTCATTTTTTCAGCATGGAGAAAGGGGGGTCTCTATTTCTAAACCATGTTTAGAATAGTTTTTAATAGCTGAGGGTGTCTATGGAAGGGGAGCTCAGGGAAATCATGCTCCCCCTCATTATGTCCGTTATGATTTATCACAGTACTAGC
Organism: Scolanthus callimorphus; assembly: GCA_033964015.1. Lineage (NCBI taxonomy): Eukaryota > Metazoa > Cnidaria > Anthozoa > Actiniaria > Edwardsiidae > Scolanthus > Scolanthus callimorphus. The sequence continues at coordinate 38,095,805 of CM066911.1, forward strand.
AGCAGCTAGTCATATCTAAAATGGTAACGCACTCATTTCCGAGAAATGCATTTGTTGTCACTTTGCGTGACTAAGCACTATTTTTTTGTTTCAAGACAAATTTTTCCAAGATTGGTCCAGTTGTCTTCCCAACAATACTTCTAAAAGGTATACCAGAGGCCTAATTTTAAACCCTAAAAGGTACGACGAGCACCCCCGCCCAAAAAATAGGGGAGTCCTCCCCGGTAACAAGCAGCGGCACGGAAGAGAAAGTGCTTTCGGCTATCACGCCATCGTCGTCCGGCGAGACTCCCCCGTGAATTAGGACTTTCTCTCGAATTACGGACGTTCGCCAAAGAAGAGACTCCAAGCAGTCATAGAAACTACGAGAGATTTTCGATGATTTTGTCGCGCGAAATATGGGGCGACTCTGAAACCCAAAGGAAACGCTTGCTTGCTTCGCAGGCTAGTTCTTTGGACGCCCAACAGGCGGTAGGGTCTCCTCAGTCTCCTATGGATGAGCTCCAAGTTTTGAAATCCACTCTATAATCCACAGTGGATTTGTATATTGTTTACTACCATGGATAAAACCTGTGTTTCTGCACACTTGCCAAATGAGGTGATATCACAGGGAATTTCTGCAGAAAACCATCCATGGGAAATGACGAATTTACCAAGAGGCACCCGCATGGGAAGTGTTCGGAATTTACATGGATAGCCATGGGAAATACGAACACTTCCCATGCTTCTACCACGGGAAATTCAGCTTTTCCCATGTATGGGTTTCTACAGAAATTCCCTGTGTATTCCAGTGACTGTACCTTGCCAAATGAGGTGATATACACAGGGAATTTCTGCAGAAACCAATCCATGGAAAAGACGAATTTCCCATGACATTGGCATGGGAAGTGTTCGAAATTCACATGGATAGCCCTGGGAAATCCGAACACTTCCCATTCTTCTACCACGGGAAATTCAGCTTTTCCCATGTATGGGCTTCTGCAGAAATTCCCTGTGTATTCCAGTGACTGTACCTTGTGTTTCTTCCAGAATCCCTTTTTCTTTTTCCTGTCGATGGTCGCCGCGGCGTGGCTGGCGGTTCCTTCCTCGAACTGGATGTCTCCTGGAGGCTGTAATCCCGTCCTGTGGTGCTCAATTAGCATCAAGCCATCCTTGGATCAATGTTTGCAATTAGTGTGCTTTCTCATTGGCTGCTTATTTCTATCAACCAATCAAATTGCGAACTAATTACAAGCAAGGAATTGGTTCGGCTCCTGATTGGCTGGGCTGGAAACCATTCAGCAGTAAGTTGTAATTACTCTTGTTTCTGATTGGCTAGTGATTGCACAATTGCAATTGCTTTCACGACAGTCATGTGAAATCCGCTCTAAATAATAAGAGATTATTAACCAAGCAAGAGGTCTGTACGGGAAATATCAGACCGAGGTCTTGTAGTACGGACCGATAGCGAGGTCTGTATAAAAAGACCGAGGTCTGATAGTTCCCTTACAGACCGTGCAAGTGAGGTTAATAATTCGTTTATTATATGGCTTATTTAAATTTGAATTATATTTTGTCCAATTTCCGGCCTTTGGTGATTTTTCTTCGTTCACGCGCGCCCCACGCGTTATTTTTTTCCTCCAGTATTTGAGTTTGTTTAGATTTTGCGTGAATTTTTTATATAGCTAGCGTACAAGAATTGCGCAAAACGCAAATCAATCTTCATCCGGGACACAGGGCTAAATACGGAAAAATAGAGCCCGTGTGCAATACGCAAACGTTTCAGAAAAAATCATATTTCGTGAACGGAAAACTCAAAGACAACCAAACTTTAGCAAAAAAATGTCTAGGCGACCAGAGGAGTGCAACGATGACATCAGGCTTAAAAGGGGTATACAACGGACTTGAAGCTCCGCTAAATCTATATATTATTTCACATGTAGAGGGAAAGAGGCAAAGGCCGATTTGAAACCATTGCAGCCTTAAGGCTGAAATATTGTCTCAAGGTATTGAAAAAGGTTCAAGGGGTAATTTGGCAAATTAGTTTATTTAGTATACTTTTAAGCTACAGGTACACGTATCATATATCATTTTAAAACTCTTGAATAGTACAAAACAATAACATAACGCTCTTTTGTCATTCTCGTACCCAGAGCTCCCCGGCTCGTCTGCTCGTGGGAAGGCTCTGGGGCATCCATTTGAGCGCCTTCACTGATTGGCTGATTTTGAACGTTGGGGCATGCGCAGAAATGCGTTCTCAACTCAACGGCTCTGTATCAAATCTCGCGCATGCGCCAGTGGCTGTCACCACTGCCTCCCCCATTCTCGTACCCAGAGCTCCCCGGCTCGTCTGCTCGCAGGGGAGGCTCTGGTGACAGCCAATTGAGAACCTTTGCTGATTGGCTGGTTTTGAACGTTGATGCATGCGCAGAAAGATCTTCCTCTCAACGGCTCTGTATCAAATCTCGCGCATGCGTCAGTGGCTGTCACCAGAGCCTTCCCGCGAGGAGACGAGCCGGGGAGCTCTGGGTTCGAGAATGCTCTTTTGTGTGTTAGTTATCCCAACATCCCCCTCTTGTTTATAACAAATTACATACACACGGGAAATGTGTTTTATTGCTCTTAAAAATAACAATTACTAATACGACTGTGACGTCATATTACCATATCACGTCAAAATCGGGAGCCGGTACCAAGCCGTATTACACGCTGCAAGCCGTATTACACATTTCAAAGCCGTATTACACGAATTTCTGAGATCTGTTTGTATATATCCAACTGGTTTGCATCCTGGCCAGTTGGGGTTTTTAACAAGTTTGTTTGAGTTTGAGTTTGTTTTTTGTTTATCATTTGTTGATAGTGCCCCCAATTAGCTCTACCAGCTGGGTAAGCTGACACTTAAATAGTTATTTATTTTATTTATTTACCCATCTATGGGTAAAGCTGAATTTCTCAAGGCACACGCATGGGAAGTGTTCGGAATTCACATGGATAGCCATGGGAAATCCGACACTTCCCATTCTTCTACCATGAGAAAATTCAGCTTTTCCCATGGATGGATTTCTTCAGTCCAGAAATTCCCTGAGTTACTTAGCAAACCGGATAAAGAACCGGTTTTGCGAACGCATTTAAGGTCTCGGTAAAGGCAAACATTTTTAAAACCATAATATGACTTTTTTCCAGGAAATGTATTTGATAGAGTCCAAAAGTATACATCGAATACCTTTACAGAGACCTTTAACTAAATACATTCCGTGACACACTTTTGATACATTCAGTCAATGTCTTTCCTTACAAAAGCTTTCGTCTTTTATAGCTTTGCTGTTGACTTGAAAAAATTGCGTTCAAACGCTACAATATAGAGTTCCCTCCAGCGCTCCATTTCTAAATCAGCCAAAATTTGTGGCAATCATGTTTTAGACTTCTGCTTTGGTTCGCGCAAAATACAAAAGGACCATCGATGGCTTCCATTCCCGCCTTTAACTGTTGTACCATATGAGCGAAAAAGTGAGCTGGGTCTTCGGTATAAATCATGCACACCCACAAGGCACAGGTAACCCGATTGCTTCTCCGACCATGGCTAAAGGACTTCGGGAAGTATTCGCTAGTGCATTCGGAAGATCGTCGGTCGGCAAACATGCGGTCGCCATCTTGGAACAAGTAATCGATATTGGAACCGGCATGAGGTTCGAGAACCCAATAGTCGATCCATGCTAGTCTTCTCAAGCAAAGTATTTCATCGCACGCTTTTCGGTTTGAAATGATGACATTTTGAACTTCAGATTTTGTAAACGAATAAAGCGGAACTAAGCTCTTTTGTGGATACATATCACGCAATCTTTTACGAATAGTGGCATGATCTCTCACGTGACCCTGCAACATGTAACGCCGTAACACAATCTCTACTCCAGAGATACCCATTGTTATACCCATGGATTTCGTATTCTCTTCAGCCGCGATTGCACGATCTATTGAAATATCAGGATACTTCAGATCTATAAATTTTTCTTTTTCTTGACCAAGTTTTTGGATAACTCCTCTTCCTTTAAACTTCTGGTGAACACGACCGGCCTCATGGAAGACTGTTTTGCCATCGTCTATGATCCATGCAGATGAGAGCCCGACGACTTTGCCGTCTACTTCAGCAACAAACATGTGTCGTTTGGGCACCTGAAGCCACTTGTGAAAGTCTAGAGGAAGATAATCTTGACCTTCGTAGATTCCTTCAGACATTTCCACAACATCTTCATAGTCACTCTCACGAGCAAGACGAACTTTGATCGCAACCGCGGCCATTATCATCACCGGATTGCTCAACCAACGCACGCAACGATATTGATTCGGCTGGTTGGTTGCATTTCAATTGATTACTGTCACGCAACGTAGTCACGCTTGCGACATCCCGAGTCGACGGACCGCAAAATTCCTAGCAACAATAAGAATAGCTTGGGAATTGCACATGTATATAAACCAGCTTATCACGGGATCATGCAGAGAGTTTCCCTGTAAAAGAAAAGCCTGAAATATCGACAAATATATCGAAACAAGCCGGTTTTCTTTTTGGTCCAGAATTTCATGACATCTTCATTTCATGGCATGACCCGCGGTGCATTGGAAAACTGTAACGTAAAATCGGGGTATCGTTGTTTATACCACAACGCGCGCGTTTCTCGAAATTTGATTGGCTCTCAGCCATAAAAAGTATGTACCACCGAACGCGCCATTATCAGCGCGCGCGCTAAAAAGAACCACTGAAACACCGTTTGACCGAGCGCGCGCGCTGTTTTGTATTTATTTTTGCCTTTTTGTTGTGGTATAAAACAAATGTCCTCTGATTTTCCGTGGTATGTCCTCTTATATACCACGGAATGACGTAATAAAGTGGTCAAAATGTTGTGGACTCACTCAGCTGCGCCTCGTGAGTCCACAACATTTTGACCACTTCATTACGTCATTCCGTGGTATAAGAGGACATACCACGGAAAATCAGAGGACATTTGTTAAATCCGTACTCCCGATTTAACGATATAAAGGCGAAGCCACTGAAAATGTCGTTACATAGGGTGACGACAAGGAACATACTATACTTTTTCATCTAACAGCGATGCATTAGCTGTATTCACACTAGAGACGAGTTTCTCGTCAGAAAAAGTTCCTGTCTTATGTCAATTCTACTCAGAAACACTTGCTTGTTATCTGCCTAAACTTTCTTCTTCAAAAAAATTGTTTTCGCGTGATCATGGAAGGCTAGGGAACCACATTCAAGGTGAGAATCGTCTCAGACGAGTTTCCGTCTCTAGTGTGAATACAGCTATTGATAGAAGTTGTAGACATTTAATTAAAACGCACTCATGGTTACTCTAGGCAAATCTAGGTTAGATATTCAAATATAAATAGAAATCAAATTAAATCAATCAGCCTCGCGCAACGTTTGTTACTCCGTTATAGCCTTGAAATGTTTTTGAAAAACACCTTTAAGGATTAAAACAATGTGTTACTTGGGAGTCATGGTCCAACAGTTCGACAGCGTTAGCTCGTGAAAATAGCACACCAAAATATTTAATGAATGCTTAAAAAAAATTACAGGTATCAATAAGGGATTTCTTTTTCCCATAGCCCGCTAGTCCGTTCTATAAGCTTTCCAACGATATATAGGTTGACATATTTTGGTTAAACTAAGGACGTGTATGATTTTTTTTTCGAACAACGTGCGCGAAGGTTCTCAGTAACCTTGCCGCCCTGCATTAAAAGGATAAATGCTTCATCTTCTGAGATATTTTAAAGTCTATTTTCATTTTCGATTGAAAATTTTGGAAAAATGTTCTTCGTTTTTCATCATACATTTTGCAGTTTAACATAGTCATAGCAGTCATACATTTTGGTTGGGGGGGGGGGGGGGCTATCGCTCGGTCCGTACTGCAAGACCTCGGTCTGATATTTCCCGTACAGACCTCGCGCTTGGTTAATAATCTCTTAGTAATGGCAACCAAGTTACATTCAGGCAGTACAGTACATAAGTTTGGTAATACCCAGCAAAGTAGTGTGGTCTATTTTACAAAGTTTGTGTTTTTATACGTAATTATATAGCCAGCTCGAAATGCCATTGTGCCGGCAGATCGATTTTTCTTGAATCGTCCAATTATTTTTTAATTGGATCGCGCGCGCTCTAATTGGACAGTTCGCGCTAAAATTGGACACTTTGGGTTTGAACATGGATGTTATATAATTAATAAATAACAGGACTCCATGCTTGTCCAATTAAGAAAAAAATGGATGATTCCTCGGAACTCCAAATTGGACTCAGCCTGCGGCCTCGTCCAATTTTGGAGGGTCCTCTGAATCATCCAATTTTTTCTTAATTGGACAGCATGGAGTCCTATTATATATACTAACTAGACAACTGGAACCTTGGTTAGGGTAAGTAACTTTTCTGTGCTACTTGTCCTGAGACAAGTGGTCAAAAACGCCAACCTTCAGGTTGAGCACAGATAAGTTCGTAACACTCTACTGAAACAGTAAGTCAATGTTATTCTGTCTATGATGCCTACAAAATCTTTCGTCGCCTAGAGCTTTACTATTCACTTCAAAAGTTTGCGTTCAAACGCTACAATATGGAATTCCCTCCAGCGCTCCAATTCTAAACCACTTAAGTTCGTAACACTCTATTGAAACAGTAAGTCAATGTTATTCTGTCTATGACGCCTACAAAATCTTTCGTCGCCTAGAGCTTTACTATTCACTTCAAAAGTTTGCGTTCAAACGCTACAATATGGAATTCCCTCCAGCGCTCCAATTCTAAATCACTTAAGAATTTATGGCACTCGTTAATCAGCTTTCTACTCTGACACGCGCTGAATACAAAAGGACCATCAATGGCTTCCATTCCCGCCTTTAACTGTTGTACCATATGAGCGAAGAAGTGAGCTGGGTCTTCGGTATAAATCGTACACGCCCACAAGACACATTCCACCCGATTACTTCGTCGGCCGTGGCTGAATGACTTCGGGAATTCTTCGCTAGTGTACTCAGAGGGTTGTCGGTCGGCGAACATGACATCGTCACTTTGGAATAAGAATAAGTACTCGGTATTCGATCGAGCGTGTAGTTCGAGCATCCAGAAATCGATCCACGCCAGTCTTTTTAATAGGAATATTCCATCAGCTACATTTCGGTTTGAAATTATGTAGTTCTGAACTTCGGGTGTGGATAAAACGCGGACCCGGACTGGCGGACCGGCGGACTGGCGGCAGAAACTGAAAATTTCTGGATTTTACGAATTATAAAATATTCAGGATTTGGGCCACTGAGAAATTGTGAAAATTTATGATAATGCCTATTAGTATATACCAAATCAGTGAATAGTCATAACTTTCGCGCGCTCTGATTGGTTCCTCAAATAGTAGATATCAAAACACTATTTACTGTTTTGAGAAAACTTTCCAAATGGCGTCTCGTTTCGCGCGCGATACTGCGTTTTGAATCTTTTAATCACTGTATTTTATTCTACTGATTTGGTATATACTAAAACAACTATCCCCTCAGGGTCGGTGCCTAGCTTCGCGTCTCGGTATATAAATCCACCACTATTCACCTCCCCTTTGGGGGATAGTTGTTAACTATCACGAATTCATCCAATCGAAAAATTCTGGTGTGCGACACTACCACAAGGTCATTAGGTGGCTGCCCGATAAGCCCTCCGGGTTTTAAAACATTTTACAGAAAAAGTCGACACAACGCAGGTTTTAAAGACTCCGTAACCGTAACATATGTGGTGCACAGAACTGCAACAGTGACGTCATAAAAATTCTAACTTCAAAACTAAATACTTTACAGAGACGAACTTTATAAATTGTTTACAACTCATCCATGTGAGCCTTCACTCAAAGTTTCATCTGATAATTGTCATTCTTATTTCCGGTCACGCAACACGAGTCACGTATTTCAAAGAGCCGCTTTGTACAGTATTTATCTAAATTCATTTTGTTCTTTCAGTTTTAAAGGATCCATCATGTTAACTAAGTTGTTATTGAAGCATGTTAATAGCATCTTGGTCCATATTCTAGGTATTTTGTAATTTGGCGAAGCAAGCTAGGAGCACCAAAGTAATGGTGGTGGAATACTTTAACTGCAACAAATCGTGTACGTTCAAACACTTATTATCTCGGTCGGAAAAAACGCTCTCCAAACATAATTTTATTTTTCCTCTACACCAATGAGGTTTATTTGGAATTCAGAGCAAGATTTCAGGAGACATTTATAGCCACGTGACAGGTGAAAGCCAAGAATAATCTAGTAATCGTGATAATTGCCTTTTACCTCTTTTTTTCGCCAGTCCGCCAGTCCGCCAGTCCGGGTCCGCGTTTTATCCACACCCCTGAACTTCCTGCTTGGTGAATGAATAAACCGAAACTAAGCTCTCTTGTGGGTACATGTCACGCAATCTTTTACGAATGGTGGCATGATCTCTCACGTGACCCTGCAAAATATAACGCCGTAATACAATCTCCAATCCAGGTACAGCCATTTTTAGAGCCATCGATTTCTTATTCTCCTCAAGAGTGGTTGCACGCTCTAGTGAAATATCAGGATATTTTAGACTTATAAATTTCTCTTTTTCTTGAACAAGTTTTTGGATAACTCCTTTTCCTTTAAAATTCGGGTGAACGCGGGAAGCCTCATGGAAGACTGTTTTACCATCGTCTACGATCCATGCAGATGAAAGCCCGACGACTTTGCCGTCTATTTCAGCAACAAACATGTGTCGTTTGGGCACCTGAAGCCACTTGTGAAAGCCTAGAGGAAGATAATCTTGACCTTCGTAGATTCCTTCAGACATTTCCACAACATCTTCATAGTCACTCTCACGAGCAAGACGAACTTTGATCGCAACCGCGGCCATTATCATCACCGGATTGCTCAACCAACGCACGCAACAACGATATTGATTCGGCTGGTTGGTTGTTGCGTGATTATGCCACGCAACGTAGTCACGCTTGCGACATCCCGAGTCGACATCCCGAGTCGACAGACCGCAAATTTCGATTGACTGTATCGATAATCGATAAAATCGGTCGGTAGCTCTGTTGTGATAATCGAATTTTTCAATAATTATATCGATTTTTATCGACTTCTATCGACCTTTTTCTACAGGGATTATGCAGAATCCTGCACTCTAAGTCTGAATCTCCGAAGAAACGCAACAATTTTGTAATTTTCGTTTGATATTCATATATATTTTGCAGTTGATATCTATATCGATGTACCTGTATTAGGATATAAGGTTAATAAAAAAAAGATATTGTTTTATAAGGTGACAAAGTACTCTAGTCGCAGGGCCGCAGCCATGTGGGGGAGGGGGAGGGGCAGGGGGCCGCGGCCCCCTTTCTCGGGAGATTTTCCCATACAATTACTGTATTTGCTGGAGGAAATTTGAAAATTTTCGTCCCATGTTTTTACTATCAATCCCCCCCTCCCCAACCAAAATTCCTGGCTACGCCCCTGGGTCGTACACTCCTGGTACCCTGCTTCAGAGACCTTCGTTTGCTGCGAATGTTATGCGAAAGACTAATAAAACGCACGCGAGCCAATACGACATGCAGACTGGACAAACAAAGATTACACCACTGTTTTTTTGTGTGGGCTCTTCTGAGAGATTCTACCGAAAGGCACTTCACTCTTCCATACAGCTTCGCCACTGAATTCCAGATTAGACGAACAAAGATTGCACCAGCTATTTTTCGCGAGGTTTCTCTGAGAGATTTATCTGAATCGTCGGGACTTCAGCGTTGTCTCGATAGATTGGCTATTTACACAAAGCACTGGAAGTTAAGCGTTAACATGTAAAAATCGAAAGTGTTAGTTTTTGGCACGCGTGCTCAGAGGAGCCCATACTTGTTCTCTCGTTGGTCTTTCAGTGGCCAGGTTTTAGAGTGAGTGGAACATTATACCTATCTTGGTATTGTGTTTCATTTTTTTTTCTGGTAGTTTTAATTTTGCACGGAAGTGCCTATATATAATAAAGCTTTAAGGGCATATCATGGCCTTTTTGCCCATTTCACCCATGTTGAGAAAATTCCGGTGAAGGTGATGTTGAAATTATTTTCTTCGCTTGTCTCCCGTGCTGTTATATGGTTGTGAGTTCTGGGGTGCTTATATGTTAGGCAGTTATCTTCTTTGGAGAACTTTTCTCTGTTTTAGGTGACATAGAGAGGTTGCATCTAAAATTTTGTAAGAGGATTTTAGGCATACACTTAAAGTTACGAATATGGCTGTGTATGCAGAATTAGGTAGGGTACCCCTGATAGTTCAAATCGGTTGTACGATTGTCAGGTATTGGTTACGGATAACAAATCCTATGTTCCGGGACAGTCTCGTCGGAAAAGCGGCTTCTTGGTGTGTGTCATCAAACTTTCGTGGGGTTGCTTTTACTAATTTCCTCTTGTCTTTGTGTGGTTTTTGGTTGCACATAGATTACCAGTGGAAGTTGGCAGATATGCTAATATTGATTATAACTCTAGGAAATGTTTATTCTGCAATCTTAATGAAATTGGAGATGAGATGCATTATTTGATGTTTTGTAACCATGCGTCTTTTGTTCATCTAAGAAAATTATTTTTGACTGACATTTTAAAAATGAATGTTTCCTTTGGCCAACTAGGTTTGCGCAATCTATGCGTTTACTTATTATCGATGTGTGACGAGTCTGTCGGAAAGGTAACTGCCAAATTTTGCTTTGATATTCTCGAGCGTTTTAATGCGATGGTTCGAGATGCTGAAGAATCTAATGAGTCTCATTAAGCCTCATGTAATTTTTTCTTTTGTACCTATATATTTCTTAGTGTATCCTATATACAGGTGTAACTGGTTTTGTATGGAATAAAGAATTAATTAATTATAAAAGCCGCACTCCACTGTTCCCTACAACTTCGCCAATGGATTCCAGATTGGACGAACAAAGATTACACCACTGTTTTTTGTGTGGGCTCTTCTGGGAGATTTTATCGAAAGGCACTTCACTCTTCCCTGCAAATTCGCAACTGAATTCCAGATTGGACAAACGAAGATTACACCACTGTTTTGTGGGGGCTCTTCTGAGAGATTTTATCTATATAATGCACCAAGTCCAAAAGTATACATCGAATACCTTTACAGAGACCTTAACTAAATACATTCCGTGACACACTTTTAATACATTCAGTCAATGTATTTCTTTACAAAAGCTTTCGTCTTTTATAGCTTTGCTATTGACTTGAAAAGATTGCGTTCAAACGCTACAATATAGATTTCCCTCCAGCGCTCCATTTCTAAATCAGCCAAAAATTTGTGACACTCATTTTTTAGACTTCTGCGTTGGTTCGCGCAAAATACAAAATGACCATCGATGGCTTCCATTCCCGCCTTTAACTGTTGTACCATATGAGCAAAAAAATGAGCTGGGTCTTCGGTATAAATCGTACACACCCACAAGACACAGGTAACCCGATTGCTTCTCCGACCATGGCTAAAGGACTTCGGGAAGTATTCGCTAGTGCATTCGGAAGATCGTCGGTCGGCAAACATGCGGTCGCCATCTTGGAACAAGTAATCGATATTTGAACCGGCATGAGGTTCGAGAACCCAATAGTCGATACATGATAGTCTTCTCAAGCAAAGTATTTCATCGCACGCTTTTCGGTTTGAAATGATGACATTTTGAACTTCAGATTTTGTAAACGAATAAAGCGAAACTAAGCTCTTTTGTGGGTACATGTCACGCAATCGTTTACGAATAGTGGCATGATCTCTCACGTGACCCTGCAACATGTAACGCCGTAACACAATCTCTACTCCAGGGATACCCATTAATATACCCATGGATTTCGTATTCTCTTCAGCACCGATTCCACGATCTATTGAAATATCAGGATACTTTAGACTTATAAATTTTCTTTTTCTTGAACAAGCTTTTGGATAACTCCTCTTCCTTTAAACTTCTGGTGAACACGAACGGCCTCATTGAAGTTTGTTTTGCCATCGTCTATGATCCATGCAGATGACAGCCCGACGACTTTGCCGTCTACTTCAGCAACAAACATGTGTCGTTTGGGCACCTGAAGCCACTTGTGAAAGTCTAGAGGAAGATAATCTTGACCTTCGTAGATTCCTTCAGACATTTCCACAACATCTTCATAGTCACTCTCACGAGCAAGACGAACTTTGATCGCAACCGCGGCCATTATCATCACCGGATTGCTCAACCAACGCACGCAACGACATTGATTCGGCTGGTTGGTTGCATTACAATTAGCGTTAGTTGCGTGATTACTGTCACGCAACTTAGTCACGCTTGCGACATCCCGAGTCGACAGGCCGCAAATTTGATTGACTGTATCGATAATCGATAAAAATCGGTAGGTAGCTCTGTTGTTATGATCGAATTTTCAGTAATTATATCGATTTTAATCGACTTCTATCGACCTTTTTCGACAGGGCTTATACACAATCCTGCGCTCTAAGCCTGAATCTCCGAAGAAACGCAACAATTTCATTTATTGTTTTAAGAGGTGACCAAGTACTCCAGGGGGGACAGGGGGCCGCGGCCCCCCCTTTCTCGGGAGATTTTCCCATATATTTACTGTATTTGCTGGAGGAAATTTGAAAATTTTCGTCCCATGTTTTTACTATTTACCCCCCCCCCCCCCCCCCCCCCAAACCAAAATTCCTGGCTACGCCCCTGAGTCGTACACTCCTAGTATCCTGCTTCAGAGACCTTTGCATTTCTCATCTACGTTAATGCTCAAATTCCTTCGCCATTCGTTTGCTGCGAATGTTATGCGAAAGACTAATAAAACGCACGCGAGCCAATACGACATGCAGATGGGACGAACAAAGATTACACCACCGTTTTTTGTTGGGGCTCTTCTGAGAGATTTTATCGAAAGGCACTCCACTCTTCCCTGCAGTTTCGCAACTGAATTCCAGATTGGACGAACAAAGATTACACCACTGTTTTTTTGTGTGTGGGCGCTTCTCAGAGATTTTATGTAAATTCACTCCAATGTTCCCTACAGGTTCGCGACTAAATTTCAGATCGGACGAACGAAGATTACACATCTTTGTTGTGGGGGCTCTTTTGAGACATGTTATCTATAAAATGCACTCCAATGTTCCCTCCTATAGCGTCGCCACTGAATTCCAGTTTGCACTAACAAATCGAGAACAAAGATTACATCACTGTTTTTTGTGGGGCCGTGGGCGAGGGCTCTTCTGAGAGATTTTATCTATAAAATGCACTCCAGTGTTCCCTATAGCTTCGCAACTGAATTCCAGATTGGATAAACGAAGATTACGCCACTTTTTTGTGTGGGCTCTTCTCAGAAACTTTATGTAAAAGCACTCCACTGTTCCCTACAGTTTCGCCACTGAATTCCCGAAGGGACGTTCGAATAGGACAGCATGGTGCTCCCTCCAGCGCTCCAGTTCTAAAACATCCAGAAATTTATGGCACTCATTAATCAGGTTTCTACTCTGACACGCGCTGAATACAAAAGGACCATCAATGACGTCCATTCCCGCCTTTAACTGTTGTACCATATGAGCGAAAAAGTGAGCTGGGTCTTTGGTATAAATCGTGCACGCCCACAAAACACAGGTAACCCGATTACTTCGACGGCCGTGGCTGAATGACTTCGGGAATTGTTCGCTAGCACTCGGTGGGTTGTCGGTCAGCGAACATGACATCGTCGTTTTGGAATAAATAATCCATATTCGATCGAGCGTGTGGTTCGAGAATCCAATAATCGATCCACGCCAGTCTTTTATAAAGAAGATTCCATCAGCTGCTTTGCCGTTTGAAATAATAATATCCTCAACTTCCGGTTTTGTGAATGAATAAACGGGAACTAAGCTCTCTTGTGGGTATATGTCACGCAATTTCTTACGAAGCGTGACATGATCTTTCACTCGACCCTCCAATTCATACCGTCGTAACGCAATCTCCATTCCAGGGGCGGCCATTCTTAGAGCCATCGATTTTACATTCTCTTCGGAAGTCATTGAACGTTCTAGCGAAACTTCAGGGTAATTGAAAATAACAAATTCCTTTTTTTCTTTCTCGATCTTTTGAATAAGTCCTTTTCCTTTGAATTTTGGATGAACGCGAGCAGCCTCCTGGAAGACTGTTTTGCTATCGTCTACAATCCATGCAGATGACAACCCGACGACTTTGCCGTCCATTTCAGCAACAAACATGTGTCGTTTGGGCATCTGAAGCCACTTGTGAAAGTCTAGAGGAAGATAATCTTGTCCTTCGTAGATTCCTTCAGACATTTCAACAACATCTTCGTAATCACTCTCGCGAGCAAGTCGTGTCTGGATCGGGGTCCCCGCCATGTTGATCGGTTTGATGAATATTTTATTTCGTCTCCTGTCACGTAATTACCGAGGTCATATGAAGTATACAGACCAGGGGCTCTTCCTTCCGATGTCACATCAGAAAGGTGTGCATGCCATGAGCTCGGCCCAGATTCTGGACCCCTTACTCTTTTTATACCAATTTTAAAGCAGAAAAGGTACCCCTTTCCTATACCAAAGTCGAAAAAGGTACCCCTTTTTATACCAAGCCTGAAAAAGGTACCCCTTTCTTATACCAATTGACTTTGAATCGGCTTTGTGCTCTGTTAAAAAAGAAACGGTTTTGCTCCCATGTTGCGGTTGAAAAACGGGTGAAATATAGACCTTTTTTATACACAAATTGCAAGTTCTTTATACCCAGTCCAGCCTGAAAACCCTACCCCTTCCTTATACCCAGCCTGAAAACCCTACCCCTTTCTTATACCTCCTTCCTGAAAACCCTACCCCTTTCGGGCCGAGCATCCCCGTATAGTACAATATAGGGAGTATCCCCTCCCCCCCGGGTGTGCATGTCGTATTTTTAGTTTTTAGGGGTTGAAATTGAGACTCGGGCATTGTTGCCCCCCCCCCCCCTATTTTACAGGCGGGATATTCGTCGTACCTTTAAGAAGTTAAAATAAATGCCTTTCAGGGGGTAAAATTCGAAAACTGGACATTTTCCCAGATAGGTACCTCTTAGGGGTCTCTTCTAGCAAATCAAGCAGCAATGGTTTATCAAAAAATTTAGTTTATTATCAAAATTATCCTGGTTTACAGCATGAAAATGAAATGGATCTGCAGCAATAAAATGTACTTGAAAAATATTTGACACCTATTGCCGACCTTTTGAAGGTCAATTCAGCTAAAAAGCCACGCCCTTTTTGGTACCTTTTAGGGGTAAAATTGAACGTTCTCGACACGATCATCCCCGAGAGAGAAATCAAAGGCAAGTGAAAGAATTTGTGTTTTTAGAGGTTGAAAACCCTAGAGAGAACGCGTTCTTCTTAGTTAACGCAATCGTCGTTGAAGCACCTTATGACATTCAGTAAGAAAACAAGCAACAGTGACATCTTTGCTGCGGTACCGACGCGATTTTGGTAAATTTAAGGGGCATTTTGAAAAACGAGGTATGAGTATACCTTTGAGGGGTGTCTTGGGAAAAAAATCGTATCGCGTCACAATTTACAAACGCGATCGTGCATATATCTTTAAAAAGTTCCCGCTTCTTTTCAGCTTCAAATTTTAGCAAAAACTATTCTATAGAAGGCGGTCTAAAAAAACGTGTGCGGGATTTTTGATTTTCCTTTTAAAACATATCAATAATCTCGCACATCTTTTTTTAGGTCGCCCTCTAAGGAATACATTTTGCGGAAATCTGGAAATGGCGGGAGCTCTTAAAAGCAAAAATTGGTACTTTTCCTTTGAAGCACAAAACAACGAAAACGATCCATCAAACTAACGTTGCATAGAAATATACCACTTAGTAAGAAAGGTCGTTCCATAAGCTTTAAAACGATGTATAAATGGCCCTTTTAGAGTTAACTAACAGTGATTTTTTTCGCGAAAAATTGACATCCCTCGCGCAAAGGTATACTCACACCTTAAGTACGAAGATCTGGAGCTCTTCTGTATATCAAGGTTAAGAATATTCAACTCGAACGTGAAGTCGGTCTTGTTATATGGATGTGTTGAATCGAATACTGGACTTCATTTCCTGATAACTTTAAGACATTATTAAGCCATGTTAGAAAATAACACCTATGTTGTATTGTGAATGTGCGCATTCTGATTGGTTAAAAACCGTGTTTGTAAGAGACCTGAGAAACACGATTGTCACGCAACGCTGTCGCGCGTGTGTATGTTATTTTCTAAAAGCAATAAAAATACTTTCTACGTGCTCTCTGGTTTCTTACAAACACTCGGGGAATGTTGGTCGAACTGATAAAACTTGAAAGACACTCGCCTTCGGCTTGTGTCTTTCAAGTTTTGATCAGTTCTCCCAACATCCCCCTCGTGTTTGTAAGAAAGCAGAGAGCACGCGGAAAGTACTTTTATTGCTTAAATATTAACGTGATATGGGTCTATTGCTTTCGACTTCGAGGTGTTTAAAAATCCTGATGAAAAAACACTGTCGAGGGTTTGATATAGCTTCTCAAACAAACCATTTCATATCGAGAAAAAGAAGAAAAGAAAATCTCAAAATTTCTGCAAATTAAGATTGCTATGTGATTGATTATGATTGTCTTTATTCAAGCTTGATGAATTATTAATGAGATTGAGAAGATCATTTTCCTTCATTTACTTTTCGCTAAAATAAAGCTAAAATCTTACCTTCGGTCCGTCTACAGAGGATCCAATCTGTTTCATGTTGTCCAGACATGTTTGTAGTATCGGCATCACTTTACATTCGATCTCAGAATACTCGACGTAGAGCTCCCCAAGCCTTTTGATTCGCTGTTCGTCCATCTTTTGCAGCTCCTGATAAAAAAAACGTATGGATTTCACCAGGAGTCCATTACTAGGAGTGACAATCTTTCGCATCGGGACTGGGCGCCCACACTCTATGATTTGTGCTATTTTTAGCATCAAAATTATTTGTGTTCAAAACATAAAAATGTTCATTTCGATGCTCAATTATCGTCATAAGCCTCGAGAAAAAAGTCAATTAAAGCAACATTTTTCGAAAATGAATTCTAAAGAGAAATTTTGTTTCGAGAAACACGAGTTTTATTTTTATTCACTGCTCCATTGTCGTACCCAGGCTCTCGCGGCAACCATTTGAGGACATTCGCTGATTGGCTGAAATTGCACGCATGCGTACATATATAACTCGCTTTTGAAAATACGGATCTGGATAAATAACACCGACATTCCAGTTTTCTAGTCGGCTTTACAACCTACGCCTTCGACCTCTACGCTCTACAACTAATCATCAGCCATTCTCACCCAACATCTAGCTCACCACAACATATAGCTCACGACAACATATAGCCACATATATACAACATATAGCTCATCACAACATATAGCTCACCACATATATACAACATATTTATTTGTTATTTATTTTTTATACAACATATAGCTCACCACAACATATAGCTCACCACAACATATAGCTCACCACAACATATAGCTCACCACAACATATAGCTCACCACAACATGTAGCTCACCACAACATGTGGCTCACAGGGACCTTCGCTGATTGGCTGATTTTGAACGTTCGAGCATGCGCAAGATGCTCTTTCTCTTGACGACTTGGTATGAAATCTCGCGGATGCGTCAGTGGCTGTCACCAGAGCCTCCCCCGCGAGTTGACGAGACGAGGGAGCTCTGGGTTCGAGAATGGGCATAAAATGCGTCATTTTCTAATACGCATGCGTCAGTGGCTGTCACCAGAGCCTTCCCCGCGTGGGGTAAGAGGAGCGCATTCTCTTACCCAGAGCTCCGCGGCTTGTCACCTCACAGGGAAGGCTCTGGTGACATCCAGCGACGCATGCGTAAAAGAAAATGGTGGTTTTATGCCTCACAATTATTTTTAAAGCGTTCAAGTCGAAGGCATAGGTTGAAAAGACGACTAGGAAACGAATGCCATGTGTTATTTTGACAGATACGTTTTTATAAAGCGCCATTTCAGCCAATCAGCGAAGGCCCTCAAATGGATGTCACCAGAGCCTCCCCTGCGAGGCGACGAGCCGGGGAGCTCTGGGTTCGAGAATGAGAGGAGCGAGGAGGGTCTGGACGAGAATGAGCTACTAGACGCGTAAAACACAATGTTGCGCGTTACACGTATAGTTTATCATTCCGGCCGTCGCTTGATAATCCAGATCTATGCTTACATCAAATATAGCCGGCATTTCCGTCTTGTAGTGTAATGTCTGTTTGTTGTTGGTTTTCTGGAGTTGTTCCATGTAATCTTCTTTTGCTCTGTCGGATGCTTGCCCCTTTTCCTTGTGAATACCTTTGAACTGTCGAGAAAATCAAAATGGAAATTAGGAAAAATATCGTTTATTATTCCTATCGCAGTTTTAACTAAATTACATGTAACCCAACTGGGCAAACCTGTACCGAGAACTGGATTATTTTCTTTCAGTCTCGTACCCAGAGCTCCCGGGCTCGTCACCACGTGGAGGAGGGGAGGCTCTGTTGACAGCCACTGACGCTGTTGCGAGATTTCATAGAGAGCGCCGTGGAGAGACTATTTCTTTCTGCGCATGCTCCTCTACGGTTTAAATCAACCAATCATCAGTCAATGGTCCTCAAATAGCTGTCACCAGAGCCTCCCATGAGAGTTACGAGACTGATTTTGTTTTAGTTCCACATGTACACGGTCATAGTTTAAATCAGCCTTTCATCAATCAATGGTCCTGAAATAGCTGTCACCGGAGCCTCCCATGAGAGTTACGACACTGATTTTGTTTTAGTTCCACGTGTACACGGTCATTCAGACTCCGTTCACACGAGACCGGTACAAACCCGGACCGGTACAATTCTGGTACGGTACCGCTTGTTCATACGGTACCGGTACAATTCTGGCACGTTTTGCAACAGTGTTCACACGGAACCGTGCACGCCTTACCGTGCCAAAATCGGTCCGGTACCGCAGCTCCCGTGTGAACGCGCGACGGTACCGTACCAGAATTGTACCGGTCCGGTTTTGTGCCGGTCTTGTGTGAACGGGGTCTCAGTCTCGTGTTCCGAGCGCTATATTTTTGAGCGTGGCACCTTTCTTTATGTTGTGTCAAATTCATTTCTAGAAAATGATGTTACGTCCGTTTTTGCAGGGGTTTCAATAGACGGCGGCTACCGGCTACATGAATATGCCAATTATCTTGCCCTCAAAACGCAGGAAAACGCCTTTTCTGCTACCGAAATTTCACAAATTTTCCGCGGGGCATGCCCCTACCCCCTTAGAAGGCGAAGGCCTCACGCCTTTCGTATGGAACCCCCAAACCCAGCCGCCTGCCTTCAAAACTTAGCCTGCTGCTTCAAAACTTCAAAACCCCTGTTTTTGTCGTTGAATAAAGGCGAAATTCAAACCACGGCGAACGTTTTTAAAGAAACAGTCTGTGCCCTATTTGATTCGGTTTTCCATGGGAAATCTGATGTTTGGATTCGGGCATTTTGTACTATATTTGCTAAACACCAACCTTTTCAATTTGTACTTTTGTCATGTTTGCGTCTTGGTCAGCCTTTTGATATGCGGCAAATGCTTGCTCTGCTTCACTTTTTGCTTTCTCATAACATTTTTTGCTCTGAAAAAAAAGTGTTGCGGTATTTGTTAATAAACGCATTCTCATGCTGGAAATTGGGCAAAAGGAAACATGCTACAGGGTTTCATTACAAGGTTTCTTGTTCGATTTAGCTGTGATCCAACTTCAGGAGTAACAACATTAATTCATTGTCTGAAGTGAAAAGTTGGAAAAAAGGTCCCACCTTCACTATAGGGCCCTTTGCACAGTAGTACTTTGTGGGCTCTTTTTCTTAAATCCTGGCTGACTTGGCTGATGGTCCTAGTATTATAGTCCCAGTATTATAGTTCATCAAAGAGGGAAGGCAAAATTAAATTTGAACAAATAGTTAACAGCGCCAAGGGTGAAGTTTATATCCAGAGCTAAAAAATATCCCACCATTTTTGACGCGAGCGAGTTAAAACCATGAAGAAAAACGCGTTTACTTTTGTTGGGGTCACCTTTAAAAATTTCGAGAACGAGACGATCAAATATTGCTCTTCATGCCTTCTTTTTGATTTGCTACAATCTGTCAGAAAACGAGATTGCAAGACAGATCTCTAAAAATCCCTAGAATTTCACGAGATTCTTCATTATTCTCCGAATGACCATTCGCCACCCCAGCCTTTCAAACCGGGGGGGGGGGGGGGGGGGGGGGGGGGGGGGGTTAAACTCCGATATTTTTTGGGCGGGGGTGCTCGTCGGGAACTTTCGATTTCACCCCTAAAAGGTACAAACATGGCGTCGCTTATTTGTTTTTGACTCCTACAGGTACCAACAAGACGCATTTTCCAACGTAATTTTCTCTCGCATATTTTTTCGAGGAAATACGTCTGAAATTCAGGCTATCAACAAGTGTGCCGTGCTAGAACGGACGTCTAACAGGTACCTATCTGAAAAAAGTTTTTGAATTTTACCCCTTAAGGTACCAGAGGCCTGTTATTAAACCTAAAAGGTACGACGAGCACCCCCGCCCCAAAAATATGGGAGTCTCCCCCTCCGGGCTTTCAAAGGTCAGAGCAATGCATTATCACAGGTAATTTCTGCAGAAACCCATCAATTGCTGAATTTCCTATGGTAGAAGAATGGGAAGTGTTCGGATTTCCCATGGCTATCCAGATGAATTCTAAACACTTGCCATGAAAGTGCCTTGGGAAATTCAGCTTTTCCCATGGATGGGTTTTTCAGAAATTTACTGTGATATTGTATGCCGTGTGTTTCTTACCGCATCAAGTGCCTTGATACTATGTTCAAAGTCATCTTGTTCCTTCTAGCTTCGCTTAGATGCTGAAAAAAATGTACATAGTTATCTATCTTTACTCACAACACTTTGTTTCTTCTCAGGGGCGTAGAGCCAGGAATTGAGAAGGGGGGGGGGGGGGGGGGGTCATATCTGTACTACAAATGTATGGTGCCCCTTTCCATCTTTCCAAATTCATTCTTTTTTTTGTGATTTCCTTCTTTTATTTTCTTTTATATACATTATTAAATAAAGTTACAGTTACTTACATACATATCCCACATTGTCCTACATTATCCTAACTACAGCCCAAACGAAATTCCGACTTATGAAAAAATACTTTTCAAACCTTCCCATTTCACTACATGCAAGGGGGTTTTGTTTGAGTTCTCAGCTGCTTTTTTTTCGATGCAGTGATAATAATTTAGAGTGGCTATAAATTTTTGGAGCGTTGGAGGGGCGTACAATTCTCTTGCTTTATAAAGAAGTAATTTGTAACAGCTGACTTATCAAAGTTGCTCCCAACACACTTAAGTCCTCCAATAGGTCTCAAATAAAAGTCGGGAATCCGTTTCCAATCTTTTTGCTCTGTATTTAATAACCTTTTAGCCCAATTCCCAAGTGTGCCTTACTCTGCTTTCAAATCCAACGCCCGTAAGCCTCCATCGCCATAGTCACCTATAAGGTGTCGTGCTTTATTTTTGTTTTTTACCGTTCCAAATAAATTTATTAATTCCGATTGAACACATTTTATATATCCTTCTGGCACCGACATCTTAGAATAAACATATTCCAGTTTTGAGATTGCTAACGATTTGATTATCTGGATTTTTCCGTATAGAGTAAGGCTACGCATACCCCAGATAGTTAAAACCGATCTAAGGTTTTCTAGGGGTTTATCAAGATTATTCTTTTGGGAGTAGTCTTCATTTTAGAAAAAATAAAATCCCAGAATTTTAATTCCCTTTACATTTAAATCCACCCATTTGAAGGCGTAGTTCCTACCCTTTGCGTCTTCGTTTCCATATAACCAGGCAATTTCCGATTTTGTCTGGTTTATTTGTAGTGAGGAATAAACGCGGAATCCTTCCAAAACTTTGAGGGCCTCGTCTAAGGAATCCAAGTCCCGTAAGAGAAAAGTTGTATCGTCCGCAAAAACAATAAGTTTCTTTTTCTTTGCCTACAAGATCAAAGCCCTTAATCTTTGGATCAGAGCGGATAAAATTTGCTAAAATTTCGATAACTAAATAAACAGCTGCGGGCTAATCGGATCACCCTGTTTTGAGCCACGCCTTATTTCAAACTGCGGGCTGGAGTGCCCGTTATTAATTACGCAACTGATACTATTTTTAAGGATCACCCGAATCCATTTTACGAAGCTATGGCCGAAACCGAATTTTTCCAGAGTTGCAAAGATGAAATTGTGTTCAATTGTATCAAATGCTTTTTCAAAATCAGCCGCGAACAGGAGCGTCTTGGTTTTGCTTACTCGTGCATGGTGCATTATATCCTGTAGCATTCGGATTTTTCCAAAATTCATTCTTGATGTGTATTGTATTTTTCTAGTAAAAAGGGGACCCAGGCATCCCGGGACCAACCCCTTGTTATCCCTGCTTCTTTGTAAGCTTGTTTTCTTGTTTGAAGGCCCTGTCTGTTATGACTTTCTGAATGCCTTTCTGCCTGCCTGTCTTCCGTTCTGTCTCGTTTCAGCCTTGTGGTTAGCTCAATGGTGGAGTGTCATGCAGTCTATCTTATGGGAAATGTGAGTGACCATCCCAAGATTTTCAGAGACAGTTAGATCAAACATTAAACAGTCAAGATCAAGACGATCAATGATTGTTTCTCATACATAAACCAAATCGGCTAAGTAACAGTTTACATCTTGTTGCCACCCAGTTCAGATCATGTCATGATTTCCATGGGTGGTTACAATTGCCCAATTTTTCTCAATTGACCGAGTGCACAAGTGTATGTGCAGAACTAACAAAAGTATCCACCCAAAGGAATCATCACAATATGATCTGAATTGGGTGGCAACAAGATGTAAATACAAGCTGATTTTGTCTATTCTACATACTTTGTGTTAATTTGTGAGAAAACAAGATTGCGAGACAGCTCTCTTAAAATTCAGAAATTCAAGAATCCCTTAGAATTTCACAAGATTCTTTTTTCCAAACGACCATTCGCCACCCCAAGTACCTTTCGTTTCTCCTGGTCTTGATCAGAGTGGAGCTTCTGCAGCTCCTTGTACATTTTACTTGTTAAATTCTCAGCTATCAGCTCATGTTGACCAGCCACATCGTCTGTTCCTTAACATATCTGAAAAGGCCTTGTAACTTTGTACCTTGTATTCAACACATACAGATGGTTTGGTATGACTAGTTTTACGGGAAAACATGAACAACAACAATCAAAGGTTGAGATTTATGTTAAACGCCGTGGAAAAATGGTGTTTTGCTGACGTTTCGAGCATTAGCCCTTCGTCGGAGCAAAGAGAGAAAAAAACAGAGGAGTGGGGCTGCATATATAGTAATGTAACGACGTTGCTAGGCAACAGATAAACATTCGGAATGGCTAAAGGTGATAATTGGTTAAGAATACACAAAGGATGCCATGGGCCATTGAAATCGCAAACTAGTGATAAAAGTAAAGAAAGAGGAAATATGGTGAGATGTAGAATTAGATATAAGAGAAAAATTCATTGATGCGTGGGGTGATCGGCAACCGAGTGAAAGAATAAGTCTATTCTCTTTCTGGAACAACCATACAGATGGTTTGTTTGATACAGCAATTAAGTTTATTTAAAAATTCATGAACACAAAGAAGCATAATAAGAATCACAGGACTGTACGTAGTGTGTTGTAAATACAACCACTACCTTAATAAGTGGTTGTTACTTAATTGTGTGGTACTTCCAGAAAAAAATCATCACCCCCACGGAAGGATTGGAAATTCTTGAGGGGTGAGGTTTCCATACAAATACTGTATTTTTTTGGAAAATCCAGAGGGGTGGGGGGGGGGTCACTTTTCAACACCCTTTTTTGGGGGGATGGATATTTTCTGGAAACACACCCACATTTGTATAGCCACTTTCAAGAAAAGTACATGGATTTCCTCTGCCAATTGACAGTTTTTTTAAACAGAGGTGGGGTCATAGCCAGGGGGGAGGGCCCAAGGGGTCTATACAGAAAAGAAAGCGGAGTGGAAACTCCCTACAAAGTTTTAGAACCAGTAACCTTTTAGGAGATGATTGTGCAGAGAGAGAGTGGAAATGACCAAAAATGTACACAAGGAGCAAATTACACCCTTTTTTAAGGGTGTAAATCGGAAAATGAGGTACTAGCGAAGAATGTCATCTTAACACCCCCCTGTGGCTTGTGTTATAAATCTGATACAACACAGCTGCTCCATACAGCGCTCAACCTTTTTACTTCGAAAACAACCTGCATAACATCAGAAATAAATTTAGCAATTTATTTGTGTATGTTGACCATTTCCTGTAATTCAGTTTTTAGCTGCAAGAGGACCCATTAATATTATTATTATTATAATAGAAACCACCCTCCTCCAACCTGACAGCAGATTAACACAAGCTTTGGCATGTTGCTTCTTTGTTCTAACTTACTTGAGGTCATCTTCATATTTCTTCTTTGTCTGGAATGATTTCGCAAGTTTTCTTTGAAACAAATAATAAGGGTTGACTATAAGTATATTATCCTAAAACAATATTTTCTCTAATTCCCGGTCCATCCCTTTTAATTATTAAATAATAAGCTGCATAAAAGCCTCTATACATACTCTCATTTACAAATAAGGATATTAAACAAGCTAAAAATCAGGCTATATGTTTGTGTAAATAACGCAATAGTTTGTAACAATAAATAATAGCAAAATGCCATGTCAACCGGAAAATAATATAAGCTTACGCTTTTACAAGGATATAAATCATACATTGCATTGTTAATAGCTGCGGTGTGGTGCTTCTAAAACCTTAGAGAATCATGCCGACAAAAATCAACCACAGTTTCATGCAACAATTCATTTGCCACGAGATGGCTGAAGCTTTTTACCACAAGCGGAAATGTCAAATTACATAGGTTAAGCTTATTTTAATATTCAACACAATGTAAAAGATCAGATATCAAAGCACAACGGTTGATGCAGATTTAAAACTCACCTTAATTCTTTCGCGTATTCGCCCTCTATTCGAATTCTTTCTTTTTACAAATCTAGATAACTTTTTGACGAACTCATTCCGCTGTTTGTATGAGCAGTACGAGATCGAATGATCCTGAAAAAATGAGAAATTCGCTAGGTGACTTGAACTTTAGTTTGTGAAGTGCAAATGAAATCGTCTTGATCCAAGCTAAAGCGTGCTTTGATAATACTCGTTCAATCGAATTCCGCGTTTTTTTAAATGCTTACCCATAGATCAACTCCCAAGTCATCCGATAATTACAATTGAAAATCTTGCATTCTCTGGATGGACGACGAGTTAAAATGCTTAGCACATATTTAGTAATGAGATATTTCGCTTTGAAATTAACACTTGTTGGTGAAGTATTGCCAGAGCGAAGCAGTCTGGGATATTTACGAATGTCACGCGATTACCTTCGGCAACTTCTCGGGAGCCAATCGGAAAATTGTGAACTGCAACAACACTCACAGCGATTGCCGGGCCCTTTAGCTCGACAAGTACACACAAGAAACACTCTGTTGCGCTCCATTGCCAGGGCTATTACTGCACACTGCTGGTTTACAAATTTTGCCAAGAAAGTGCTGTTGTCGTTTTTATGGAAAAGCCGCGCGAGCTGCCTGTGGTGTTCAAATCTCGTTGCGGGTTGTAGTCCATCACCTGAGAGACCTTACCTTACCTCACCTTACCTGAGAGGGTCCTAATACTCATCTCGAGAGAACAGCTGAGACTACCTTAGTTTCAAAGCTTATCTATCGACGTTTCCAAAAAGGTATTGCGGACAAACCAAATTGGTAGCTTTCATGTAGAAATCCGGGTTTCAATATACACCCACTCGAACTTCCCGACGGCCGCCATCTTGTCTCTCAGAGCAAAGCCCGCTTCGAAGAAATAGCAATAAATCAGAAACTCGCAAAACCTTTCCTATTGATATTTTTTCTACTAGTTAACCTTCTTAGCGCAATTTTACGCTGGCCAAACTATTTTAGCTGGATATTATAAAGTTTTTTGGGACATATCAAGAAAATTTCGCCAAAAACTGTCGTTTTGCCGACGTTGCAAAACTTCCTTATTAGGAAATTCCCCCTTACCTTATTTGGAAGGTCTGTAAGTACTTTTCCTTATATCTTAGCCAAAAAGGCAGGAAAATTGACCAAAACTTGCAGATACTCGAGAAACATCCTTCTCTTGGTCGCCATTTTGTTTTTTGCCCCCCGCCAAGGGGCCTGAGTCACGTTTTGAACACCACAGGCAGCCCGCGCGGATTTGCCATAAAAACGACAGCACTTTCTTGATATGAATATCGGATTTGAAAGGTAGCGTGACTTTCGTGAGTACTAGTGCGAGTTCGTTCAATGCCAGGTGAGAGCATTTCTGTGGGAGGGATAAGCATAGATTTAGTTTTCTTTAGTTAGTGCCATCGAGTTGGTCTTAGCCCAGTTAACATTATTCCAAGTTCGTTGAGTTTTAGTGCCGGTCAAGTACCAGCGTATTTGTTTATTTCATATCAAGAGTGGTCACTAAATGGCTTTTCAGGTTGAGTAGAGTGGTCATTAAATGGCTTTTCAGGTTGAGTAGAGTGGTCATTAATAGCTTTTCAGGTTGAGTAGACAGACAGACAGACAGAGAGATAGATAGATACATTTTTTTTATTGGAATCGTGTTAAATGATTTACATTGAGTGACACTCACTGTGAATTGGAGGTCATTTAAATAAAATACCAACAGGGAGTGGAAGTGAACGCTGACCACGCCCGCCCGTACGTATTTCGATCTTCTAACCATGCACTAAATACCCTGGTCCCAGGTGAAGTTTCCGTGTTTTCGAACCAAGTTTGAAGTCGTATTTGGGTGATTTCAATGGTAGTTCGTTGTGCCTCAGTGAATTGTAGTCTTTCTCTGTTTCTTGCTGAAACTTCACCCTGGGGACACTCACTAGGATTCTCAATTCTATCAATCAAAAAATCAGTCCCGAAGGCAGAGTTTCGTGCTCTCCTATCATTGGATGGTGAATTTAGCGCCTTCTCATTGACAGTAGGATTAGTTCCGGAACGAAATCGTATTATTCAAGTGGAGAGTGTTAACACGTTTTTGATAGATAGAACTGAGAATCCTAGTGAGTGTCCCCACGGTGAAGTTTCAGCAAGAAACAGAGCAAGACTAGAATCACTGAGGCCAAATGGCTGATTGCAATTTTAATCCGCACCGGGGGGTTGAGGACCTCTGGAAAATTTTTCCAGGGGGGTTGTTTTCGACTTTGGAAAATTCCACGGGAGGGGTTGTGTCTGGAGACTGGAAATTCCAGGGGGGAGGGGTAAAAAAGGTGACTTTCCAGGGACATTTTGTCAAAAATAGATTTTCCAGGGATATTTTGCCAGAAAAAATGGAAATTCCAGGGGAGGGGGTCCTTTATGAGGTTGGAAATTCCAGGGGAGGGGGTCTGTTTCACGAGTGGAAATTCCAGGGGAGGGGGTCTTTTTAAGGCAGGTCCTCAACCCCCGGTGCGGGTTAAAATGCAATCAGCCAATGAACTACCACTAAAATAACCCAAAATACGACTGAATTTGGCTCGAAAACACGGAAACTTCACCCTGGGACCAGGGTATGCACTAAAAAACATAGACTTCAGTCAGTTAGTCAAATCACGTACGATTTCTAGTGAAAATTGAAAAGAAAAGGAAATGTTTTTGCTCACCCCCTGCGGGAAAAATACGTCTGCAACTCGTAAAATATCCGCGCCCGTATTACATGAAAAAAATGATCTAAATAGAGGATATTACACGGTGGCGCGAAGATATGGATTTTATTTTCGAGTGGCAAGAACAATATTTTACGAACGAGCGCAGCGAGTGAGTAAAATATTGTTTTTGACACGAGAAAATGAAATCCATATCTTCAAGCCACCGTGTAATGTTCTTTTTATTATATGGATTAGAATTGACATAGCGGCAAAATATTACAAATTGAACAACTCACTTGGTAAAGTCGAAAGTGTTTATTTGTGAAATGCTCCCTCAATCTTTCTGATTCCCAGTGTCGTTAAGAACTAATTTCCCTTTTGTGTTGCTGTAGCTTTCTCTGCCATAGTTGAAATAAGGTTTTTCTCTTTAGAACTAGAACAAAACTTAGTTTTGTGGCTTAAAACTCGTATGACCGAGCGAGCGAGATTTCACTGCAGACGAAGTCAGGAAAAACAACACTGCAAACGTGCACATCCGGGACATTCGGTACATAACTTTTTCATATTTTCACTAGTGAAGATATGGAAAATACGAGTGTTTTAGTTTCCGGTAAAACACTGGCATCCATATAATAATAAGATATATGTATGACAAAAATATCTAGGTATAGCCTGGAATAGCTGTTACAAGAAAAGGGTAACTTGCCACGGTATTTATACTAGGAGACGGCCTGAACATTTTTAGTTAAGGACGTCTATTATATATTCGGGACTGCGTTTCGGACGACCGTTAACTAGCTAAGCGTATACAGTTCTCCTGGAAAAGCAAATTCTGAAAAAAAAGTGGTGTCGAGTTTTGTCATAACCTGTGCACTTTGTGGTAAGGCCGTCTTGATTTTAGTCGTCTCGTCTTATACTAGACAAGTCGTCCGACAAGATAAGGTCGTCTATATAGAGGCGCCTGTTGGATGCTCATAATTTCAGACGACTAAGCCGTTTTCCATATTCCGCGAATTAATACTAGACGGCTAAGCCGTCTCTAGTATAGGCCCGTGCGCCCCCCCCCCCCCTAATTTTTTCCAAAACAATCCTTAAAACTCCCGATTTTGCACCCTGTATATCAAAGTTCACCCAAACGTGTGGTAATTTCACATGCTGGCGCCGGTTGTTCAAGTGGATTAAATTTAAAACCAAGTTTAGTTCTGAACAAAACCATCGTGCTAAACCACTTTCGAGCAGCCGGACCGGGCTCTAAATTTAACTTTCCCTTAAAATGTCGAATTTTTTTTATGTCGTGCCCCCCAGTTTTTGGAGGCTTGCTACGGCACTGTAGTATAAATACGGCCACTTGCAAGAGTTCACAGTTTTGACATGACAGTGTCTGGTGTCCCATGGGCTATCGCCCTTCCCTTTTCTAGCACTAAAACCTTGTCGTAATCCAAGATGGTTTGAAGACGATGAGCGATCGTGATCACCGTGCACTCTGTGAACTTATCCCGTATGGTCTCCTGAATTATCGCGTCTGTCTTGTAATCCACATTAGCCGTGGCCTCGTCCAACACAATGATTTTACTCCGCTGCAATAAGGCGCGTACCAAACAGACAAGCTGTCGTTCTCCGCTACTCAAATTGGAGCCACTTTCTTGGATTTCTTGATACAACTTTTTTGGAAAGTTTTCAATTGTTGCGGAAAGCCCTGCTTCCTTTAAACTCCGCCATATTTCATGGTCAGAAAATCTCTCAAAAGGGTCTAAATTGAATCTAAGAGTTCCATTAAATAGAACCGGGTCTTGAGGAATAACGGACAAGGCGCGTCGCGAGCTCTGAAGATTTAGCAACTGAATGTCAATACCATCAATAGAAATAGAACCTCCAGGTTCTGGAATACGAAATAACGCAGCCACAAGCGACGATTTGCCAGCTCCTGTTCTTCCAGCGATACCAATTTTCTCCTGTGGACTGATGTCTAAATTGATCTCCTTGAGGATCTCCGGTGCTTGTGCGTGATACTTCAGCGATAGATTGCGGAGTTTAAGCGATCCTTGTCGCGGCCAGTCATCAGGAGGTTGGGTACTGTTCTCGTATCCAGGCTCGCCCTCGAGATTTGAGTACTCGATAACTCTCTCCACTGAAGTCATGTTGTTCTCTGTTTCTGCGAACAGTTGAATCGCCCAGCCACACATACCAGTAGTCCCTTGTATCGCATAAACAAATGACAAAACAGCAGCACCTGTAAAAACCACGAGACAACGAAATGGTTTAGATAGCCGGCTCGGGACAAAACGTGGCCTACGCCATGGCCTACCCTATGGTCTGGGGGTTGCTATTTTGCGAGCCACCGACCCCTTCGGGGCGAGCCCCGAGCCATTTTTGTATTAAATTAAATAATGATATGATAACTCAACAAGGCAAGATGGCAAAATGGTGGCCATAACCCTTCTTGACATGAGATTTTTATTACCATTTTCAAAGACTCGCCTTAAATAGCCTACCCAGGTTTAAATTGTACCGGGCCATGGGCTACCCTATGGCCTACCCAGGTTTTAAATTGTACCGGGCCATGGGCTACCCTATGACCTACCCAGGTTTAAATTGTACCGGGCCATGGGCTACCCTATGGCCTACCCAGGTTTAAATTGTACCGGGCCATGGGCTACCCTATGGCCTACCCAGGTTTAAATTGTACCGGGTCATGGTCTACCCTATGACCTACCCAGGTTTAAATTGGGCTATGGGCTACCCTATGACCTACCCGGCTGTATTTTCTTTTTAAAGCTCTGAAAACAGGTAAACTCAAAACATAAAATACCTCCTGGCAGGCAATCAACATAAATAAACACATAAACAACCTGTCAATCGAATATTTGTGACGTCATTACTAACGTTATTTCCTAAAAATGCATGCTTTAACTCTGGAATTTCTAATATACAACCGCCAAATTTTGTCAACAAATTATCTCGCACATCGGAACATGACGCCACCGATCACGTCATTCCAAAATACTTATAACTCCGCGAATTTTTATAATAGGACCGTCAAACTTTGTCAACATCTTCTCTGGCACATTGCCAATTGGCACATATCAATCAAAATATAATGACGTCATTGATCACGTGATTTCACACAACGCTTATACTCTGCGAAATTTTAAAATAAAGCCCCTAAACATTGTCAGAATCTTTTGGACTATAGTCAGTTGACACGTGTCAATTCAGAGCTTTATAAAGAAAATACAGGGTAGTCCATAGGGTAGGCCACAGGGTAGGCCATGGCCCAGGCGTTTTGTCACAACCCGCTAAAAAGCCCGTGTCAGCCAGTCCTTTGTTATTCTTTTCGTTCACAATACAGAAGACGAATTACGCGTAGAAATTTCTCAATAAACATCTAAAAACAAAGTTTCAGACTTGATTTACCAAATTCAATCGAAAAAATTGCTTAGTATGTTGCTATGCTGTCAAAATGGCGGCTGACAGACTCTTTAAGCCGTTTAAATACTTCTCTCAACCGCCATTTGATTACAGGAACAACACAGCGCCGAGTCATTGCCAAATGGTAGTCCTATATATCCCTGATGTTTTTTTTAGAAAACTTTGAAGTTTCGTTTCTCGGTTTCCATGAGCGTTAATATTTTCTCATCCAAGGAAAACTTTAAAATAAAACCAAAGTAAAAGCGATAGGTATCAAACATTTTAGTAAACATATTTTTGGCCAAGCATTGCGCTCGAATCTCTAAAATATCTGTCAAACCACTGTATTCATTCCTACGCGACCTCAAAATTCACTGGTTGCGATTGGCGCGATTCTAGCAAAAGAACTGTAAAATGTCAATATTCTTGGATGAGCCAGAAAGTTAATAATTCTAGGCCAGAAAGCCAAATGGTAGCTTAGATACCTTACAATAATTTTAGTTGATTTTTGCAATCAATGTCGATCTACTGAAGTTGCCGAATCCAAAGTTTTGGATTTGATTGACAGCTAAAAATCGCCAATCGCCAACAGTGAATTTTGAGGTGGCGTAGCAATGCATACAGCCTAACCTTTGTGAAGATTAGTTGCGAAAGCCATTGCCATAACAACAGCTGTAAACACAGCTCCGATGCTATCTGCCCAGATCTCAAGCCAGCGATTGGTAGCCAACATCATGACTCGAACTTGAGAGTACTCGTCTTGGTACCTAAGGAGAATAAATCAAAGGACTCTATGAGCTAAACTCACTCATGAAGAGGGGGCCGTAGGGGCCCGGCAACAACACTTAGACGGTGATTTCATGAGACCGGTTCGAACTCAGAGACACCTCTCTGTAACAGACCTTGCGAGTGTTAAATTCTCGGCAGGTTTTCAGTAAAAAGGTCCCCAGGTTGTCCAATTTTCCACCAGGTCGGTGTTTTTTTCCCACCAGGTGGATAAACTTTTTGGTGCTAAACAATAGTGCCCTCTTTTTTTACGTTGTTTTTACTTTTTACTCGACCCTCATTTAAAAGCAGTGACCTACACTTCTGCGGCAAAAGTGCATGTTGAGTCTGTTACAGAACATTACCTTATCCTAGAAACACCGTTTTGTTTTTTTAACGCCTATAAAACACACATATATATAAATAAGTTATTACATGGTAAGAGCTTGATATCGTTATCAGGCTCTTGCCATGTAAAAATCTATAAATACCGTTTCACGTTGAGGCGGTTGTAAAATGGGAAAAAAATGCTTTTTATTTAAACTTATTTGGGCTGAAATCTATATACAATTTGTATACGACTCCAAATAAAAATGTCTGTCTGTCACGAAAAATTTAACTTCGCTAGGGGGGAGGGGGGGGGGGGGGGGCAACTGCCCCCTCTGTCCCTATGCTAGCTACGGCACTGCTATGAGAGCCGATACGAACTCAGATCGCTCTGTAATCACCAATTTCATAATTCTGCCAACTCTCGCTAACGATTTCCAACCATCAAACCGCCCTCTGACTTCCGTCAATCAAACTCCCGAGTTTTTTCGTCGTTACTTTTGTGCTTTTTGATTGGCCAGCACGTAACCATTGCTGGCTTGACAGGAAGCCATTTTAGCACTGATTAGGCGCTGGCCAATCAAAAATCACAAAGAGTAACGTCGAAAAGACTCGGGAGTTTGATTGACGGAGGCCAGAAGGCGGTTTTACGTTTGGAAATCGATAGCGAGAGTTCGCAAAATTATGAAAATCACAGTAAAGAGAATTAAAGTAAATACACACAAAACAATTATTTTTATCACTCTTTTGTACACCTGTGAAGTGTCTTCAAAAACGCTCCGCCATTCCATGTGATCTAACGGTGATCAGACCTTCCAATGTGTCCGAAAGATGAGAGACGATTGGACTCCTACTGATGCACTCAAGGCGAATGAGCTCGTTAGATGGTCTTATATAGTATCTGAAACAGATGACAAATAGAAAAAGCTTGAGCAGGAAAGCATATATAGTCCGCGTTTATAAACCACGGCCCCGGCACGGGAGTGGTGGTACTTCCCTATTTTGGGGGCGGGGCTGCTCGTCGGCAACTTTCGATTTTACCCCGCAAAGGTACCAAGCATGGCGTCGCTTAGTTGATTTTGACCTAAGACGTATTTTCCCTCGTAATTTTCTCTCGTATTTTTTTACGAGAAATTCAGGATACCAACAAGTGTGATTTTTTTTGCTTGATTTGTTAGAATGGACCCCTAACAGGTACCTGTCTAGAAAAAATTGCAAATTTTGTTCAGAACTAAACCTGGTTTAAATTTAATCTACCTTCGAACAACCCGCACAGCAGCCTAACCACTGAGTGATTCGTTTGGATGTAGCAGGGGTGCAGCCAAGGGGGGGAGGGGGGGGGGGGGGGGGGGCACTTGCTCGGTAGATTTTCCCATACATTTACTGTATTTGCTGGAGGAAACTTTGAACATTTTCGTCCCATGTTTTCAATATCGCCCCCCCCCCCCCCCCCCCCCCCCTTCAGAAATTCATGGCTACGCCGCGCGCTGTGGAGGTGATCGTCCACACTACAACGCCGAAAACGATCACCGAAACGCTCTCCAGAGTGGAGCGATTTGAAAACGGAGCTGTTTGAAAACGCAGTTTTCTAGCCGTGGACGGGTGGAGACGATGCTCTCTGAAAACGATGACGTCACCACAGCAAACCCGACCAATTTTGCGGTAATTGACGAATGAATGTGAAAACCCTACATTGTGCTCCATCTGAAGAGAACAACACATTTCTGCAAAGTTCAGTTCGATAAAAAAACACTGGATATTGGGGGGGGGGGGGGGGGGGGTAGGGTTAGTACCCGGTACCCACCACCTTATTCACCATCCCTGGATCCTATCGAGTAGCGTTGTTTTGACCTCTTACCTTATCAATTTCGTTAGCATTTGAATGTATGAATAGAACGTGGCATACGCGAACGATGTTCGGTCCAATTTGCATACGTGACGTAACCTGAGACGGAGACGTAAGGACGTTTGCGCTCGTGAAAATCAAAGAATAATGCCGAAGAAGGGATGTAAGCGTGAAGAAGCAGAACGTAAGGTTTCCTTTTTCTCCGCTTACGTTTACGTCACTACTGTCACGACGATTTCCACACAAACGTAAGCTCTTACGTCTCCTTCTCCTTCTCTGTCTCCGCAGATTTCACTAGTGAAAACCCGGCTTTAAAAAAAAACTCTCCAGAGGAGTGATTGGGTCATACCTGACAAGAAGCACTGCTATTGCCAGTAATGGGAATACGATGATAGGTCCCATGGGCTGAAGATCACGGGAAGGGCGACACGAGATAAGGCGAGATAAGGTGAGATAAGGTCCAGAGAAGGCCTTACCTGACAAGAAGCACTGCTATTACCAGTAATGGTAATACGATGATAAGGTCCCATGGGTTGAAGATCACGGGAAGGGCGACACGAGATAAGGCGAGATAAGGCCCCAGAGTAGGCCTACCTGACAAGAAGCACTGCTATTGCCAGTAATGGGAATGCGATGATAAGGTCCCATGGGTTGAAGATCACGGGAAGGGCGACACGAGATAAGGCGAGATAAGGCCCCAGAGTAGGCCTTACCTGACAAGAAGCACTGCTATTACCAGTAATGGGAATACGATGATAAGGACCCATGGGTTGAAGATCACGGGAAGGACGACACGAGATAAGGCGAGATAAGGCCCCAGAGTAGGCCTTACCTGACAAGAAGCACTGCTATTGCCAGTAATGGGAATGCGATGATAAGGTCCCATGGGTTGAAGATCACGGGAAGGGCGACACGAGATAAGGCGAGATAGGGTGAGATAAGGTCCCAGAGAAGGCCTTACCTAACAAGAAGCACTGCTATTACCAGTAATGGTAATACGATGATAAGGTCCCATGGGTTGAAGATCACGGGAAGGGCGACACGAGATAAGGCGAGATAAGGTCCCAGAGAAGGCCTTACCTGACAAGAAGCACTGCTATTACCAGTAATGGGAACACGATGATAAGGACCCATGGGTTGAAGATCACGGGAACGGCGACACGAGATAAGGCGAGATAAGGTCCCAGAGAAGGCCTTACCTGACAAGAAGCACTGCTATTACCAGTAATGGGAATACGATGATAAGGACCCATGGGTGAAGATCACGGGAACGGCGACACGAGATAAGACGAGATAGGGTGAGATAAGGTCCCAGAGAAGGCCTTACTGACAAGAAGCACTGCTATTACCAGTAATGGGAATACGATGATAAGGACCCATGGGTTGAAGATCACGGGAACGGCGACACGAGATAAGGTGAGATAAGGTCCCAGAGAAGGCCTTACCTGACAAGAAGCACTGCTATTACCAGTAATGGGAATACGATGATAAGGTCCCATGGGTTGAAGATCACGGGAAGGGCGACACGAGATAAGGCGAGATAAGGTCCCAGAGAAGGCCTTACCTGACAAGAAGCACTGCTATTACCAGTAATGGTAATACGATGATAAGGACCCATGGGTTGAAGATCACGGGAAGGGCGACACGAGATAAGACGAGATAGGGTGAGATAAGGTCCCAGAGAAGGCTTTACCTGACAGGAAGCACTCATTACCAGCAATCTGAGAGAAAATGGCCGCCGCGCTAATTATGCAGGCCTTGCAGGCCCTTTAAAAATGGCCGCCGGTCTTATAGGGATTGTATGGAGAAAAGTTTAAAATCTGAAATAAAAAGAGTACTGTAATTCGTGGACAACTTGCCGACCTCTAGATCAAAAGATGAACACTATAGAACATTTCGATACATGTTAAAGAGCTTCAAATTTTACTTACAAAGCGCCAAATTTGCTTTAGCGAACGCTGTCCTAACGGCTGTCTGTCCCTTATGTTTTACAGTAAAATCCGTCCGTAGGCCATTTTCCTTCGCATCTGATAAAGTTCACGGTTCTGTCCGTACTCGAATCCCAGGTGCCGACCTCTCAAAATTGAGCCCTGTTGTTGCACATCAAAATGAGCTATAAATCGGCCTTTAGAACGCCCCCAAAACTCCGCCAATTTTCTTTGAACACAGCACACTTTTTGCTAATAATCCATGCGAGATTTGAAGAAGAAGACATCGGCTTGAAGTCGTTTTCTAGCTCAAAATAACTGCTACGGCCGTACAATCTCCCTCTGTGATCGCCATGTTTTTCACTGATAACCAGGCCTTCCCTGGGTAGGTTCTTGATGTATGATTTACGATAGTTTACCGAATAAGTCCCCTTATAGTTGTCTCACTCGACCTAGTCAGCCATCATTTTACCCTCGCTGAGCCTCGCACACTATCATTCGCATCTTGAATGCCTGTTTTCTTTTAATGCAAAGTTAAACTGCAGCGCTGTGGTAAATAATATAATGCAAAAAATATATATCTGCCCTCAAACATCTCTGAAATACAGCTTTATTTACATGCTACCACCCCTCCCCCCTCTTTTCGCCATATGGATGGCACTTATGAGCATGCTCAGTGCGTTGGCTGACCTTAATAATCGCAGGCGCGAAAAGTCTCGCATTGCTGGTAATGTGCTATTACCAGTAATGGGAATACGATGATAAGGACCCATGGTTGAAGATCACAGGAAGGGCGACATGAGATAAGGCAAGATAGGGTGAGATAAGGTCTCAGAGAAAGCCTTACCTGACAAGAAGCACTGCTATTACCAGTAATGGGAATACGATGATAAGGTCCCATGGGTTGAAGATCACGGGAAGGGCGACACAAGATAAGGTGAGATAAGGTCCCAGAGAAGGCCTTACCTGACAAGAAGCACTGCTATCACCAGTAATGGGAATACGATGATAAGGACCCATGGGTTGAAGATCACAGGAAGGGCGACACGAGATAAGGCGAGATAAGGTCCCAGAGAAGGCCTTACCTGACAAGAAGCACTGCTATTACCAGTAATGGGAATACGATGATAAGGTCCCATGGGTTGAAGATCACGGGAAGGGCGACACAAGATAAGGTGAGATAAGGTCCCAGAGAAGGCCTACCTGACAAGAAGCACTGCTATTACCAGTAATGGGAATACGATGATAAGGACCCATGGGTTGAAGATCACGGGAACGGCGACACGAGATAAGGCGAGATAGGGTGAGATAAGGTCCCAGAGAAGGCCTTACTGACAAGAAGCACTGCTATTACCAGTAATGGGAATACGATGATAAGGTCCCATGGGTTGAAGATCACAGGAAGGGCGACACGAGATAGGGCGAGATAAGGTCCCAGAGAAGGCCTTACCTGACAAGAAGCACTGCTATTACCAGTAATGGGAATACGATGATAAGGACCCATGGGTTGAAGATCACGGGAAGGGCGACACGAGATAAGGCGAGATAGGGTGAGATAAGGTCCCAGAGAAGGCCTACCTGACAAGAAGCACTGCTATTACCAGTAATGGGAATACGATGATAAGGTCCATGGGTTGAAGATCACGGGAAGGGCGACACAAGATAAGGTGAGATAAGGTCCCAGAGAAGGCCTTACCTGACAAGAAGCACTGCTATTACCAGTAATGGGAATACGATGATAAGGACCCATGGGTTGAAGATCACGGGAACGGCGACACGAGATAAGGCGAGATAGGGTCCCAGAGAAGGCCTTACCTGACAAGAAGCACTGCTATTACCAGTAATGGGAATACGATGATAAGGACCCATGGGTTGAAGATCACGGGAAGGGCGACACGAGATAAGGCGAGATAAGGTGAGATAAGGTCCCAGAGAAGGCCTTACCTGACAAGAAGCACTGCTATTACCAGTAATGGGAATACGATGATAAGGTCCCATGGGTTGAAGATCACGGGAACGGCGACACGAGATAAGGCGAGATAAGGCGAGATAAGGTCCCAGAGAAGGCCTTACCTGACAAGAAGCACTGCTATTACCAGTAATGGGAATACGATGATAAGGACCCATGGGTTGAAGATCACGGGAACGGCGACACGAGATAAGGCGAGATAGGGTGAGATAAGGTCCCAGAGAAGGCCTTACCTGACAAGAAGCACTGCTATTACCAGTAATGGGAATACGATGATAAGGTCCCATGGGTTGAAGATCACAGGAAGGGCGACACGAGATAGGGCGAGATAAGGTCCCAGAGAAGGCCTTACCTGACAAGAAGCACTGCTATTACCAGTAATGGGAATACGATGATAAGGACCCATGGGTTGAAGATCACGGGAAGGGCGACACGAGATAAGGCGAGATAGGGTGAGATAAGGTCCCAGAGAAGGCCTTACCTGACAAGAAGCACTGCTATTACCAGTAATGGGAATACGATGATAAGGACCCATGGGTTGAAGATCACGGGAACGGCGACACGAGATAAGGCGAGATAGGGTGAGATAAGGTCCCAGAGAAGGCCTTACCTGACAAGAAGCACTGCTATTACCAGTTATGGGAACACGATGATAAGGACCCACGGGTTGAAGATCACGGGAAGGGCGACGCCAGGGAGGATAACCACGAGGTGTCTCAGTGCGTCCAAGAAGTTTACAGGTATAAGGTCATCCATGACGCTAATGTCCCGCGAGAATCTGTTGATTATGCGTCCCGCGGGATTGGTGTCATAGAAATGGATGTGGGTCTTGAGAATGGCGACGAGCATCTTGTTGTGGAGATTCTTGGAGGAGCGCAGGGTGGCGAACAAGAATAAGAACGTTCTGATCAGCGAAGTGACAACCGTCGCAGCGACCAATCCACCATAGAGGCTCAAGGTTTGTGACTCCAATATGTCGCCATGAAGAACAGCGTCGGGGATTTGCAGAAACACCCAGTCGGTAATTACTACGAAAGCTGTTGATTAAAATAAAGAAATATGCATTCTTGACATCGTCCACGCTAAACAGCCAACAGATAACGCCAAGGCGAAAGATCTATCTATCTGCGTTCTGTCATAAAACGAAAGGTCTCTAAAAATCAGAGATGTGAGAATTCCATCGTATGATTCTGCTTTTTCCGAACGACCATTCGCCACCCCTGCAATTCGAGTTGCTTTGTGATCAGCATCAAAATATTGACTGAATAAGGCGCGAAAAGCTTCCAGAAAAGATGCAACTGTCAAATGCTGTTCCACGTGGATCAGCGAGCCCGAATGCTGGAATCTTTAAAGGGGGTTTGTTTTTCTTACTTTTTCAGCGGGGAGAGAGGGGGGTCTTTTTTGCTCGTTTTCCTGTCTTGTTTCACCTACCTTGCACACCTAGGAAGAACACTAGTAGTATCGTTGCCATAGCAATAGGGAGCCCAGCAGTTATATATTTGACGTGAGTACTTATGGACATTCCTGCAGTCTCACGCTCTTCGTCTTCCGTGACAAGTCCTCTATAATTTAATTTGCCGCTGTAAAGTTTGATAGCTTCAGGTTCAGCCACCTTAGTGATGATTTCTTGGAGTGCGATGTACTCTTGGTTCTCGCTAATTTTGTCATCATGGAATTCTCCAAATATCCTTTCAAATATAATTTCCCCGTTTCTCATCACTACCAAATATTTTCCTCTTTCAAGTACTGAAGTTGGTGCGTCGCAAGTATTACCAATTTTTGCTTAAGAACTCCACAGACACACTTCATGTACAGATGTCTTCCAACTTTGGCATCTACAGCGCTGAGAGGATCATCCAACAAGTAAATGTCAGCATCGGAATACAAGGCGCGGGCTAAGGCTACTCGTAACCGCTGACCACCGCTCAGTAGCATTCCGCGCTCACCGATCATCGTCAATTCACCATTAGGAAAGTTGTCAATGTCTATCTGGAGATCACAAGCTTCGATAATGTTTTTAAATTCCGATTCCTTGTACTCTTTCCAAAAAGTATATTATCTCGCAAAGAAGCTGAAAACACCCATGGCTGTTGTGAAACGTAAGCAACGTTTCCTTCTACAGATCGATGACCAATTGCCACAGGAAGTTCGCCAAGGATTGAAAGAAGTAGCGACGTCTTTCCGCTACCTACTTTTCCAATAACTGTGATCAGTTGAGCTCCATTTGCATAGAGGTTTATGTTACTTATAGCGAACGCCGAGATGCCGGGTCTCCCAAACGTACATGAAACGTTTTCTAGTGATAATTTCACTGACTGATTAGGTTTTTCATGGATATAGTATTAGCGATGTTACGATGTCCTTTCTCCATTAATCCTTGAAGTAGAGCTTGTACGCGCTGTATGGCTGAATAGGAATCTGCTAAATTTAACGCCACACTCGGCAATTGGCGTAGATATTCGTCAATGAAAGTCATTAAGACCAGAATCAAATATACCCGAAATACCGTAAGTTCATTACCGAGAGCGTACATTGTTAAAATGGCAACTAAACCTCCCATAGACTTGGATATGGTAACCAGCATGGCATCCACGGAAAGCACAAGGTTCCTCTGATGCATTATGTTGATCTCTTGTCTAAAAGATAAAAAGGAGAAAAATGGAATTTGTGCGCGACGTGAGCAATAGCAAGTTTTGACTTAGTTCGCAATTGATTGGCTGAGAGACGAAATACTTTTCTCGCGAGTATGGCACTTTCGGCGTATGAAATCCGCTCCATGGTCTGTTGCGGAATGGGTTTCGTTTCTGATTGAAAGTGTATTAGATTATACCAATCTAGGTTTGTTATAGCTGTTTCAGGTAACACGCGACGCAGCGCGTTCAAAACATCGAGAGAGCTTTTGGCAGTGGATTTTCCTGTGTCAATCATTGTGAGCCAATCAGATCCTTGCCTAGTTTCGCCTAGTGCAGTAAATTGGCTTCTGTCGCGACATGTCTCGCAAAGGAAGCCAATCGAATGCACTGATCGAGTAAGGATATGATTGGCTCACACGGACACGGATTGCATTGATACAGCACAGAAAAACCCAACTGCATAACTCTGACGGCAACGGCGAAGTCACGTGTTACCTGAAACAGCTGTAATGATTATAGCCTTCATGGACCCATTACAGAGCAGATTGAAATGGATTGCACCACTTGGTTTTTGCAATGTTGTTAGGATGCAGGGTCGTAGCAAGCCTCCAAAAACTTGGGGGAGGGGGGCACGACATATAAAAAACACAAATCAGTTTAAGGGAAAGTTAGCCGAAAATTTAGAGCCCAGCATGTAATTACCACATGATTGGGAGAATGTTTTTTTGGGGGGAAGTGTGTGTGTGTGTGTGGGGGGTGGGGGGCTGTAAGCATCAAAATTTGTATCAAAAACGGCATTGCTTGATTAGGCTAATATCAAGTTATATAAGAATTTATTCAAATAACCGTGACACAGCCCCTATCATACCTTCTAAGCTGTTGAACTCGATCCCTTAATGGCCACTCCCATGCATTCATCTTTACCGTGCGTATGCCGGCGATAAGAGCGCTTATTAGACCAATCCTCTTGTCACCTACTTCAGCTGAACGAGTCCTCAGTTGTGAACACGTTCTACTAAAAATACCACAGCAACAGGCGCACCAAACGTTTACAAGAATTCCAGCCAGACTAGCTTTGCCAACCAGATACCACAACAGGAGACATGCGACAGCGATGTCAACTACGCATTGAAATAGTATAAAAAACACTGGAGGACATAATCGAGTCGTTGGATATCAGTGCTTACGATGTGATAATGTGGCCAGTTGTGGGGTCTAAGAACAGGGCGTGGTTTACACGAAGCAACTGAAAATTAAATGGAAACAACTGCTAACTCATGAACTGCAAGTTCCAGTGGCGGTTTTAGCGGAGGCGTGTCGAGTGCAACCCAATGGTGGAATCGGAGGGGGAAAATGTTTTTAAAAAATGTCGTCGCTTGTGCACCAGATCCCACAAATTGTAAGTACTTTCATTTATTGCCTTAGTTTTATAGTCAAAAGTTAAGTTCAGAGTTTTTATTTATTTGTACAGAATATCACCGCATTAAAGAAGGAAAGACACTATCGGTCTGATTCACAATATTATTAATCAATATTGCGTGATAACCGGCTATATATACATTGTTTAAATTAGCGCGCTTTCTCTCGCTTGCTGATCAGCAAAACGAAACGTTTTACTGTGACCAAATTTCACTTTTTATAGTTTAAAATTTAAAATAAATATGTATTCTCATGGTTAGGATTAAAACTCTAGCCCTAGTTTTCAAATTTTGATAGAAATTTTATATTGAATACGATAGCATTCTCGCACATTCAGTCATGTTTATTATAATTGTAAATTTTCTCTGATGTAAAAATAACGTAATAAATATTGAACAATAAAATGTACGCTGTTCACCAAGCAATCGGCAATGTCACACTCCAGCTAGTGCTATTGTCTTGTCGTTATTATGTTCGTGGCTTCATAAGCGAAGGGTAGAAATGTGAGATGACCGACACCACAAGTTGGTATTTAACAAATCGCACGAAGCGCGGGCTGTCAGTGAGAAAATACCAAGCAATTGTTTTAGCCAATCAAGGCAGAGCACTCACGTGGTTCCATTCCTGTATGTATCGGCTGACTAGCATTTCAGTTAAGCTTATTCTTTGGAAGAAACAGCGACAGCCTTCAACCAAAACTTCTTCAGTTCAAGGTTTTTTCCCACCGCCTCCCCAACTCCAGCCCACTTGTATTGATCTTATCTTGTCAACATTGTTTCGAAGCGAGTCCGCAAGGTTGAGTATAGTATATATGTGTATAGTCTAGATAATGTGGGTGGCGGTTTTTTCTTCCCCACCTTTTGTTGAAGTGATTCAGTTAGTACTGTAATCCAATTTACATAATTTACGAGTTGAAAAATAAACGTCACATCTAGTGGCCGAAAAATCCCAACCGAGCGAGTACATGTTTGGTCTTCCTCCCTCCAGCAAAACGTAGCACAGCGCATAGCAGAGCTCGCACCTTCCGCTTTTCCATATATCTTACTGAGAGAAGTGCTGAGATAAACAACTTTAAGAAACAACGCAAATCTAGCTTTGGAAGACGTAACAATTTTAGAGCAACCCGCAGGGATGATATAATGTGCTTCAATTGCCAGGAATTCAGCCATTTTGCTAATGAGTGCCCGAATTCGAGGAACATGACTCTCGTTACATGGATATTAATCAGCTTTTACTTCTCCGCTCAGAGCACCAATGCGATTATTGTTTAAACTTCTTATGACCTCCCAAGACCGGAATTGTCGAGGTCATGAAAGGAACCATAAACCTAATCAAACTACCTTTCAATCGACATTCGAAAATACAAACCAACCATCGCAATCGACTACGCCTAAGAGATTCAATCAATTCCCCAACACTCATTTACAACCTCAATCGCAATCTACATATACTATCGGGACACTTTCTTTTGCATCAGCACCATCTGTTATTCCGGAACAGATGAATCAATCTCAGACAGGTAAACCACCGGCTTTTGCAAACATTTTGGCTAATCCAGGATTTACAGTTTGTTCAACCGAAAGGGTGAGCCACAACAAAGTTATTTCAATTCACACTCCGCCACGAAGTATTGTCATCCGTTGACCTTTCAGGACCTGTTACCGCGCATGGAAAGGACACCTTTGATATTATTCGTAATAGCGCACACGCGCCTCCTGAAGAGACTACATTTGATTTCTCTGGTACAGTTACTCCTAGTTCAGCTATTCAAGATCACCTTAGTTTTTCGTTGTCTTCTGTTTTCCCAGAAAAGACGGCCCAGAATTCAATTCAGTCAGCAAATTTGCCATCTATTATCAATACTCTCACTAACGATTCAATACCAGATCCAGGAATTGCGGGTAATATTACCGAATCAATGACTCGGAACACAATGGCTTCGTTAAACACTCCCGTCCCTTGTTCCCACCTGTTGACCTTTCACAACCTGTTCTGTCACGTGAGAAAAGATTCAGTAAGATTGATACCCCTAGCCTACATGAACTTCCTCAACAAATTTCCCCTAGTCTCCCTGACGCACACATTGCGAATACGAATTCAATTTCTTCTTTGGCACATCCTTCTATCACGAAGACACGGCCTGACGTACCCATATTTGGCACACTAAATGCCTCGGATGATGGCTCTTGCATTCCTTTATCAGTTGATTTGCCTTCATCCAACTAAGCCTCTAAATTCTACTGCCTTAGTTAAGCCGAAATCATTTTCTTACCTTACTAAACATTTTGTTGGCATGTTAACACAGTTCGGTAAAATTTTACTTTTTCTTCTAATCCTGTTGACTTGTTTTTATGGCGTAACTGTTCTTCAAGGGTCTGCCAACGTAATCGCTCTCTCGCTCCTTTTAAGAACCTCTCATGCGATCGTGACCGATATCGCATATGCCGCGTTCAATCATTCACATAACAACCTAACGAACTTTCGTCCCCTAATATCACCGAAATAAGTGATTCGCTGCGAGGGAGTAACCCTACAGTAGTCGTTGCATGTACTTTACTTTGGGGTTTTCCCATGTCCCAAGAAGGCTTACCTTCAGAAAATGAGAATTGTAAGTTCGTTAGGTTGTTAGAGCGGTTTTCATATGACTGTAGTGAAACCAATCGCAAAGTAATTACACAAATTCTGAATAAAATCTATAGGAGTAATTACAAAGTAATTGCGAATTACTCACGACAGTCATGTGAAATCCGCTCTATGTGAATGATTGACTTGTTTCTATGGCGTAACTGTTCTTCAAGGGTCTGCCAACGTAATCGCTCTCTCATGCGATCAGACCGATATCGCATATGCCGCGTTCAATGATTCACATAACAACATAAGTTTGATATGTTTGTGCTGTTGCTTGTATCTGCGCTTTCGTTTGTGAGTAAATCAGAGTTTCTGTCAGTGTTATACAGTTCATCGATGCACTGCCAAAATATGGTCATTG
The DNA here is from genome assembly GCA_033964015.1 of Scolanthus callimorphus. Lineage (NCBI taxonomy): Eukaryota > Metazoa > Cnidaria > Anthozoa > Actiniaria > Edwardsiidae > Scolanthus > Scolanthus callimorphus. Next base: position 38,140,786 of record CM066911.1, read on the forward strand.
AAACAATTCTGCCTTATCATGCAATATTTGGCGTGAAATTTGAAGTCTCGTAAAAAAATACGCAAAGTAAATCTTTTGTGGAATGCTCTTGTGCTATCGACGTCCTGACTCAATAAAACCATAATCCTGCGAGATTGCGCAGAATATTTAACAATTATTCCTCGAGCCCGAATGGGCTCTGAGTCAATAGCCCATGAGACCGAAGGCCGAATGGGCTATTGACTCAAGAGCCATGAGGGCGAGAGGAATAATTGTTTTAGTCAAATCACACTAGTAGGTCAGTTTGTAAAGCCAAAAACGTTTTCTGGTCTGGTCATTTGCCATTTTCTGGCATTTAATTCCGACACTTTTCGCTACTCGTAGGCTATAACCAGAAACATATAACTTAGTTGAAACGTGTAACAGACGAATGAATCTGATGTGACAACCAGCGAACAACTCGCAATCACTAAACACCATATTTGGAAAACAATACCCTTGCGTGCAGCCAATCAAAATTCACATAAGACTTTTCCGTTGGGATTGCACGCGCATTCGAACTGTTTTCCGTTGGTTTAGAAGCGCGCGCGCGTGTTGATGCAAACAGCGTTGTCTGCACTCTTATTTACCATGGCAAATCAGCCAATCATATTACGAGAACAGCAAAAGCTATGAATAAAAAATCTTTTTGGTGGGTTTTGAGCATGGAAGTAAAACAGTGAACTAAACTCATTTTGTGCTTCTTCTCTGTTGTCGGGAGTTCGCGCACGTTATTTTTAGAAAATATGACGAATCAAATCTTCCGTTGCTGATTGGCTAAACGAAGAACCTGATGCTTTCCAAATATGGTGTTTATTGATCGCGAGTTGTTCGCTGTTACACGTTTCAACTCACTTATATGTTTCTGCTATAACTTATAGCTACTAGTAGCTCAACCAATCAGAACGCAGCATTGACGATAGACTACTAGCGCGATTTGACTAACGTCTGATACGCTTTACGTCGTCATCGAGGCGAGTGATTCTGCTGACCATTTTTCGTTGCAAATCGCGCACGAATTCGAACAGTTTTCCGTTGGTTTACAAGCGCGCGCGCATCTGATCAGCCAATTTTATTACGAATCACTAACTGTTATGAAAAGTGGAGTGAGATGCGATGAACAGCACAAATAAGGCATCTTACCTTTGCGTACACCAACCCAGTGAGCGCTGTTCTCCATCCCATGACCACCATTCGTGTGTGAAATCTGATGTGATTCAGCACCATAGATCTCGTGATTGAAGCGACGAAAATAGCTCCTGTACACATGTACAAAACTCTCACCGTCGGACCATCTTGTTTTACCAGTTCTCGTAATAACAACGTCATGCACACAGCTATGGTAGTATTTGCTAATGTATACGTGAATAACATCGCCACTAGGAAGCAATATTTATACGCTGAGCACATTCTCGCCAAACAGCCTATTAAACCTGATGCAGGGAAAGTTCCCCGCTCAGCCGCCTTCTCCCATAGCATCCCTAATCGATCTGTCAGTTTTCGCGACTCGTCTTCTGCGTCCAATGGATGCATATCCGTGTTTTCTAAAGGACGCTGGTTTCCTGTTTTTAGGATATCGAAGATCCACCAGAAAGTCAGCGTTGACAAAATGCCTGCCTCACTTCTCGGACTGTTTTGAGATCCATCGCAATTAAGCTTAGTGTAGCCTGACATAACAACTCATCTAAACACACAACCTTTAGGTGTTGCAGTTGTGATTTGTTCTACGGACGGCAGGACTACTGTAGTTGCAATCTGTAGCAGTCTAGGTTTGTGTCTCGGATCGATCAAGTGAGGCGAAAAGGTATGTTTTAGGGTCAAGGTCGGGGTGAGTTTAGTAGAATTGTGATTGGTTCGTGTTCAGTATATCAATAGCGACTTATGCCACTTTCTAGTTGTTATATGTAGATGTTCAGGCAAGCGTGTGGCCGCGTAGCACGAAGTTCAACAGAGTGGAGATAAGGAATTAACCTTGTGTGAAAGCTAACGTGCTAATGAAATGGTCCCATGTGTGCTTCTGAGCGTTAGCCCTAGAAAGCGGAGAAAGAGAAAAAATATCTGACCCCGAGAGGGATTCGAACCCACGACCTTCAGAATTGTACATCCGATGCTCTAACCAGCTGAGCTATCCAGGTCAGACTGGGAGCTTTCTAGGGCTAACGCTCAGAAGCACACATGGGACCATTTCATTAGCACGTTAGCTTTCACACAAGGTTAATTCCTTATCTCCACTCTGTTGAACTTCGTGCTACGCGGCCACAGGCTTGCCTGAACATCTACATATATTCACTTCATTACCGCGAACATAACATCTAATTTAACCCGACCTGCTCCAGTCTGACCTGGATAGCTCAGCTGGTTAGAGCATCGGATGTACAATTCTGAAGGTCGTGGGTTCGAATCCGCGGGGTCAGAGATTTTTCTCTCTTTCTCCGCTTTCTAGGGCTAACGCTCAGAAGCACACATGGGACCATTTCATTAGCACGTTAGCTTTCACACAAGGTTAATTCCTTATCTCCACTCTGTTGAACTTCGTGCTACGCGGCCACAGGCTTGCCTGAACATCTACATATTCACTTCATTACCGCGAACATAACATCTAATTTACCCCGACCTGCTCCCAGTCTGACCTGGATAGCTCAGCTGGTTAGAGCATCGGATGTACAATTCTGAAGGTCGTGGGTTCGAATCCCTCTCGGGGTCAGATATTTTTTCTCTTTCTCCGCTTTCTAGGGCTAACGCTCAGAAGCACACATGGGACCATTTCATTAGCACGTTAGCTTTCACACAAGGTTAATTCCTTATCTCCACTCTGTTGAACTTCGTGCTACGCGGCCACAGGCTTGCCTGAACATCTACATATATTCACTTCATTACCGCGAACATAACATCTAATTTACCCCGACCTGCTCCCAGTCTGACCTGGATAGCTCAGCTGGTTAGAGCATCGGATGTACAATTCTGAAGGTCGTGGGTTCGAATCCCTCTCGGGGTCAGATATTTTTTCTCTTTCTCCGCTTTCTAGGGCTAACGCTCAGAAGCACACATGGGACCATTTCATTAGCACGTTAGCTTTCACACAAGGTTAATTCCTTATCTCCACTCTGTTGAACTTCGTGCTACGCGGCCACAGGCTTGCCTGAACATCTACATATATTCACTTCATTACCGCGAACATAACATCTAATTTACCCCGACCTGCTCCCAGTCTGACCTGGATAGCTCAGCTGGTTAGAGCATCGGATGTACAATTCTGAAGGTCGTGGGTTCGAATCCCTCTCGGGTCAGATATTTTTTCTCTTTCTCCGCTTTCTAGGGCTAACGCTCAGAAGCACACATGGGACCATTTCATTAGCACGTTAGCTTTCACACAAGGTTAATTCCTTTTCTAGTTGTTAGTTCATCTTGAATGAACCGAGCTGAAGGTTCAATATAGCCAGGTATCAGATTACAGAAAGGAACATCTTAAGAACACAACTAGAGCCCGTCAGCTTGACGTCGAATGTTTGAGGCCCACAGATCCATCGTTTCCATCCGAGCCAGTAATTGTCGATTGTACGGTTAGCTTTGGAGCAGAGTTGTAGATTTAAACTTTAAATTCTCTCAATACCGAATCGTTACAAATGCCCTCATCCAAGCACAACTGAAAGATAAGAAAGTACAGATATATACAAATATTAGACTTGCCCCAAGTCGTACTCTATGTTTTTCCTAACAACAAAGTGAAAAAAAAAGCACACGGTGGAGCGCGGGAGAGTACGACTTGTGTCGCTCGCACGCTTTCGATTATTTTTGCCGAAGAGGAGGTCTGTCAGTCTTCCCATGAGCACCTGCGCGAGATTTTTTGGAACTACCCGCCAAAACGGACAATGTTCCCGGGGAAAAAAGCGAGAAAACAGATGTGAAATCCCTCAATAAAAATCTCTTAAGAGCACCATTATATGCAATCTGATAAATATACATAAAAGTTTATGAAATGAACTCGTGGTTTAGCTAAAATCTTACTTCATAATGTCAAGCAGGCGAAAAAAAACAAGGGCGCAACTTTGCCGTCAAATCTCTGCACGGACATTTTGTCCAGGCGATGGATTTGTTTACATTTTCATTAACAAAATCTACTATTTCTGACCAATTGCCCTCTGATTTTATTGAGTATTATACCTAAGCAAATCTCTTTGATTTTAAATCTATTTCATTATCAGAATTGCCATCTCGATTTCTTGTTTAATTTAGGACTGGAAAGTAGACAACCGAAACGACGGTCGGCCTTCGTAAGCACTGCAAAACACGTTGAAAACTTAAGTCTCGCTCGCCGACACCACTCGCGAACGGGGTCGATCCTGAACTTAATAGCTAAAAATTGATTCAAACGCGATACATTTCTTTAATACAAAGTCCGGAATGGTTTCTTAGCTATATTTTAAGCAATATCTAATGTCAGATATTAATATTTATTCGCCGAAAAATATGGAAAAATGTGAACAGAAAAGTGCTAGAGCTCGTGCGAAAAGCCGTTGTGATTGCGCGAGAGCGCGCGCTAATCTAAGGAGAATTGAGATTTCATCGACGAAAATAAGCTTTATTTCTTGCGATTCCTCCAGAAAGTCATCAAGAATCGCAATACAAAACGAATTGTTACGATTTTGATACGACAATTCCACAAAATATTGACGACGTTGGAAGAAAATATTTCAGAATTGCTGGCGAAGATAATCCTGCAAGCTATTTTTTTTTTTTTTTTTTGCACTGCTTGTAAACAAACAAAATCTGTTTTCTTCAAACGACGACGGGAAAACAAAATGTCCCAAGACGGTGCTAACATGCAGACACGTGAAACTTGTCAAACCTGAAGTTTATACTTCCGTTGGCTTCATCGTAGCAGAGGTGCAATCGCTTTTTGTGTGAGAAAGGCCGGAGCGCTTAACATTGTGAGCTTCACAAAATCCTCCTTGTTCAACTGCCGAATCGCGCGCGCGTCATCCGGCCATTTATAATATGGCTAAAAAGCGATGCATTATGGGAAGACTGACAGACCTCCTCTTTTTTTGCCGCGAAAAACGAATGCAAAACAGCGCGCGCGCTCAAAGTGGCGTCATCTTCGTCAGCAGTGCGCGCCGTGAATTTTGTCAACAATTGAACATTTGCCTAATAATCAAGACTTTTGTTGCATGATTTTGTCGTGTTAAATGCTAGTTTTGGAAAATTTATCTTAAGAAATGCTTACGAAAATTCATAAGAATAGAACTACATGTGGAAAGACTTTGAAGCGCAGCGTTTGATACCTAAAGATGTTTTCGCTCATCAGAGGATGTTTGTGTGAAAAATATTTTCCGTTTCAAAATCGCGCGAATGAACGACGATGGCGTAAAATGTGACGTCAAACTTTCTCTCACTCGGATTGGATGTTTATCAGACACACCTCCAACAGACCCCCGACCTAAATTTAGGTCGGTAAAAATGGCGGGAAGCGAGCGAGAAAAGTCCGTTGTACAAAATAAGCCAATTAAAAAAAAAGCGGAACAGCGGACTTTGAGAAAGTCTATACAAATATATGCCTCGATTAGTACGCTTTCACCAAGTAGCAAATCAGCTATATAAGCTATATAAGCTTCTCTGCACATTACATTGGCACATGCACTAATGTGCGTCGCACTCATGGACACTGCGTGCACACCTTGCGCATCAAATGGCCCTTGCACTAAATGTGCATCGCGCTCATGTGCGAAACTCCAAAATGGACTCTGCGCACACACTTTGCGCATCAAATGGCCCTTGCACTATAAATGTGCATCGCACTCATGTGCGAAACTCAAAAATGGACTCTGCGCACACACTTTGCGCATCAAATGGCCCTTGCACTATAAATGTGCATCGCACTCATGTGCGAAACTCAAAAATGGACTCTGCGCACACACTTTACGCATCAAATGGCCCTTGCATTAAATGTACATTACGCGCACACTTTGCACATCAAATGGCACTTGCACTAAATGGGAATGGTGATTTCGCACCACACTGCAGAACGCACTCCAATTACGCGCACACTTGCAAATCAAATGGCACTTGCACTAAATGGGAATTGCGATTTCGCACCACACTACAGAACGCACTCCATTACGCGCACACTTGCAAATCAAATGGCACTTGCACTAAATGTCAATCACGCTCTGGCGCCGCACGTGTATACTTTGTGTATAAAACGGAACTTACACTAAATGTGCATATCTCTTAGATCAAATGGCGAATGAACTCTAAATTCACAGCACATAATGCACGTCAAATTGCGACTTATCGTATATTATGGAATAACTTGCAAACCTGACTCTGCGCCGGGAAAATTGCGGTGGCATAAGACAATCAGTAACAAATGGTATAAAATGGTTACAGCTAAAGTAAAAGATAAACTGTGCTTATATGGCGTTTATCCTCGCAGCTCTAAACATTTTGTAAACATGAGTGTGTGTTAGTAAGGCGAGTTCTTTGTCACAAAGTTTGAGGAACTTGGACCGACGGTCCTCGTAGTTAGTTTACTTCCCTCTGGATCCGGTTAGTGTAGTGCATTTGAGAAACGAGACTTAACGTCATTATCCGAGAAGACGTGAAGGTCTAACATTTGCAGATACTAACGCAAATTATGTAAAAAACAAGCAATTATTTGAAAACGTATAAGTATAACCAGAGTAGCTAGAACTAGAAGGCCACCCTGGTACGATCAGGGTGCTGCGACCCTTGCATGCCATGAGAACTCTCAAATGACTGTACAATCAAATTATCAGGAGGATAGATCCAGTTATTATCATATGCAATCATGCACAACGCATAGCCGCACTCCAGCAGCTACCTGACGACGCACATTAATGGAATTAAATCGAGAAAGCTATGCGTTGTAATAAGAGGAAAGTTTGCGAGAGAATTATAAATTTTTGTATATTATGTATAATTATTAATGATTGAGCATTAAATTTCAATATAGCTAACGTTCATCGAATGGAATATTTTAGTATGAAATTTTGGATGATTAGGTACGCTTCAGACTACCAAATGCTACAATCCTTGCTGCGGATTAATTAATAATTGTCCGTGAACAAATATCTTGCTAATCATTAACGATTGAGCATGAAATGTTCGATAAAGCTAACATTCATCGAGTGGAATATTTTAATATGGAATTTTGGATGATACACAGGTAAAACTTGGAAAATTACTACTACTTGTTGCGGATAAATTGTCCGTGCACACCTTAACTTGCTTCTTCTGCAACTGATCATAATAATAATAATAATGATATAAAAAAGAGAACAAAGTATGGAACTATGGGGAAATGTTCTAGGATTTCCACACGCCACTGACAACACAATGACGATCCAGTGAATCTGACCTCCGCCAAATACTACACTGACATCACTAAATGGCCTGGCTGAGAGGATAGACCGTGAGAGATGACCGTCGTAGATGGCTTGCTCTAGTACACCTTGAACTTAAACTTAAGCTATTCAAAATTTTTGGCATGGAAATGATTAAAGTTGACTTACAAAACATATGTGGAGTTGAGTACCTGCAGTTCTCAAAATACACCAAAACGAGGCCAGAAAGGGTTCTAGTGAAAATCCATACAAAGGTCTGTATTGTGAGAGGTCCTATAATTGCGCCAATATTTAATCAAATTATGCTAACTTTTTCGAAACTGTGTATTCTGATGTAATTTCTTGAGCAGCAAGTTATTGACTACAGTAAATGTTTCTTTCGGCTTAAACTAGAAAAAATGAGATTTAAAGTGGTACCATTGACGTGTCTGAGATCATTAATCAAATGCAAATTGTCCCTTGTGCAAAAGTTAAAAGATTAACATAGAAAGGGGGCGTCAACGTGACCAGTTACACAATTTGCTATGAGTTCGGCGATGGCTTCTTCAACAAATTCAGGATGTGAAAGTGAAGTGTCTGTTGTTCATCCTAGGCGAACATGCTTGCAACAAACTCATTAGCTTGAAGGTCCTCTACCCAGAAATTAATAGAAATTAATAAAAGACTCCCTTTAACGTAATACTTAGCTGCACATAGAGAGTTCGTGTTTCAATATTAAAGCTAAACACTCAACTTCAAGATGGCTTCATCATTGGTCAGCTCGAACTATCACAAGTAGACTTGGAAGCGGAGGCTCGGTTAGACAGCGGAGGGAACACAGCCAGGTCCGTCCTTTTTGCATGTAAGAACGAGATGGCCAAACTCCACACTAGGGTAAAATAAAGGGAAATCAATTAATACACAGGGTACCCATAAATAAATGAGAAAAGGATACAAATTTTTGGTATGCGAAAATAAAAAATACTAGCTGATGCCCGTGAAAAATTCACGGAGTGTAAGGGGGAAATTAAGTAAAAGTGTTCTCTGTTTAAAAAAAAAAACGGGGAAAAAAATCACAATGACCATATGGATGTGGGGAAGGGTTCATGATTTCCCCCTTCCATAAACTGCTGGATTTACATTACTAATAACCTCCCATCAGCATGAGTACCCCGTCCCACCATGCCGAAATAAATGAAGTGAGCCCAAAAGGTTTTTTTGCACTGGTCTCCCTGCTTGGTTTGACAAAATCACGCGTGTGTCAGTCTCTCAAATCGGTCAAAGAACCCGTGAAAATCGAAAGCGCAATTTGACTTCGGAATTGTTGTATGCTTATCATATCTCAGCGAGGGGAGAGAAGAAACAGGTCAAGTAAAAATGGTCTAAGGACTAATATTTTTTTTTAGTTTATATTATTTATATTTTTTCGGCTTTAACCTCGCTTAAAAATTGCTTGAATTGGAACTTAGCCCAAAGTGAACGTTTTCCAACAAAAACATGCCCACTGGAGGGATTTCCTCTTTCTCTTCGGGATTGTGTCCTTCGTTTTGCGATAGAGCCGTCAGGATTTATACTTAGAGAATATTATTCATGACTTTCACGGACTTTGTTTTGTAAATGTGTCATTTCGACTTAGCATGACTTAGCGCGTGCTCCGAGGGAAGCAATGTAGTGTGTACGTTCGTTGAAACTTGAATGAAAATTTTTCTCAGCTCAAATCTTTCAAGTTAGAATTATCCCTGCACATTCCTGTATGTAATCTGTAAGAGAACCATTTAGGTTTGAATGTCAATGGTGCTTTCGGCTGCGCGAACCGAGTTCTTTTTTAGTTTCTGTGGGAGAATTCAACATGGCGGCGATGGCGGCTTTGTCCCTCGCTTAACAAATCGCTTGAATTAGAACTTAGCTCGAGGTGAATCTTTCCAACAAAAACACGCCTATGGTCCAGATTTCCACCTTCCCTTCGGGTTTGCGAACTTCTTTTGGCGGCACAGCTTCAGGGCTGAGCGGAGCGAGTGTCGACACGATTTTCCTTACGGTATTATATATAGATATTAACACTGGTACAACTGAGTAAGTCGTGTAGAGTTCTGAACCGAAGAAACGAATGCATAAAAGCTTGGACTTTTATACATGACATATGCGAAATTACGTAATTGTGCCAAATTTAAACAAAAGAAGTTCAATGAACTGACATATTTCTGGCGGAACGCACAGAAAATAAATATCCTGCTTAACTGCGTATCGCAGATATTTAATTATGGAAATACGCCACTCGTAGTTCTCATACCGAAGCTACATCCGGAACCTGAGTGACATATCCTTTCCATATCCTCACTAGTGAGGATATCCTCACTAGTGAGGATATCGGTCAAAACCAAGAGATAATGATCTATGTGACGCTGCACTGTTGTGCTGTTCTCGTGATATGATTGGCTGATACGCTGCTTGCATCAACACGCGCGCGCTTCTAAACCAACGGAAAACAGTTTGAATGAGCGTGCAATTCCCAACGGAAATCTATTTTTAGAAATACTGCCACTCAGATGGGTCATGGGGTTGCGTTCTTCCTGGGGATCATTTTCTCTTGTCAAAACAAAAGTGCTTGGAAATCAAAATGAAATACTTTTTTCTGGTTTGTCTATATAATAAAAGAAAATTACACGGTGGCTTGAAGATATGAGTTTTATTTTCTCGTGTCAAAAACAATATTTTACTCATTCTGCGCTCAATATTGTTCTTGCCACTCGAAAATAAAACTCATATCTGCGCGCCACCGTGTAATATCCTCTATGTATCACACTAATATGGCTTAAGGTGCGTTTACCTTTATCTTTTTGAACCGTTGCTAGGGAAAATTGAAAGTCCTGTAAAACATTCACCTTTTGAAATTTTCAGAACTAACTTCGGATCGAAGGAGATGTTAATTTCAATGACGTCATCACGTGACGTCATTGCTACAAAAAAAAAATGCTTCTCGTTCTTCGCGTTTTCGTGATCCCCCCGCAAAGTAAACAAATCGCCGCCCAAAGACGAATTTCTATGCCTGTAACGTGGAACACACGCTTACTCTTCTTTCGAACATAGTGACTGCCCGCCAGGACTGCAGGGCATGTTTGGTAGAGTTTGTTTTTCCTCGCCAAGATACAGTGTTCTTGTGAACGGTGCGAAAGTAGTGTCTTCGTTGCGCGAGTTGGCAAAGACTATATTAGAAAATATTCTTACGCGCGAAATTTTTATTATGTATTGAGTGAAGTGAGGTAGAATCAAAGGACGCAAATGGCTACTCGTGCTATGCAGTTATTGGTCATGGGCAAATGACTCTGGGCAAATGACTCTAGACGGGGGGGGGGGGGGGGGGGGGGGGGGACTCCCATATTTTTGGGTCGGGGATGGTCGTCGGAAATTTTCAGTTTCACCCCACTAAAAGATACCAAACATGGTGGGCCATGGCGTGGCTCAAATAACTTCCTTACCTAAAAGATGAGGCCTTACGTGCCAATTACGCGCAAATGAGACCACTGAATGAGACCAATGAATATTGCGATCAGCAATGTAGGCATTTCCAGTTCCCAAGCTGCACTAGAAGGGTTTATTTCCTCGACGATCAAAGTATTACAAAGTAATACCATGGCACACTCGGGAAATTAGGATTAAATTTCCCCTAGACCCTTTTAAAAATTCTTCCTCGGGCCTTGGGGAAATTAATCCCTAATTTCCCTCCGTGCCATGTTATTACTTATAATAAACAGACATCTAAAGCAAATTTCAAGCACGAAGTAGTTTTTTCAAATACTGTTTATTTATTGACAGAAACATCTAGACACAACGCATCATTGATCACAAGTGGTGTTTTCTATCTACAATAGTCAGTTAAATACTTTTACCAAATAAAAAGGTTTTACACTTGAAGGCTTTCTTATTAATTTTCTAGTGGTCACGAGTTACAACTAAATCCATTACCTTCTGGGCATTGGGACTTGGTGTTCCACAGGGAATTTCTGCCGAAACCCATCCATGGGAAAAGCTGTACTTCCCATGGTAGAAGAATGGGAAGTGTTGGGATTACGCATGGCTATCCATGTGAATTCTGAACACTTCCCATGTGTGTGCCTTGGGAAATGAGCTTTTCCCATGGATCTTGAAAACTCCCAGTGCGAAACGATGTTGTTGGCTGAATAGAAATCAGGACTTTTCATACAGCTACTTAAAGCAATCCTACGACGGGTCTAGCTCGGTGGATATTCAATCATAGCTACCCGAGTGCGATCCAGAACGTATAGGGTAGGCTTGCTTCGCAATAATTTTCACGAGGTAAGCACAGCAGTGTTTTTAAATACCAAAACTACAAATTAGCTCAGCTTTTTGTTGTGTTTATTGCACTATTTTTGCTTCATTAAGTACGCAGACACCATACGCACGCACGAATAGCTACGCACACACTACGCACGCACGAATAGCTAAGCGCCTACTACTTCGTAAAGCGTTAGAAGCGATGCAAACCTTTGACTTAAGGTGGTGTTACACGGGACATCTCGCAGCAAAATTTTCCGCGACACGTTGCGCGAAAAGTCGTTTACCATGTTAACATGTGGCACAAGGAAAACTTTCCACGCAACATTTAATTCTTTCTTGACTTGGCTTCCAAAATTCGCCAACACAAAATGACGAGTATCTGTATCTGAAAAGTTGTCTCGTGTAACATCTGTCTAACAACTTTCCGCGCAATATAGATTCGTCAGCAGCTCGCGCTTAAAGTTATTGTAACACTCGTTTGCCAGATGTTGTTGGGCTAAAAGTTGAGTGGTGTAACATGCCCGTTGCCGAATGGCTCGAAGTCAACAATTTCCGCGCAACAACGTATCGTGGAAAGTTTTTGTTGCGAGTTGTCCGTGTAGTACCACGGCAAGTGCATATTATATGCACATTTTGCGATACTCATCCTAAACCATGACATTAAAATCGACAATCTGGAAAGCAAAAAAAAAGCACGATTTGAAAATATACTTCTCCTTTTTCAATCATTTTTCTATAAAATAGCATCTTAATCAGCTTGCTTGGTTTGCTGATGTAAAGTTTCAAGGCATACTAAAACTTTCCACCAATAGCATTCTCCGTCACATTTAGTGTTGCAAGAACCTTCTCAGTAGTATCGAACGCTCAAAACTGTTTCATTCAACGTGACCAGTATAGCAAACTATTCAGATGACTGTCAAAAGACCAAATACATCTAGCCAATCATGAGCGAGGACAATACAAGTTACTGCTGAATGGCTTCCTCGTCAGCCAATCAGAAGCCAAGTAAAACCACGATCATGCGGCAAGCACGTGACTACTAATATACAGCTGCGTTTAGATTAAAATTTGAGTGGTTGAGAGAAATCAGGGACCAATGAGGAAAACAAAGCGCAAATAATTTCCCACGCTCAAGTGAAACGGTTAGCACTCGTTCACATTGACCAAAAGGACATTCTATTGTCTGTGAAACAATAGAACGAGGAAATCACAATGTATATGTGCCTCGTTCTATTGATTCAAAACAATGGGACGTCCTTATGGACGATGTGAGCGAGTGCTAACCCGCTCTATCATCCGAAACCGTTCAAGAGCCTAGTTCAGCCGACATTTTGACAGCCTAGCAACATAAAGTCGTAGAAAGCATCCTTTCCATCGGTTGATTTAGAGAATAGGGAGCAACTTTCTCGATTGAATTTGGTAAATCAAACATGAAACTTTGTTTTTAGATGTCGATTTAGAGATTTCTAGACGTAATTCTCAGCTACCTTTTTACATTTGATACCACTACTCCCAGAATCATTTCGTAGTCCCGTTTGTTTGCCTCATTAACTCCATTATCTTGCAGCTCCAAGGGTGGCTCAAACATTTGAATAACAAAACAAACTCGAATAGGATTCTGGTAGTAGTGGTATCAAGATGTTAAGACCCTTTTAATATGTCCAGTACGCATGTTTTCCGCGTTTGACGTCACATTTATTCTTTGAAATGTGTTCAATAGACCAGAAATTGAAAAGAATTAATTTGACGTCATCGAGGAAACATGCGTGACTGGACTTATTAAAAGGGTCTATATCGAACGAAAATAATAACAAAGGAGTGGCTGACATGTAACGGTTCGCCATTCAAATCCATGCAAACTATTTTTTAAGACGTTTGCGAAATTCAATGATCATGGTCACCGATTTAGCTCGCAACTCGTTATATTTACCCTCTTAGTAATGTCTGTAAGTTTAAAATTCCTGTTCCATTAATCCTCTTGGTATATTATTCCATTATGCACAAGGCATTATTGCGCTAGTTAATGTTTATCAACGTTACCATTCAACAATAGTTTGAATAGCGCCCTTTGTTCTGTGGACCAACAGATCTCTGGTTGGCACATTAATAACAATGGATGACGTCAGCGTGAACAGCGCCTTAGTACGATCTGTAACTACTTTCTATCTAATTTAGACTATCTTCTACTTAGACCTTATACCGTTAGACAAAAGAACAGGCAACGCTCGGGGACTTAAGTGGACTTGGCGATTACCTGAATACTTCTTCTAGCCTAGCCCCAATGTTTATAGCCGCGAGTTTTTGAGGCTCCTGATTGCTCTTGTTTCCCCGAGTTTGGTGACATCATCGCAAGGTCCCGGATATCGGAGGCCCCGGCATCGTGTCACAGGTTGAATGTGGAAACTCTAGTGCCTAAGATTCTAGTTAAAGAGCCTCAGTCGGTCCCCTATTGACAGCATAGCAACATACCAAATCAGAGAAATCATATTTCCATCGGCTGATTTAGGAAATGTAGTGCGATATTTCGGTAGATAAAATTGAAATCTTTGTGTTTGAGATGTTTATTTGGAGATTTCTACACGCAATTCGTCTTCTAATATCGAGTAAAAACAGTAAACAAGTGACTGACTGTGCTCTTCAACCTCGGTAAGAGTCCACTTATTGCAAGCATTTACCTTCTTTTGTTCAAACTAATTCTTCTCTTGATTACTCCGTCATGCTCGAGAATCCAGCGCCACTGTGAAAGGCGAAACTCCGCCAAATATATTCGCTGCAGCAGAAAAATTGGTGCTGGAACTTCAAGCATGAGCTTTAATATGTACCGTATTCTGTTCAATAGCTTGTCCATTGTATGCAACATAACATTCTCTTTCGAATTCATCTTGGCGATTTATCTTGTCTTGCCATAGACGGCATCCCTGTGTTGTTGCATTATCCAATCCACGTGTTATCCAGGAACTGTAAATTTGTCTCGCTTATTTGTGTGTTATTCTAGTGTATATATGCCGTCGGGACGTAACCCTCGTCGTCACCCTTCAGCACTTTCGTCCAGCCACTATTGTCAGTATCTGATTCCAGAACAATCAGCTCTTCACCTTGCGTGACTGGTAATTCACCGTCATTTGTGCCTGAAATGATATTAGAGATATTAACACTCGACAAAGTGTTCAGGTTAGAGCATTTTACTCTACAGGCGCAAGAAAACTCGTAATAGTAGAATCCTTTGCATTAAGTCAGATTTATTTTCTGATGCAATGAATGATGTGAACAAAACAAAGCAATGTATTATGGGCAGGGTCAGTCTCCATGTTGTCAGCCTAGCAACATATACCGACTTAGAGAAAGCATCCATTTCCATCGGCTGATTAAGAAACGTAGTGCGATATTTTCGATTGAATTTTAGTGAATCAAGTATGACATTTTTGTTTCTAGATGTTTATTTAGAGATTTCTACACGTAACTCGTCGTCCAATATCGAAAACAAATACTGCACTATTCAGTGATGCCAATAGTTCTCCCGATACGTTCGAACGTTTCGTTTGGACAGTTTGTGTCTCAAAAATGTGTTCAAGGAATGTCGCGACAAAGTAACACATTTACGGGCTTTTCCTTGACAACATTGCGAACTCACTTGGCAACATGCTTTTTGAGACACAAAACTATCCAAACGAAACGTTCAAACTTATCGTCCAAAACTATAGGTATTTCCACGCTCAACTGAATAGCGCAGTAGTAACTGAGTGGAAACAAAGTGGACACAAAGGAGTTCGAAAGGCGTGGCTTACTAGAGCCGTTTAATAAGGGCACTTTGGGGTGTTAAAGAGCCCGTGTCAGCCACTCCTTTGTTATTGTTTTCGTTCGATATTAGTATATATAACAGGACTCCATGCTGTCCAATTAAGAAAAAAATGGATGATCCGAGGGAACTCCAAAATTGGACGAGGCCGCAGGCCGAGTCCAATTTGGAGTTCCGAGGAATCATCCATTTTTTTTCTTAATTGGACAAGCATGGAGTCCTGTTTTTTATTAATTATATAACACATGTTCAAACCCAAAACTGTCCCAATTTTAGCGCGAAACTGTCCAATTAGAGCGCGCGCGATCCAATTAAAAAATAATTGGACGATTCAAGAAACATCGATCTGCCGGCACAATGGGATTTCGAGCTGGCTATATATTATCTTACTAATAATGTATCAGTCAATTCCAGCGGAACTGTCCAATTAGCAGCGCGCGCGATCCAATTAAAAAATAATTGGACGATTCAAGAAAAATCGATCTGCCGGCACAATGGGATTTCGAGCTGGCTATATAATTAGAAGACGAATTTCGTGTAGAAATCTCTTACAATCATCTAAAAACAAAGTTTCAGATTTGATTTACCAAATTCAATTGAGAACATTGCTCTATATTCTCTAAATCAGCCGATGGAAATGGATGCTTTCTTTGACTTGGTATGTTGCTATGCTGTCAAAATGAGGGCTGACACAGGCTCTTTAAAGGCGGTGATCCTCGGAATTCGTACTTGTGGCCACCAACTTGGTTTTGTTGGATACAGTACCAGGCAGTGGTTGCGAGCACAAACTTCGGGGATTTCACCAAGAGTGGTAACGTTAGTCTCTTACCTTGGAAATCATAAAGAACTCTACAATGAATTTCATCATCAAATTCCCCGTCCTCCACATCAGCCTCCTCGACAGGGGGGACCAGGAGGCTCGGCGCAGGGGGAGGGGCTGATGGATTATCATCAGTAGGAGCAGGGGAGGCTGCACAGCCTTGGAGTACTTGGGAGGAGGGGCGGGGGCTTCTTTGTTCTCGAGTATTGCTAGGTAAGACTAAAAGTAAAAAAAGACTAAAAGTAAAAGCATGAAAACATTTAGTGTGTTAAACAGCTTCTTTTGTTCATTGATCAATATAAATAGAAAATTACATTGAAGTTTCTCACGAGACAACAAGAGCATAGTTGATTATCTAAATTGTACATAGACTTTCTCGAAGTCCTTTGAATCTTCTTTGACCGGGCTTCGGATCTACGGCACACTTCGCTCGCTTTCGTTAGAATCCTTGGAGAGGCCCACTTGCGGCAAGTCTAAATTATACAATGCACGTCAACTAGAACGGAGCCTGATTCTTATCCGCTACGGTAGAGTACGTAACACTTCCAATCTCAGCGTGTGATCAACGTCACGCTTATCATGCCTAAGCAAGGTTAGTCGGGTACCCTGTGGAGTAGCCTGATTCTCATCCGCTACGGTAGAGTTCGCCGCCACTTCCTACCTCCGCGTCTGATCAACGTCACGCTTATCATGGCCTAAGCAAGGTTAGTCGGGTACCCTGTGGAGTAGCCTGATTCTCATCCGCTACGGTAGTGTTCGCCGCCACTTCCTACCTCCGCGTCTGATCAACGTCACGGGGCGAAACGTTATGGATAAGAATCACGTGTGGGAATATGAACCAATCGCAACGAAGCTTTTATTATCCTCCAAACTACTATCAGCCAATCAGAGTCAAGGTTATATCTCCCAGCTACAAGAGTTTCACCTATTCAATTTGCTAGATGGAATTCTGTTTTTAGTGTTTCGACGAAGTAAATCACTCGGCAAACTGTTAGAACATGGTTTTATCTCCACCTTGTCGTCAGGGCAAAGCTGAAGGATACATAAACTTCTATGCTCATGAAATATGATACACCCCTTCTAGTGTTTAAGCTACGGCTAAACTAGGACCATGTAGCGCGCAACATGTTTTCCCCGAGTGGCTAAACTTGAAAGCATCGCAAGTGTGTCTAAGTACAAAATCTTTCTTGTCTGGCAAATAAATTTTTTGTGTCCGGCTACACCTTTGTCGCACGCAACAGTATTTCTTGTGAAACATGAAGGAAACATGTGTCGGCTACAATGTTGCGCGTATTCTCGTCCCCAGAAGCTGCCCGGCTCGTCTGCTCGCTGGGGACGCTCTGGGGACATCCACTTTTTTTTTTGGACATCCATTGGGGGCCGTCGCTGATGGGCTGATTTTTAGCGTTGGAGCATGCGCTGAAAGGTCTTTCTCTCACGGCTCTGTATTCAATCTCGCACATGCGTCAGTGGTTGTCACCAGAAGCCTCCCCCGCATGGTTACGAGCCGGGGAGGTCTGGGTTCGAGAATGTGTTGCACGCTACATGTGTCCTAGTTAAAGGCCAAGACTTTAGGCATATTGTACGCTGATTGGCGAACGTACCTGATATTTGAACAGTTCCTCCCCGACAGTATCTAATTCTTTTGCGTTTTCCGCGAGCTGTTGTTCAACTGATGACACATCCCCTAGAGCTGGGTTCTGCTGGTAGACGCCAACCATTTTTTCCATTGCTTTCCTGAACGACAAAGAACAGATTGGCCGTTAGATAAATTCCTGTCTTATGTGAATCTAGTCGGAAACTAGTCGGCTTATTGTCGCCAAACTTTCTCCTTCAAAAGTGTTTTTTGATCACAGAAGAACAGGGAACCAATCCAGACGAGAAACTCGTCTCAGGCGGGAAGCTCGTCTCAGACGAAAAACTCGTCTCTAGTGTAAATTTGGCTATTAAAATCAGAGCACTACGTTCTATGACTTTATCGGCGAAAATACACGAGAACGCTGTAAAATCCCGAGTCACAGGCGACATCCAAAGTGCTCTATTGCCGATAAAGTCATAGAACGTTGTGCTCTAAGGCTGTATTCATTATGTATACTACAGGGGGGCAGAGGATTTTGAGGGGAGATCTCAAAATTTAGGAACTGGAAAAGGGGGATGTCAAGTTTTTTTCACACAATGAAGGAGGGGGGGGATGCATATTTTGTTGAGGTATTTATATATATTTAAGACAAGGTTGTGCAGGAAAAGTAAATGAAGGAAGGCTGAACACCGATTTTGAACCTCCTGAAGAAATATCACTTGCACTACTATTCTCGTGCATTTACCCTCCTTCAACTAATATGTTGAAAAAAGCTGCGCGCTTCGCGCGCATAAAGAATTATAAACTTAAAAAATCGTAAGGCCTTCCTGTTTTTACCACAATTCCTTGAGGTCCTCTTCAGTGACTTTTGTCTGCCAGACAAAAACGCCTTTGGATTTTGATTAATAGTTTGTAGCTTCATTGTCAAAATGCGGTGCGCTTCGCGCGCACAAGGGGAAAACAACCAAAACAATCAAATACAAAATAAATGATACTCAATCTATGTAGTAAGGTTCCAATCGAGGAGTGCACCAGAACACTTGAAGAAAGTCAATACACACAAAAGAGTAGAGCCACCTAGGATTTTATTTGCATTTTTACGCTTTGTATTATTTTTATCATTGAGCCTTGTTCTGCATCTTTTGAAAAAATGGGGGGGGGGCATGTTTTTTCCTTTTGACCAAGAGGGGTTGGATGGGGGATTCGTAAAAAATATGTTGTGCCTTGGGGGGATCTGAAAATTTTGCATTGTCCAAAAAAAATCCTCTGCCCCCCCCGCCGTAGTATACATAATGAATGCAGCCTAATGCTTTTATGATATAGCGGGGGAGAACCATAACAATATCGATGAAAGAGAATATAGAAGAATTACTACCGTAATGGCTTGAAAAGAAGCACAGTATAATACCTTGATTCCTGCAACTGTGAAAACTGTGAGTCGTATTCAGAAACCTTTTTCTTACAAATGCGAATTTTCTGACAAGGGGGTAAGACTGGAAATCATTGCCATCCCTTCGACCTACCAAAAAAAAACAAAATACCAGGACGTCAGCACTTTTACACAGGCGGGAATTTCTGCAGAAACCCATCTATGGGAAAAGCACGCATGGGAAGTGTTCGGAATTCACAATGGATAGCCTGGGAAATCCGAACACTTCACATTCTTCTACCATGGGAATTTCAGCTTTTACCATGGACGGGTTTCTGCAGAAGTTTCATGTGTTATTAGCAGACCTTGTCACTGTTGCATTTCCATCCTTTTTAGGAAATGCCACATTGCTTTGGCTCAAGGGATTCTATGAGCATTGCTTGCGAACAGAGGTCTCTTTCATTAATGTGTCCCTCCTTTTTCTCTGTAGTCCCACCCTGCTAGCAGAAGCAGACAATAGCAATAGTTTACGGTGCAATTTAAAGGGCGCATCATAGACTGTCTGTTCTCTTGATTTTCTTTCATCCTCGGCTCTCCTCGTCTCCCTTTAGAGCTGCTATGAAGTTGTTTCTGTTTACCTTTTTGTTTTCCAGAATCGATTTTTCTGTTTCTCAGTTTTCTTTTTCTTTTCTTTAAATTGTGTTGGTGTTTGTCCAGCTCTTGTTATCGTTTGTCCTTTATCGGATCTTCAAAGGATATCCCCAGGAGGTTTCAGAGCAGTTCTGTTGTAGTTCAATTAATAGGAGCGAATCCTAGAAAATTAAAAGATGAAATATGTTAGCTGTATAGTCATTTGATTGCAATCATTTTCTGCTAAAATCGTAATTTGTTTTTGGCTTTTGCTGTCCTCAAGTCAAATCTATGGGCCAATCAGCTAATGCAGTCGCAGTTCCGTCGCGTCGTTGTCTGGTTTTAGTTCCGAGGGAAGCCAGTTGACTGCACTAGGGTTTCATTGGCCTCAGATAGTTTGATTGCCAGAACAGCAAAGTCAAAAATGAAAACATTTAACTAATTGATGTTTTTAAAACGTGTTTTTGTAGTGGTAACAGGCATGACCTATTTATGCTTAACGAGTCTAACACCTAGTACAAACGCGTCTATCCTAATTCTAGTAGCACCCCAAATTAATACCCAGGTAGTACGTAATCAATAAAATGAGCTGTTCCATAGTTAGTAGGGAGATCTTAGGGGGGGGGGGGATCGGGGGGGGGGGGGGGGGGGGGGAAGCAGAGGGCCTGGGCCCCCCTTTTTTCGAGAGATTTCCCATACATTTACTGCATTTGCTGGAGCAAGTTTTAAACTTTGGCCTCCATTATTTTCACTTTGCCCCCCCCCCTCCCTTTTGACTCGGGCCTTCCCCACGGGAAGCCCGAGTAATAATGTACCACAAGAAAACAGCCCATCACTTCGTGACGCTAGAAGACTCAACCTGAGTTCCCCCTGCCCTGTAGAGGGAGACCCTCTACTAACTATGGCTGTTCAAACAGCGAATTAGCGTAGTGGTTAGGGTAGAATTTGTGTGAACCTACCTTTGGTCCATTAAATGATGACGCAATCTTTTTCATGTTATCCAAGCACGTTTTGTATATTGGCATCACTTTGCATTCAATCTCCGAGTACTGCATAAATAAGTCACCCATTTTCTTGATCTGTTTTCTTCCATATTTTGTAATTCCTATGTTAGAAATAACAATAACGCATGTTAGAAAAAACACCTATGTTGTATTGTGAATGTGCGCATTCTGATGGTTAAAAACCGTGTTTGTAAGAGACCTGAGAAACACGATTGTCACGCAACGCTGTCGCGCGTGTATGTTATTTTCTAAAAGCAATATTTAATACTTTCTGCGTGCTCTCTGGTTTCTTACAAACACTCGGGGAATGTTGGTCGAACTGATAAAACTTGAAAGACACTCGCCTTCGGTTCTTTCAAGTTTGATCAGTTCTCCCAACATCCCCCTCGTGTTTGTAAGAAAGCAGAGAGAGCACGCGGAAAGTACTTTTATTGCTTAATATAATATAGCTACGATATAACGCGTGCTCTGATTGGTCTAAATCTATGCTCTATTACACCGATAAAGTAATGTTTCTCCCCCGCTATATCATAAAAGTATTAGAGCACAACTTTCTATTACTTTATTGGCAAATAGAGCACTTGTAATGTTGGGAGAGACACGGTATGGATACTGTGCTTCTTTTCAAGCCATTACGGCAGTAATTTTCTATATTCTCTATTTCACCGATAACGTTTTGGTTCTCCCCCGCTATATCATAAAAGCATTAGAGCACAACGTTCCATGACTTTATCGGCAAATAGAGCACTTGTGATGTCGCCTGTGACTCGTGATTTTACAACGTTCTCGTGTCTCTCTCAACATCACGCGTGCTCTATTGCGCCGATAAGTCATTGAAAGTTGTGCTCTAATGCTTAATTATATCATTGGTGTGTTGTTTGGCCATGATTATAAGCTGTCAGTCTCCTACCAAGACGTTGTTTTTTTGCATCTCTTGCGGTGATTTCTCCATTGTTTTGGAGCCTAAGGGACTGGGAATGAGTTCTATACACGGCGCGCAATGAATTGTGGGACATGCGCTAAAAATATAATCCCATAATTCTCTGCGCGCCCTGTAAAAACTATCCCACAAACCATTGCGTGCCCTAGAAACCCCGGAAAGCGTGTGGGTATGAGACTGATAAGCTATTGCCGAGGGACATATCGTGAGGGACTGCATACGAATCCCTTAATATTACGATAGTCAAAAACAAGACCCACTCAGTAAGAAAGAGCACATCGATTTGTGTAAAATCGAAAATTTAGTGTTAATCGAATCAATACTGACCAAGATACAACAATTTCAAAACTCAAAAATTTAATTAGAAACGTATGGCGGCCGGACAAAATCGACAGAAATGTCCGCACACCGTACGTTTCTTATTACTTTTTGAATTTTGAATTGCTATATCTTTGTCAGTATTGACCCAATTAACATCAAATTTTCGGATTTTGCACAGGTCGATGTGCTCTTTCTTACTAGGTGGGTCTTGTTTTGATTTCCGTAATATTAGGGGACTCGAACCTAGTCCCTCACGATATGAAACTCGGCAATGGCAATTCCACAACATATCTGTACCCCCACCATGCACGGACCCTTGCATAACGTTTTTAAACCCTCTATGCAACTTTTCTCGTGTGCAAATGGAATTCCCAGTATATTGGGCTAGACACTTGTCCTCTCCAGAAATTGCACGATTTATTTCGTTGCTATATATATATATATATTTCAAAACAATGCATGGCTTTCATCACCTTTGTTAGACTGCTTGCAGCCCCTTCTTCAGCGAACGTCCGTTTATCGAAGGAAATGTGTTTTTTTTTTGTCCGCGGCGCGCTTCAAATTGCTTATGTCTCTCTCTCTCCTGAGTAACTCGACGTCGTAAACAAATCGAAGCGCGCCGCGGGTAAAAAAAGAAACATTTCCTTTGTTCAATTAGGCACTAAAAATTTTTCTCATTCGATTATAGAAAAAAAAATACATCAATATATCTTTTTG
This sequence comes from Scolanthus callimorphus, assembly GCA_033964015.1. NCBI lineage: Eukaryota > Metazoa > Cnidaria > Anthozoa > Actiniaria > Edwardsiidae > Scolanthus > Scolanthus callimorphus. Next base: position 38,163,619 of record CM066911.1, read on the forward strand.
TTACTCATTCGATATACACCTGTTTCAATTAACGTTGCTCCTAAAATATGTATCATGAACCATGCTTTTCGTAGAAAATACGAGAAAAGCGCCTTCATTACTTATGATGCATGGTTTTACGTTTTACGGAGCAACATTACTTGAAATAGGTAACTGTGTATAATTTCCGCTTCGTTGAGTGCCACTGGTGAATTCTTGATGTTTTCAAAGGGGAGCGACTCGTGTCATGATGACATCAAAGATTGGATAAGATGAAATGTTTGCATGAACTGCGTGCTCTCAAAATAAAGAATTGTCATTATAAAGAAGCACCAGTGACGTATCCAGCCTATAGGCCTGTAGCAAAAGGCCAGCAAATTTGGGTGGACTTTGGTACAAGTAACTGCAATGCATTTACCGTCGGTTGCATCTACCCGTCTACACGCTCGACAAAAACATGTTCTGTCGGCACGTGAAACTTCAAGTTTGCCCCCCCCCCCCCCCAAGCGCGAAGCTTTGGTGACGCTCGTGGAGTGGAAAAAGCTAAAAAGTTCAGTTGATTTATTTCTTTTTGACCAGAAAAACTGTGAAGTGGCCAGAATATTAGCTTTTTTCAATGTTTGTTATTGAAACGAAAGTGCGGACTTGAATATATTGTGACAAAAACGTTCAAGTTTGGCCGTCAAAACATCCAAGTTTCACTGTCAAAACTTTGAAGTTCCGCGTGCCGACAGAACATGTTTTTGACGTGTGTGTAGACGGGTAGCTGCAACCGACGGTATGAGATTTGCCTTTGATTTGCAAACCCTGTGTACAACCCTGGCAACAACAGGAAACAAAAGTCTGTTTTTGTAAACATACCGTGAAGACAGCAGGCATCTCTGTGCTGAAATGTAGAGTCTGTTTATTGTTTGTTTTGTCCAGCTGTCCCTTGTATTCATCTCTGGCTCTATCAGCTGCCTGCCCCTTTTCCATAGAAGTTCCTTGAACTAAAAAAAGTGAATTTGAAAACAATAGGATGACAAAAATCATAAAAAGACATCAAGAATGCAACAGTAACTTGTTGGGATAAAAAATAATTCTAACAAACACCAATTTTTCCTTACGCGTTCAACTTGCAGCTTTGTCATACTCATATCCTGGTCAGCCTTCTGAAGCCGCCAAAGCAGCTTCAGCTTCACTCTTAGCTTTCTCATAAGCTTTTTTACTCTGCAAAGAGAAGATAAAGACTTATTCAATATATTACACCAATACACTGTACATAATATTGGTATAGTACATATTACATGAATATGTTAATAATTTGTCATTATTCTCACACTGAAACGTTTTTTAATGGCTACCATGTTTAAAAGCATTACTATCTAGAATAATCAGTTAATCAATTAATTAAAGATCCTCACTGCTTCAAGAGCTTTCATAGATTGTTGAAGAGACTCTTGTACTTTGTTGCCATCTCCAATATGCTACAAGATAAAATACAACAACATTAATTTAAATCAGCTCGAGGGATACAGAACTTTAAACGTTTGTAATGTGCAATTCCAGAAAAAATTCCATACCTCCCCTATGGAAGGGATTTGGAAATTCCCACAGGGTAGGGGGCTTTATGCAGTTTATTTCCCATACAATCACTGTATTTTTAACTAGAAATTACAGGGGGCTGGGGTAGTAATATCACAAACCCCTTCCTTGGGAGGGGTATGGATAATTTCTGAATCCACAAATGAGTATTCTGGTAGTGTATGTGGAAGTGCCCCCCCCCCCCCCCCCCTTTCACTGAAATTTTCCCATACATTTACTGTATTTGCTGGAGAAAATTTGAGCATTTTTCGTCCCATGTTTTCACTATCCGGCCCCCCTCTTCAGAAATTCCTTGCTACGCCGCTGTGAAAAACTGCAGATGACTTCACAGAATATGAAAACTGCAGTAGGCCACTCAGGCATTTTCCTTGCTAGGTGAAATTGCAGTTCGAACAGCTGGTTGCTTAGACATTTTCATTATTGATACTGTTTGGAACATAAATTAAATGGGATCCAAGAAAAGTGTAACAAACAGTGCTAGTAAATACTTTTTTACCTTTTTTCTTTCAATTTCAATTCTGTATGCAGATTCTGCAGTTCTTTGAAGACCTCAGCATTCAAGTTTTCTACTATGAGTTCTGTTGTCCTGCCAAGTCATCTTTTCCTTGACTATGTCAGAAATCCTTTGTGAAATGTATACCTGGGAAAATGCATTCAATAGAAAAGACAAGTCTTTAAAGGCAGGGCGTCAACTCAAGTCTTGGGTTGACGTCATGCTAAAGCCATGCAGAAAATATGACTATAGTTATTACAACCTTTTCATACAGAATGTGGATTTCAAAAGACTGTAAAATCAAGCAAATAACACTTGCATTTAGTACTTAATATTCTGCACCAACCATGCTTGACCATGCTGGGATCCCTTCTCATTATCATATGGGATCCCCACTCGAGGAAGTCAACTACTCTCCCAGTTTTGCAGTGAGTCTCTTGAGACTTTTCACTCCTTTCTCCCAGGAAATTTTCCTAACTTGCCATATATTTACTGTATATTTGTCCCCGGCTTTCTTACTTTGGATTTTATAATCTTTGTATTTTCAAAATGAGATCTCAGGTTTCCTCTCACAGAAACTGTCAGTTCCACAGGAAATTTACCAGTTTCTCTTCAGTAGTACGTGGTGGGAATTTCCACAGTGGATACATGAGATCTTACTTGGGATGTCTCATAACCTAAGTTGGGATCCCCACATTTCTCTACCTTGGATCCAAACTAAAAAAAACAGTAGCTAGTGGGATCCAGGTGGGTAATTATCAGGGATTTTTTTTAAATCCTGGGGTGGGTCTGGCTCTGAACATCATTATATTGTGCACTTACTTAAGTTCATCCTCGCTTTTCTTCTTTGGCTGATAGGACCGTGCAAGTTTCCTATAAATTGAGATATTAAATAATCATGTACAAATCTATATTTAAATTCTTGCATCTTGTATTCAGATGAAAGCCTTGACAAATGAATACTAAATGACTGTGACCCAAAGCCAGTGTTGTCATGATCTCTCCATATATAGCCCCCTTATCTATAACCTACAGATAGCAGAACTAATCTTACTTTTCCTGCCAATGTGAAACCCTATAACAATTTTTCACACATTGAAACAATAGTTTCATAATCTCCTGTATTTAGGTAGAATATAGAGAGGAATAATTCATATGAGCACACAGAGATATCAAATTTATCTCAGAGTGTTCAAATTGAACTGTTCAAATTGAATTGTTATGTGTGGTTCTAGAAAACCTCCATGCAGCACCCCACTGAAGGGTGTGTGAAAAAGTGACCCCCCCCCCCCCCCCACACCTCCGGAATTTCCAAAGGAAAATAGGTATGGAAGAAATCAGGTCAATTGACTCCCCCACCCCTATGGAATTTCCAATCTATTCAGGGGGGGGATGGATATTTTCTGGCACACAACGAGAAGAAAAATTCCATATCTCCAAGCATTATATTCAAAACTGCACTGTAGATTTGCCGGCTGTATGCAAAAAATATAGTGAACAAAATATTGTGTCAATCATAATTCAAAGAGAGAATGTCGGCTGTCATTAGCTTTTGGAAGTTCACAAGAAAACTTTATCAATCAGTCAATATAATTAAAAATGCAGGTTCATAATTGAAAAGAATCCCAATGTAGCTGATTTGGCATTTGCTTTGATAAGTCTCCTAGTTTGATTTCAATGGCTTGGCTCCAATGGGAATGGTAAATGCAAGATATTCTGAGATATTGCAAGATCAAGGCTTTAAAACTCGAGTTCTAGATGATCAAATTGTTCCTCATTCATTCTCTAAAATTTGCCATTTTTTGTCATAACTAAACAAGATTCTTAGACTTGCCACCCCTATACTGCTGAACAGGCATCAAACGACACATAAATACAGTGGGAGCCTTGTAATTTGAAGTCGAAAAACTTGAAAATACCACATGTCCCTGCAAATACCAACAAATTGGTATCTAGCAACTTTTTCAACTTCAAATTGAGGCTCCCACTGTATTATGCGGTATTGATCCCTACTCAGCAGAAGAGCAGATAATCTGAAACTAGACTTTTTATCCAGTGATGTTATTTTACAACAAGGTCATCCCATGAAATTCCAATGAGAAACATGCCAAAATCAAAAAGCCCACGTTAACCATATGGTTGAATATTACCAACGTTGAGCCATAATTATTTTAAGTACCAAATTAACAGGCCAAGATTCCATAAGTTGCTGCATGTTATTTCTCATTCTTTCTGTTCTTTCCATGCTAATTTCGACAATAGTTTTCAGGTGTTATTCAAGTTCTCAGTATTCATGAGTAACAAACAAAATCCTGGATGCCCTACATACAGTAGGAGTATAAACAGGCTGGCTCTTTTTGGTTAGTGAGGTTTGTTAACAATAACAAAGCTGTGAGACAGACAAAAGTTTCAGCATATAAACCAGCCAATATGACAAACGACAGAACAGGTTTAGCATTGAAATGTTGGGAATGCCAGCTTGTTGCATTTTGTTGGGGCTAAATAATGTTATCACCTTCATATGATTAATAAATCTGGGAAAACCTTTAGATTTTCAACATCTTTGGCTGGAATATGGTATGTACTGTATTCAAGACCAGTAGACCAAAAAAATGTTTGCAATATTTATAGAGGAGGACAACACAAAATATACGAATGTATATAAGGAAAGGTTATACTCGGATAGCAGCTGAAAATCTTAATATTTTGTAACTGAAAAGTTACTAATTAGCATAGTCAAGCAATGGTGAATTTTGATACAAGCTAGTAATTTTAAAAGGCTTGAAAAGCCTGAAAATATTGCCACCCTAACTGTCAAAGACAACAAAGATCAGATGGACTGATGAAAGTGCAATTAAAAGTGAAACATAAATTGGTACTGAGTCAATTTAATATGGATGATTAATTTTTACAGGCTGTGATGAAAAATAGCTATACTGTTGGAAGCATGCAAAGTTATTTAAAACTGATCATTAGCATTGTAAACGATTTGTTTGCATCGAAATGCGATTATTCTCTGTAAGAGGTAATTATATTGAGTTTGAAGGCACTGAAAACATAGAATTCAGTAAGGTAAGTAAGGTACTATCATAACAGAAATCGTAAAAAGTACCCATGCAAAATTCTAAATGCAATATCAATCCACAATACAAAGCTGAAAAATATAATAAAGGGACAAACACAATATGAGCTTTTTTCAGGCCCTTGCAGGGTGTTGAGCTAGGATAAGTCATCTACTATTAGCAAGTATTATAAAACGGAAATAGAGAGAAAACATAGGGAGTTTAAAACAGAAACCACCTCATGCTTTCACTCAATCACCAATGAAATGGTCAGACATCATCAAGACAAATACACGAGGCTGCTTCGGAAATTTTAGATTTTTAACCGCAAAATTAAAGCCATGAAAATTGCCGGCTTGGTTAATGGAAATAGAGATGTCAGGCTTTGTTCTAGTGCGAAGAACAGGCCACAACACGAAGTCCTTCAGAACGGAAACCAATGGAGACATGTTTCGAATTTAGGAAAGTTGTAGTGTTGTGTAGAGGTTGAAATATGAACAGGCAACAAGCACAAACACATGACTCACTCACCGCAACTCTTTAGCGTAATCGCTTCGATTCGCGATCTCTCTTTTACAAATTTAGAAACTCTGTCCACGAACTCTATGCCATTATGTGTGGATCTTTGACGAGCTCAAATTGATCCTGAAAGAGAGTGAAACCATTCACAGAATCGTACAATTTACGAACTTCATGCTTTGTATATGTCAAAAAGTCAGCTTGCCTTAAAGCTTTGAAAGCCCATCTAAAGCGGCGAATAAACAAGAAATATTTTACACTTACCCAAAGTTCTTTTCCCCAAGTCATTTTTCTTCAAACAGCGCTGAGATCGCTCTAAAGGTTCATGAATCCCGCTTACAAATGCTCCCACATTACTCATAACATGTAAAGCATTCGAATCGAATCCGTACAGGAAATCCCACAATGCAGCGCGCCATGTCTGGAGCCACTGCGCAGACTCGGAGGCGGTAGGTGTGGTCGGTGGTAAGTCGGAAAGGATTCGGCTACACGAGGGTCGTTCAAAGTCGGCGGACCATGGGTTGGGTTCGGCCGGAAAACGTGGAGAATACGGATAAAGAATTATTTAATGCATTCAAGAGATCTTTACTGAATGCATCCTTTCCGATTTTCCCCCGATAATCTCGCGAAAGAAAATATCTCTCGAAAACGGGTGTGGATAAAAACGAGGACCCGGACTGGCGGACTGGCCAAAAAAAGAGGTAAAAGGCAATTTATCACGATTACTAGATTATTCTTGGCTTTCACCTGTCACGTGGCTATAAATGTCTCCTGAAATCTTGCTCTGAATTCCAAATAAACCTCATTGGTGTAGAGGAAAATAAAATTATGTTTGGAGAGCGTTTTTTTCCGACCGAGATATAAGTGTTTGAACGTACACGATTTGTTGCAGTTAAAGTATTCCACCGCCATTGCATTACTTTGGTGCTCCTGAGCCTGCTTCGCCAAATTACAAAATACCTAGAATATGGACCAAGATGCTAACATGCTTCAATAACAACTTAGTTAACATGATGGATCCTTTAAAACTAAAGAACAAAGTGAATTAGATAAATACGTACAAAGCGGCTCTTTGAAATACGTGACTCGTGTTGCGTGACTCAAAATCCCTTCATCACCTTCAGCGATAGCTCCAGAAATAAGAATGACAATTATCAGATGAAACTTTGAGTGAAGCTCACATGGATGAGTTGTAACAATTTATAAAGTTCGTCTCTGTAAGTATTTAGTTTTGAAGTTAAAAATTTTTATGACGTCACTGTTGCAGTTCTGTGCACCACATATGTTACGGTTACGGAGTCGACTTTTTCTGTAAAATGTTTTTAAACCCGGAGGGCTTATCGGGCCCAATCGAATTTTTCGATTGGATGAATTCGTGATAGTTAACAACTATCCCCAAAGGGGAGGTGAATAGTGGTGGATAGATACCGAGACGCGAAGCTAGCACCGAACCTGGAGGGGGATAGTGTTTTAGTATATACCAAATCAGTAGAATAAAATACAGTGATTAAAAGATTAAAAACGCAGTATCGCGCGCGAAACGAGACGCCATTTGGATAGTTTTCTCAAAACAGTAAATAGTGTTTTGATATCTACTATTTGAGGAACCAATTGCAGGAACAATTAGACCTGAAGGCCGAATGTGCTATGATGAATAGACCAGGCGGTCCGCCAGTCCGGGTCCGAGTTTTATCCACACACCCCTCGAAACTAAACACGTCCCCCTCCCGTATATAGTCTATTCCTTTCGTCTTGAAATACAAGCCGAGGAGGTTTGAATGAATTTCGCAAACACACTGAACTCTCATCCTAACACAATAAACATGTTTATTGTTTATTCATTGTTCTTACTGCCTTGACAACGGTGCGCTCTTTTCACTGATATCAAAAGCAAAAGCTCATCATGCAGATAAAAATATAATCACTTTTTAGTAAAATCACAACACGTTTGCTTTTAAAAAGGTCCTATCCACTTGTCAAAACAATCTATTTCACCTATCACACACGGTCCTATCCACTTGTCAAAACAAAAGTTTTAGGGGTGGACCATTAGAAATTTGGGGAGGGGGAATTCCCCCCCCCCCCCCCCCCAAAAAAAAAAAAAAAAAAAAAAATCGCGCGAGCAAGGCCAATCCTTCCCTAAAGAAAATCTTACAGAAATCCAAGCTAGTAAAAAACATCATACAATTCCTAAAAAAAATTCTTGCATGCACAACTTGATCCCCTTGATCTGAAACTTTGATTTAAGATATTTTCTACACGTAATTTGTCTTATCAAATCGATCGAACGAAAAACACTATAAACACAAGGTCGATGGTCGAGCCTGGAAAGTGTATACGAAACTGCAAAACATAAACATGCGAAAATGCAAAATGAAATAAAAAATATAAAGATGAAAAGAACATACAAAAAAAAAGTTGCGTGACAGTCATCACTCAATGATGACGCTAATCGAAATGCAGCCAATCAATCGCTGCACACAGGCACGGTGTCACGCGAGCCTCGTCTCCTTACGTGACTCGGAGAGCTGGGACATCACGACGAGGACGAGTCTAGGTTGGGTAGTGATACGGCGATAATGGCCGCGAAGACGATCCAGACACGACTCGCTCGCGACAGTGACTATGAAGACGTTGTTGAAATGTCTGAGGGAATCTACGAAGGACAAGATTATCTTCCTCTAGATTATCACAAGTGCTCAAAATGCCCAAACGGCACTATTTGTTGCCGAAATAGATGGCAAGTAGTCGGGTTGTCGTCTCGTGGATCGTGGACGATGGCAAAACTGTCTTTGAAGAAGCTGGTCGCGTCCATCCGAAATTTCAAGGAAAAGGCGTTATCCAAAACTCGGCCAAGACAAAGGAGAATATATTTCCCTGAGTATCCCGATATTTCGTTGTCGCGTGCCGTGACCGGCGAGGAAAACGTGAAATCGATGGCCCTGTCAGTTAATAGACCTGACACTGAGATCGTCGCGCGCCGCTATGAGTTGCAGGGTCAAGTAGAAAATCATGTCACGGTTCTTAAAGACTGCGTGATGCATACCCCCAAGAGAACTTGCTGCTGGTTTACCCATTCACCAAACCGGAAGTCCAGAATATTATCATTTCTAACCGAAAAGCTTCCGATGGAATCTTCTTTAGAAAACGTCTTGCTTGGATCAACCACTGGGTTCTCGATCCGCACGCCCGATCAAACATCGATTACTTATTTCAAGATAGCGATTGCATGTTCGCCGACCGGCGCCCTTCCGAATGCACTAACGACTATTTCCCGAAGTCCTTTAGCCATGGTCGGAGAAGCAAACGGGTTACCTGTGTCCTGTGGGCGTGCACGATTTATACCGAAGACCCAGCTCACTTTTTCGCCCATATGGTACAACAGTTACTAGCTGGAATGGGCCATCGATGGTCCTTTGTATTTTCCACGAACCAAAGCAGAAACCTGAAAAAGGAGTGTCACAAAGTTTCTTGATGATGATTTAAAATTAGAACGCAAAAGAGAACGCCATTTTGTATCTTTTGAGAATCAAATTGTTAAGCCAGTTTCAAAGATTTAAAAAGTCGAGGGCGTTAATAAATCCTTTTTTATTACGATCGGTATCCAAAGCTCCTCGGCTCGCCACCGAGGGGAGGTTCCGCTGACAGCCATTGACGCATGCGCGATACTTGACACTGTATAGGGAGAGTACAACCTCGTACCCAGAGCCCGTCATCTTTTGGCCAGCGGCAAGATTCAGGGCCCTGGGGGAATCCGATTTGTGAGCATGCGTGGTAGGTCAAAAACGTAACGAACTTTCATACAACAATCAAACCGGAACCCAGAATCTGGGTTTAAAAAAAATCGCATATCAAGAAAATTTCGCCAAAAGCTGTCGTTTTCTGCAATTGCTTTGCTTTGCCGACGTTGCAAAACTTCCTTATTAGGAAATCCCCCTTACCTTATTTGGAAGGTCTGTAGTACTTTTCCTCATATGTTAGCGAAAAAGGCAGGAAAATCGACCAAACTTGCAGATACTCGAGAAACATCCTTCTCTTGGTCATTTTGTTTTTACCCCCCGCCGAGGGGCCTGAGTCACGTTTTGAACACCACAGGCAACCCGCGCGGATTTGCCATAAAAACGACAGCACTTTCTTGATATGGATTCCCCCAGAGCCCTGAATCTTGCGCGCTGGCCAAAAGATGACGGGCTCTGGGTACGAGATTGAGGGGAGAGTAGTAGAGGGAGCACCGTTGGACCCTCGTTGATGAGTAGGCTTTTACACAAGTTGCTCGGCAACTTTTTGGCAACTTTTGCCTTTTCGAGCAACCTTTTGGCAACTTTTGGATTTGAGCAACTTTGGGGCAACTTCCTCTAATTCGAGCAACTTATATCTATTTTAGCAATTTATGTCGTTTTTAAAGTGACAAAACGGCAGTTTTGTATTTTCCTTTGCCGAAAATCATATGGTTCTAACTGCCGAGTGCCTAGATTTGCTTTTGACAACACTTTATATAGACACCTGTAAATGATTTTTGGGATACCTGTGTGATTTTTTTATCGGTCAGCGGTAGCCATGCGTTTTTAAAATGGCGGCCAACGTTTGTTATATCAATGTATTTAAAATCAGATGTTACAGATTATTTGTACTGTATGTACAGTTTATACAACAGTTTAATACTTATAATAAGACGTAAAACTAATTCTTAAGACTTACGAAATGAGCAACTTTTGAGCAACTTTTTCTCAAAGAGCAACTTTTGAGCAACTTTTTGAAAAAAATCCGAACTTTTGAAGATTTTTGGAGCAACTTTGACAAAAATCCGAGCAACTTTGTAAAAGCCTATTGATGAGGCATCCGCCTTTAGGCCACGCTTTGTAAGTCACGTGCATTTGGTTAAAATGCTGCTTTGTTTAATTCGCCTTAGTTCATACCAGCATCTCTACAGCATAGGCCTTTATCACGCAATATTGATTAATGATATTTAATAGTTATCAGAAAATGAAATCCAGTATTCAATCCGTATTAGTAAAATTGCGAGTTCGGAGAAGATTGCTTGAATACTGACTGAGATATAAATTTTCAAAACTTCGTATTCTGGCTTATTTTTTTACAAGAAATGAATGGGAAAATACATCGAAAATGCCCGTCCAGCCCGTCTTGGCGTATTCGCCCATACATTTCCTTGTAAAAGTAAGCCAGAATACGAAAGTTTTGAAAATTCATATCTCAGCCAGTTTTCAAGTAATTATTTCGAAACTTTGCAGTTTTACTAATACTGATGTGTAAATTTGAAACTGGATTTCATTTTTTTGATAATTATTACATATTATTATCAATATTGCGTGATAAAGGCCTATACGGTGTCACACAGAGCCTGGTCTCCTTGTGTGACGTGGATTGCTTCTGTGACATCACGACGAGGACGAGTCTGGCAAAACGATTTCAAGGGTAATTCACAGAAGTGCCTTGGCGTTGAAATTGATGAAAATTTGAAATTCGATAAGCACATTGAAAATGTGTGTAAAAAAGCCAGTGCAGGGATAGGCGCAATTCGACGTATTAAACCATTTGTCCCGGCCACTCGCTTGAGAGCGTCTATAGATGTCTTGTTCAGCCTTATCTAGATTATTGCGCGCCAGTTTGGGATACCTGTGGAAAGACCCTCGCAGATAAACTCCAAAAGCTGCAGGCACGTGCAGCACGTGTAGTACTGGCGCGAGGTATGAACAGAGGTCTGTAGACGTTCTCCGAGGGCTGGGATGGCAATCTTTGAATAAAAGGCAAATAAATCTAAAATCGATTTTGATATATAAAATCTTAAACGATCAAGTGCACCAACCTTACGAAATTTATTTCTCAAGACTGAAGATCGCCAAGATAGATATAACCTCCGAAGCAGGGATACAGACCTAGCACTCCCCAAAACCTAAGACCAACTTCCTGAAACGCAGTTTCAGCTATAGTGGGGCAATGCTATGGAACAGTCTTAGTAAAGCGACCAAACAGGCTAATACATTAGCCTCTTTCAAGCGTTTGCTGAAAAGGGATGCCGAATGATGGTGCACTGTGCTTTCGGGGATTCTTAATAGTTCTATGTTTTTAATTGTATTGTCTTTTTTATCTTTGTAACCTATGTACTCTTTTTTTTGTCACGCCCCATTTGGAAATCAGTGTGTGCACAATGCACCATTGAAATGGCCAGCGTTGTAAAATAAAGCTGTATGTATGTATGTATGTAGGTTGACTGATCCGACGATAAATGCCGGTGGGGAACTAGTCCCATATTTTTTGGTCGGGGATGATCGTCGTATCTTTTAGGGGTTAAATCACGGGTGTTTGGTATATTTTAGGGCCGAATTATGTGTCCAAATTGTTTTGTCTCATGATTCTAAAAAGGGCGTGCAAGAAAGAAAGATTACTCGATGAGAAGACGATGAATAAGACAACATTAAAAGCAGCATTTTAGTCACGTAAACACGTAAATTTCTTGATATGGGCATCTTTTAGGATAATTTAGGAGAAATTATTTGAGCCACGCCATGTTTGGTATCTTTTATACGAAGCCGAGAAGGGACATTGGGATTTCAGTGTTCTTAAATACATTTCGTTGTTCTTAAAATACACTTCAGAGTTCTTAAATTTCGTTGTTCTTAAAATACACTTCAGATTTCTTAAATTTCGGTGTTCTTAAAATTGACTTCAGAGTTCTTAAATTTCGTTGTTCTTAAAATACACTTCAGAGTTCTTAAATTTCGGTTTTCTTAAATACACTTCAGAGATCTTAAATTTTCGAGTTCTTAAAATGATTTCCAAGTGGTGGATCCAGAACCCGATCCAGGATTTTACTAAGGGGGGTTCCGTTTCTTCTTCACTCCTTCGAAGACTGATACGGCAATGAGTATTCTGAGGGTATCACAATAAGATCCTTGTTCTAAAAAACTGTTCTGATGCTCAACCCTTGCAACCCTCACTGATCCGCCACTGCCGTATTCCATAATGCTCCGATGAGGTTCCGATATCAATGATCACTGTAATCATACGACGGCCATGTTTACAATCGAACGAACGAGCCGAAGCTGGCGGGCGGCTATATACCGATTGGATAATTGCAGGGGCGTAGCCAGGGGGGGTCCAGGGGGGGCCTGCCCCCCCCCCTCCTTTCTCGGAAATTTTCCCATACATTTACTGTATTTGCTGGAGAAAATTTGCGCATTTTCGTCCCATGTTTTCACTATCTGGCCCCCCCTTCAGAAATTCCTGGCTACGCCGCTGAATTGTCATTGAATTACATGTAGGTAGCTCTTCCTCTTCTATCTAGTCTATTATGAGCGTTACTACTAACAAACGTGGCATTACTAATCCGAAATTAGAAGAGCTACATGTTAATCAACAATTGATCCAATCGGTATATAGTACAGTGGCGGATCCAGAGAGCATCAGAGCATCAGAACAGTTTTTTTTAGAACAGGGATCTTATTGTGATACCCAGACCCGACCACAATATTCTCCAGAATACTGGCCGTATCAGTCTTCTAAGGAGTGAAGACGAAACGGACCCCTCCCCCCCCCCCCCCCCCCCCCCCCCCTCATTTTAAGAACAACGAAATTTAAGCACACTGAAGTCAATTTTAAGAACAATGAAATTAACAACACTGAAGTTCATTTTAAGAACAACGAATTTAAGAACTCTGAAGTCAATTTAAGAACACGAAATTTAAGAACTCTGAAGTCAATTTTAAGAACAACGAATTTAAGAACTCTGAAGTCAATTTAAGAACAACGAAATTTAAGAACTCTGAAGTCATTTAAGAACAACGAAATTTAAGAACTCTGAAGTCAATTTAAGAACACTGAAGTTCATTTAAGAACACTGAAATCCAATGTCCCTTCTCGGCTTTCGTACTTTTAGGGTGAAACTGAAAATTTCCGACGATCATCCCCGAACAAAAAATTTCGGAGGCGACTAAATTTAGAGCCAAGCATGTGAATTACCACATATCTTGGGGGAACTTTGGTATGCAGCCGGGCCTTGTAAGCGCTACGGCACTGCAAGAAATGCAAACCTCTCGACCAATCAGCATGCGGAATTTCACGAGCTCCTTTACGTTGACCTAATATCAATGTTCTGGGTCTTAGTTGAGAATAATCAGATCTGATCACAATGGCCGCGATGGCGATCGACGTTCGTCTTGCTCGTGAGAGTGACTATGAAGACGTTGTAGAAATGTCTGAAGGAATCTACGAAGGACAAGATTACCTTCCTCTAGACTTTCACAATGGCTACACCTGGATGGAGATTGTGTTACGGCGTTACATGTTGCAGGGTCACGTGAGAGATCATGCCACTATTCGTAAAATATTGCGTGACATGTACCCACAAAGAGCTTAGTTCCGCTTTATTCGTTTACAAAATCTAAAGTTCAAAATCTCATTATTTCGAACCAAAAAGTGTGCGATGAAATATTTCTCTTGAGGAGACTAGCTTGGATCAACTATTGGGTTCTTGAACCACATGCCGATTCAAATATCGATTACTTGTTCCAAGATGGCGATCGCCATTTCGCCAACCGACGACCTTCCGAATGCACTAGCGAATACTTCCCCCAGTCCTTTAGCCATGGTCGAATAAGCAATCGGGTTACCTGTGTTCGGTGGGCGTGCACGATTTATACCGAAGACCCAGCTCACTTTTTCGCTCATATGGTACAACAGTTAAAGGGGGGAATGGACGCCATCGATGGTCCTTTTGTATTCAGCGCGTGTCAGAGTAGAAACCTGATTAATGAATGCCATGAATTCTTAAGTGATTTAGAATTGGAGCGCTGGAGAGAATTCTATCACGTAGCGTTTGAACGCAAACTTTTCAAGTAACAGAAAAGCTCTAAACGACGAACTAAGTTTTTGTAAGAACATAGGCAAGAAAAATAACATATATTAGTATATACCAATCAGTGAATTTTCGCGCGCTCTGATTGGTTCCTGAAATAGTAGATATCCAGCACTATTCACTGTTTCTCAAAATGGCGGCTCGTTTGGGCGCGATACTGCGTTTTGAACCTTTTAATAACCGTATTTTATTCTACTGATTTGGTATATACTAATTAACAACTATCCCCCGAAGGGGAGGTGCCTAGCGGTGGATATATACCTCGACGCTTCGCGTCTCGGTATATATCCACCGCTATTCACCTCCCCTTCGGGGGATAGTTGTTAACTATTAAAATGTGTCAATAGAGCGCCACGGACTCAACAACAACAACAAATTTATTTAGATAGAATAGAAAATTTACATAAGGAGCCCTAACCCGCAAAGATAGCAAGCTAGTCGAGGCGGCGAAAGGCACTACATAGCCAATAATTATATATGAGAAGGAAAAAAAATACATAACACAGTGAACAACTGGAAATGTACGAAAGACAAAAATAGAATTACAATAAAATGTTGTCAAGAGAACGATTTTGTCAAAAATAGAAATTCATTATTTCCAAACTCGCCTTTTTCCAATAGTAAACTCCATGTATAATTACTCCTTTCACAAACTACAGCTCCGAAACACGCGGAAATTCTCAAGACCAATATTAACTCCCTACTGAGGAACAGCTGATAATTCACGTCATGCTGAAATCATGCAGAAGTCAGACACAACTTCATGCACTGGTAACGATCTCTCCCCTGACATTATCCTTGCATATTTCGGATTTGTTAAAATTGTGTTTTCTGCATTTTGTAACGAAAACGTTGCTGTAATTTCTAAGGAGGATTCCCCGAACACGGTCCCGCTGTTAGGTGTACGTGTGTTGTTTCTTGCACACACGTTTACAGGGCACACAATATAACCAGGTTCAGGGACTAAATAGTGCTAAATGACTCTACTATAGCTCGAATACAGGAAGAATTGTCTATGTATTTTCCTTTGCCTGTAGCTATACGAATGTAAAGATGTAAATGTAAAAAGAATTTCTTCGCAATATAGACCCACATATACCGCAAAATAAGTTATTTGTTCTTTAGGCTAACATAGTCTAGCTTGTCTAACATTAAACATATTGGCTAACACAGACTATAACATAGGCTAACACAGGCCAGGCTAGCATAGGCTAACATAGACTAACATACATCAATTTCCACTATCTCTGACTGTTCGAACTCATCTAGAGAGCGCGCGCTATTTTGTTTTAGCGCGCGCTTTTCCGTTAGGATTTTAGCATGGCGAATACCGCCTTTTTACACACTGATGAAGGGCCATGCCCGAAACGTTTGTATTAATTATACTTCTTAAAAATCAAAGGTGTGCAAACAGCAATGTGTTTCTGGATCCCTTCGGGATGCCTTGGTTTGAGGTAATGCAATGTAAAAGAAGGAAAACCAACACAGAAACGCAAGATTTGCCAACGTTCAGGTCCCTGAAGAAGGACCGAAATAAAGGTCCGAAACGTTGGCAAATCTTGCGTTTCTGTGTTGGTTTTTCCTTCTTTTATATTAAATTATACTGACACTTTTTCAATTTATTGATTCGATTTTATACCATAGACTAACATAGACTATCATAGGCTTACATAGGCTAACACAGGCTAACATAGGCGGCAAACATAGGCTAACATACGTCAACATAGCCAACCTAGGCTAGCATAGTCTATATTTCATAGTCTACATTTCATAATTTGAATGACGAACGTAAAACTTTCTAACTACGCTTCATTCACCAGGCGCTATTGAAATTCAGAACATTTCTTTTGTATAGCTCCGTTACGCTTGCTGATTTTCACACGGATGCCTCGAATATGTAAACATTGACATCACAATAAATCTGCCTATAACTTGAATTAGTCAATACGAAATTAATTTTACGAGTAGGAAGGACTAGGCGCTATACATAGTGTACGCCGTCATGAAGTCAACTGAGGAACTAGTCATCTAATTCGACAGCGAGTTTGACGCATTCTTTTTATCCAAAGACTAGGAAACTGTAAGAATTCATTCCAACAATTTTCTCAAACAAAATAAAATGAAGTCATCAAAAAATTTCGACACCCGCAGAGAGTATGGCTAGTGTGACGTAGACGCCAAGGATGCGCAGATAGAAAACAACATGCGCAGATACAGAATAAGCATCCTACATTGTACATGGACTAGGGTTGTGGTTTTGGTGACCAGTGTTCACGAAATCCTAAAAAATATCACCCAGTGCGTAGGGTTGGAAATAGAAGTGCAAAAAGCACTAGTTCCGACCCTGGGTTGGCAAGGGCCCACCCTTGTACACCCACACACATCATGCACATATGCGCTTTGAAGTGTCGAAAACAGGCACTTCACCGGGGTACCGTATCTATAACTACGATATAGATACTAGTTAATTAAACATGAGTGTCTTTATCGTAGTTATAAACACGGCACGTGACCATATAGGGTTCACCCATTGGTCACAAACCTTATGAATAATTCATGAATTTTAGAACATGGAATAGTTTTGTTTCGATTTGTTAAACGTTTTATCGTTAAAGTGCATTTGTTACTAACAACAGCAATAATCATGAACCATCATTTTTCAGATCCTCCTCAGTTCGTGTTGGTAAATATGGCCGCTGCAAGAGTGGAGGAGTCAGATTCAAGCCTCGTTCTGGACCGTCTTTCATTTATTGTTAAGTATTTACTGCCTGATGTACGGGGTGAGCACAATAAACTATTCCACGCCAGGGACGACATCCCATCTGGAGAGCCGGGTGAATTGCTTCAGAGCGGTAGCTCCGCCGAGGGCCTTTACCTTCCAAACATGATGAAGAGAAAAGAAGCTAACGTTATCAACTTTAGCTACGACGTGGATACGATGTACTGCAAGGAGAAACCCTTTGGAGCCAAAGTAGAAACTTGGGGACGTAACAACGAGTTAAAGCCCTGTTATGTCGGCTAGCCAAACCACCCAACGACTCCTCTCCAGGAGTTGAAGTTGCTGGAGTCTCATATTATTCAGCCATGAAGGCAAAAGAAAAGTGTCGCAAGTTTTTGGCTGAGATTGATTTTGACGAGTTCGCCGTGCTAGATACACCTGAGGAACGAGCTGGGTTGCTGCTTCAGCATACTGAGCCTTCTTTGAAAGTCCCAAGGTACCACGACATAATCCCGGCTATTGCAATCCCCTGGTCAGATGAAGCTAAGAGGTGGCAAATTCGAGACAGGCTTAACATGTGGCCTTCTTCCGATGTTATAACCACTGTGTCAAACGACTGGATTCACCTTGTGCCCAAAGCACACCCTTTGAGCTCAAACGCAGAAGTCGAGTGGCGCTTGTCTTTTTCCTTGGCAGAAATTCATTTGGCACGAAGTCTTAAGGAAGAACAGAGGCTGGCATACCTGGCTTTGAAAGCTGCTTGTCACGTAGAGGCAGACGCACTGGAGGAGTTGCCAAGTTACTTTCTCAAACTATCCTGTATTGGACCTGTGAAAACTTTCCTCCAGAACTATGGACTCCAAATAATCTAGGACAAGCATTCCTTGTCCTCATTGAAGAGCTCATTAGAAGTTTGAGAAATAAGAGCATCCCTAACTACTTTATTCCTGAATGCAATATGATTGATAATCTTGAGGAAAAGTGTGTCTTCCAATGGGTTCGGAAACTCGAGGAAATTCGAGACAAACCTGTAACATTTTTGCTTCGCTTTCACGACATCTACAGGCCTTTGGGGTCACTTGTTTCTACCTCGTAACGAAGAAGACGCTCTTCAAGATAATGACAGGTACCGGAAGGGACTGCAATTGATTGGTAATGGTGCTGATACCGTCGTTACCAATGGCGCGTTTGTTTCAGCATTGTTTCAAATTGCATTTTGCTCTGCAGTGGAGGGAAAGTTCATAGATTTAGTCCCATTAGCAGCTCATTATTCGTCGCTTCGAGCTCTTCCGGGTAAGGATGCGATCACGATGAATGAGGCGCAAGTTGATAGCCATGTCGGGCGTGTTACCCAGCTCATCAGTTTCTTGGAAGCCTTGATAAAATATGTCACAGAGGTTGACAAGTCAAGTTACTCTAAACGTCTCATGCTCATGGTTGAAACTAATCTTGCTCGCCTGTGCCACGAAGCCTCTAAGATTTCTGAGAGTGTGAGCCACAAAGTTAAGTACCTGGATCGTGCGAAGGAGATATTTTCCAAGATTCCCATCTCTATCCACCACGACGCTAACAGCGCGCTCTGTTTCGCCAGCTTTTTGCGGGACCAGCATTGCTATGAAGAGGCGATCATGGCTCTGAAAGCAATCAAGGATTCTATTGAAAAAGTAGAACCATGGTGCACCTACATTGTCTTTAACGATTTCACTGCTCACACAGCTGATGATTTCCTGACAAAAGAATTTCAAGCTCGAAAGGAGGTGGAGTATTGGGTGACAACGTTCACGTTGTACCTGCTGATTTCGTGCTATGTGGAAAGTGGACAGATGTCCAAGGGAAGAGAGATGATGGCTGAGATGTACCGGGCGCGTGAAGCTTCTATTGCTAAGCTATCGTACGGAGACAGTTGTGTCTTGATGGGGTACTGTTACTTGATGTTTGGAGATCGTGAAGAAGCCCTTCGTGTGTTCAAAGAAGCTGTGGACGATTACGGGTTGGACACAGCTGAACTCTGGCTAACTCAAGTCTCGAATGGACAGTGGTGACTGGAAGTAAGCGCTTCGCAAAGACTAGTATGTACGTTTGTACCGCAAACTGCTGTCCTTTTCAATTCTGATTGGCTAGAATACAAAGAGCACGAACTTCTTCAGGGGCTGAGTATACAAATGACCGTTAATTCGGGTATTTTTATTCCTATAGCCACAGCCTTTATCTGTTGGGATTTCGTAGCTGAAATTTATGGGATGCGGAAATTTTGAAGTCTTCCGAAAATGGCAGAAAAAATGATAACCAAAAATTGTAGGTGACCTTTTTACTGAAGAAAATATCCCTCAAACTAGTAAAAATTCACCTTTTGTGCAATTCGAAACATCCTGGGGATGTTATCTTGTTATGATCTACATACGAAAATAACAACTTGAATTGCGAAATTCTGAAGCGAAAAGTTCAACTCTCGTAGCGCCATCCGAACAGATAATTTACCGTAAATGATCGTTGGGTACCCCTGTTTATGTTGTCGCCATTAACACAGTGTCGACTACGAAAATTAGGAATGTTCGGCGAATGTCTTCTTACTTGTTCTATGATTCTTCTGAGTTTGATATCTCCTTGAATGGCGGGCGAGCACAACATAGACTCTTCCACGGTTTCCTGTTTTTTTAAATCAGCACGTTGACGAAAATCCATCAAATCGCTCGAAATGATTTGTGCGCTCATCTGTATCCAGAGCTGGACTACCAGGCTATATTGGCGTTTTTTTTTTGCCGATTTAGTATTCCATATCCGGATTTAGATTTTTCCCAAGAAACGCACTCAGGTCTTGGTGGGGCGTCTTTTTAACTCAGTAAAGTTTCATGAAATTTTATTCAGATTTCTTACTTAGAAATTTTGATTCAGAAATCAGCATATAAACTCTATCCGCAGGCGTCCCTCTCCCTTTCTTCCCCGTGAGTTCTCCACAGGAAACCCGGTTCTCTTCTTCCGTTTTCCTTTTGAGTTGCCTGCGGAGGAGGCTATAATGCTCTATCGACGGAAACCTGCCGACAGACAATCAATCAAGTATCGATCTGTCCGAACACACATCGACTAGATTTTGTTTGGCAGCCATTTTGTTGAGAATATTACACATCGTTGCACGTTTGGACTTTTCTTCTGAATTTTAAAGTAGAATAATCTTAATAAGCCTAAAAATTAAGTAAATGATGTATCCAGCTTTTGTTTAAACTGTGCTTTTTGGGCTAAAATTCAACATGTCGGCCAATTCCCTGGCGAAGAGTATGGCGACGTCGGAACAACAAGAAATAGTAAGTAACCTTTAATACTTATGAACTAAAGAAGTTGCTTGATTTGTTTCTGTACAATAGATCTCAGTGACTTGTCGTCGCAATGTTCTTGTCTACGCTCAAACCAGTAGCCTGAATGCCTTTTTATGTCAAATCGTACGTTGTTAAAACTGTTAATTCAATTGTGTTATGTAATCTGCAATGATGTTTTTTATCTCCAGTAAGCTTATGCACCTATCAATGTTTTGCCCCAGGGTGGGGGGGGGGGGGGGCAACCCAGGGGGATTGCTCTCTGAGGGTTGTGATTTTGACATCTACAGCAATCCCCAGGGTGGGAAATTTGACTCGATTGCCATCTTGGAAAGTCCTGGGAACGAACTTTCCGCTATCTTGGAAAATACCCAGAAACCACCTGGAGACCAGATTTCTGCGTTTCCTCGGCCTTTTCTTGTGAAGAACGATGCAGAATGAAAGGTAGAGCTTCTTGATGTTTCTATCTATGAACGCCTTTACACTGGTCTGGGATCCCCAGGGACGGGAGTTTGATCCTTAATGGAGCTCCAAGGGTGGGGAAATTGACATTTCAAAAGCTAAAAAATGTCAAATTCCTGTGGGGTTACCTGCCCCCCCCCCCCACCCTGGGGCAAATCATTGATAGGTGCATTATTTTAACTTATACTGTGTGTTTCCAGAAATTATCCATACCCACCTACGGAAGGAATGGAAATTCCGGAGGGGTGGGGGGGTCAATTTACCTGATCTTTTCCTTACAAATACTGTATTTTTCTTTGGAAATTCCAGAGGGGTGGGAGTCACTTTTCAACACCCTTCTGTCGGGGGGGGGGGGGGGGGGGGGGGGGGGGGGGGGTATGGATATTTTTTGGAACACACAATACAGTTTTAAATAAGCACAGCCCCCCTGGAAACCAGCGTTTACAGTATTAGTTTGTAAATTACTGTACTTGTTGTGAGAGGCTACTGTGCCTAAATGAAATTGTAGGTATGTAAGGTGATTCTGTTGAAAAAGATGTACTACTTGATTTTCTTCAAACTTGGTACAATCACCTATGCATAGGACATTAAAAAAATGTAATAAAAAGATGGGGTCACCATGTTGTTTTCGCGATGTTAGACCGTTATTTATGATATATTTGGCTGTTTGACGAATTATGTTTGAAATTCAAAAATGATGAAAAAGTTTGCTTTTTCTCGCCTGTATAGTGATATTTGTTGGTATTTTAACTTTGTTTAGTTAATTATGTTATATTCTCTAAGGATTTTGATCCTAAAATTGAGCCTAAAATTCAAAATTGGATTTCCTTGCCTAAAAACTGGAGAAGGAGAGAAAAACTAAAGAAAGTCATTTTCTATGTTTTACATGCTTCCGTTGCAATTAATTATCACTAGAATCAAAAGTACCTCGCCTAAATATTGTAAAAGTTGGCAGGTCTAGACAATATATATTTTATTAAGAAAAAACAGTCACCCGCATGATTCTTGCAAACATTTTCATACATTTACTGTATTTCACCCGCATTGTCACTCTCGGGAATTTTTCATACATTTTCTGTTATCTGCCACGTGAGGGAGAATCTCAAGGTTTTTGACCAAGTTGGTTGACAGGTATGGTAACTGCCCGCCTTATGATATTAGGTGGTAGCTTTGACTAGGTATATATTTGTCACTAAGTGTTGGGGAAGCTGCCTCCCTTATTACCTATTATGTGGTAGCTATGACCATACAGACAGTTGTAAAAGTGCAACCTCTTCTGAAATAGTTGTGTAAGAATATAGTTGCCTGGATACTGTACCATTGCAGAGCAATACAGCTGTAAATGGTGGTTGTGCTGTTTTGCATACTTTGCAGGATCTGAAGCAAATGAAAAGCTGCCAGTTAAAGGCTGGTTGGTACGGCCTGTTATCCACAGTCTTAGGTGTGTGTCTGCCATATCCCTACTTCACATTACATAATATAATATCTAGTGGTTTTCACATGATTGTCTTGAAAGCAGTTGATGAGTAATTCACTATCCAATCAAATGCGATAGTAGTTCAACAACAGCCAATCAGAGAGTCAGGTGATTCACAATCTCTCCTTTTCCTAAGCAAAGTAATCACAAGTAATGTGTACTATTGTTTTCTCTGTGCGATCTGATTGGCTGAAGGATCAAAGATCATGCTCTTGACTAATCACAAAACCGAAGCAATTGTGATTACCAAGTAATTTGTAATTACTCAAAAACTGTCGTGTGAAAACCACTGTATATGTAGACCATCCTTGGTAACCACCAATGACATATTTCAGCCCAAGTTGGACAAACAAAACTAAAATGGACCTTGGACATTCATATGTGAGGACAAAGGGGGTATTTATTATTGTACAGAGTTCATACAGGTCACTTTCTCCCCTGGGGGGACCCCCCCCCCCCCCCCCCCACCCACCGGGCTTTCTCCCCAGTAAAACAAGCGACATGTCAGTGGTTGCAAAGGAGGCCACAGGGCTGAAGAGTCCTGGAAGTTTTATTGAACTGCTGGAAACCAAGTCCTGGAATTGGATCACAAAAAGAGAACATGGGCAGTATAAAATCGGCGGATAAAATTATGTGATGTTGGCAGCAAATGAGCATTGTGTGTTTCCAAAAAATATCCATACCCCCCTATGGAAGGAATTGGAAATTCCAGAGGGGTGGGGGGGGGGGGGTCAATTTACCTGATCTTTACCATACAAACACTGTATTTTTCTTCGGAATTCCAGAGGGTAATTCCAGAGGGTAATTTCTTAACACCCTTCCGGGGGGGGGGGGGGGGGTATGGATATTTTTTGGAAACACACATTCTAGTTTTGTTTTCTTAACATGGCCACTACTCAGCAATTTTTTGAACCAGCCCAAAGTTGGTGCATGCAACAAGGTCTTTCTCTCAATGGCTCTGTATCTGGTGCATGCATCAGTGGCTGTTACCAGAGGAGAATGTATCCTACAATGAATTTTGAACTGATGAACTGATGAAAGGACAAAGGTTAAGCCTGGTGCCCACTAGCGACATAACAACATAAGGACATTAAATATGTTGCAAGGATAAAAGCATGGGAAAATAATTGAAATAATCAGTATTTTCCATGGATCATCATTAGATTACTTCACCAAAGCAATCGTCTGTTATTTTTTGCAGACCAACATTTGAAACCACTATATGCTACACATAATTTTTCTGATGTCGTTATAATTATGTTGCAAGTGTGCACCAGGCTTTAATAGAAGCTTGTGTAGAGCAAAATATACAATGCTGATGGT
Source organism: Scolanthus callimorphus (assembly GCA_033964015.1). Lineage (NCBI taxonomy): Eukaryota > Metazoa > Cnidaria > Anthozoa > Actiniaria > Edwardsiidae > Scolanthus > Scolanthus callimorphus. Next base: position 38,187,417 of record CM066911.1, read on the forward strand.
TTGTCCTCACAAGCTGCGAGATCCTGACAGGAACTTTGTTAATGGTGGTTTCATTGTACATTCCCAGGTGGTGCTGTGGTATTTGCTGGCCTAAAACTTGCACCAGGGCAAGTGGTTCCAAAAATGTATGTTCCAATGATTTCACTAGGTAAGTGTTATTTCCTTATCATTTGTGCTGATGCCAAATGATTCTGATTATCCTTATTATTATATGGCAATGATTGTGCACACACTCTGATTGGCTGTTACAAGGTCATGAAATTCCGGCATCGAATCCCAGCATGATGTATATATATATACTGACTCGATAAAATGAGAAAAGAAGCCATTATAACAACTTACTAACCTCTGCCGTTTGGTCATTACAGGAAATATCAAACCTCAGCTTTGGTGCATCAACCTCGCCAAAGACAGCTTGGTTGATACACCAAACCCTTGGTTTGATGTTTCCCGTAATGACCTCACCATCGGTTAGTAAGTAGTAATTCTTAACTACATTACGTGAATGTTGACAACAACAAGACAACAAGAAGTAACGCCATCCGCAAATAGAAAAACTAGTTGAGGCGGACGGCATTAGATTTACAAACAGATTATTATTAATTGTTCATTAGAGCTGCATCACTTGTTTATACATAAAAGGGAAAAAGCAAAAAAGTAGCAAAAAAGTAGAAAAGTAGAAACAAATTTAGTCTCAGCATGTGGAGAAAAAACTGGTTGTCCTCCCAGCAAAAACAAAGGATGACCACCGCCGCCCCAGTTCTGGCCTTCTTGTATACAGTCACACTGTATTGAGAAACCCCCTGACGTTATCTCCGTTAGTGCTATTGTGCTGGAATTCAGCTCTCAAACTGCATGTTCTTACCACACAATATGCATTGCTCCTCATTTCCTTTATTCTTGTAGGATGTGCTGCTGTAAGTGGCTGGTTGGTTTCTGTTAATGTGACTAAGAACTGCAAGTTGGAACGAAACCACAGATTACTCAATTCTCTTTCAAATGGTAAGCTACATGTACAAACCTGATGCTCTCATTTCAAAAATCTGTAGAAAGGGATTCCAGTTTTTAACATTGCAGTCACCTATAATGGTTGGTATGATATATAATTTTCAGTTATTAAAAACATGTTCGCCTGAAATTGCAATGCAAAAATTTATGGTTTTTGAAAAAATACCATGGAATGACACTAGGTTCAGCTTTGAGGCACCTTTAAAAGCAGTAATTATTGTAGATGCTGCCCAACCTAATTTATCACACACATATTATGTTAAGGATTGCAGGTTGGCTGAGCAATGACCCTTTTGGCCCAATATTATGTTCTCAATTAAGGGGGTAAATCATGGAGGTTAAGGGCCACAGCTTTGTGACCAATCAGAGATTCTCTTATTTGGCAACCATGTTTTTTACTCATTGGAAAGCAGTCAAAAAGTATGTGTTTGCGTATTTTGTTCCAGGAAGAACAGCTCTGCCAACAGCTTCCAGTGGTACAACTCCATCAAGTAGTCCAGAAATTGTCCAACCACCCAACTCCAAGTTTGGAGACAAGGGGGTTTTATCAAGAAGGGAACAGATAGTAAAAATATGTTAGTAGAACATTAAAGGAATACATTACGGGTATAGAATGCAGGGGCGGATTAGGGGGGGGGGGGGGGGCAAGGTGGCCGCAGCACCCCCCCCCCCCCCCCCCCCCCACCCCCCCCCCCCCCCACCCCCCCCCCCCCCCCCCCCCCCTTTCTCAGGAATTTTCCCATACATTTACTGTGTTTGCTGGGGGAAATTTGAAAATTTTGGCCCATGTTTTCACTACCCGCCCCCACTTTCTGAAATTCCTGGATTCGCCCCAGGAATGAACTCCTGAGAAACCTTGATGTTTGGAAAATTATGTCAGTGTTTTAATTCTGGACGTTTCAAAAAGCAGTGTTCAAAGTCACTGTTTGATCCTCAGAATTGATTTTAACAATATTTAAAAGTGTCTATTTTGGTAATTTATCATTCAATGGCTAAATCTGAAGTTTTGTGATAAAGGATATGCTGGCTAGTGATTGGCTGACAGAGAAGCCACTTAGCTGCAGCTTCTAATTTTCTTTAACTGTATGAATGGATGCAGATGGAATATTTACTAAATGTGTCTAAATGCCTGTAAAGAAATAAAAGTGAAGCATGGTCATGTGGGTGGATTTATATGCAAGCAGAGTATGTTTTATCTCCCTGTATTTGGTTTCACCTTTCTGGTTTCAAGGAATGAAATGAAACTATTGAGATGCCAACCTCCGAACATCAAATCACTCTATGCAGGAGATGGGATGCTTTGCCAACAATATATTGTGCACTGTGAAATCCACTACAAAACTAAAGTGTTTTAGAGAGATTTGGATTGGGATTCTACAGAGATTTGGAGCCAATGTGCAATTTCAAAAAATTATCCATACCCATCCCATGAAAGGGGTTTGAGAGATGACCCCCACCCCTCTGGAATTTCCAGTGAAAAATAACGTGATTGTGTAAAACAAATGGGAATTTATTTTTAGAATTTACAATCCCTTTTGTGTGGAGGGTATGGAGTTTTTCTGGGATCGCACAAGTGGCAAGGTGAGGGGAGTCCCCAACAAAAATGTCTGAGAGTTGGCATTGCTGCAACTGACTCACAAAAATCTGCAATATTTTTTGGGTTAAACCCCAGTGTTAGAACCATTCCCAGGACACCTTTCTGTTCAGTTCTAAACAGAAGAAGCTTTGTGATGCAACTCGTGAACAATACACAGGTTCTTACATCAGGGTTAGAGCCATTTTTCCACACTATTATATCCATGTTGAAATCACGCGCAATTTAATCCTAAATTAACTTGATTGAATATTTTTGACCTCGCGCGAGCTGAACGTTCTTCTTCTAGTGCACGCTACATTTTCAAGTTTGATTACCATTTCCCTTTTTGGTGCAAAAAAATATTTTCTATGGAAATAATAAAGTGGTAATTGGCCTTCGTGTCATGCAATTTTTTTGTCAGAAATCATACTTGTGATTTCAAATCAACCTCAGGCTATGTGCTGATTCCTGCCCAAATTGCACTCCACTCAGGTCACCATTATGTATCATGCCATGATCTCTGCTCATGCAGTAGCTGTGCAGAATTTATTAGACAAGTAAAAGTACAATTTTTTAATAATGAATCAGCACAAAATGCTCTTTAATCTCTTCTCGTATACTGTAATAAGCAAACAATAACTTTGATATTAATTTTATAACATGAAATGGTATTAATTATTATATTGTTACCAGGTAACTTAAGGGTTACAATGTTTGCTCAACATTATCTCAACATTCATTATCAAAACAAAATTATCTCCGAAAATATTTTTTGCTTGCTATGATAATGGCAGTGTCATTTACCAAATAACTGCCAATTAATAACTTTTCTGATTTGAATACTTTTATACACTGCATTATTTTCCAGAGCTCAAGCTCACTTCGATAACAAAACATGTCTGGGCTGGAAATTGCACCTAGCTGCCTTACAAATGTTTCTCATATTTTGGGACCAAAATGTTAGTTACAAAGTAACTAACATTGTAACTGTAACATGTGCCTCAAGTTTCACAGCAAGTCCTGCTAAATGCCCTTGCATTAAGTTCATTCCATCTTGGTCAGCACCCTTCTCTGTACCCTCACCAGAAACCCTGTAAGGCATTGCTTACACCAGTCACCATCCTGGAACCCCTCCGGCCTAGGCACCAATTCTTTGCGCTCAGCATCAATAAAAATCTTCGGATTTCCTGTTATCCAGTCATCCTCTTCAATGTCATAACCCATCATCTCAACTTCAGAACCGCGATGTGACTGGCCATATGTCTCATAGCATGGGACAAACAGGGCATTTAGCATGTCATCATAACCCGCTAAAACTTGTAGCGAGATACAGTTCATGGAATCCTCTCTAGGTGCTTGAGATATTTTTGCCCACTTTTTTGACTTTATATCATAGACCAAGTCAAATTTGTCTAGACAATCACACATGTCATCTTGTGCTTGTATGACATAAATCTTGTCATTGAAAGCCACACATCTGGCTTTTGAAGCAATTCTTTTGGTCTTCATAGGAGCAACGAACTCCCAAGAATCTGTTATAGGATTATACCTCTCTGCTGTCTGAATGTAAGAATTAGGGCCCTCCATTCCACCAATAACATAGATATTATTGCCATCATTCACTACAAGGGCCTCTTGCCGTGCAGTGTTTAGGGATGCAATGGTCTTGAAGCTGCAAGGAGTTGACAAGTCTGATACGTCACACATGAGAACATCAGCCACTGTCATATTGCTTCGTTTACCTCCTACAACATAGATATTGCTACCCATGCAAGTTGAGCTATAACCAGAGGGCATGTCAGCTTTGAAGGCTGTTATGTTAGACCACTTGCTGCCTTGCATGTCATACTGATCAAGGATGACTTCATCTTGATTTTCTCTTAAAGAAAAGATTGAACCATTGTAGTACATGGAATTCATTGTGAAGTGAAATGGAGGTGCAAAGTCAATGACTTCATAATTCCAGGTTTCCTTTGAAGGGATGTAGTACCAAGTTGGGCCCTGGCGCTTGGAATATGCCTCCTCGTGTTCAAGGGCACAGATAAAAATTGCATCTATGTAAGGATCCAGGCTTTCTCTTGGGTGCTGTATGTTCAGCATTGTACCATTGTATGGGGTGCTCATGTGCTTCTGCAAACATTTAACACACTCTTTGCTGCCAGTCACGAGGGTTTCCTTGGCAACAGAGGATTTAAGAAATTCCTCTGACAGAGAGCACAGGCGTACGAGTGAAAACAACTTTGGGAAATCCTTCTTTCTCCCCTTCTTATGCTTTGCCCACTCCACAGCAGCTCGAAATACAACTTCTTCATTGCTCACCTCAAGATCATTGTCGCTAATCAGTTCCTGAAATTTCTCAAGACTTAATTCCAAAAACTCTTTCTCTGGGCGGGAAATAAAGGCTTCAAAATCTTTTTTCATCAGCTTAAGGACTTCTTCTCCGAGTGCCTCGTGATTGTATTGCCGGGAAAATTTATAAAAGCTCATCAAATCTTTAGGTTCACATTCTTCTACCATTTCTGCCATGAAGCTATCAATTTCATCTTTCAAATTCTCCAGTAGAAGAAAGTCTGCCGCCATTGCAATGGCCTGTGCATTTTCATTAGAAATCTTGATTTCCCCAGTGTAGATATAGCCAAGTATATCATCTACAATATTAGGATCGACTTGCTTAAGCTGGACTTTATTTTCGTACAGTTCTTTTCCCTTCACGTGGGCGTCGAATAACCCTTTGAAGAACGAATTTCCAGCGGCGAGAACCGAGCGATGGGCTGGAAACTCCCGACCGCCAGCCACCACAACTACATCACACAGATAATTCAATCGACGATGGATGTTTAAGTTCCGTAGGACATCATCTTTTTGCCTTCTGATGGTAATATTGTCTTCCATAATGAAATCTTTGAGGTTGACTGATGTCACTGACACTGATCTGTTCTTCTTCTTCGACTTTCGCGCGTTTCAAGTTTCTGCGATGTGGTGTAACCGAGCCTTCACAATACCACAGGGTCCCCAAATTACTGGGACTTTTTGAAGAACGTTTTTTTTTTCGGGGGGGGGGGGGATGTTTTGGAAGAGTGTAGCATAAAAATGAGGGAATGTATTAAGGGAATGCTTAATATCCGGGGGATGTTGATCCATTTCTTGTCAACACCAGAACGTCCGAATCGTTGCCGATTCCGCCATATCAAGAACATTTCGCCAAAAACTGTCGATTTGCCGACGTTTGAAGGTGTCCTTGGTTTTATCTGTAAAAGAAAAAGAAAATGCAAAACGAGACAACTTAAAAATCGTTGTGGAAAATTGTACCCGAGACCGACCACGGATTTTCGACTGCCGATATCTCGTGAAAAACTAACGGTGTTTACATCACGTCGCTTTCAATGGCCTCTGAGCGGAAATTTAGTTGAGGTCGCGTAATCCGATAGTTAATTAATATCCAGCCCTTAACCTGTCAGTTAATGCCTAACTCGCGCGCCGGGCTCCGTAACGCAGTGCTCGACTTCATACTGAAAACGTGATGCTCAGAAGAGAGTGTTGAAAGATATTTATGCGCAAACAACATATTTAGAATGCTTAGGTAATGCAATCACCAGAAACAGCATGATCTGTGGTTTGTACCTTTCCGTCGCGTCGTGTTCTCTTCGGTTTGTTGCAACACAGTAGATATTACGAATGTTGAAATAAAGCATCTTTATATATAAACTGCATGTTCCACGAAGTTTTCATGTATTCAACATAAAGTCTAAACATATCAACAACCCTTTCTTAGTTTACTGTGAGGCTCGCCTTTTATGGAGGAATTCGCTAAACAACACACTAGAGATTTTAATATCGTTTGATTTGCGCTTCGCTACTCAATATGGTGGAGAACGTCCCGGCCTGAGAGGCATAAGGCTACGCCACAGACGCTTTGTCGAGTTTATGGGGCAATTCCTAATAAAGTCGAAAGCCAGTTTCGATCGGAGCAAATCCTGCGACAGCTTTGCACAACTGTTCAAGGAGCATTTTCAAGTCGATATTGAAAAGTCAATCGTGAAATCTACCCTCCCGATTTTGTAATTTTTGTCACCTCGTTAAAAAGAGTAATGGCTCTCGAGGAAAAGCCCGAAAATGAGCTATCATCATTTATTATATTTATCTTTTCTCACTTGCACAACAACTTTAGTCTCGTGCAGTCGTTGATCACATTATTAATTTCTTTCTATCCTCGAGAAATCCTTCTGGTGCTTGTTTTAAAAGCTGCCCTACACAGTTGCAAGAGGTTCGCATTAAATGCAAGATTTTACTATTACTTTTCGTTTGACTCACAAACAAAACATTTTGACTCAAACGTTATAAAATGTTTATTAAATTATTATTATGTGTATTTTCGTTTAATAGCGTGGAAACAAACCCAAAACATGGCAAGTGCCTACTTTTACTAGAAAAACCTGTCCCCAGCTGCTAGAAAAATCCCACACTGTACACGATAAGTATCCCAATCTGTTCTCATTGTCTGGCAAGGTCCACTTTAAATACAATGTTGCAAAAGTAATAAATGAAGAAATACAAAAACTAGGTATGTGATCACATAATAAGATCAAGGTTTGCACCTCGTCTCATTTTAATCATTCCCGTAGACTCAAACTTGTGGTTTATTTGCTATCACAGGACAGGTTTCCTGGAATTTGAGTTTTTATAAGACAAAGAAGTAAATTTCGCATGCATAGAAAATAAGTCAGACCCTCTCTCACTCTCCTTTTTTGCATAACACATACTGCTGTAGACTAGAACATGTGTTGTGTTTTTTAGTCATACCCTTCCTCCCACCCTCATGATAGTTGGATAATGTAATGCAAATCATTCTTGGTCTTACACCATGGTAAAATGCTTCACTTCACATACAACATAAATGCCACATTAAATCACATTTATCTGTTTATAGTTGCAAATTTTGTCTCATTCGATTGAGGAGCAGACATTTCCAGACTAGTAGCCCAAGCTAGTCCACATCAGAAGGCCATGTTCACCAGAAAAAACATCCTTGAAGAGCACTACCCGGTTGTACACCCGTGGTAATGCAGGGAGACTTTTATTTCTTCAAAGCATGCAGCAAATAATAAATCTGAAAAGGAAACAACAACAAGAATAAATTTCAGTTTTCAGCAGATAAGCTTAAATATTTTGTGTACGATGAGCAAGTCGCAATTTTACTTCTTTGTGCACTTTTACAGTGTAAAGAGTAAAATTCACTTCTTCGAGTATATTAAAAAAGCTAACTTACCTGTATCAGGTTATCCCTGCCTGTATACTCTTAGAAGGCATGTTTAACCACCCCGTGTAGTGCCTAAACGTGCTAGAAAAGAGCCTCTCGTGACGAGAAAGAAACACATCACATTAAAAATGGCGATCGGGTTGCCATCCGAATGCTCCAACTTGGAAGTAGTTAGATCGCATCAGCGAATTCCTCCAGTAACACTTCCCATCGATTCTTGTTGTTTAGTCATAGTTTGTTGCTTCTGTAGTAGCTAAAATGCAGTGAAAACTTCGTGCTTTGCAAGAAATTACACATTCCAGAGCGACTAGAAGCTTGTTCGATTCCCGGGTAAAAATATAGGTTCCACATCGAAGTCCCAAATCTCGAGTATTGCATCGATTTTCGTCGTGTTTTCGATAAACTTCACAAGCTCCAAGCATGTCCGCCATGTTTCCGTCCTCTCAGTGTCATTCTCTGCTTTCTAGGGCTTTTTTCATTGGTTCTAAAACAATCGCTATTCTTTCCCGAGGGGACATCAAATCAGCTGAGAGCGTTGCTACGAGCAACGAGCCCGTCCGCGATCCAATTGGTACAGCGTTCTTCCCCATTAATCTAGAACTAAATTTCCGCTCTGAAAGCGACGTGACATAGGGTAAAGGGGTAGGGTAAATGGATTTAGGGTGTGTATTACACACCCTAAAAGAATTTGTGGCAAAATAAATGATGATGATGATGACATCTTGTTGCCAACCAATTCCGATCATGTGATGCCTTCTTTTGGTGGTTACAAATTGTCATATATTTCGCACTCGACCGAGTGCACGAGTCACGTATGCCAACCAAAGGATTCATCACATCCACTGAATTAATTATCATGGGTGGCAACAAGATGTAATTACCATTAGTCAAATCACACTAGTGGTCTATTATCAATGCTGCGGTCTGATGGTTGAGCTACTAGTAGGCTATAAGTTATAGCCTACTAGTAGCGAAAGAGTTGGATTGAAAGCCAGAAAAAGGCAAATGACCAGAACAAAAACATTTTTTGGCAATACAAATTGACCTACTAGTGTGATTTGACTAAAACAATTATTCCTCTCGCCCTCATGGCCTCATGAGTAATAGCCCATTCGGCCTTCGGCCTCATGGGCTATTGACTCAGAGCCCATTCGGGCTCGAGGAATAATTGTTAATTAGCCCATGTTGTCTACGTATTACTTACGACATAAACACTACCATGCATTGTGCTCTTTATGAAGAGAACAACACATTTCTGCAATGAAATCGGGTATCCCTTTTAATATTTCATGCTTCGAGAAAATAACAATGGAATATGATTGTAAGAATTCGAATACCGTTGTTTTCGGACCTCTTCCCCTAGGGACCCTAGGCATGCGAAAAACGCGTCACATTTGTATGTGACAAAAAACCGGGGAGGTCGAGGACCCTGGAAAATTCCAGGGGGGAGGGGTATATCAAAGCCCTGGAAATTCCAAGGGGAGGGGGTCTAGCTGAACCATAGAAATGCCAGGGGGTGGGGGGTCGAGGACCTATGAAAATTAGTGGAAATTCGAGGGAAGAGGGGTCTAATAAACGGTAGTCCAGTCCTGAACTCTCCTTCGCGGTGTTCAAATTCCAGGGGAGGGGGGTGTTGAGGACCCCTGAAAATTCCAAGGGATGGGGGTGTGGAAGACCTCTGGAAATTCCAGGGGAGGAGGGTCTTCAAATGCTAGGGCGTGGAAGGGTGTGCTAAGGGTGTGGAAAAAACTATGCGATCAGCCAATGACATGGCCCGGCGCATCTAATTTGACCCTGCCCGGCGGCAGTACTACGCCCCAATGGTAAATTTCTGAAAAAGGGACAACGCTGCCACATTCTGTGTAGAATACTGTCAAATGACAATCCATCTAATTTCCACCTACACTAGCCACACAAACTAGTTTTGTTCAAAAGCCGATCTCGTGGTTGTAGTAGTGAAGACGGAATAAGGGAAGAGGTCAAAACAACGGTACTCGATAGGTATCCAGGGATGGTGAAAGAGGTGGTGGGTCGGTTACTACCTACCCCCATAAGTATCCAGTGGTTATTTTCTCGAAGCATAATAAAGGATCTTGAGGATACCCGATTTTATTGCAGAAATGTGTTGTTCTCTTGTAAAAGCACATTGGTAGGGTTTTCACCATGATGAATGAATTATTTCACGAGATATCGGCAGTTGAAAATGCGATTTTTAGGAATCGAGAGAGGTGTTGACTTATAAAGTACTTGTTTTGACCTCTTCCCTATATATAAACGTTCGCCTGCGTTCGCCGATTTTTTGTACGCACCCCTTTCAACCGGAAGTGGTCTGACTTTGACGCGATTTCCGGTTCGGTCGTCTGATTGCCGTCAACTCATCCATTCGAAAGTAGGCTGACAGTACAATAGCGGTATTTGCTTGTTACAGATCCAACTCTATATAAACATTTACTGCTATATTTGAGTTCATATTGAACTTTTCTGAACTGATTAAGTATCGCTACTTACTATGGCTTGAATGTACGTGGATTTAAGTGCCAAAATTAGGGATTTCAGGCGGTTTTTCTAAGGTAAGTCGAGACACATTGAGGTACATCTGGTGGTAATGGTGTTGTTCGAATCTGAAGTGTTGTGGTCGAAAACCTTTCACATATTTCACAAATACAAGCTGTAGCAATTTTATGTGAAAGAAATCATTTCAAGAATTTCATAAACAAACTCTAGGGATAGTTTTGTGGTATGAAAAGTGTAATGCGAGAGCTTGGTGATTATTTTTCTGACCGGCTTTGGTTTCCTCTATCGAAAATATCTAAAGGTTGGGACGAGAATATGGTTGAACACTGAAGTGTCATGGATTCATCATTCATTGAATTTTAAAGGAATGGCTTTTGAGGGCTTGGAAATACTCCAGCTGCGAGAGATCGGTTGACTTAAGACACAGAATCTCGAGGGGAAAATTTAGAAACTTGAAACCAAACCCTAACTTTGCGCCTTACTGAGCTGAAAGAGCAAGAGATAAAATCAAATTTTTGTTGCCTTCTTATCTACGTTTTTCGTCTATTCGAAATTGTATTTATTTTCTGTAATGCCTTTGCAGCTTAATAGAACTAACACGTCTCCAGGCTTCAATTTTATAAGCTTTTATAGCGAATAATAGCTCGACTATTACTTCCAGAAATGATCAACTGAATTAAAAAGTTAGTCGTAAATTCCTATGTAGCGCCGTGCAGTTTGTTTAGAAAGAAATGCTTTCATTGTATAAATCCCTTTTACAACGAATTGTCACCAGATAAATTTTTAATATAAACGTCTAATGTGAATTAAAAATCCAAATTAGGAAAGGCTTCCTTTGGTAATTCAACTAACACTAAACTAAATGATTCAATCTCTTTAAGATACGATTGAGAGGTAACTTAGTTTTAATTTTTGTTTTGAGTTAAGGTTATTATTGAAGAATTCCTAATTGGTACTGTGACGCGTGTGAAATTTTAAATGTGTAATTACCCTAAATGATAAATACAGACACGTTCAGTGGCTTGGGAGGTATTTTAAGTCACCTTCAGCTAAAAGCTACTTGAGTTTAGATAATACCATTTGGTGATAAAAGAATTTAAATGAAATGCAGAAAATGTCATGTACACTTTTGGGTCCACTTTGTGTAGACTCAGAAAGTGATTGTTGTGAATTTTTAACAGAATAGATTTTCACAACTTTAATTAAGATATAGCCAAAACAAGAGATACGCAGCAACTTGAACCAGACTAAAAACACATACTTTCAGACATTTTTCTCCATTATTGTGGTCATGGGAAGGAATGAATTTTTTTAGTATTCAAATATTGATTCAGTACATGCTATACGTAAATTGTGAAAACAGAACTCACAAGTGAAAAAAAATTGACAATAAAAAACAAAGAGTACTGCACTATTCAGTTCACAGGCAGCCCAAGTATAATGGTCGTTTAAAAAAAATATTCTGGCTTGGCGATATTTATAGTGTTTATGTGGCTTTGTGTAAGAGTAATCGAAAAACTCGCTAAATTGCTATAAAATCGCCACTGAGTTCTGGTAAATTATGGCAAATAAAAGTAGAAGACTTACATTAAGTTGTCCTGTTGTCCTTTCCTCGTCTAGAGGCGTTTAAGAGTGTTTCCGAGGGTTCCACCGGGCCCCTCTAACCAGAGGGAAGGCTCCAAACAACAATATCGAACGCCTCGCATCGCGACCGAATTTCTTCGATAAATCGCCACTCGATCGGCGCCCTAATCACACCAGGAGAACCGTCTTGCATATATCTTTCCTACACAGCAGCGCTGTCTCGATTAAAACATCCGAACACGGTGAATTTCGGTATTTTTCCGTTGAACTTCGACAAGCCAATTTCACCGACTTGCGAAGTCAGGGGCCCTTTGGCCCAGGAAAACCGTTGCTCCAGTTACAGCGTTATCCTAGCCAGGCCTTCTGGCTTGATAGCCAGGCCTTCTGACTTGATAGCCAATGGGGATCGTGAACGACATGCAAATGTAGCCTGCCCCTACATGTGACAGTGACTTTTTGCAAGAAGGCCTGGCTATCAAGCCAGAAGGCCTGGCTAGGATAACGCTGTAACTGGAGCAACGGTTTCCTGGGGCCAAAGGGCCCCTGACTTCGCAAGTCGGTGAAATTGGCTTGTCGAAGTTCAACTGAAAAAATACCGAAATTCACCGTGTTCGGATGTTTTAATCAAGACAGCGCTGCTTTGTAGGAAAGATACATGCAAGACGGTTCTCCTGGTGTGATTAGGGCGCCGATCGAGTGGCGATTTATCGAAGAAATTCGGTCGCGATGCGAGGCGTTCGATGTTGTTGTTTGGAGCCTTCCCTCTGGTTAGAGGGGCCCGGTGGAACCCTCGGAAACACTCTTAAACGCCTCTAGACGAGGAAAGGACAACAGGACAACTTAATGTAAGTCTTCTACTTTATTTGCCATAATTTACCAGAACTCGATTTTATAGCAATTTAGCGAGTTTTTCGATTACTCTTACACAAAGCCACATAAACACTATAAATATCGCCAAGCCAGAATATTTTTTTTAAACGACCATTATACTTGGGCTGCCTGTGTTCAGTTGAGCGTGGAATGCCTATAGTTTGGTCGATAAGTTTGAACGTTTCATTTGGATAGTTCTGTGTCTCAAAAAGAATGTTGTCAAGGGTGGTTCATATCCTTGACAACATTGCAAACTCCACTTGACAACATGCCTTTTGAGACACAAACTATCCATAAATGAAATGTCCAAACCCTATCGACCAAGCTCGCTCAACTGAATAGCACAGTACAATGTAATTGAAAAAACAAATTCATATTGAATTATGCTGCAGGATCCAAAATTGATTGAGTAGTGTGCTACATGTATATGTTTTTTCTAAGACATCTAAATTCAAATAGGGGAAGCTTCTTTTCCTCTTATTTTTTAAAATTGTGTAGAATGTGCTTGGATATTTAAATTAGGATGATACCAGGGACACTTTTCAACACCCTTTGGGGGGGGGGAGATTATGGATATTTTCTGGAACCACACATTTGAGAAATGGCACAACCCCACTAACAGCACCATTGGGTTGAAACTCTGGGATTTTGCATTTAAAACCCTTATCAATATAGGCTAACATAAACATTATAAAGCTACTAGACACATCCAACTGCAAGTTCCTGATGTTTACAAATTCTTCAAATTTTGTCCTGAACTGACAAACCAAGCTTTATCTATTTCTGTTGTGGAATTTGTCAACTTTTTTTATTCAGCTAGCTAACCATTAAAAAATACTGAAACCCCTGCTGAATATGTCTTGAAACACTCCAACTGCATATTCCTAGTATTTACAAATTCTTCAAATTGTGTCCTAAACCAAGAACCAAGCTTTGTCTATTTCTGTTAAGGAATTTGTCAACCTTTTTTCGTTCAGCTATCCATTGCAAAAATTACTGAAACCCCAGCTGAATAGTCTTGAACACTTCAGCACATGTTGATAATTGCTAGGATATTAGAAAATGATAGTGTCCTCTTTTGACCTGTGGTGTCTGTGTTGAGATTTCTTGGCAGATTATTTATATGGTGTCTGGGTAAATTGCCAATTCCTAATTAGTATTTTTGATGAATTTCCCTTTCTGCTGATAAGACCATCCAATGAGAATGTTGTTTAAATCAATTGTCAGCCTGCCTTTGATGAAACAGTAGTAACAATTACATCTTTCTAATACACTTTATAGTGCTATCATTGAATTCACAAAGACAAATGATAAAATAATTACCTCAATTACATGGATTTTGCCAACCTCTGTTTGGATAGTTTTGAGCAACATAAGAAATTGTCTGGTTTGGGGATTAAAATGTCTCTGGGTACTAATAGCATGCTGAATGATATGTTAAATTCCCAGTGATTTCAAGGAAAACTTATTTTGAAGATCTCTTTAAAAGGTTTCAACAACACTATAATTGTGATTCATGAAAATATAATTCTCCATAACCCTGGAAGTGATGAAACCCTACTCCTATTGCTATTCAAGATTCAATCACACTTATCTTCGAACCCTGTGTGCAAAGTGCCCCCACCCAACCCCAACCAGTCAGCAAAATATATAGTTTTCAGCCCCACCCTATCAGTAATTTGTAATGAGAATTCTTGTGCTAGTGGGACGATTCAATATGTGATGTTATTTACTGGCTGTGAGGTCCGGATAGTGAAAGGTAAAGTACTGCTATCAAGGCAGAGGTCATGCTACAGTATTTCATGTTCTGGACCAACCTCAAGTAAAAAGTAGTACTGGTATATAGGTTGATGGATCCTGGACTGCTAGAAAATAAAGTACCGGCAGTGTTACTTTACTGAATGTCCAAGACTTGGCAAGTAGTGCTTTTACTTTGAATGTCAATTAATGCATTATTATTGATTTGTATTTTGTTAGAATGAGTTGACCATCAACCAACACCATATGTTGTCATGGAAGGCGGCTATTTACTAATATTCTGCATAATAGCAGCTTCCATTAGGCTGTCATTGCCTTCAACAGGTAATCCAGTGATGCAGTTTGATCTGCTTGACACCAGGGACATAGTTAGGGTGTGGTCTTGGGTACAAGTAACCTGCTTTCAGGGTTCAAAATTCCCACAAGCGAGCAGAATTTGCGATTATCTAGTGTGGAAAAAATCACTCCCATTTTCTAGCAAACTGGCTCTTATTTGTTTAAAAAATAATTTCAAATATATAAATGTCTCAGTCTGACCTCTGAGTTAATAGGCTTAAAAGAGTGGAAAACGCGTTTGTCTTTCAGCTGGCCGTGACGTTGGCGTGGGACTAGGAACTTGCTTTATCCTCAGCTGCCCTTGCTTTCTTGGTTCAATACCATTTGCGTTTCGTGGGATCGAAATAGCCACAGAAATGGCAAAAATTTAATTTTTTCTTCTTTAACTTAAAATCTTGTGGCTTGCCCATTTAGCTTGTAGATCTCATCTCTACAAGATAAATTCATCTTGTGACTAAAAAAGACAAATTTCTAACCCTGGCTTTATCATATTATGGATGTAAAATAATATTAGTCTACATTAACCAGGAAAATGTTTAGATATTTACCTCTGCATGACAATCAGGGGTATAGCTAGGGTGTGGTCTTGGGGTACAAGCAACCTGCTTTATGGATGTAAAAAAAATATAGTACAATATATTAATGGCAGATATAAAAAGTGTTAGTATAAACCAACTAATGGTCTATTACAAATCCTGCATTCTGATTGGCTGAGCTACTAATGGTCTATTAGTGATAGACCGTGCCTGGCAAAACCACCACCTTTCTTTGCAAGAAAACTTGTTTTTTTTCAACATAAAATAATGGAATTCATTGCCAAAATCGACCAACTAGTTGGTTTATACTAAAACAATTAGACCTCTCGTCCTCATGTGCTATGATATCAATAGACCATTCGGCCTTCGGCCTCGTGGTCTATTCATCATAGCACATTCGGCCTTGAGGTCTAATTGTTAATTAGTAGGGCTGGAAATTGTGCCTATTATAGGTTGCTTTTGCAACTAGAACATTATTAAGAGTTATTTAAAAATACAGATGTGACTAGTTTTTTTATAAAGGATCTAGAGGAAAGAAATCTGTTGAAAAAGAACAGTAACCTTTAAATACCCTGAAAGTTTTATTTTTCTGCTGACCTTGTGTTATTTGTCCTTCAGTTTGTCAAGCCCCACTGGGAATGGAGGACAAGAGAATCCATGACAGCCAATTGCATGCTTCTTCCTCAGCTTTTAGCATTCTGACAAGTGCTGAGATGGGGAGATTGAATGGAAAAGGGGGTCATGGGGCATGGTGCCCCCATCAGGGATCTGACTGGTACCGAAACCGGCAAGGGGGACCATATTATGACCAGTACTTCCAAATAGACCTTGTAGACCCTGTCAGAATTAGTGCCATAGGGACTCAAGGAAGAAGCAAGAATGTTGGAACAGAGATGGTCAAGCATTTTATGGTCAACTACACAAGGCCTTATCAGAGAGCAAAGATTTGGCTTGAGTATCATGCATTGGGACAAAAGTCCCAAAAGGTAATACATTATTTTACATGCGAGTGTGCACGCACATAGGGAACGGGGTCAACATAAACATTGCGCTATTGATCCATTATTGTAAATAGCGCTATATAAGTGATAAATTAGATTATTATTATTATTACCATGTTGTAGCAATCACAGTAAAGGACCTATATTAGTAAAAAAGTAAAGTAAAGTAACTGTGCTTGTATAGCGCTTATCCTCACGGCTCAAAGCACTTAACATCGATAACTCATCCTATAGAAACCAGTTGTATAAACATGAGTGTGTGTTAGTATGGTGAGTTCTGTGACACAGAGGTTGGGCAACTTCCGACGGTCCTTGTGGTTCTTTACATCCCTCTGGTAGATAGTAGATACCATTTGCATACTATCACGAATCCTGCAATCTGATTGGCTCCCCTACTCATTATCTATCACATCATAGATAGTAAGTAGCGAAAACGCCAGCAAAGAACTTTCTAAAATCACTGAAAATAGTATGTTTAACAACCCAGTAGTATGCTAGTGGCTTTCTACTAAAACATTGTGTGCTCGTTAACTATCTATTGACTCTTAGAAAAATCGAACTCGTAGTCTTAAATAAGTAATTGAAGTGTAAACGCCACCCTAGCTGTTATTCATTAATTCGGATTATACCACAGCGCGCGCGTTTCTCGCATTCTGATTGGCTCTCAGCCGTGGGTACATAAGAGGACATACCACGGAACGCGCCATCATAAGCGCGCGCGCTAAAAAGAACCAACGAAAACACCGTTTGGCTGCGCGCGCGCTGCTTTTGCCTTTTTATTTTTGCCTTTTTGTTGTGGTATAAAACAAATGTCCTCTGATTTTCCGTGGTATGTCCTCTTATATACCACGGAATGACGTAATAAAGTGGTCAAAATGTACTGCGGATCCACTCGGCTGCGCCTCGTGAGTCCACAACATTTTGACCACTTTCTTACGTCATTCCGTGGTATATAAGAGGACATACCACGGAAAATCAGAGGACATTTGTTAACTAGACAATAATATATTGAACTAATGGATGATTCCAGTTATGATGAATGCGCGCGTTACATGTCGGTTGTTGCGTTACATGTCACGAATCAAGTGGCTTGTATGCGTGCGTTGCATCCTGGTAGTTATGTTACATTCCAAAGGCATTTCCACTGCGGCAAGCCAAACATGTCTAGGGATAAAGTAGTCTCTTGCTACTGAACAGTACGAAATCTTTGATTTGGTTTTGGTATGAATATAAGTGATCAGCAGTTATCGTTCAAAACAATTCTCATGGGAACCAGAGAAGATAAAATTCAAAGTTCACAGAAATGTTGTATTTAGGAGGAAACGTTTTGCCAATGGCAATCCAATATATCCCTGTATTATTTTAGAAAGTTTTGAAATTTAGTTTCTCGGGTCCCCGTGAGACTACCACTGCTTATTTCTTTCATGGGAACCTTCAAATTATACCGAAGTAAAGGCAATAGGTATCAAACGTTTTAGTAACAATGTTTTGCATTGCTCGAATCTCTATGATAACCTGCCATGTTCTTATCTCCAGATGTTTATTGGTAGCGGGTATAATGTGAGTGTCGTTAAAATCAACCGCCTGGTTCCTCCCATCATGGCAGAAACTATTCGCATCATACCGGAAATATTCCCAGTTAATCAAGTCTGTACAAGACTAGAAATCTACGGGTGCTACTTGAAAAACGGTGAGTCAGAGATAAGAGCATAAAATGTCCTCATTTTTTCCCTCAGGATTTTAGGTACTAACGAACATTGTCCATTAATTATTATTACCCTTACTGTTACTCATGTCTTGTCTCCGATTTCTTTTCACCTCAGATCTTGTTTCTTATTCCATGCCTCCGGGTAACACGCGCGGCCCATACAACATGACCGATTTCTTGTTTGACGGCGCAATCTCCACCAATTTGCTGTCTTCCGGTCTGGGCCAGCTAACAGACAGCGTGTTAGCCATGCCTGACTTCCGGTTAAACAATGGCGTGGTTGGATTGCATGGTACATCAGATCTACACCGTCCCCCTTCGTCACGTTCAATTTCCTGAAAACTCAAGTGTTCCGCTCGGTTACCATACACTGTAATATCCGAAGTCGCAGCGATGTGGAACTGTTTGAGAAGGTGAAAGTGAGCTTCAGCGAAGATGGCGCGAGTTATAAGAAGAGTTTGAGTCACACCACGGCAGACGTGTCGAGTGGTTATTCATGGAAGAACTATAATGTTACTGTAGATCTGTGTTTACACGTGGCGAAGGCTGTACGCTTGGAGTTCGCTTACAGGGGAGAGTGGATTCACATTAGTGAGGTCACGTTTAATAACGGTAAGAATGAATGAAAACAAAACATACAACGAAACTCGAAAGTCGTTGTTTTGCCTCGGCAAATAAACCCGCGTGTAAGAACCTACATTTTTCGAAGTTTGGCAAAATAGATTCTTTTTTTTTGGAGTGTGGTAGTTTTGCGAGCTGTGAAGTTGCAAACTGCGAGTTGCGAGCTACGAGCTGCGAGTTGCGGAGTTGCGAGTTACCGTTCCGAGTTTTCAAAAACAATATTTTTTCAGTGTGGAATCCGAAAAGTCCACCCATAAACAAGTATCAACGAGTTTTGTGATTGGATAAATTCAACACGGAAATTCTGGTTTCGAATACACCCTAGGTAGAGTCTCAAAGCTTAACTCGTCAAACAATCAAAACCACTGAACCTACAGTAGGGCCCGGGATATGTCCAGGGAGTCCGTGAGTCCAGTATCACGCGCCGCAGAGAGTAACCTGAGTATCAAGCCCTCTCCTGTTCTCCCAAGTTCACCGGAAAATTTTACGAGCGGGGATAAGGGGCGTAATTTTATTTTCCATCTCATTTTCTTTGGGAAACACATTTCGCCTGATACTCAGGTCGGAAAATTTAAAGCCGCAGCCCCGATCAACAAGAGATACGGTTTTTATTGGCAATTGTCTGCGATAAAACGAATAATATTCGAAATGTACTTGTTGCGTCACTCCTCACGAAGTGAATAGCAAATGAACAAGAATCATCCACTAAATACCGTTGTTCTCCCATGGAGTTCTAACAAGGAGGTACAGCTTTCTCGGCGTTTAAGCGACTAGAATGGTAGAACTAGATTGAACAAGGCAGTTAACGATCGAGCCACGTTTTCGTTTATACAAACAAATTTTGATTTTTTGCATAGCGGATTTATGCTTATAGCTCGGTTTAGATGCGAGACACACATGTACACGCACTGCAAAATATAGTCTATGGGCGCTATCCTATGGACCCCATGCACGAGCTAGTCCTAAAAAGTGCAAATCCTTGTATTTTCGAATATTTCGCGTTTTAATCGACCTAACTCGAAGTGTAAATACTGAATAATACTGGTCACACTGGCAGGAATGTGACATGTTCCGGGGCACCAG
This sequence comes from Scolanthus callimorphus, assembly GCA_033964015.1. Lineage (NCBI taxonomy): Eukaryota > Metazoa > Cnidaria > Anthozoa > Actiniaria > Edwardsiidae > Scolanthus > Scolanthus callimorphus. The sequence continues at coordinate 38,207,269 of CM066911.1, forward strand.
AGTTTATGCCCGTGAATGAGTGAGCTTTGAGACTCTGGTACCTAGGGTATTCGACACCAGAATTTCCGTCTTGAATTTATCCTATCTTCCCTGCTAGCAGAGGTCTCTTTCTCTGTATTTCGCTCGGCGAAGAGTCGCCACTCTCATTAGTCCAGCGAAATACAATTCCAAATACAATTCCAAACGGATCTGTTTTTTTTTTCTCGAACCCGCAACTCGCAGCTCGCAACTCGCAACTCGCAACTCGCAACTTCACAGCTCGCAAAATACTTGGTCTCTATATTTTGGGGTTGCTGGTAGTTTAGCCTAAGTAGGTTCTTAAACACGAGGTTCCGGTATAAAAGGGATAACTCCTCCCACCCCGGGGCTCGAGAACAATCAGTTATTAATCAGCTGTCAAAGAGTGAACATCTCACTTCGTCTCTCTGTACCGCGAAATTCAAAATTTAGAATTCAAAATGCGAGCAAAAACGCCAACAAATGATTTCCTACCTGTTAAAATTTTTATTCCTTCTCATTTCTTGCAAAATAATTTTATTCGAACCTGATTTGGTTCGGATAAAAACGCATTTCTTCGCAGCACAGAATATTATTCGCTCTTTAGAATACTAATTAGTCTCGCTCTCCGCTGAGAATAAAGCATCGCTTTGTTCGGTCAGAAATAGGTTCGAATAAAATTATTTTGCAATAAATGAAAAGGCACATGGGTTTAAAGAGCTAGGAAATTATTTATTTGTACTTTTGCATCGGTTTTGAATTCTAAATTTTGAATTTCGCGGTACAGAGAGATGAAGTGAGATGTTCACTCGTTGACAGCTGATTGATAACTGATTGTTCTCGGGCCCCGGGGTTATCCCTTTTATACCGGAACCTCGTGTTTAATAGGGTTCTTAATTTCTATGGTGGATGTATCTGGCTTTCATCATGATTTTTGCCTGGTTTTCACCTGAAGGGAAGCACTATGCGTCTGTACAAGTTTGACTGGCGAAAACAATATTCCAAAAAATCAAGATTGATGTCCAAAAACGCGCGAGACGATGTCAGTTTCCACACTAGATAGTTCGGCTATATCATCTCGCGCGGTCTCTTTATTTGCTCGCATGCCACGGAAGTGACGTAATGCATCTTGTTTGTATCTAGAACCACTTGGTATCAAGTCTCAACCCAAACCATCCTGCCTATCAGGCGCTACCTCTGATACCCCCCTCCGCGTTACCACAGCAACGCCGGACCCGTCACAAGAAATACCCACCAATGGCACTGCTGGCGGAGGTAAGAAGGTTGTCATACATCAAATTGTGGTCATCACTCTTTATGGAATTCTATAGGATTATTCAAAGCTTCAGTAGGCTAGATTCCGCTAAGAAAATAGCACGAAAAAAGCGATAGCGCACGAGTCGCGCAGCTGTGAGACGATGCCTCAGTTTGCAGGGACTAGATTAGAGCTCTTCCGGTGTACTTGCTAAATGAACTTTTTAATTCCGTTCTCTAGTGCCCATGAAAGACAAGCAAGACTCGCTTGGGGCAGGAATCATTGCCGGCATCGTGTGCGCAGTTCTTTTGCTTATCTTGCTACTGTCGGTCTTCCTGTGCTTCTGGTACTACCGGAAGCGAAGGCGTCAGAATAAGAAGCCATCATTCTACCACTTCATACGCTGGGAACTGAAACCCTTTAACTCGAACTCTGCACGCCGGGTGTCCCGTATTCCTAATGAGAAGGACATTGACAAGGGAATCTCATTAAAAAGACTCGGATCACATGCGCGTGAGCCGGTTTCCCACGATGTAGGGGACGCTAATGGGCCGATATATGCAAGTATTCATAATCTAGACGAAGCGGGTTTACTGCCGACTGCCCCGGCGAGTAATAAGGACGAGAACGAGGAAGGCAAACCTGCGCGCTCCATGAGTCGCGGGAGGTCGGCAAAACCAAAAAGTGAGTACAGCATTCGTACCTGTCAGTCACGTTGATTAACTAGTCAATCGAGTTGATAATCTCGTCAGACAAAGTTTAATTTAATCTAGTCCGTCGAGTTTGCTTATCCAGTCAGTTTGGTCTGATTATCCAGCGTCAAGTTTTATCCAGTCAATCGAGTTGATAATCTAGTCAGACAAGTTTAATTTTCTAGTCCGGCAAGTTTGGTTATCCAGTCAGTTTAGACCAAGAGAAAATGATGTCATTTTCTCTTGTTTAGACTGATTATCCAGTCAGTCAAGTTGATTATCCTGGAACTCAAGTTAATTATCCAGGAACTCAAAAGTTAATTATTCAGTCTGTCAAGTTTGCTTATTTGTTGTTCCCCAAAATGTAAACCTCTTTATTTTTTGATAGGCAAACCACCTGCACTTCCATCTGAACCCGTTGAAGGTGTCCCAGAGGTGGAATACGCCTCACCAGACAGCCCTCTTCTCGGAAACAACGTTACCGAGAGCCTTGAGGGACCTGATTACGCAGAACCCGACAGCACATCTGCAGAAAAGAACCCTCTTTTGAGCCCTTCAAAGAAGGACCCCAAGAGTCCCACAAGGCGAGAAGCCCCCCATCCTCGCCTCTCCCCCCTAGACCTGACACTAGGACCACGACGGAGGACAACTATGAGAAACCTATCAGTCCAGTCCATCCTGTCACTGGGTATTCCGAACCCATCGACTCTTTGGTCTTTAATGAGATTTTCCAGAATCCTGTTTACGAGGAGATTTATTCCGAACCCTACCAGGGGGTGTCTGGGTCCACATTATATGCTAATCCCTCTACGGACTTAGTGCGACAAACACTTTCAAGGAGTTTCCCCGGGATAAGCTCCACTTTCGGGAAAAGATCGGCGACGGACAGTTCGGAGAGGTGCATCTGGGCGAAGCCGAAGGCCTAGCGGAGATCCTAGGGGACGAATTCAAGAACAATAAACGCGTTATCGTCGCTATTAAAATGCTGAAACCCGGAGTCGATAAGAACATTAAGCAGGACTTCTTTAAAGAAGTAAAGATCATGGCTGGTGTGCGGCATGAAAATGTCGTTAGACTCCTGGGAGTCTGTCGTGATGACCCCATGTGTATGATCGTAGAGTACATGGTCAACGGTGACTTGAATCAGTTCCTCAAACAACGCGAACTAGCGCCAGGAACGAAGGGAGACCGCGAGAAGGTAGTCACCTACCAAGCTCTTATTTACATGGCCCTACAACTCGCCGCTGGGATGAAGTACATTGCGTCTTTGAAGTTTGTTCACAGGGATCTGGCGACCAGGAACTGCCTGGTCGGGCATTCGTACACCGTGAAGATCGCTGACTTTGGCATGTCGCGGCATTTATACTCCAAGCATTACTACCGCATTCAAGGCCGCGTTATACTTCCGATTAGATGGATGGCTCCCGAGTGTATTTTACAAGGTAGGACGGCTACTTATAGATCAGATTTCAAATTGCCGTCGTGAAAGTAATCGCAATTGTGTAATCACTAGCCGATCAGAAACAAGAGTAATTACAACTTGCTGTTAAATGGTTTCCAGCCCAGCCAATCAGGAGCCGAACCAATTCAGGATTACTTAGTAGTCGCACTTGTAATTGCTCTTGAATTTGATTGGCTAGTAATTCCTAGCTTGTAATCAGTTCGCAATTTGATTGGTTGATAGAAATAAGCAGCCAATGAAAAAACGAAAGCTTAGGAGTATTACTTCGCGTGAAAACGGCTTCGACGTAAGCGGGAGCATAAGCGGAAGAAGAATGAAAGTTTTCGATCATCCTAGGTCTATGTTTACACTTGAAGCCCGTTTACACTTGCGACTTTTGCTTCAATTTTTGTCGCGGCGATTTTTCTCGCACGTACGCGTCAACTCAAAATCACTAATGTAAACTAGGTGCAACTCGGCGCGATCGAGCGCAAATTTCACGCATGTCCGAAACCCTTGGCAACTTGATGCGATTTGGAGAATTTGCACAAGAATTTGCATCTCGTTTACACTAGAGAGTTTGAATCGTAACTCGCGCGAGAAAAATCGCAGCGACAAATGCAACAAAAATCGTAAGTATGAACCGGCCTTTACGTAAAACCGTAGCGAGGTTAGCATAAGCGTAAATTAATCAAGTGGGAATGGAAATTAGATAACAATCTGAGCATGTGTACAACCTTCCGCTTACGTCGAGCTGGTTTTTACGCGACATAAGTCTTACGCTTCCGTTTCAGAAACGGGTGTGCTAAATTGGTAACGTTGGTTTGGGAACAATACGATTCTTTGCTCGAGTGGCCTGCAAACAATGGCGCTCGGTGATCAAAGACGATTCACGTACCCAGAGCTCCCTGGCTTATCACCATGCGGGGGAGGGCCTGCGCTGATTGGCTGACGCTGGGGGCATGCGCAGAAAGTTATTCTCTCGACGGCTCTGTTAGCCTTCGTAAGCAGCCGCCACTTAGCGCTCGCCGGTCGTCCTTTTCCGGCGAGCGCTAAGTGGCGGCTGCTTACGCAGGCTACGGCTCTGTATGAAATCTCGCGCATCCGCCAGTGGCTGCTACCATAGCCTCCTCCGCGAGGTGATGTTCCGGGCAGCTCTGAGCACGAGAATGACCAAAATCGACCTTTTATGAAACAGGCCATAATCAACTAGCTCGAAAGGCCATTGCTATTTGCTTTTAAGTGTGGACAGAAAGTTTTTCCTCATTGTTGGAGGCGAGACAAAAGAAAGCAGATTTCAAAATTCTGCGACGATTCGATTGATAGAGACTAGGCGTGTTGGCACGTGCATGGAGTCCGGCATAATAACTCCACGGCACGTGCATGGAATCCGGCATAATAACTCCACGGCACGTGCATGGAGTCCGGCGTAATAACTCCACGGCACGTGCATGGAGTCCGGCGTAATAACTCCACGGCACGTGCATGGAGTCCGGCGTAATAACTCCACGGCACGTGCATGGAGTCCGGCGTAATAACTCCACGGCACGTGCATGGAGTCCGGCGTAATAACTCCACGGCACGTGCATGGAGTCCGGCGTAATAACTCCACGGCACGTGCATGGAGTCCGGCATAATAACTCCACGGCACGTGCATGGAGTCCGGCATAATAACTCCACGGCACGAGCTAATTCAAAACGTCGTAGAAACGTTTCGTGTTCGTGAGTTCGGAACACAACTTTGCGCCACCCAAAACAAAACCAAAAAAAATGTTTAGTGTCCACGAGTGTACGCAAATAGGCGTGGAAATTAAAATATTTTTAAGGATATACCCTCATAACTTTTCATATTCGATTCAAGTTGCGGTTCCATTTTTGAGAAGCTAGGGCGATATAGGCTGTGTTAAAGAGAAAAAAAAAACGGGTGGCAATAGAAATGTATAAAACGGGCCTGAATGCGATGCTTTCCGCCTGATTATTTAAAAAAATAGTTTATTTATATTTGTCCTACACGTGTCTAAATAAAGGTTCTATCTGTCTTCTCATTAGGTAAATTCACAACAGCTAGTGACGTGTGGGCGTTCGGTGTCACTCTTTGGGAGATCCTCACCCTCGCTGCCGAGTACCCGTATGGACACCTACCAGACGAGAAAGTGATCGAGAATGTCCAGTTAATGTTCTTCCGTCCGGAGTCCCCGGCTATTACCTACCTCGAGAAACCAGAGATATGCCCTCAAGACGTCTACGAGAGGATGATGAGTTGTTGGACCAAAGAACCGGACGACAGGCCGGATTTCGAGAACTTGTATTTGTTCCTGAAGAGCCGGGTTCGACTAAGTGAAATGGCCATTTGATCACCACTGATCTTATTGTGGAGTGTCATATCAAGATCATGAAATCTTTGAGCAAAGAAGCGGCGACGGGCTGGGTCTTGAGAACTTGTATTTGTCCCTTAAGAGGCGGGTACGACTAAGTGAAATATCGTGGAGTGTCATATCAAGATCATGTAATCTTTGACCTAAGAACCTGACGACAGGCCGGGTCTTGAGAACTTGTATTTGTCCCTTAAGAGGCGGGTACGACTAAGTGAAATGGCGTGGAGTGCCATATCAAGGTCATGACATCCTTGACCTAAGAACCGGACGACAGGCCGGGTCTTGAGAACTTGTATTTGTTCCTCAAGAGCCATGTACGATCAAGTGAAATGGTGTGGAGTGCCATATCAAGGTCATAACATCTTTGACCTAAGAACCGGACGACAGGCCGGGTCTTGAGAACTTGTATTTGTTCCTCAAGAGCCATGTACGACCAAGTGAAATGGCTATTTGATCCTCACTGATCATATTGTGGAGTGTCATATCAAGATCATGAAATATTTGACCTAAGAACCGGACGACAGGCCGGGTCTGAAATGAAACTTAAAAAGGATTATCATAATTCCTTGAAATGTAGAACACATATGTAGAAATAGGCAATCTTAATATGCTGTTGGAAAATCACAAGTTAGGAGCGTCTTTGTAAAATATAAAGTAGTCCAAATACTACCATATGGCGATACTTAGTTTCATAGACCAAATCTGCTAACGGTGTTTACATCTTGTTGCCACCAAATTCAGGATCATGTGATGAATCCTTTGGGTGGATACTTTTGTTTGTTCTGTACATACAGTGGTGCGCTCGGTCGAGTGAGAAAATTTTGACAATAGACCTTTTTCCAAAATGGCCGCCGAAAATTAAAATCGATTTTTGTTAAAAATGAACACCAGCTAGAACACACATCATCACTTTAGTAAAACTACAAAATTTCGCTGCATTATAAACAATTTCTTCCGAGAAAACGAAAGTTGAAAATTTGAAAATTTACAGATGTTTGTATGACTGGGGGTATGCGTCATACCCCCAGTCATACAAATCTCTGTAAAAATTTCAATTTTCAGACTCTGTTTTCTCAGACGACATGGCATTTGGCATAACGAAAATTTGAAGGATTACTAATGTGATTATGCTCTTTCTAGTGCCAGTGTCTGATTTTCAGTCAGTTTAATTTTAAGACGTGAATTTGCGGCGGCCATTTTGGAAAAAGGTCTATGGTCTGAGTGTAGGCCTTTATCACGTTAATATTGATTGATAATATCTAATATTTATCAGCACTAATGGAACCCAGTATTTGATTCTATGCATCCATAATAGTAAAATTGCAAAGTGTGGTGAAAATAGGAATTTTCAAAAGCCGGGGGGACTCCCATATTTTTTAGTCGGGGATGACGGTCGGAAATTTTCAGTTTCATCCCTAAAAGATGGTGGCTCAAAAAATTCGTTACCCTAAATAGATACTCTAAAAGATGAGGCCTTGTGTGCCAAGTAGGCGGGAAGGAGACAGGTAACATGTAAAAGATACCCATCAAGAAATTTCCGTGTCTGACTAAAATGCTGCCTTAAATGTTGTCTGTCTTCTCACCGAGTAATCTCTCTTTCTTACACGGTTTTTAGAAGACAAATCAATTTAGACACATTGCCACATATTTCAGCCCTAAAAGATGCCAATCTCCCTAAAATTTTATTGAAGATCAAGATCACCCCTGAAAGAGACTAAAACCCGTGATTTTAACCCCTAAAAGATACGACGATCACCCCCGGGTTTCAAAACTTCATAATCTGGCTTACTTTACAAAGAACTGTATGGGCAAATACGTCAAGTCGAGGCTGGAAGCCATGGCAACACGTTTTAAATACCGTTGACCGATTAGGTCTAGTCTGAGCCATATCCTTTATAAAAATTATAGTAAATTCGAACACAATTTATGTGAATCATGTACTATTACCAGTCCGTCTACTACTTTCTTCTGACAATGAATGAGATGCGATTACTGATTATATTTTTATTCGACCCCCTGTATATACCGGTATATAGCATTGTGAATTCAGATACATATTTAGTCCAACATACAAATAAAATACAAAACAATACAATAAAGCTATGTTAATTGCCCCCATGACCCAGGGGATTTCTGGATGAATTCACGAAATCAATAAAATTCAGGGGCGTAGCCAGGAATTTTGGTTGGGGGGGGGGGGGGGGGGGGGGGGGGGGGGGGGGGGGGGGGGGGGGAGCGGATAGTGAAAACATGAGACGAAAACTTTCAAATTTCCTCCAGTAAATACAGTAAAAGTATGGGAAATCTCCGAGCAAGCCCCCCCCCCCCCCCCCCCCCGCTACGACCCTGAAATTCATATACAGTAAACACCCGCATATAAGAACAAATGGATTAAGAACATCAGGCTGAAATTTGCCATTTTAGATACCCGTTTTATAAGAACCTTACAGTAAATATATGGAAGTTAGATTCAACCTGACCCTGAAATGGGCTGTTCTTATATGCAGGTGTTTACTGTAGCTGATTTTAGAGGAGTATAGAAAATTAAATGGAAAGTAAATATATCAATAGAGGACTGTGAATGGAAAATTTCAAGCTGATATCTCGAATTCTAAGAGTGTGGTGCAACGTTCAATTTAGAGGAAACGTGATCTAATGAGCGTTTTGCCCCAATGACTCCACACAATTTTTAAAAGCTTTAACTAGCCTGAAAAATGATATTGAAACAGGTCAATATTTTTTAAGAATAAAAAATGAACTTATTTTGAGCTTTTCGTTTTTTCAAAGCTAGATGCAGCGTTTTATAATTTTATAATGAAAGTACAATGACATCACCGAACTTGCTCTGCAGGAATTTTATTTTTCAAAATCTCCCCACCCCCCTCCTCTAAAATCAAATGGTTCACCCCTAAGTTCTAAGAGTCAGCATTGTCAGGTGCATCATGGGTAAGGCAAGCTAAAAACCATCACTCATAAGTCTAGAATTTCTACAATCTTGATGTTTTACAAGCTTAATGGTGTTGAGAACCGTTCCAAATCGGTCTGGCATCCATCAGTTTCTGTTCGTCTTTTTCTTCTGTTACTTTTTCATTATTTTTTTACTACTTTTTCTACAGTTAACAAAAAATAGCGCAGCTAATCGAGATAGGTAACTGGTCCAACTGACCAACGATCATCACGGGCGAGAAAGTAAATTTTTAGTGAAGCACATGCCATTTCCAATGGTCTGCATATTTGAGATTCCTTTGGTTGAGCTGTTTTATACTGATCATAGGACGATTTATTTTCTCGGCCTGTGATGATCGGATGATTCTGAAAGTTCGTCAGTGCACGGAGACACATTCGTTCCGGCCGCTGCCATCGTGGTTTCAAGGTTGTTTCAAAAATTCTCTCTTCCAAAGGCAAAGCGCTCGAAGTACCCTGGGGACCAGATGCTGAAGCTCTGCCAGTTCGCGTTTGTGTTTTTTCTCGGGAAACTCAGAGCTGGCTTGCTGCTGTCGACCTTGCCTAAAAATTTTTTTCTAAAATTCTTTGGACCTCGAGCCTCTGGTTTTCAGGGTACGCTCGAAGCGGAGGCCTCGATCCGCAAAGCAAATTGCCCGCTTTCTCTCTCTTCTTGTCTCTCTGAGTAAGTGGCTAGTTAGAAAGTTCCTTTAAACCCAAAACTACCGCCCAAAACATGAAAATAATGACACAAATAGTAGTATTTACTACTCCTACAAACTTTAAAGTTTTGAAAATTCATATCTCAGCTAGTTTTCAAGCAATTCTTTTGAAACTTTGCAATTTTATTAATACGGAAGTGTAGAATTGAATATTGAATTTCAATTTCTGATAACTATTAAATATTATTAATCAAGTTTGCGTGATAACGGCCTATTGGCCTCAACCCTAAAAGAGACCAAACCCCCGAGATATTAACACCTAAAAGATACGACGATCAACCCCGACCAAAAAATATGGGAGTCCCTCTCAGAACGGGCTCTCGGTAAGAGGTTGCTTATTACATTAAAATTGCTCAGTTATGGTATATGCTCTATATTTCCAACAAATAAAGCCAGAAAATGGCCAATAACAATATTTCACACAAAACAAGCTAAAACGTAATAGGAAAGCGTGATTTAGACTAAAAATAAATAATAATTCTTGCAAAGGAAGCTTCCACCACATTTCATAAGTTAGACACGAAAAGCATTTGATTCATGAATTTCATTAGATAAGCTTGAGTGTTAAAACGCATCGGAGCACCTCCATCGGCGCTACAGATTTTTCTCATTTGTGATTCATCGCTCTTGTAAGGTGTTGATTCATTCTCGTGCCCAGAGCTCCCAGCTGGTCTGCTCGCAGGGGAGGCAGGCTCTGGGGACATCCATTTGAGGGCCGTCGCTGATTGGTTGATTGTGAGTGCTGGAGCATGCGCTTAAAGGTCCCTCTCTAAGCAGCTCTGTATTAAATCTCGCGCATGCGTCAGTGGCAGTCATCAGAGCCTCCTCCGCGAGGTTACGAGCCGGGCAGCTCTGGGTTCGAGAATGGTGCTGATTTTATTCTTAGTTTGTTTATTGCGCAGCAGGTGTAATATTTCTGGCAAAGCATGACACCGCGGCAAAACGCAGTTCACAGTGCGCTATGTGAAATGAACACTTTGAAAAAAATATACATAACAAAAGCGAACGATACATTTTGACTTTTAAACCATGATTTTCGCCTCAGGTAAGTGCGAGGTGCAAAAGTCAGAGAAAGATATGATCATATTCTATAGCTGCTCTGCAATTTTTGGCCTTACGTTTTGTGTCTGGAGCTTACGTTTTCCAAAACATCACGAGATAATTTTGTTATGTAGATCATTCATTTTGTTTTCATTCCACAGGAGTGAATCTTTAGCGCATGGCAAATGCGTTTTGCCGCGGTGTTGCGTAGCATGGCACGAGTCATTCTCGAGCCCAGACCCCCCCCCCCCCGATTTGTATCCTCGCGGGGGAGTCTCTAGTGACAGCCATTGGCACATGCGAGATTTGATAGAGCTGTTGAGAGAAAGATCTTCCTGCGCGTGCTCCAAGGTTCAAAATCAACCATTCAGCGAGGGGCCTGAAACGGCTGTCATCTGAGAATTCCCTGCGATAGCACAAGCTGGGGAGGTCTGGGCCCCAAGACATGTGGTCATGCTGGCTTTAACAAATGAGCTCAAAAACTTTTATCATTTTATCAGAATGGAATTTCCAAACAAGCATGTTCCTATCGAGAAACTCCAAATGTTCGAAAGATGATCTACCCCTGTAGAAATTCCAGGCTTCTGCATAACTGCTATCATGTGGAAATCTGAAACAATTACTGTGGAAATTCCTTATTCCCGTATGGAAATTCCGAAGTTGCCAATGAATGTGGAAATTCCAGGGTAAAAAAAAGACCCTGTGGAAATTCCAGGGTTAAAAACAATGACCCCTGCGGAAATTCCAGGATCAAACAGAGCCCCACGGAAATTCAAGGTTCCTCGATAGGGTGGTAACGAATTTTAAATGGCAGAGCCCAATTCAGGTAAAAAAAAAATACCGCTTCCAAAAAGCTCTTGCTGCATTCCAGGGTTGAACTATTCTAGTGTCTAGAGCGGTTTATTGATGGGCATGGTGTTTTTGCCTGTGAGTGTAAAGGACACTAGTTGATCTAAAACATGTATCGCAATGTTGACAGACGTATGGTTTTTCTCCCGAGTGTATGCGCTCATGATCCACTAGTGCCTTAATCCTTGGGAAGCATTTCCCACATTCGCTACATTCAAATGGCTTGGAATCGGAGTGTGTCAGTTCATGATTTGCTAGGCTTTTAGGATGTAAAAACATCTTGCCACACTTTTTGCACGCATAAACTTCTTTTTGATCCAAATGTTTTCGCTTATGACATGCCAGAGTGCTCGACTGAGAAAAACGTTTTCCACATTGCTGACATTCGTATGGTTGCTCGCCCGTGTGTTTTCTTATGTGTTTTTTTAAATCAGAGCGATCACGGCAACTATGTTCACAGTGTGTGCATTTAAAAGGCTTCTCTTTCACATCCGCATGGATATTTCGATTGTGCCTTGCTAAGCTGCTGGACTGACGAAACCGACGACCACATTGTTTACATTCATAAGGCATTTCTCCAGTGTGTCGCCTCTCATGCTTTTCTAAATCACCGGATTTCTGGAAACTCATGTGGCAATGTTCACACTGAAATGTCTTATGCCCCAAGTGAATTTCCTTGTGGGCATTTAAAAAAGATCGCCTCTTGAAACTCCGGCCACATTGGTCACATGAGTATGGCCTTTCCTCTGAATGTACACTACCGTGAATCATGAGATACACGGACGACTTAAAACATTTGCCACATTGATCACATTTGTATGGTTTTTCAGCCGAATGCAGCAGTTTATGCGACGTCAGTTTTGATTTACACTTGAAACACTTGTCGCACTCGTCACATGTGTATGCAGGTGGATTATCGCCATGAGTTCTCATAATATGATTTCTCAGCTCATCTGCCTTGATATAACCTTTTCCACATTGTTGACATTCATATTGTCTCTTTCCTGAATGCATTCGTAGTTTGTGCATTTTCAAGGCCGGCGGTAGTTTGAAACCTTTCCCACAAAGTTCACATTCTTGTGGCATGTTATCTAAATGTGTAAAGCTATGCCTTTTAAGACTCGTGGATGAACTCAAACATTTTCCGCATTGTTGACACTCATAATATGGTCTCTTTTCGGAACGCATACGCAGTTTGTGTACTTTATGAATTTTCTCGTGCTTCTTTAATTGGCTAGGATATCTGTAACATTTGCTACAATGTTTGCATGTGTGGCCTTCATGTCTCTGTTCATGCCTTTCTAAGATGCGAAACTCTTTGAAATATTTCCCACACTTTTGACACTGGAATGGTGTTTTTGAGTGACATCTTTTGTGCATCGTTAGTCCGATTGTGGACTTGAAAGACTTCTCGCACTCGTCACACTTGTGGACGCAAGATTCATCATGTGTTTGCATATGTTGCTCAAAGTTGAAATGTCTACTGAATCGCTTCTTACAAATTTTGCAATCATAAAAGGTAGCTTGTTCATGTTGCTGCGAGTGTTTTGTTAATGAACGTTGAGCAGTGAAACGTTTGCCACATTCTAGGCATACATAGTCTTTTTCCCCTTTATGTGTTTTCATGTGAATTACCAGATTATGAGATTGGGTATAGCACTTCCCACACTTCAAACATTCATATGGTTTGATACCTGCATGTATTCGTTTATGAATTGCAAGGTTGCTTGACTTATTAAAACATTTTCCACATATGTTACATTGAAAGGGTTTTTCTCCTGTGTGTATCATTTGATGGCTTGCTTTGTGTTGTATCAGGCTTCCATTATAACGGAAACACTTTCCACACTGTTGACATTCATATGGTGTTTCCCCTGTGTGTGTACGTCTATGACGAACCAAATCATCACACTGATGCTGCTTAACTACTTTACACTTCCTGTTTCTTTCATCCTTCACATTTCCATTATTCACTTGACTTTGAATGTCCAGTTTAGCATCCATGTCTCGTTTATTTTCCATTTCTATTGTCTCAGCATCATGACTCTCTTGAACATTAGTCTCTTGTCCCTTTTCTGTAGAAATAGACTGTTCTTCAATTCCTTCATGTCAATTTTCATTCTAGTGGAAATGAAGAAAATAGAACAAATAATGTGATTCACTAGGACCATATTCAGGGGCAGCGGAGCACCCTCAAAAGTTGTGTGTGTGTGTGTGTGTGGGGGGGGGGGGGGGGGAGGCAAAAAAGTGGACACGTAATTCATGTCATTTATTAAACATGAGATTTGATTCAGGCCTTTCAACACTACAGACGTTAGGGACGGATCATTAGAAAAGTGATGGGGGAGGAGGGGTGGGTAGTTTCAAAGAGGAATAGTCATTCGATATATTTTTCAGGGTTCCACCACCCATGTACACTGTGCTCGGTGCCTGAATAAGCTTGTCTTGTCTTGTCTCTGAATATCCAATTTGTACGTTTTGTTTAGTAGTAATTTACATGTGCAGAATGTAGAAGTTAGGTATACACACCATCAAAGACCTTGTGTACATGTAATTTGAGTATGTAATTTGAGACAATCATGTAAACAGGGTCCATTTTCCTAGGCTATGCGTTTTGTAGGAGTCAAATAGTCAACTTGGCACTGCGTGCCTCAATGACTATCTAGTGACTGTCTTTAGTAGTGAGCCCTTGTTTTAGGAGGCAAAATAATTTCAGGCCAGCGCCCATCCCTTGCCCCCAACCCCACCATCCTCACTGCTCAACCACCTCTATTGAATGTGACAAATCAATGAACCCAGTCAGGCTCATGTATGTTCTTTAGAAACGTTACATTCAGGATTTAAAAAGTGCCTGCCAAAATCTTTTGAACCTTTCCGTGTGATTGGCCATGCTCTTGAACCATGAGCAATATTTTTTCTGGATGAAATTAATTTTTTTTCCAGATGGCCTGGCAGATTTCTTTTAGATCAATTTTCCTGGAAATACATATATATATTTTTGCTTTTGCCCCACCTCATCACTTTTCTAATGGTCTGTCCACGGGAAAAAATCATGTCGGTGGCAATTGAAGCTAAAAAGCTGACTTTGGTATCATTTTAAAGCCAAGATAAGTTTTTGGACCCATAAAGTATTTAGCAAAATTTATTGCCAAACTCAAGATTTGGGCCACCAACAAAAAAGCAGTGTGTTTGCTATAGGACAGGATGTTTGGGCTTAAATAAACATGATGGCTCTAAACTGAATGATAATTTAAGCAATAAAAAGCGGATATCTGTGGTTTATAATGTGAGAAACGCACGAGGGATGCTGGAAAAACACGAGAGAGAAAATTTGAGCCGTAGGTGAGAGACGTACTATCTTAGCTATTATGCACGTACTATCTTAGCTATTTTATAAATAACAGAAAGATGTGTTCTAAAGTTCAACTTCATATTTTGTACAATTATTTACTGGAAAATTACTGGATTCGGAAAAATCAGAAATCCCGCACACGGTTTTCTCAACACTATATGCGTCTATTATCTCCATAAATTTGAGGTGGCAATTGATTGGATCATGAGATCGGTAACCGAGACTGGGCACAACGGAATACAGTGGACTCCAAGGTTACAGCTGGATGACCTTGATTATGCAGATGACCTTGCCCTACTGTCGCATAGCCAGTTAGAAAATGCAGAAAAAAACATCGCAACTAGAAGAGGAGTCAGCCAAAGTTGGCCTGAGGATTAACAAGGGAAAGACGAAGGTTACGAGGATGAACATCACGTGTGAGATACCAGTAATGGCTAGCAGACAGCAGCTGGAGAATGCGAAGGAGTTTACGTATCTCGGGACTGTGGTAAACACCATTGGAAGGTGCATAGAAGGGCGTGCTAACAAGGATTTGGGAAGCGAGACCAGTTTTCTTATGTTGAAAAACATTGGGCATCAAAAGAACCATCCCTTAGAACCAAACTTCGCATATTTAGATTCAATGTCAACGCTGTTCTGCTCTACAGTGCAGAGACATGGATGCTGGCTAAGAAGATACAAAATAAAATCCAGCCCTTTATAAACAGCTGCCTGAGACGTATCATGAGAATTTGCTGGAAGGATACTCCACCAACATGGAGTTATGGAAGCAGACAGGCGATTTTGCAGAAATCTTTCACCATCCATAGAACGAGCATTCCGAATTTAGTAGGTTTGCCAATTTATAGCACCATAGGATGAAAACTAGTGAAGATATGATCCCGAAAAGTTCAATGATACAATAAAATGTCTGACTTTTTCAAAGCAATACCTTCGCAAGTTTCCATGCTATGGTGTTACAAATTGGCATATCTACTACATTTGGGGAGTTTTTTCCAGTGATTGTGACAGCTTTTTGCCACCTCACTCCTATCAATATCAAGTGGTGGAATTAACTGCCAACTATATTATATCCAAATACAAAAAAAAATCACATTCAAATTTTAATATAATTGCAAGCGCAGTGAGCATGTCATAAAATAACATGACCTGCACCAAGCGACTACTGTGAATGCGCCAACCATTAGATATTGGCAAGTGTGCGCACTCAATTTTGCTAGCAAAAATCAAATCTTCACAAGTCTTTTCTTTAAAAAAAATTGAGCTGAAAAACAATTAAATTGAGCTTTTCAAGACTCAAAAATAATTCATACTCCAAGCTTTTGAACTCCAAAATATTTGAGCTTTACAAGACTCACATTTTAACAAGGACCATTTAATAGACTAAATTGACTAACAGTGTTAACATCACATCTTGTTGCCACCCAATTCAGATCATGTGATGATTCCTTTGGTTGAAAACAATTGTCAAATTTTTCTCACTTGACCAAGTGCACGAGTGTATGTGCAGAACTAGTTCACTGTAAGCTGATTTGGACTATAACCCTAGACTTTAGGCCAAGTAAAAAAAAAATTACATGGGGCCCTTTTTATTTTTTAGTTATTATTTCTTTTTGCTCCTTGTTTATGCCTTGTTTTATTGGTTTATGTGCAAAATGACTACGACTGTTTCATAAACTATTCTTAAAAGTAATCTATGTACTTCATATAAAGCATTTCCATGCTCATTAAAGTCACATTTCAAAGCAGGTTCTAACCGCTTGTGACATTTGACATAGTTTTGGAGACAATTTGTGAAAATAAAAAATAAAAGAAGAAAAGATGCGGCTCCAAAAAACGATGCGGGTGGGGACAATAAACATGCATTTTTGCTGCGAGCGAAGCGAGCAGCATACTATTTCGAACAGTATTCCTAGTGTGGTGTAACGCATGGCGGGATGCCTGTGACGCACAGTAATATACTGAAGGCAAAGTGAATTTCGTGGACTAGCTAGCGATGGATGATTTCACCCATTGGTGATCTCGGAATGTTGACGCCTGCAGTATCGTCCTTACGTAATCAGCGGTTATCGGCCAATGATGACTGCGCCAAATTTGGAAAGTCTCTTCGTTCTTTTGGAAAGTTCATTTGCTTTGTGAAGGTAAGTTTGAAAGTTTATCATGTCAGATGCTACTTTATTTGTTCGTGGAAGTTATTCATCAATTTACCGGATCGAGTCCTTTCGTCTACGAGTCCTTTCGTCTACAGCTTCTTCTGCCATTGAGCTGTCAGACGAACCAAATCATGAACAAAATCAATCGCCCGATGAGGCAAATCTCATTCAATTGCCCGACGGGTCAAACAATCGAAACAAATCATCCAACGTGGCAAACAATCCAAATCATGCACCTGATATGGTGGATAACATTGCACATGTAATATTGTTTAATTACTCTATTCAACGATTTCTTGTTTTCGTTTCGTCCATTACTTCTCTCGCCTTTACATTATCGCAGAACTTTACTTTCAATTAGAAACCGCTAGTTTTTTACTTGGCCTATACAAGACTCTTAGACTTTCAGAGACACAAATCTCATGTGGTAGAATAAACCGTACAAAATCACATTATTTAAATTCAGTTGGATAGGCATAATTTCTCACGTCATTCGAGCCACACAACTGTTTAACTACTACAGCAAAGTTGAGGGACAAGCCGGCCCAAAGCTATCCCAAAGACAAATTCAAAAATTACGGGCAAATATAACAAAGTCATTGAAATTCATCGATCTCTAGAACAGTTAACTGTACAATATTTCCATTGCTTACGAGTTCTCATCAAGAACATTCTACATATCTCACCTTACTACCAGGTCTTCTGTAGCCGTCGGTTTGACTTCTTTGACTTTTCCATCCGCCATTTTGAATCGAAGGTCAGCACTAGGGATCGTACCACAGGATACCCATGAGATTAGAGCAGTGCATGCAGCGAACTATTTCTTATTGCCTACCGTGGTACCGGCACTCTGGTCCATCCTTATAATGAAAACCTATTTTCTCGAAGCACGTATTAGGGGCACCCGATTTTATTTCATAAATATGTTGCTCTCTGTTACACTGGAGTATTTCGTATTTCTCACCTTAATGCCGTGGGTGTCCTGTGGTAATAGTATCACTAACGCTGACCTTTAGGGGCCGAAGGCTCTTGTCGATCAAAACGCGGCAGGCAACACAGGGGCAACGTGAAACTTCTAACAACGTGATCGAGCCATAGCCAGGTGAGACATACATTTTACTAAAGAACAACTTCTTTTAGGGTATACTTGTGCTCTACTATGTACTTGTGGAAGTCGGAAATCATCATTTTACGGTGTGTTACTAAACTCTTTGACTTTGTGTGTCTGTTTGTTTGGATCCGGAAAAGCCCGGTTAATCGGTATTAAAACTGATAAAGCAGATTCTTTTGGTGGCTGCTGTGATTTATTTGCAATTTACTGTACTTTGCAATGACTCCTATATGTTAATATTCAGAATTTAAGAGCGAATATGGAAGAAAATCGACATTCCCGCCCGGCCCAGCCCGACGTCCTTGTCACGCAACGATTCCCTAAAATCTAATCTACCCTCAAAACTAATCTATCATGTTTTAGACTAACATGGGTTTTATTTATCCAAAGTGGCGATGTTTTCGAATAATTTTGAGAAAATCGATTTGGCTGCCCAGGCGGCTCAAAAAAACATAGACCACAGTGGACTTCAAAAAAGTTCACTAATAATAGGTCACTTGCACTAAGTGGATCACACGACCCCAACTACCTCTTTGCAAGATGTTTTGTCAAAATCGATTCCAGAAATACAAAGAGCTATTTGATATTAGTCAGAAACTGAAGTTTCCTGGCATAAAATCTCTAACCTGGAGCAATTGGTAATAGTCACCAAGATGAAGTAGACAAAGTTTGTTACACTGAACTGTGAAATTGCGTGTCTTATAGGCAATATTCGGATTCAGACTGGGAGGACACTGAAGTGAGGCTAATGTGGGTAATTCTTTTTTGTCACTAGAGCAGATTTCGTATGACTGTGAAAAGTACCGCCACAAAGCTGTTCCGCGCCACGACCGTGACCGTACCGCGACTACGCGATGTCATTGGCGATTTCATTCCATTTACAGCAGGCCAGGTTCCGTACCGCCACCGCGACAGTACCGCGCCGTACCGCGGCACTTTTCACAGTCATACGAAATCTGCTCTATGTCCAGCCCAGTGCACTTGGAAAAGGTGAAACAAAATAATCACCATATATATAGCCACCAGGAGCTTGAGGTCTGCTATCCAAAACTTTGTTGAAGCAACCTCGATCAAAACTTATCACCTATGGACACAGGGCGTTCTCATGTGCTACACCTAAACTCTGGAACGATCTTCCATACAGTATTCGCCAGAGCAGCACATTGCCTGTTTTTAAGAATAACCTAAAAACACACCTTTTTAAACAGGTATATGATTAGTTTTAGGTTTTAGTTTTTATTGATCATTTTTATTAGATATTTTTATTTTAGTTTAGTCATTTTAAAG
Organism: Scolanthus callimorphus; assembly: GCA_033964015.1. Lineage (NCBI taxonomy): Eukaryota > Metazoa > Cnidaria > Anthozoa > Actiniaria > Edwardsiidae > Scolanthus > Scolanthus callimorphus. Next base: position 38,226,487 of record CM066911.1, read on the forward strand.
TCATTTCATTATTATATCTTTTTTATTATGTTTTAGATCGTTTTAATATTTGAACTGTAAATTTGTTTCGTTAACCTCTTCGTTTTAGCTACTTAGATAATTGTAAAGCGCCATTGAGCTTCAGGAAATGGCGCTATAGAAATTTTGTATTATTATTATTATTACCTGTGTGAGCCATCTCAGTCTGCCTATTTGAATACAAATATTGTCTATTGGCCAATCATGTCACGTTTGTTTGCTCTCCTGCTGTTAGCAATCCAGATGACTGTACACAACTTCAAATGGATTTATATCCATATCGATATTGCTGATGATTCAATTGAAAGAGGTGAAATTCTCACCCACAAGGATTAGGATTCATATGACTACCTTCAAATTTGGCGAGCAGTCAGTTGGAACATTGCTCTTTGAAATTGGAAGTTAATGATTCTGGACTGGAGAAATATTCAACATCATTTGATATTCTGGACTGGAGTTATATATTAAAAATTGAGTAATTCAATATGTGTTGATATGAGACAGAGAAGCATGCTGTATTTCTACTGGTATGCAATAATTTTGCATATTTAAATTGTTTTCCTTTCAGCGCCAGAGCATATTTTGAAAAATCATAAAAAAACTGTGGCATCATAAATATATGTTATTTACCAGGTGGGAGGTCCATATAGGGATAAACTGTCACCGAGGGCTGGAAAATGGGGCTGGAAAATGATTTTGTCAATGAAAACAAGCACACACAAAATGGTTACCGTGACCTAGGTCAGAGATAGGAAAATATTGCCACCGCCTGTGCGCTCTGAGAACCAATCTGAATGCAGAATTCGTTACCGTGCTTGTTACAGTAACCATGAAACAAAGGCATTGAATGACTAAAGACCAATGACCAAAGCAACCTTTTGTTTTACCTTTGTTTTGCCAAACCCTCAAATCCAGTTGTCATTGTTGACCTATTGTTAACAATGTTGGGCCCTGATTTTGCAAGAAATGTCAGGATGTTATGCTTGTTTATTCCGCTTTTATGAAAGTTCAAGCTGATATTGAGTTCATATTTTATTCTATGCCATTCACATGCCATACCTTACTTCATCTTGTGCAATATTCTCCCAATAAACATGCTCTATTTTAAGCTTTCATCTCTTCTGATGCGTGACAACTATAATGATCGAATACCTACTAAAGTCTCAGACCTGTTCACGCCCACTCACCAAATGCATAATTACAATACAGGATCCTCAACAACTGGTAACTACTGCATTGACCATTCTCAACTAAACCATTTAAAAAACTCATTTTCTAGAATGGGCCCAAGGATCTGGAATAGTGTTCCAGAAAATCTAGGGAAACTACCAAAACATTTATTTAAGAAACAAATGACAGCGATTTTATTCGAAACTCTTTGTGACAGTTATGTTGACATACAAAGCATTATGAACAATATTAGCAAAATTACAAAGTAAAAGGAAAAGCTTTTGTCTATATTTATTTATTTCTTAGTTTATTGTTATCGTGTTGTTATTCTGTAATTTTGGTATTCTGATGTTAAAAAGTAATTGTATTTAGCGTCCACACACTGTTTGCAGAGTGTGCGTTTTAATGTATGAATCAAAAATAATAATAGAGATTGAAAGATTTGTTGTCTTGAGCATTTTGAAAAATTGTCTGCAACTTATTGTAATTTGGAAATAAATGGAAAGCTCACATTTTCCCTCTGATATTATATTCTCAGTTGTCACTGTAAACTTAATCAGAGAAAAAATCTCAATTGGCCATACCAAGTCACAAATTTCTTTATCTATTTTGTAGGAAAAATACAAACCATCATATACCAACTATACCACGAGTGCAAGACAGCCAACAAAGAAGTGGAGAGTGAATGTAAATTTGGAAAACAAGTAAAAGCAGGAAAATGGGAAAAGGAAAACAAAAGATCACCAGGAAATGTGAAGCGTCTGGTTACAAGGTCACAGACATTGGAGAAAAACAACACGAGTGTCAATATTGCAAAAAACGTTTTAAACATTTTAGTGCACTTACAAGGCATAAGCAAACACATTCAGTAAAAATGCCTCATGACTGTGAGGAGAGTCTCACCAAAAATGGGCAGACACATGCAGACAAGAAGCCATATTCATGCCAGCAGGGTGATGAATGTTTTGCACTGGCAAAAGAGGGAAAAAATGAAAAACCATTTAATTTGAATATGAAGGTCTACTCTTGCGACTATTGTGAAAAAGGCTTCAAAAGCAAATATTACTTGAAAATCCACAAAAAAATGCATTCACCAAGCAAGGTATACAAGTGCGAGCAATGCAGTAAATCTTTCAAATTACTTGCATATCGTAAAAAACATGAATTAGTACATACAGGGGAACGACCTTACAGCTGTAATCAGTGTGACAAAAGTTACAGGCAGCAAAGCAGTCTTATTGTTCACAGGAAATTGCATTTAGAAATAGAGAGATGTGATCTACATGAGTGTCAAGAGTGCGGAAAGTGTTTTAGAACACGTGCTTCTCTTACAAGCCACATGGAAGTGCATTCAACCGAACCACTTTATAGCTGTGACGAGTGTGGCCGTTCTTTCAAGCAGAGAAGTGGTCTTAAAAACCACAGGAAAATACATTTCGACATCAAGAAATTTCAGTGCCAGCACTGCTCTATGTGTTTCCAGAGAGGCCCTGATTTAGCCAAACATGAGAGAAAACATACTGGAGAAACCCCTTACAAGTGCGAGTCCTGCGGTAAAACATTTCGCCAGTCCAGTAGCTTAGCGAGGCACAAGAGGACACATTATAAAGTGCCGGTGAAACTGTTTCATTGCCAGTATTGTGAACATAGTTGCCGTGAGCGTTATGATTTAGAAAAAACATCAGGTCACACACTGGTGAGAGACCATACCAATGTCCAGAATGTGAAAAGCGCTTCATTCAGTCAAGCGCTCTGGCGAATCATAGACGAACTCATTTGGAAGAAAAAGCACATAAATGTGACATCTGTGGTAAAGGCTTCAAGAATCGTGGGTGTTTAGTAAGACATGAAGGAACACATTCAAAGGAAAGACCATATGAATGCAAATGTGGCAAAAACTTCAGGACACGTAAATTGCTGAAAAACCATGAGTTGACACACTCAGAAGTACGTAGCTTCCAGTGTCAACAGTGTGGGCAATGTTTTAAACAACCTGGTTGTCTTTCTAATCACAAGAGAAGATGCCAAGCAGCAAATGTCGGTAGAATTACAATCAATACTAATGCTCTTTGTTAATCACAAACCATAGCCACAATGGAACAGAGTCAGAGGCTGTCACGAAAAACACGAGGAATCTCAGTTAAGTCGCTCTTTGTGGATGGGTGCGCGGGAGGCTACAGAAGTCTTCGAGGACGACATACCAAAGAAACCAAGACATATTTTTACTGTTTAATATTACTTTTTAGCTGTAAATAGTTGCTCTTTTTAATACTCTTTTTAAACTGTATTTATAATTTTAAATTTATACAGTAAAAAACCGCATATAAGAACGTGGATTTTAAGAACCTGCTAGGCTAGAATTGTCCATGTGAACCCCATCACGTTTCCTTGTATTTTCAAATCAAATAAGAACCTGTTTTAGGCTTAAATTGTAGGTTCTTATACGCGGTTTTTTACTGTACTATAAATATCCCACAATGTCCACGACGAACTTTTAATGAATGTATCTGTTTGCTTATTTATATACACTCTTTTTAATTATATTTTGTAATCAAATACTACTGTGTATGGTGTAGCCATAGTTAATGGAGTGTAGCGTAGTATCCTTTGCGCCCGGGGGGGGGGGGGGGGGGGGGGGGGGGGACTCCCATATTTTTGACCGGGGATAACCTGTTTTAGGCTTAAATTGTAGGTTCTTATACGCCGTTTTTTACTGTACTATAAATATCCCACAATGTCCACGACGAACTTTTAATGAATGTATCTGTTTGCTTATTTATATACACTCTTTTAATTATATTTTGTAATCAAATACTACTGTGTATGGTGTAGCCATAGTTAATGGAGTGTAGCGTAGTATCCTTTGCGCCCGGGGGGGGGGGGGACTCCCATATTTTTTGACCAGGGATGATCGTCGTATCTTTTAGGTGTTAAAATCACGGGGCCTTGGTCTCTTTTAGGGGTGATCTTAATCTTCAATAAAATTAGGGACATTGGTATCTTTTAGGGCCTAAATATGTGTCCAAATTGTTTATTCTCATGATGGTGCTTCTAAAAACCGTGTAAGAAAGAGAGATTACTCGATGAGAAGACGATAAATTAGAAACAAACACGGAAATTTCTTGATGGGTATCTTTTACCTGTTACCTGTCTCCTTCGCGCCTACTTTGCACATAAGGCCTCATCTTTTAGGGTATCTTTTAGGGTAAGAAATTATTTGAGCCACGCCATGGCCCGCCATGTTTGGTATCTTTTAGGGGTGAAACTGAAAATTTCCGACGATCATCCCCGGTCAAAAAATATGGGAGTCCCCCCCCCCCCCCCGGGCCTTTGCGCGAGCAATTGAAATGTCCTTGAAGGAACCTGTGCCAGCCGTTATTTGACAGCATAGCGACATACCAAGTCGGAGACATTCCATCCGCTGATTTAGAGAATATAGAGCATTGTTCTCGATTGGAGTTTGGTAACGTTGTTTTTAGATGTTTACTAAGATATTTCTGTGCGTAATTCGTCTTCTAATATCGAACGAAAGCAATAACAAAGGAGTGGCTGACACGGGCTCTTTAAGGAACCTCTGGAATTCGATGCTGGTTGATCAATAGACCTTTTTCCAAAATGGCCGCCGCAAATTCACGTCTTAAAATTAAACGGACTGAAAATCAAATACTGGCACTAGAAAGAGCATAATCACATTAGTAATCCCTCAAATTTTCGTTATGCCAAATGCCATGTCGGCTGAGAAAGCAGAGTCTGAAAATTGAAATTTTTACAGAGATTTGTATGACTGGGGGTATGACGCATACCCCCAGTCATACAACTGTAAATTTTTAAATTTTCAACTTTCGTTTTCTCGGAAGATATTGTATATAATGCAGCGAAATTTTGTAGTTTTACTAATGTGATGATGTGTGTTCTAGTGCTGGTGTTCATTTTTAACAAAAAACGATTTTAATTTTCGGCGGCAATTTTGGAAAAAGGTCTATTCCAGGGGTGGTAGTCAAAATTGCGCTCGGAGTTCCAGGGTGGGTAGCTTGTGACTGGGGGTCCCCAGCAGGGAGTGTAGTTTTTTTTTTTTGCTACTGCCCAACACATTGCGGTAAGCTGTACGCGCTCTAACCCCCTTAACACGAGGTTCCGGTATAAAAGGAGCGGGCCCGCGAGCTTTGATTGTCAGCTGTCGTCGAGTTGACATCTCTGTGGCGCGAAATTCAAAATTTCTATTCAAAACGCGACTCTTTAAAATATAAACTGTTAATACAACTAAAGTGATATAAGCAAATACAAACTATTTGCTTTCCAAACTGTTACTTTTTAGTTGCTGCAGGATAATTTTTATTACAAGTGGTTTGGCTTAGATAATAAGCTTTCCGTGCGGTGAGCAAAACTAATTAGAGAGGGCAAGACTAACCGCGAAATTCAAAATACGAACCGAAACCGTTAGTAAAACCACTTATTCAGCAATCTAAAAGGAGTTACCTTTTCCATTTATATAAAAAGAATGTTTTAAACTTGTTGGGGGTCCTATAAACTATAAAAGCACTTTTTCCGAAGACTGAAATTCTCGACTTTATCTGCGAAATGGAATATATAATTGCCGATTCAAGCGTGAAAGTGGGAGGTCTTATCCCTTTTTATAATACCGCACCACATAACATGTCGGTTCATTCTTATCCGTCTCGTCACCTCGCGGTGGCGGCTCTGGTGACAGCCACGCATGCGAATACTTTATATTCATGCTCTGTATACCCATTCATGCCTATGCCTTACTTGTAGCGCGTATAAGTCATGGGCAGAAAAGAGACCAGGGGCCCGTTTCTCAAAACGCCCGGTAATTAACGGGCCCGTAAAACTTATCGGGAGAGTTTACGGGGAAGTTTATCGGGTACGAGCAAGCGTTTCTCAAAGCTCCCGGTAACCTCCCGATAGTTATCGGGGCCCCGGAATCAAATTTATAATTTCCGGATATTACAAACAACTTGCCCAAAAAATCAATGAATTAACGAAAAACTCAGCAATTTGTCGACACTAGATTACAAAGTGTACCGCTAAGTTTGTATTTCCAGCGAAAAAAGTAAAGAAATCAGCTAAAATGTACGAAAACAAGAGCAATTTGTAGTGCAATTGTGCACTGAGATTGAACATTTGTTTACATTCTTGCAATCAACACGTCAAACTGATTGACAGCTAAGCTGTCAAACGAATCGTTTTGATTGGTTGAGAGGCGAGATGGTCGCATCTGATTGGCTAAAACTCTCCCGGTTTATCGGAATGGCGGGAAAAACAATCCCGGTAAGTTTACGGGAAACCTTGGAACTGCAAAGCGAGAACTTTTCGAGGCAAAACGAGACAGGTCGGAAAATGGTTAGTTTTGAAGGAAAAAGAGTAAGTTTTCGGTAATTTTAACTTGGCAGAGTCTAGTTGAATAACTAAGCTTTACCTAGAGTGAAAAAATTCAGGAAAACAAGTCTATTTTCGACCTTATTTTAAGACTTCAAAATGCTTCCGGTAATTAACGGGAGGTCAAGAGCTCCCGTAAAAAATCGGCCGATTTAGCGGGAACTTTTACGATTTCGCAAATAACGGGAGTTTTGAGAAACAGTCAAAATATATCGGGAGGTGTTAACGGGTAGGTTTACGGGTCCGATAAGTTACCGGGCGTTTTGAGAAACGGCCCCCAGCAAACAAAATTTGAAAAGCGAGAAAAAAAACTGGTTTCATGTACGTATGCGCGGCGCCGTTGTTTTAGCCAACCAGCGAAGGCTCAGGAATGGATATCAGTAGAGTAGCTTCCCCGACAAGGTGTGAGGGGGAATGGAGGGCAGCCATTTGAGGGCCCCCGCATTCTCGGGAGGAATAAGGGAGGCTGGTCTGGTGCCAGCCATTGACGCATGCGCGAGATTTGATACAAAGCCGATAATAGAAACAACTCTGTGCATGCTCCAACGCTCAAAACCAGCCAATCAGCGAAAGCCCTCAAATGGATGTCCCCAGAGCTTCCCCCGCGAGCAGACCAGCCGGGGAGCTCTGGGACGAGAATGGGGCCTCAGCTGATCTAGTCCAGTCCCTGAACTCCCCTTCGCGGCTCCGTTGTTTCCTGTGGTCGCCGAAAGGAGAGTCCAGAAACCTTTGGATGCGCATGCGCTAGATCTGACCAAAAACTTGGGTTCATCAAGATAGGACGCCCTTGTGACCGTAACCGCTAAAATTCAACAAACAATCTTCGACAGCGGTGTTTGGATCATGCGCACTAACGAAAAAACCCAAGAACCTAAGAAAATTAAAAAATCTCGGGAAGGGATGGACCTTAGACAACCAAACTTGGATGAAGTTATCTAAGTGGCAAGGGGGGTGCAACTGCATGGTCACGTGGTATGACGTCATCGATGACGTCATCATAGGAGAAAAATGATATATCTCAAGAAGGGATGAACCTCAGACAACCAAACTTGGGTGAAGTTATCTAAGTGGCAAGGGGGTGCAACTGCATGGTCACGTGGTATGACGTCATTGATGACGTCATCATAGGAGAAAAATGATATATCTCAAGAAGGGATGAACCTCAGACAACCAAACTTGGATGAAGTTATCTAAGTGGCAAGGGGGTGGAACTGCATGGTCACGTGGTATGACGTCATTGATGACGTCATCATAGGAGAAAAATGATATATCTCAAGAAGGGATGAACCTCAGACAACGAAACTTAGATGAAGTTATCTAAGTGGCAAGGAGGGTGCAACTGCATGGTCACGTGGTATGACGTCATCGATGACGTCATCATAGGAGAAAAGTGATATATCTCCAGAAGGGATGAACCTCAGACAACCAAACTTGGGTGAAGTTATCTAAGTGGCAAGGGGGGGTGCAACTGCATGGTCACGTGGTACGACGTCATTGATGACGTCATCATAGGAGAAAAATGATATATCTCAAGAAGGGATGAACCTCAGACAACCAAACTTGGGTGAAGTTATCTAAGTGGCAAGGGGGGTGCAACAGCATGATCATGAGGTATGACGTCATCGATGACGTCATCATAGGAGAAAAATGAAATATCTCAAGAAGGGATGAACTTCAGACAACCAAACTTGGGTGAAGTTATCTAAGTGGCAAGGTGGGTGTAACTGCATGGTTACGTGGTATGACGTAATTGATGACGTCATCAAACGTGAAAAGGTTTACATCGTTGAAGGGATGAACCTTAGATAACCACACTTGGGTGAACAAGTGCTTAGTCACGTGATATAACGGTGCAAGGCTATCTATTCAAAATTCAAAAATGCATTTTTGGATTGAATAATGAAATCAATAATGGAATAATGAATTGAATCTTCAACTCTAGGGGGGCACGCCTCATGTCTTTTGACTGTAACCTCATTTAATCACTCTATCGAAATTTCTTGTTTTACTGGCTATTAGACCCAGTCAGTTTAGTTCGACGTTTAAAACGGGCTTACCAAGGAATAGCATTTTGGGCTATTTTGCAAATAAATCTTCCCTTTGTGTGCTAGCACGTATCTAGCATATACCTAGCACGTATCTAGCGTGCTAGCACGTATCCATCTCAAATTTTAATAACAATAATACCAAGCATTTCGATCTTTATTCAATAACTGTAACATTTGGTAAATAATATAACGTATTTACAATTGTGATATTTGCTATTCACCATAAACTAATAATATCTCCCTATTATATACAACGAAATATAAAATGCCTTTTCAATAACTAGTTAGTGTACCCCAACTTCTGCATTCCGGTTTTCTCTTTAAGGCGTTCAGTTTGATTCAATCATTCTGAACTCGGGTACTTTGACGCTGAGAAAACAACATTAACAAAACAATCAAATATAAATCTATTTACTGACGAATCTGAGGTATTATGCGCAGCTGTCACAGGTAACTAGCATTCTCGAACCCTGAGCTTCCCGGCTCGTCACCTCGCGGGGGAGGCTCTGGTGACAGCCACTGACGCATGCGCGAGATTTAATACAGAGCCGCTGAGAGAAAGACCTTTCAGCGCCTGCTCCAACGCTCAAAATCAGCCAATCAGCGACGACCTTCAAATGGATGTCCCCAGAGCCTCCCCTGCGAGCAGACGAGCCGGGGAGCTCTGGGTACGAGAACGGGCAACTAGTATATCTGACCGTGCTACAAGTAACATTATAGAGACTTTTGAGCTGGGACAACGGCAAGAAGGACGACAACACCACAATCAATACACTAATTGAGCACAATGCTTGCACGTGCAAATCCATAAAGTCGAATGCATTTCAACCGTTTTCGCTTGAACTGCAACGTGAACGGGAACGTGTATAGCGATTTTGTTGTATTTTTGTTTGTTACTGAGAATGGATGCGAATTTGCTGTTATCGAGGTTACTGGGATTTTCAGAATTCTCCGAACTCTACACCGACCAACAAACCGCGGTTTGGCTTCCGTCAATCAAACGAGTGAACAACTATGAATGATTCACGGAGGTTTTGTTGGATCTTGTGAACTGATAGGGGTTAGCTAGGTTTCAAAACACAAATTTTTCACTGTAAAATACAAACCAAACTCAGAAAACATGCGTGGACTTGACTAAAAGGTTTGATTGACGGAAGCCAAAACACAGTTTGGCGTTCGGAAATGTCAAGCGGGAGTTCGCAGAATTATGAAAATCGCAGTAAAATGTAAAGAAAAATCCAAATTAATATGTTTATTAAAATGGCACTCAAACGCTCAATTTGTGTACAGCCTGTCAAAAAATAAGTCTAAGTCTAATAACCAAAAATACATTCAAGTTTACCGGGAATAGCCAAAATAACAGTCCAGGTTTGTTAAAGGACCTTTTAACTGTTAAATCAATACAAATCTATAGTGCTTTTATCAATTATCAAGAGGATGGAATTGGATTGCGATTTGAATAGACCGTCTCGGCTTGGGCGCAATGTTTTCCAATTTCAGTTCACATGGTATTCCCACGAGTATTCTCTCTTTCTTTTTCTACGCACCGAATATGGAAGCATTCCAAACAAAGAGAGAATACTCATGGGAATGCCACGTGATCTGAAATGGGCAAAACATTACGCCCAAGCCGAGGAGGTCTATTATTTGCTTGTCAGGCAAGCGTGCGAGTGCCCCTTTAAGACAAGTGAACGGGAGGTCACGCGTCGTTCCCGTTGCCGTCGTCGCAGCTTAATCTCCCTATTATCAAACTAAGACTTCACTATCCTCACTGCCCCATATATTTTAAGATCTGCTGATAAAACAAAGCGTTAGGAGAAATCTGTCGGTTGGGGGGGAAAACAAGAGGCGGTCTTCCCCCGCCAAACACTGCTAACTGTACTTGTTGCTGAGCGGGAATCAGATGCATCCCGGGGGGTGCACGTACAGGCATAGCCATCATGGGTCGGGTGTAAGCCAGAGGGGGATCTGGTAGGAGGGGTGGTCTCCCTGAGAAGGGAGGCGTGTGTCTCCCCGTGAAGGGAGCATGTGGGACTCCCACAGTAGAAGGATGACTTGGGATAAGGTGTGTTGGTGCTGGTACAGACGTAGGGGCCTGTGGATATGTTAAACTGGGTAACTGATGTTGGAGGTTTGAAGGACTCTGAATAAACTGCTGAGGACCTACAGCGGTACTAAGCAAACTTTGACCATAGCTCCTAGCACCTGGAGCTCCTTGTTGAATGATCGTACTTGTTTTCGGTAAATGCTGTTGGTAGCTTCTGGGTGCTACAGGCTGGCTTTCAGCGCTTAAGCTGCGCAGCTGCTGATCCAGGTCTGCGACCGAAGCATCTAACGGCTGGGACGACGCATTCGAGTATGAAACTTGCGGCGTAAAGGTTGCTATACTTGCAGGCTTTGCTCTAGTGTTAATAGCTGGCGAGGCTAGAGTTGTAAATTCCGAGGTGCTCAGTACGGCCGGTGCTCCTACTCCATAAGACCGCGTCTGGTTCATTCCTGCTCTCGGTGTGACCCGGGGTTGTGTTGCACTAGTAGGAGGAGTCACCGGCATCTCGTCTCTCGTAGCGGTTGTTTGACCTTGGTCGACAGTTCTAGTGTTGTTCTTGGTGACCGAGGAGTCTTTCTTCTCCACATTGCACACATCCACTGTTGTTGGAGATTTGCTTGGATCTTGCTTTACCAGATCAGGTATTGCTTCTGAAGAGCAACATAATAGCAGTTAACAAAAACACGATTTAATAGAGCGTGTGTTGTTATGCCGTAATGTCGCAAGTGTGTATTAGATTTAGGACGTTTTCATCTAGTGTTTAAGCTTCGGTTTGCGTGCGTCATCGAAGATTAACATCCAACAACATACACCTTACGTGGCGTAATTTAATTGATAGAATACGTAAATAGTTTGATTCCCTATTACCCAAACCAGGGAGTTGCCCAAACTGCCCAAACTTAACAAATGCAAAATGTTGGAACACTTTGCTTAGAGAACATGCCCTTCCTGCACTGGGCAAAATATTCTCGCACGTGTCGAGGACCCCAGGCTCAGTTTACCACCCTGCAAATTTTAGGTTGTCTTACTCACCCTGGAATTCCAGTGAATTTGCTCATAACCACCCTGGAAATCATGCTTACCCGCCCTGAAAATCCATATTTTGGGATACCCAGCCTGGAACTTTGCTCCACTAAACGGGTACCCATCCTGGAATTCTAGTGCTTAACAACAAATGCCCATTGGGAGGGGAAGAAAGGACTAAGTGTTCCATTTGGTTATGCCTGGTGCACACTAGCGACATCACAAGCGTGCTCTCTGTGTGATTTTCTTATGTACAAGTGTGAACATCGCCACATAACATCGACATAACGATATAAGGCATAAAATTTATTTTTGTGCATAATATAAATTTCATTTTGTGTATTCATACATTTTTAGAAGACATAAACTAGTCAATCGAGACATAATAATAATAATAGCACAGCACTACATAACACAGCACTACAGTCAGTTATAGACACACAAAAGTGGTCAAGGCACACACACACAAATGCATTTTTTCCCCTGATGTCGCTATGTTGCTGTTCTTATGTCGCTATTATGCACCAGGCACTATAGCCACAATGGTTTTCATCAAGATCGTAATCATTCCCAACTAACCGTCCTCCTCGTTCTGTCGTCTTTCGAGTTCCTTCTTTAGCGTCTCGATCTTGCTCTCAACTTGCAGCAAATCGTCCACGCTACTCCCAGCCCCTGCGCCCTCGGACGTCATCAGTGACTGGATGATTCGCTTTCTGTAGAAAACAAAAGCACAAGATCACTCGACAGCAAGAGTACAGGATCAAGAGTACAGGATCACTCAGCAAGAGTACAGGACCAAGAGTACAGGATCACTCAGCAAGAGTACAGGATCAAGAGTACAGGATCGTATGGATCAATAGTACAGGATCACTCAGCAAGAGTACAGGATCAAGAGTACAGGATCAAGAGTATAGGATCACTCAGCAAGAGTACAGGATCAAGAGTACAGGATCAGTCAGCAAGAGTACAGGATCAAGAGTACAGGATCACGCAGCAAGAGTACAGGATCAAGAGTACAGGATCACTCAGCAAGAGTACAGGATCAAGAGTACAGGATCGCATGGATCAAGAGTACAGGATCACTCAGCAAGAGTACAGGATGAAGAGTACAGGATCACTCAGCAAGAGTACAGGATCAAGAGTACAGGATCACTCAGCAAGAGTACAGGATCAAGAGTACAGGATCACTCAGCAAGAGTACAGGATCAAGAGTACAGGATCACTCAGCAAGAGTACAGGATCAAGAGTACAGGATCACGCAGCAAGAGTACAGGATCAAGAGTACAGGATCACTCAGCAAGAGTACAGGATCAAGAGTACAGGATCGCATGGATCAAGAGTACAGGATCACTCAGCAAGAGTACAGGATGAAGAGTACAGGATCACTCAGCAAGAGTACAGGATCAAGAGTACAGGATCACTCAGCAAGAGTACAGGATCAAGAGTACAGGATCACTCAGCAAGAGTACAGGACCAAGAGTACAGGATCACTCAGCAAGAGTACAGGATCAAGAGTACAGGATCGTATGGATCAAGAGTACAGGATCACTCAGCAAGAGTACAGGATCACTCAGCAACAGTACAGTACAATGCCGCAGCAGTACAGTACATCGGCAATACAGTACAGTACAGTGGCAGTACAGTACAGCACTGTACTATGCAAAGTCATTTGCATAATAATAATGAATGCCCTGGAATAAGCAAATCATGAATACAAAAGGGTCACGCGGTATCCACCCATTGTCACTCCACATGCACTCTTGGTCGTTGTTAGCTGTACGGTCGAGCGGCCCACCCTCCCGCCCACTGAGGAAGCCGTGGTTTGGAGTGCAGTAATGGCCACTTTATACTCGTTTTGGTTTGGGCTTGTCCCAGGCCAGAGCGATTTCCCATACCTTATTTACATATCATGAATAACAATAGCCAGGGCGGAATATTATACTATCCAGCGGCGTATAGAGCAGATTTCGTATGACTGTGAAAAGTGCCGCGAAAGAGTTGTTCCGTGCCGCGACTACTCGGTTTCATTCGGTATCTACAGCAGGCCAGGTTCCGTACCGCCACCGCGACCGTACCGCGCCGTGTCACTGTACTTTTCACAGTCATACGAAATCTGCTCTAGCACAGCACAGCATAGTACAGTACAGTAGCTCTAGCACAGTACAGTCTCTCTCTCTCCTCTCACCTCCTGAACTGCATGGCCTGAACAACAAGTTTCAACTCTTCCAGTGCAAGCTCTGCATCGATAATAGATCCTTCATCTTGGCTCTTAAATGAAGAAATGTTATAAACTGCTTAGTAAGTTAGAAAACGATTATGAGATAATCCACAAGTGGAAAAAAAATCCACCAGCTGCAACAGCGAAACTTCTATGAATCTGCATACTGGTTTATCAATACTGAAATTTTACCTCGCAAACTTAAAACAGAACTTTAGCATATTTTATAGGTGTTGATAATATTTTGTATGTTGGTTTGACAATGGGCAAGTCCTTAGTGTCTTGAGAAACCAGTACCGATAACTATAGCTACACAAAGGAACAACAGAACGAGACAAGAAAAGAATGAATAGGGGACTCGTTGGTGTGTCAAGACACCAAGGAACGAGCATTTTAAAAAGGGGCTCTCGCACGCTTGATATTCGTCCACCGTGGACATAAAATAAGTAAAATTGTAACCGTGAAAACACATGTACATTTGACCGTAGTAACCAAAATACTCCTCCAGATTAATAGAAAAACCTTTCCAGTGTTAGACAAATGCAATTCTAGGTTGTTTTGACCTGTTATCAAGAGGATGGAATTGGGTTGCGATTTGAGCTATTTTCTTGTAAGAGAAGTGGCCACCAGGCGTGCGAGAGCCCCATTAATTAAGCATTAGAGCACAACTTTCTATGACTTTATCGGCGCAATAGAGCACGCGTGATGTTGGGAGAGACACGAGAAGGTTGTAAAATCACGAGCCGCAGGCGAGGGGAGAACCATTACTTTATCGGTGTAATAGAGCATAGATTTGGACCAATCAGAGCACGCGTTATATCGTAGCTATATTATAATTGGTACTAAACCTTAAAACATACCAAAACGAATGCAATGCGCTTTCTGTTATTCTCTCGGAATATTTGTTTTCACATTTTTGTCAAAATTACTAGATTTCATGGCAGGATTAGTCTTAATATGCCAGGGGACAAAGCCAGACAAATAGCAACTCTCTGTGCAATGTAAATTCCAGCGCTTGCTATACGGCTTAAATTTCTGTCCTTCACGGAGCTTCGTCCTGCATAGTTCCGGGAGTCATGAGCGGATATCCTGTACACAGAGATGAACCGTGAGGAGGGCTGGGCCGAGCTGACCCGCAGAACGCGTTCGGGGAGAGGTCTCCTGTAACGTCACGCTTCCTCTTCTACGCACCACAGGGAGCCCACTCAGGAGACAGGGAATAGGCTGGACTTTCGCGGAATTCGAATAAAAGTATTGTTTCGCCGTCAATTGATATTCAAATGACTTACGGATTCTGTTCCGGTGGATTCACTATCGTCTTCATCCTTGAGGAACAACAAAATGCAAATGTGAGCTGTACAGCCGGTCATGATCTTATACATTAAAGGGAGGCTGTCACGATACGCGCATGCTCCAGGAACGATCACTGAGCAAAAACTATTTAGACCATTCTATCAGAAAACTATTAAAGAATATATAAAACGTAAACATTTGTCGGATGGATCGAGAAATAGCAAGATTAAAACGGATTGTTTTCGTGGTTTTCAGCCTTCGCTGTGCAGTTGCGCGACAGCCTCCCTTTAAAAACCTCAGCGTCTGTCAGGGAAACGTTTCTGATTGGCTGATTTTCTTCCCGCCGCTTTTGGCGCGCGCGTGCAACACAGGAAGCCCAGAACGTAAATATATTGGTGATGTCTCCTGTGACGTCACACTTGCCCTTCCACGCACACTTCACACGTCACACTTTCTCTCCTACGCCTTAAAGAGCCTGTGTCAGCCGCCATTTTGACAGCATAGCAACATACCAAGTCAGAGAAAGCATCCATTTCCATCGGCCGATTTAGAGAATATAGAGCAATGTTCTCGATTGAAGCTGGCATATCAAGTCTGAAACTTTGATTTTAGATAACAAAGGAGTGGCTCTTTAAGAACTATTTTGGAAGTATTTTAGAGTGTAATCCCTTTCTCCCATGATTCTACCTTAATAAGCCAATAAGCTTCGCCTTCCTTGTCGAAGTGTTCGATCTCTGCCAGCACGCGAGTGAGCAACTCTTCCGAAGGATGGTTAAATGTCTTCAATATCCTGGGCAAGCTGCGAACGACGTGACAAGGATTTAGTTTCTTTTGATAAAACATTCCCACATTGTGTATCGGGGCATAGAGACCGTGTATTACCTTTGGAATTCATAGATGGTGACGAAATCTCGCGGACTCTCCCCATCCATAGTACCACGGACTCCACACCTAGAACGAAAATTGATTTAACATGCCATAATCGGTCGGTTAAAAAAATTACCAAAAGTCCGTTTCGTGTTGCAAAAAAAATAATAAAAAATGTTGGAGTCCGACTTCCCAGACATGCAGCTCGGAAGTCTTGGTCTCAACGGCGCCCGGCGCCCCCTACCGCAGACCTACAATTAAAACAGTATACCCTACCGCAGACCTACAATTAAAACTGTATACCCTACCGCATACCTACAATTAAGACGGTATACCTTACCGCATACCTACAATTAAAACGGTATACCCTACCGCAGACCTACAATAAAAACTGTATACCCTACCGCATACCTACAATTAAGACGGTATACCCTACCGCAGACCTACAATTAAAACTGTATACCCTACCGCAGACCTACAATTAAAACTGTATACCCTACCGCAGACCTGCAATTAAAACTGTATACCCTACTGCAGACCTACAATTAAAACTGTATACCCTACCGCAGACCTACAATTAAAACTGTATACCCTACCGCATACCTACAATTAAAACTGTATACCCTACCGCATACCTACAATTAAGACGGTATACCTTACCGCAGACCTACAATTAAAACTGTTTACCCTACCGCATACCTACAATTAAAACTGTATACCCTACCGCAGACCTACAATTAAAACGGTATACCCTACCGCAGACCTACAATTAAAACTGTATACCCTACCGCAGACCTACAATTAAAACGGTATACTCTACCGCAGACCTACAATTAAAACTGTATACCCTACCGCAGACCTACAATTAAAACTGTATACCCTACTGCAGACCTACAATTGAAACTGTATACCCTACCGCATACCTACAATTAAAACGGTATACTCTACCACAGACCTACAATTAAAACTGTATACCCTACCGCAGACCTACAATTAAAACAGTATACCCTACCGCAGATCTACAATTAAAACTGTATACCCTACCGCAGACTTACAATTAAAACTGTATACCCTACCGCAGATCTACAATTAAAACTGTATACCCTACCGCAGACCTACAATTAAAACTGTATACCCTACCGCATACCTACAATTAAAACTGTATACCCTACCACAGACCTACAATTAAAACTGTATACCCTACCACAGACCTACAAATAAAACGGTATACCCTACCGCAGACCTACAATTAAAACTGTATACCCTACCGCATACCTACAATTAAAACGGTATACCCTACCACAGACCTACAATTAAAACGGTATACCCTACCGCAGACTACAATTAAAACTGTATACCCTACCGCAGACCTACAATTAAAACTGTATACCCTACCACAGACCTACAATTAAAACGGTATACCCTACCGCAGACCTACAATTAAAACTGTATACCCTACCACAGACCTACAATTAAAACGGTATACCCTACCGCAGACCTACAATTAAAACTGTATACCCTACCGCATACCTACAATTAAAACTGTATACCCTACCGCAGACCTACAATTAAAACTGTATACCCTACCGCAGACCTACAATTAAAACTGTATACCCTACCACAGACCTACAATTAAGACGGTATACCCTACCGCAGACCTACAATTAAAACTGTATACCCTACCGCAGACCTACAATTAAAACTGTATACCCTACCGCAGACCTACAATTAAAACTGTATACCCTACCACAGACCTACAATTAAAACTGTATACCCTACCACAGACCTACAATTAAAACTGTATACCCTACCGCAGACCTACAATTAAAACTGTATACCCTACCGCAGACCTACAATTAAAACGGTATACCCTACCGCAAACCTACAATTAAAAACTGTATACCCTACCACAGACCTACAATTAAAACGGTATACCCTACTGCAGACCTACAATTAAAACGGTATACCCTACTGCAGACCTACAATTAAAACGGTATACCCTACTGCAGACCTACAATTAAAACGGTATACCTTACCGCATACCTACAATTAAAACTGTATACCCTACGCATACCTACAAAAAAAACGGTATACCCTACCGCAGACCTACAATTAAAACTGTATACCCTACCGCATACCTACAATTGAAACGGTATACCCTACCGCAGACCTACAATTAAAACTGTATACCCTACCGCATACCTACAATTGAAACTGTATACCCTACCGCATACCTACAAATAAAACGGTATACCCTACCGCAGACCTACAATTAAAACTGTATACCCTACCGCATACCTACAATTAAAACGGTATACCTACCACAGACCTACAATTAAAACTGTATACTCTACGGCAGACCTGCAATTAAAACTGCATACCCTACTGCAGACCTACAATTAAAACTGTTTACCCTACCGCCGACCTACAATTAAAACTGTATACCTTACCGCAGACCTACAATTAAAACGGTATACCCTACCGCAGACCTGCAATTAAAACTGTATACCCTACCGCAGACCTACAATTAAAACGGTATACCCTACCGCAGACCTACAATTAAAACTGTATACCCTACCGCAGACCTACAATTAAAACGGTATACCCTACCGCAGACCTACAAATAAAACGGTATACCCTACCGCAGACCTACAATTAAAACTGTTTACCCTACCGCAGACCTACAATTAAAACTGTATACCCTACCGCATACCTACAATTAAAACTGTATACCCTACCGCAGACCTACAATTAAAACGGTATTCCCTACCGCAGACCTACAATTAAAACTGTATACCCTACCGCATACCTACAATTAAAACTGTATACCCTACCGCAGACCTACAATTAAAACGGTATTCCCTACCGCAGACCTACAATTAAAACTGTTTACCCTACCGCAGACCTGCATTTAAAACTGTATACCCTACCGCAGACCTAAAGAGTCCAGTCAAAATCTTTATAGAGTGAAAATGCTATAAAATTTAACCTTCGAAATTTAAATGTCTCAAAAAGAGCTCGCCCAATTCAAGATGTTTTCCTTGTAAAACGTACTCGAGATAATATATTTATTTCGTTTATATATACTATTTATATAGTTATTTCTTTTTGCAACAGCCCGCTAGTCCAATCCATAAGCTTTCCAGATATGTAGGTTGATATGCTTTGGTCAAACTAAGGACGTGTATAATTGTGCCACAAAAGGTTCTCATAACCTAAGAACTAAGATCATCAAAACAACATGATTTGTGACCTACCGAACCAGTTCGTCCAGAAGTCCGCCATTTTCCTCTCGTGAAAGAAGGGCTTTTGAAACAGTGAGCTTTTTCTGGCGAAGCTGAAATAAAAGTTGAAAATACAAAACTTACTTTTGTACGGAAGTGGGACTTTCTCCTCATGGAGAGGAAACTGCATTGCATGGATAGCCTTGGGAAATCCGAACACTTCCCATTCTCCTACCATTGGGAAATTCAGCTTTTTCAATGGATGGGTTTCTACAGAAATTCTCTGTGATGGCAACATGACGATAGAATGTACACGACCGCTAGACGACAAGGTGAGGTTGGAGGACTTAAGACCCTGTGTCCGATGGATGTGATAATGTTATGATATGTTTGTTGTGTTGAAATAGAGCCGTTTTCACATGACTGTCGTGAAACCAATCGCAAAGTAATTACACCAATTCTGAATAAAACCTATAGTAGTAATTACAAAGTAATTGCGAATTACTCATGACAGTCATGTGAAATCCGCTCTAATACGAAGATTTCTCATTTATCAGTAGTGTGGATACAATTCAAAATGCACGTTCCTAATTTTCACTTGATCTAATACAGTAAGGAACCTTCAAAATAACCCCATTACTTTGTTGTTCTGTGACTTCATATCACTTAAATCAGCTTTATACCAAAAGAACAGGATATGAGCTTCTTTACAGTCTTCAAAAAAATATTAGTTATTCGCGCGCTGTAAAATAAGTTCTTATTATATAAACACCAATGAAATACCGGGTATCTCCCGCGCGAAAACTTGATATCTTCACACGTGAAAATAACATGATATTTTCACATGTGAAGATATCACACTTGCCTTTGCTCAATGCTCGATTTTTAAGCTTTAACTCAAATAAAATTAGAATTTGGTATTTCATTGATGTTTATATAATAAACAGAACATTACATGACCGCTTGGAGAGACGAATTTTATCTTCTCGTGTTAAAAATTTATCTCCGCGCGGCCATGTAATATCCTCTATATATCCTGTTTGTAGTATGATACACGCGCTTGCCTCAATTCACTGTAATCTATGAAATTCCATGAGATTTAGACGGATTGGCTCTTGTTTAACAAAGTTTGTCGGCCTTGTGAGCTCCAAGCGTACGCGCCCAGACCGAAAGGCAGTATGGGAAGAAACTAAATATCTTATTTGGATAATACCCCACTAGTCCTGCTAGCAAGTAAGGGGCCGACCATTTAACTCCTACACTGTAAAATGGTGACTAATACCCTTCTTTCTTATTGGAAAAGAATTCTCACCGCATAACAGAAGCATAAATAAAATCTTGCGCTGACAAAAAAGCCCCCCCCCCCCTCAAGAGTTAAATGGTCGACCCCTAATGTCCAATAGACCAAATAGGCTAGCGGTGTTTACATCTTGTTGCCACCCAATTCAGATCATGTGATGATTCCTTTGGGTGGTTACAATTGTCAAAAGTTTCTCACTTGACCAAGTGCACGAGTGTATGAGCAGAACTAACAAAGTATCCACCCAAAGGAATCATCACATGATCTGAATTGTGTGGCAACAAGATGTAGTAAACACTGTTAGCCGATTGGTCTATAGTTAACCAGTAACTCGCAATAAATCAGCAAATCACAAAAGTTTCCGTTACAGACGGTAAGGATTTTAATATATAAGATACACACGTGGCCAAATAATCACTGTGGACACCCGATAACATTTTCCGCACGTCCTAAGGATTCCCAAAAATGTAATAGGCTGTTCACATCCCCCCCCCCCCAAAAAAAAAAAAAAACTATCCCCTATCGAGGAACTCCAAATTTTCAAAAATTGCTCTACCCTTGTGGAAATTCCAGAATGCTGTACAACCCCTGTGGAAATTTGAAGCAACCCCTATGGAAATTCCTCATTGTCTTGTGGTGGAAATTCCAGGGTCAAACACTCCTCGATAGAGGGTTAATGGATAACATATAAAACAGCCCAATGTATGTCTCGTTAAATGTCTCGGGGGAGGGGGGATGCACGTAAACCCCCTTTGGCGACTAGACTTTATTGGCGTGACCCTACGTCGAGTTCTTAACGGCTATTCCAGCCAGCCTTCTCCACGATTCAGTGCAGAGGGGCTAACAAGTATGCCACGAAGGTCATTATCAACTTCTTGAGTGCTCGGCGAAAATCTTGCATCCTGTACAAGTAGACCATTGGATCCAACATAGCACTTGTATAACGACAGATAAACGCTATCTGGAAGAGGCTCCCGTGATTTGAACCTCTCGCAAGCCAGACTATCATTGGTACAAATGCAAACATGGTTGTTGATGTGATCATGAACAAGGTTTTAGTGAGAGCGCTCTCTCGCTGTTGATGCAACTTAGCTTTGGTCCCCCGTCGAGTGGATCGTGGGATGGGAATGATCTTATCAGCTTGGACTACCTGTGAAGTATCCTGTTTACTGTGAGCTGTCCCCAATTTTTGGGAAACCTGTGGAGCTTGCGTTTCCTGAGGAATTCGGAAACGAGCGTTTGCTTTTGCTTTGAACGCCTGGGCTGCCTGTGGAATCTCAGCTCCGTGTACAGCATTGACTGCCTGTGTATTACGGGTTGCCTGTGCATCCTGGAACGCCTCTTTAACTTGGATTACATTTGGTCCCCGGACTGTCTGTGTAACATGGGCTGAAAGAGAAGGCTGGGCTGCCTGTGGATTCTCAGCCGCGTTTGCAGCTTGGGTTGCCTGTGGAACGTGAGTTGCATCTTTAACTTTTGGTCTCCGGACTGCCTGTGTAACCTGGGCTGTGTGCGTACCACGGGTTGCCTGTGTTTGTTGGGACACCTGTGTAGGATGGAGAGCTTGATTGCAGCTTCTCACTCGAGTCAGGATCAAAATGTGGCACACACACACTGTAGTTAACCATAGCAGGGAGACCGGGGGAGATATGTAGCTAAAGTACAATGGCGACACCAGTAAAAGGCACACATTCGCAACACACACAGTTACCGAGATGGAGATACCCACTACATAACACCACGTTGACAAGCGCATGTGCTTGTGAGGTGCTAACGTGGCGCACGCACGTTCTAGCGAGACTAAGGCTACAGCGTGAATTGAGGCACTGCCAGAAATCATGCCCAAAACTGACGCAAGGGCATGCGCTTGTGCCTGGTAAATGTGCTGCTTTGCTGTCTCTTGCGTGACAGTAACGGTGCCAGACACCACTCCACTAATGCCAACCAAAACATTTGCAAAGAAGAGATAAAGTAGGAGGTATTTATTGCGCTTGCGCAGATGTCTATTGACCGCAAAGGTGAGGAGCGTCAGGGAGTTGACTAGAATGACCAGAATGTCTTGCGCGATGAAGAACGCCGACCAAGAAATGCTATGGAACATTTTCTTGGCAAGAATAGATTATTCTAGAAAAAAAGAGGGAACAGGTAAACGGTCAGTTAGGTGTTCCTGTCGGTGTTTCTCTTTTTGTGGATTTTACAAAGGACATATCTTGACAGTGTGAAGATAACCTTTTTACGCGCGAGAGATACCTTGGTATTTCACTGATGTTTTTGTAATAATATATTATCTTTTATTATTCAGCACATCGATGCACTGCCCAAATATGGTCATTGGAACGCCAATAGCTGTCTTCTGTACATGACAGCTATCCTGCGATATCCGTCTCTGAGGAAAATATGATGTTTTGAGCTCGTAAATAATACACAAAAGTCATTTTTTTCGGGGGTTTTTGTGCTATCGATGTGCTGAATAATAAAACCATTATCCTGCTCGATTTTGCAGAATATCGTCTGATTTTAGCCAACTCGGGACTTCGTCCCTCGTCGGCTAAGTATCAGACGATATTCTGCGCAATCTCGCAGGATAATGGTTAAATATATAATACGTGATACCTTATTCAAGAAATCGATCAAGACATTACTTACATTGATACTATAATAAATGCAGAATTGTTTACATCTTTACAGTTATTGCTTTTTTCCTTCTGCAACAGGTGAAATACTCCGAGCGCTTGACACAACTACTCAACAAGTGTAATTAAACAATGCCCGCGAGCTAGAAACATCATTTCTGGAGGCACTAGTTTCTAGAGTAAACAAACATATTCGGCAATTTCTCGTTCTTACAATTAAACATTAACAAGTAAAACATT
Source organism: Scolanthus callimorphus (assembly GCA_033964015.1). NCBI lineage: Eukaryota > Metazoa > Cnidaria > Anthozoa > Actiniaria > Edwardsiidae > Scolanthus > Scolanthus callimorphus. The sequence continues at coordinate 38,249,965 of CM066911.1, forward strand.
TATATCCTCCGTGGGTTCTAGTTTAAGTAGTCCAAACAACAAAACACAGCAATTTCTACTTCTTAAATTTTTCAGTTTTCTGCTAGTTTTTTATGTGAACCTTTGATAGTAGAACCGATTTGCTTTTTTCGAAAATCAGATTTTTTCTTCTCTGTTATGTTGAATTTTTGCAATGAAAAATAACTAAAATATTTTCAATGCCGATAAAGTTGTTTTGTGCATTTTACATCGTCTTGTCGAGCCGCGATATGTTGATTTATTTTACCAGCCTCGTTTCCATGCGGCTACAAATCACTTTCTCGACTGCCTCAAATAAATCCTGTTTTTCGGAATGTTGCCGTGGTGGGATTTTCTGGGACTTTTTATATGTTATTAAGAGGTGATCAAAGAAGCAAAAACAGTTGAAATTCCAGGTCAGGCGCATTTTTGTCGTAGAATGCCTGGACTAACAAGGGATGAAACAACTGCTCGATTTTCGTCTCGAAAAACCGTACGCCGGGGAGGACGGAAGTAGATTGCTACAAAAGACCGGAAGTGATTGTGATTGTCGTGACCGCTGACCGTTACGCGTACGACCGAATGCTTGAAGATGAGCGCTGCGTGACGATGAACTATTCAACCAGTTAATTTTTTTTGGCAGCAATGACTGGCATCATCGACTCTAGGAAAGTGATCGTTATAGTCAGCTTATTGACTTAATTTGTAGAAGGACACAAATAAATAATTATAATTTTCAAAGATCGGGAACTATTTTGAAAGTTTGCAAATAAATTAAATTGAGCTCCGTGCAGTGTGGCAACAACGAAGTAGCGGAATGTTGGGCTTTCCATTGCCGATCAAAGAATAATGGATTGTATACACTGACCGTAGGGGAGAAGTGGAATAACTCGTACTTTTCAGACATTCGCGAAGAAATGAGCACTTCTGATACTAATATAAACTGAAGCGTTTCGTCTTTCGAGAATTCATGGAACGCTGATTCAAACAGACATTCGCTCAGAAATGAATGTTTTGAGACGAAAAACATTTGAACAAGTGCAGTTATAATTTCTTTGACTGAATTAAATGCAGCAATCGAGCTGAACTTTCGAATGTTGGCGCAAAGCTCATTGTTCCCGCGTTAAAATGCGACACACGTGTGCTGCCCTGGCGTAAAACCGGATGCGAGAATTTTATTTCCGTCCTCCCCGGCGTACGGTTTTCCGAGACGAAAATCGAGGTTTGAATTTGTGGCCCCGCGTGGGGTTTGAATTTAGCTTGATTGTGTTAGAATCACACCAGGATTTGAAAGCAATCATTCATCAATAACTCTCTCAAGTTTTTGGGCGATAATTCCTAAATCTTCCATTTTTTTTCTAGCGTTTTCCAAGGGCTACTCAAAGTTGTTTCATCCCTTGTCTCTTTTTACGAGGTTAGCGCCAGACGGAAGCCACTTCGTGGTAATGAGGCCCTAGTGGGCGAGTCTGGGCAAAGCATAATTAGCCAATCAGAAAAGACCAGAACGCAGGGCAAAGAAAATAGATTTCCTTTCGTTTTATTCAGCGAAAATTAATGGAAAGATTTTTATTATTTTTCTTGATTTAAACTGTAAAGGTGAGCTCCCTGTGTGTTTTTGTAATAAATAGAGGATATTACATGGCCGCGCGGAGATACGAATTTTATCTTCGAGTGTTGAAAATTTATCTCACGAGTGAGCGCGGCGAACGAGTGAGATAAATTTTTAACACGCGAGAAGTTAAAATTCGTATCTCCAAGCGGTCATGTAATGTTCTGTTTATTATATAAACATCAATTAAATACCAAATTCAAATTTTATTTGAGTTAAGCTTAAAAATCGAGCATTCAGCAAAGGCAAGTGTGATATTTTTACATGTGAAAATAACATGATATTTTCACGTGTGAAGATATCAAGTTTTCGCGCGGGAGATCACCTGGTATTTCATTGGTGTTTATATAATAAATATCGCAATTTTTTATATAAAACTTTGAAATTTAGTTTGGTGTTGTATGGGGTGTTTCTTGAATTCTGAAATACAAGAAACAGTTGAATAAGTAAGATATGCTCCTACCTGATTCAAGGGAAATGCCTTCCTGTTTTTCCCAAATGCTTTGCTGTTGTTGCTACCTTTTTCTTTTCTCCTCAAATCTTCAATTTGTACTTGATCCCGTTAGCTCGGTGCTTTGGGGAGCATTTAGCTGGATGTATATTTTGTCATTTTAAACGTTCTAAAGGACTGAGATCGAAAAACTTAGCATGAAATCCTTAAGAAGTCATTTAAAATTCGCCTCCTGGAAACTGCACTCCAAACTCTTGACCAAAGCCATAAAAAAACTCATGAATTCTCCATCCAGGAATTAATAGTTATGCAATTACCGGCTTACAGTGCGAGTACGTCAACCGGGCCATTTTGTAAGAACTTAGCCAATCAGAAAGCGACTACAGAACAAAGGATCTTGACTTTCTCGAGATCTCAGACATCGAAATATTCGCTTTTCTCTAAAAATTGTGAAAATAATGAGCAGAAATAACTTTAAAACAGAAAAAAGAGGGAACAGGTAAACGGTCAGTTAGGTGTTCCTGCCGGTGTTTCTCTTTTTGTGGATTTTACAATGGACGATTCCAGCTATAACGCCGCGCGCGCTGCATGTCGGTAGATGTGGGACATCTGTCGAACAAACTGTTAAAAAGCGCGCGCTGCATTCTGGTAGTTGTGAGACACGGCTTGAGGATGAGCGCGCGCGCTTAGGGCTCGTTTCCATATAATCTCTTCGATCTCATCAGTCTCGCCGATCGCATGAAATAGTGCACACGCGATCCATGAGATTCATGGGATTCGATGCGATCTTATGTTTCCATATAATCTCACCGATCGCATTAAGCGAGTCTAGGATATGAATGTTTTGCGCGCCATTTTGAAAGTGTACGCGACCGAAATGACTGCTCGTCTCGAAACAGTGAATTCTGGGCTACATTCCTATCGCATCAGTCGCTTTCGAACGCGTTTGAATGTCTCCATATAATCTCATCCAATCTCACGCAATCGTATCGATCTCCTGGATAGAACAGTGTTCTATCCACATGATCGCGATCGCCCCGATCGTTTCAGTAATTTCCGATCGCGAGAGAAGTGCCTCCATATAATCTCGTGGATCGCGTGTGCACTATTTCATGCGATTGGCGAGACTAAAGAGATCGAACAGATTATATGGAAACCAGCCTTATATTTGGAATGGTCCATTATGCTAATATAAAATAAACCATTATCGAAGCCACAACTCGGACACCATAATTTATACTGCAGACCAAAGTTAATCGAGTGGAATGGTTAGGAAACCTGACACCCTGTTATTGTACTATCTCTTTGTTCAGTTTTTCTGTGGAATCCTTTTGTCTGTGCACTGTCACGGTACATAAGTACCAAAATCCAGCCAATAAGATGCAAGTGTACTTTCACCTACGCACATCATATGAGCTTGAAACAAAAGATTGTGCACTCTCAATGTCACGTGATAGCCCCTCTAAACATCCAACCCACGCTATTGTGTTGTTCCTTTGAAGTTTGCCGGGCTTCCTAACCATTCCCCTCTATAAACTATGTGCAGACTAAACATGTTTCAAAGTTGATCAACTCATTTGCACCTGAAAAACCATCACTTTGCTTCTTATAATATCTTTGCGAAATGTCTGCTAGTGTCATTGTAATTCAGCTCAGAAAAATTGTTATCTCAAAATATTTTCTGAAGTGCGCTTAGGAAGTTAAGGAAAAGAGATAAAATTTAAGATCTAGGGACAGGTGACCATTTTAAGAGCTTTTTAAAAGGAACGAAGTGTTGTTTAAAGTAAAAATCAAGAGATTTTTCTCTTGACAATAAAAATGGTTCTTTTTATTATATAAACATCAGTGAAATACCAAATCGACATTTATTTTACAAAAATCTGAAAACTCGAAAGTTTTGTGTGTTATCTTCACTGCGAAGAGTGAAGATAAAAGTCATATCTTGACAGTGTGAAGATATCATTTTTACGCGCGAGAGATATAGAGGATATTACATGGCCACGCGGAGATACGAATTTTATCTTCGAGTGTACGAATTTTATCTTCGAGTGATATTTTCACATGTGAAAATAACATGATATTTTCACGTGTGAAGATATCAAGTTTTCGCGCGGGAGATCACCTGGTATTTCATTGGTGTTTGTATAATAAACCTTGGTATTTCACTGATGTTTTTGTAATAAGCATATATTATAGTAATTAAAAGTCATCCTCAGTACAATATCCAAGATCGGCAAAAATCCAGGAAAAGCACGGGAAAATTGTACACCGGACGTCTTATTCCTTTGTTAGAACAGGTTAGAACTTTAGAAGCAATTTTATAAAATAAATACATTTTAACAATTTGAACAAGATGCGGTCAAAAATCTTGTTACTGAAAAGTACGAAATCTTTTGATTTTTTGAAAGGTATGAATATAAGTGATCAGCTATGATCGTTTTGTCAAACAATTCTCATGGGAACCTGAGAAAATAAAATCCAAAGTTCACAGAAATGTTGCATTAAGCAGTAAAAATATTTGCCAATGGCCATCCTATATATATCGCTATTATTTTTTTAGAAAACTTTGAAATTTAGTTTCTCGAAATTTAGTTTGGTGTTTTTTGGGGTGTTTTTTAAATTCTGAAATACAAGAAACAGTTGAATAAGTAAGATATGCTCCTACCTGATTCAAGGGAAATGCCTTCCTGTTTTTCCCAAATACTTTGCTGTTGTTGCTACCTTTTTTTTTCTCCTCAAATCTTCAATTTGTACTTGATCCCGTTAGCTCGGTGTTTTGGGGAGCATTAGCTGGATGAATATCCTGCCATTTTAAACGTTCTAAAGGACTGAGATCGTAAAACTTAGCATGAAATCCTTAAGAAGTCATTTAAAATTCGCCTCCTGGAAACTGCACTCCAAACTCTTGACCTAAGCCAATAAAAAAACTCATGAATTCTCCATCCAGGAATTAATAGTTGTGCAATTACCGGCTTACTGTGCGACTACGTCAACCGGGCCATTTTGTAAGAACTTAGCCAATCAGAAAGCGAGTACAGAACAAAGGATCTTGACTTTCTCGAGATCTCAGACATCGAAATATTCGCTTTTCTCTAAAAATTGTGAAAATTATGAGCAGAAATAACTTTAAAACACTTAAGAGGCGTTGTCTGTAAGGATCGAGCAAAGTTGGAAATCGGCCCAAAAATCAAATGTTTAAAACTCTGCCCGAATAAACCTTACTATATGCCCAATTCATCGGTATAATTTATTTTCTCTAAACTTCTTTTTTCTCTTGTGGAGACGCGCTTTCGTTAAGGGGTAATTTTGGCTGAGAAAAACGAAAAAGAGGGAAATTTCAAAAATCTATTAAATAATGTAGAAAAATTTGAAGTTAACAAAACTTGGTCCAGATGTTAACAGTAGTCTGAAGTCTATGAAGATATATAAATCATTTAAATTAAAAGCATTTTTTATTTTGGAAAATTCCATGAAAGATCGCCAATTTTTCCTAATACTTGTACGATAAGCGAGTATGGTCGATTTGTCAAAGCATATCTCAAGTAGTGGGTGGCTTTGGGGTGATTTATTTATATCAATCAAAAGTGCTTACATTGGGAAAGATTTTGGTGTGTTTACTTTGGTGGGCCGGGTTTTCGATTTGATAAAAAGTACCTGAAACATACCCAAATTTCGACTTTTCTCGATCAGATCTCTGGGCGTCACAGAAGGGAGACTGGGGGCGTGTTACAAAACATTTCTTATTTTTCCAAAAACATTTTATTCTAACCATAATGAACCAAGACCGAGTATCAACTACTTATTTTCCCTATGGTTTCAGTCAAAATTTACCGGAATTAGGTTTTGAGAAAGGTGAAATGATCCGACAAAGTTGGTTTACTACATGTGTCTAGAATTGTTATCTCTACTTTACTCTACAGGTTCCATCGAATCATTGCATTCAGTGCTTTTATTGTTTGACACTTGTTGGATCGTTGCATATTGCAGATAATTAAACCGTTAAGTTCCCCGACAATGCTCGTCTGGGCTTTCTGTGGATGGTCATATGCCCTGAATTACGAGCGATTTGGCCCATAAATGGCAACTTCTTTCATACATGGTGATGGTGAAACTTCGTGACTTTTCCTAAAATCTATCTGGGCACATTTTGGTGTCAATGACAGCACAGGGAGCTCACCTTTACAGTTTAAATCAAGAAAAATAATAAAAATCTTTCCATTTTTCGCTGAATACAGCATAGGCTTCCCAGGATCATTGAGCGAACTTTAGAGTTGATAGTTCGCAGTTTTATAGTGTCGCTGTGTGAAGTTTGACTGAGTTCGATGAGCGCTAAAATATGAGTACCTACGAAAAATAAAAAAGTTTGAAAAATACCCTTATCTAGTCCTTTAGTACTTTAATAAATCACTACTAGCATTTATTCGGTCAGAAATACACTTTTAAGCGAGTTTTAGCCAATTTTATTGTCACCTCTTACTCTTACTATATGAAGGGCCCGTGGTTTGATGCGGGATTTTTTCTGAAATTATGCGGGATTTTTTCTGAAATTATGCGCTAAAAATTCGAAATTATGCGCTAAAAATACGAAATTATGCGGGATTGCACAATATTTTTTACAAGTGCCGTAACATATTTTGCTCTTTTCAGCTGTTTTGTTACATGGATATAGCTGCTGTTTATCTTTAACAACTGTTGTTTGTCCATAAAATGCTCTGTGATGAGTTCCAATCGCTTCGCTTTACTAACGTTATGACGCTGTACGTTTTCTTCCAGGGAGACGTGCGTTTTCGCTTTTAATAAAGCTTATTACTTTCTTACAAAAAAGCGTTACCAACTACCGGTAACTTCCGTTACACGGTAGTAAGGATTAGTAAGTTTGGTCTTCTTTCGTTTACTTGTCTCAGACCAAGGCACACTTTTTTCATACCGCAAGAATCGCAACAACGCACTCCTATCCAACCATGAACTAAACGGTCACAAGAGCTAAACGCAGACTAACAGAGCTATCGTTACGATCTCTCATTATCACAAACATCGGTGAGCTTGTTTGCTGTCGTTGTGCGCATAATTATCAAAATTAATCCTGATCCCGAGAGCGATCGGCACTATCGTCGGAGGTAGTGTAAGATCTTTTATAAAACCGGAAACGTGCCACATTATTCTGTCAGTGTTTTTTTTTTTTGTTATCGAGGGAGTTGTTCGTGTGCCTGGTATTTTTCGCGTTGTTGTTTGTGAAATGAAATTGATGTCTGTAACAATAACAAAGATCCATGAAAACGCGTAATGTCATTTGATCAATGTGAACTGCATAAAGCCGACCATTTTTATCGCGGTTAGCGTTCTGTTCCGCCTTGATTTACTTTGTAAAATATGCAAAGCGCAAACATGTTTGAATCTATCTTGCTCTGCTGGAAATATTAGTTAGTTGGCCAATTAAGCACGTTTTATTGCTTTTTGATATCAGTTCCCAGTGCGATGCCTTGTTATTCTCATTTCTATCGAGTTCTGACGTTGGACAGACGATTTCAGAAGAAATTTATCACTTTTGTGAGAAAAAATAGGAAACAAAGTTTGAAATTCACCAAGTAATGATGCCTTTTTGATGTTTTTCACAAAAGTTTGGGAAATTATGCGCGATTATGCGGGATTTGACGGATTATGCGCATTATGCGGAGAAAGCCAAATGAAGCGTTTCCGCACCAGCGCATCAAACCACGGGCCCTGTATATGTTCTGGAAGGCCGCAAACTGCAAAATTCCGAACGCTCAGCGATCCACAAATTTCCCTCGATTTTTTTCCCAAAAATCATCGTCGCTTGCTCAAACAAACCTCGCATAATAAAAGTAAAACTATTCAGCTTTGTTGTTTACCTTTCTCGTGGAAATCAAACCCTCTCTGGCTGATATAAATGGCGAATCTTTCAGCCTCGTCCTTTCGTCCTGAGAGCAATGGCGGCCCCGGCAGTAAATCCCGTTCCAAAACACAAACCGTTGAGACATTTTTTCTCCCGTCGAGGGGTGGGCCAGACATTGTGTCAGGCTCTAGTCACTTCCCGTCCTAGACCCGGTAAAACGTTTTTGCACGTGATCGTTGGATTTGATTGATTGGTCACCGAGGTCACAGAGTTGTCATGGCTATGAATACAAAAAGCATTTTTTTGTTTCCAGTAAATTGTGATGTATAGTGTTTTATCATTTCAGCCACTGAGAAATATCGTAATTCGCACGTGTGAAAAATAACGATGCCACCAATCGCAAATTCATCAAATCGAAAAATGTTTCAAAAAACAGTTTCTATAATAAACAGAATGACACATGGGCGCTTGGAAAAACGAAATTTATCGTCTCGTAATATCAAAATTTGAACACTCGAACATAAATTCCATATCCCCGCGCGGCCACGTATTATTCTTTATTATATAGACACGAGTGTTTTACTGGGAAATACGCCACTCGTAGATCTCATACGAAGCTACATCCGGGTCCTCAGTGACATATTTTCCATATCCTCACTAGGATATTGTTCAAAACAAAAGTGCTTGGAAATCAATTTGGAATATTTTTTTCTGGTTTGTCTATATAATAAAAAGAATTACACGGTGGCTTGAAGATATGAGTTTTATTTTCTCGTGTCAAAAACAATATTTTACTCATGCGCTGCGCTCATTCGTAAAATATTGTTCTTGCCACTCGAAAATAAAACTCATATCTTCGCGCCACCGTGTAATATCCTCTATATATATCTAATATGACTGCTTGTGAACATATTATGTCAAGAATACTGTTTTTCTTATTGCAGCTATTATTATCTTATTTATTAATTTCAGGGCTATATCTAATAGGTTGAAAAAAAAAATGTGTCACCTTTCTTAAATAAAGGATATTATATTATTATGTAAGTAGGAAACAGCCTATTTTGAATGATCTGCAGTGTGTGAGGTCAAACATTTGTCCGTGCCCTTGGTCCGTGCCCGTTCGGGTCAATGTCACCAAGTGTCAAGTTTCACAGATGTATACCTTCAAGAGTTGTCTTCGTCAAGGAACGAAAGGGGTGACTGGGTTATCACGAGAACAAGTCCTCATCAATCTCTTGAATGCTCGGCGAAAATCGCCCATGTTGTACAAGTACACGATTGAATCTAACATAGCGCTCGTATACCGAAAAGCAAAGGCGACTTGGAACAGAGTGAAGCGACTCCCTCCCATGCCTATCCAGACTGCCGTCGGTAACCATGCCAACAAGGTTAAGAAGGTGATAATGGACAAGGTCTTTGTCAGTTTCCGTTCTTTCTTTTGACGTGACTTCTCGGCTTGGGTTGGAAGACGGTTAAACTCTTCAGCTTGGGTTACCTGTGGTTTTGGGGTTACTTGCGTACTTCGGGCTGCTTGTAATTCTCGGGTTACCTGGACCTGTGAAGACCGGTTTGCTTGTGCCGATTCAGGTGGAGCTTGATTTATTTTTGGTGTTCGGTGTGTTTGTGGTTCCTGGTTTATCCGTGGAGACTGGGCTGCCAGTGGTGCTTTATGCACATGCAAAGCTTGGGCTGGCTGTGGTTTTAAGCTTACATCCGGCTGATGGGCTGCCTGTGGAGCTGGGTTTGCCTGTGGTGCTTGGTTTGCCTGTGGTGCTTGGTTTGTCTGTGAAGCTTGGTTTGTCTGTGGAGCTTGGTTTGTCTGTGAAGCTTGGTTTGCCTGTGGATCTTGGTTTGCCTGTGGTGCTTGGTTTGCCTGTGGTGCTTGGTTTGTCTGTGAAGCTTGGTTTGTCTGTGGAGCTTGGTTTGCCTGTGGAACTTGGTTTCCCTGTGGAGCTTGGTTGGCCTGTTGAGCTTGGTTGGCCTGTGTTTCTTGTGGAGCTTTGTTTGGCTGTGGAGCTTGGTTTGTCTGTGGAGCTTGTGCAGCTTGGTTTGCTTGTGCAGCTTGGTTTGGCTGTGGAGCTTTGTTTGGCTGTGGAGCTTGGTTTGTCTGTGGAGCTTGTGCAGCTTGGTTTGTCTGTGGTGCTTGGTTTGCCTGTTGAGCTTGGTTTGCCTGTGGTGCTTGGTTTGCCTGTTGAGCTTGGTTTGTCTGTCCAGCTTGGTTTGCCTGTGCAGCTTGGTTTGCCTGTTGAGCTTGGTTTGCCTGTGGTGCTTGGTTTGCCTGTGGAGCTTGGTTTCCCTGTGGAGCTTGGTTGGCCTGTTGAGCTTGGTTGGCCTGTGTTTCATGAATGATTCGATGTTGACGCCTGACATGTTTCACAATTACAAAATGGCATACACACACTACAATGACACTAAGACAGACGGTAACACAGATAATGAAGTTAAAATACACCGGGGCTGCCAGTTGTAACGGAAATGATATAACACAAACAACTACTGAAGAAGATAAGCCAGCCACGTAAAACCGCGTAGGTAAGCTCATGTGCTTAAATGGCGCTACTGTTGCATAAGCTCTTTCCTGGGACACCAGTACTACGCCGTTCAGGGAAGACGCAGCACCGAGTGAATCTAATACTTGCACCGGTAGAAATGCTCGTAGTTGTAATGTGTGCTGGAATAATGACCCGGTGGTGAGTATAGTGCTACCCAACATGACTCCACCAATACCACTCAGTAAATCACCAACAAACACACTCAGCAGGAAGTATTTACTGCGTTTGCGCAGATGCCTGTTGACAGCAAAGGTGAGGAGCGTCAGGAAGTTGAACAGAAAGACCAGAATGCCTTGCGTGATGAATAAAGCCGACCAGAACTCGATTTGGGACCACATTGTTTGACTACAGGAACGAAAAATGTCAAGAGTGATGTAAAATGTTTCTTGTTCTGGTTTGTACTCTTGAAATGAGTTCTCTTTTCACTACACCAAGGTTCGACAGAGCTTGATAGTCAGATTAGCAAATGAAGCTGCACAAAAGCGATGCTCTACAAGCGCGATGCAACACTGTTTCTTGTTCTTCCAATTGTCTTCTCTTTCTTGCCACTACACAAGTTCTCGTATTTCGAGAAAAAACAAGTGAGATAGAATAACCGAACAACTTTAGGCGCGTCCCGACTGTCGCCGATTACATATATGCTATATAAAAGCGAGCAGTTGGTTGTGAAAAGTTCATATTCAAGCTTCATCTGACTTCGCTCATTTCCTGGAAAACACTTTGCTAAACAATAATGACATTTACCAACTGTCTTCCGCTCTTCTTCCTCCTCCTCGAGCTACGCCAATAAAATTCTTGCTCGCTTTACATAAAATATACTTTGAGCGTTTTGTAATTGTGCCTTGTTAGATTTGCATTAGAGGGGATTCAACGGATTTTGACCTTAAACTCAGGAGGAGTAGTGGATTGCTGAGTTCGTAAATCGTATCAATCGGATTTATATTGGCAGTCTAATAAGAGCACATTGATATTGCTCCACTTTCATGGTCATTTTTGGCTCTATCTTGTACTGCAATTTTCACTCGTACAATTTTGTTCAAACTTGAATGACAAAAAAACGAAGGTCGAATGACCCCAAATCCAAAGTTTCAGGAAAAAAACGAGAAGATTTTTCGCACAAGTGGGACTTTTGTAAAAATACCACTGTTAGAATATCGGCTCGCATAAGCAAATGCGGCTCTTAAAAATACAGATCTGTCAGAACAAGCTGGCGACCGCCGGAGCTTCGGCTGCTACTTCACATTCAATCGCCGGCTACTTTTTGCCCAATGTGAGACCCAAAAACGTTCGAACCACAGAACTTTGTTAAATGCAGTCAGAATTGCTTGGCGAGGAAACTAACTTGTTGCTTTGAAGCGACGAAATTTGCATGTCGGCCGTCAGTTTTTCTTTTGCAGCCGGCTACTTTTCTTGAGCAGCCGCCTACTTCAAAATATTTTGACAGCTCTGATAAATTGAACAAATAGTTAAAAGCACCGATACTCGAGGTTTAACACATCCAGAGCTAACCAGGTTTAACGTATCCAGAGCTTTAGTTTTGTGGGAGTCACCTTAAATACGACGAAGAAAAAAGACTTGCGTTTAATCGTGGGAAAAGAAACAAGACTAGTCGTCACGTTTTTCGGGTTTCTTTGCATTCTCAAGCAATACGCAATGGCGACATGTAGAAAACGGCTGATTTACTTTGACTGAAATACACTCTAACCAAGTAAAACTCGAAAACTACTTATAGTGGAGCAGATATGTGCAGATTTTTAGGCGAATTGCTCACTTTCTGTTAAAAGCACCATTTTTTCAGGAATTACAGTACTTACCATGACTAACAATTTGTGATATGGAGACATCCTCAATTTTCACGTTTTAGCGGACCTTAAGGGTAATTTCCAAATGGCCGCCATTTTGACCGAAGTGAAAATGCCAATGAGCGTATATACATTATAAATGCTATAAATATGTATCAGTGGGGCCGAAATAACAATTGTATGTGAGTAAAGTAAATTGTACCATAGAAAAGTTGTTAATATGCAAAATAGGGCTTCTACAAAGAAACCGGAAGTGAAAACCTATTAAACCGGAAGTGGCTGATCAAAGCCTTGATATTAATAGTCAAATAAGTATAAAACTGCTTGAAACTCCGTATTTGATCAGTTTTGTCTCGCCTTGTTCTAAAAATGTGAAATTTCTAAGATGGGGCTACCTGTTCGTAGAAAAATGTCATATACCCACAATGCTTTGTGATCAAACTAATTTGCATATCAGTCCCGCCATTTTGTTTTCAAGAGAGTGTAGTTTTTGAGCTTGGAAAAAGTCCGGAAAGCTTTTGTATTTACAACATTTAAGTTCTTTTTCCTATTTACACCCAATAATGATGGGATGAATGCACAAAAGAAATGATTGAATGCCTGGAGAAAGATCAGCATTTCTTCTTTGTATGAACTGTAAGTATTCGAAAACGAGAAATTGAGGTCTTCGGTTGTTAAGCTCAAATAATTCTGTTATTCTAAAATTGTTTTAATTGCAACTTGTCCAAGGATGAAAAAAGATAAAAGAACCGTTCTCTTCTATATGAAGCAATCAACTGGCAAATGTAAGTAGAAAGTGATATATAGTAATAAAGATCCATCAGATTGTTATTATTATTGTGCGCTTAAACGTAACCCAAGACTTGTGATTTTACGAATTTTAGCAATTCTTTAAAAACTAAACAAAGTTTATACGCGTGTTTCATGTTGACAGCTCGAATGGATAACCCTAGCAGTGCTGACGAAACTGACTGGAAATTATGTGTTATCTGCCAGCAATCGACTAAGGAAAACCTGCGATGTCCTGCACAATCCAAACGGCATGATAAAGAAGCCGGCTATAAGACACTTTGAGAACATTTAGAACAGTTTGCCGAAATAAATTGCTTACCCGGCATAAACCTGTCGCGTTTAGATACAGGTGATGGCATCGTCGCCTCTTTCTCTAGACACAAAGCCAGTTTTCACAAAACCTGTTATGATTGGTTCAATTCCACTCAACTAAAACGAGCTCAGAAGAGACGCTCCGAAGCCCAAGATGAGCTGGACGTCGGTGGGAAATTCACCCGATCAAATGCTGCTTCTTATACGAAAGATTCCCGGCATCCTGTTTTATATGCGAGTCTGAAAAAGACCCGCTTCACGAAGTCTCAACTATGGAATTGGATGCACGAGTGCGAGAATGTGCTACTTTACTTAATGACGAGAAGCTTTTAGCTAAACTGGGTGGGGGAGATCTTATCGCCCTAGAGGCACGTTATCATGGACCGTGCTTAACGATGCTATATAGGAGAGCCGAGTATGCAAAACGAGAAGACATCCCATGAGAGAATGAGAAGCCTCAACGGCTGGAAGGGATTGCCATAGCAGAGGAAGTTACATTCATAGAAGAATCTCGCAAGACTGGAGCCGAACTTCCCACCTTCAGGTTAGCAGACCTTGCCAAGATTTACACCACTGCCCTGGAACAGCTCGGTATGAGGACGACCGCAAAGCTGAACACTTCGCGCCTGAAAGAACGGATAGTTCATCAAGTGCCTGGCCTGGAATACTACAACAAGGGTCGTGATGTATACTTGGTATTTCGTGAGGACGTCGGTAACGTGCTTCACAAGACACATATAGAAGATCTGGATGACGAGGGAATGCACTTAGCAAAGGCAGCAGCAATTATCCGGAAAGACATTCTAGGTAATAAATACTCGTTTGACGGATCGTTTGATGAGAACTGCCAGGCTAGCTCCGTCCCCGTCCTTGCTATCTTTTGTTAAAATGATTTTGCTTGGACAAAACATTAACGACCAAGCAGAGATTGTTTCAAAGGGTCAGCCAGCACTTACGATTGCACAGTTAGTCCAGTACAACACGTATGCCCGTCGTCGCGAGGGGGAAGTCAAGCGCGAACGCCGAAACAAATCTCGAGAAGCTCCTCTCCCAATCTACGTTGGACTATCAATACACGCTAAGACACGTAGTCGCGATCTAGTTGAGACGCTATACAAACTGGGAATTTCTATTTCGTATGACAGGGTATTAAGTATATCCACACAGCTTGGCAACGAGGTTTGTCGCCGATACCATGAAGAGAAAGCGGTGTGTCCGCCGAATCTTCGTCTTGGCTTATTTACCACAGCAGCTGTGGATAATATAGACCATAATCCCAGTTCTACCACTGCAAAAGATTCATTCCACGGCACTGGAATTTCGTTATTCCAGCACCCATCTGCTGATAATCCTGGTACTGAGCGAGAACGGATCAATATAACCGACAGCAACGACAAGTCTGTCGTCAAGGAACTTCCAGCTACCTATACAGACGTCGCCCCGGTAGAAGCATCGACATCTAAGCCACAGCTCCCCCTACTACATCTCAACTTAAGTCAGATGAAAGCAACTTCCGTCGCGGTATCGCAGACGAGTACTCTTGGTTAGATCAAGCAAGTACCTTAGTGACGGGCCAGAAACTGTGGATAAAAACACTCTTATGTCTTGGGCGGCCTTTCATTCGCACCAGCCGTCATGTACCCCTCCTGTGGCAGTCGCGATTTCTGCGCTTCTCCCACTTTTCCCCGACCAAGCAAAATCTATCGCAATGATAAGACATGTGATGGCGGTGATAAAGCTCTCTATAGAGCAACTGAACCCTGGGCAAGTCCCAGTTATTGCTTTTGACCAACCCCTATTCGCTGTTGCGAAAGAAATCCAGTGGCTGTGGCCTAGTGATTACGGAGAGGATAAGTTTGTTATTATCTTCGGGGGTCTTCATATTGAGATGGCTTTTCTGAAAGTTATCGGAAACTGGCTCGAGGGGAGTGGTTGGACAGTTGCTTTGTCAGACGCAAATGTAGCAACTCCGGGAACAGCAGAGTCTTTCCTGAAAGCAACAAGTGTTACGCGCACCAGAAGGGCACACCAAGTGACTGCATGCTCGCTGTATCTTCTTCTTAAGAGAGCATACCAGAGGTAAATATGTTTTTAATTAATAGAATCCTACCCTGTATATAATCAATCCCGCATTACCATTGTGTGATAATTACCTGCAAGTCGTATATAAATGCAAAATTGCAAAATACATATTATTTACAGCCATGCTACATAAACTTTTTTTCTCACTTTTTCTGGATATCCTATTGGTCGAAAGTGTGTCACGATAAGGACAAAAACATCGGCGTTCTCGGGACCACCAAGCATACTGTTTCCCTCGGCCCCAGTCAATGAGTGTTAATTTCAGCATGCGAACCATCGCCTTGATTGATTTTTTTGTTGCCTGGTTCGAGTTCGAGTTTTCGATGAGTCAATAGATAGTTAACGAGGCGCATAGTGCCGAGTTGACTATTTGTCTCATAGAAAACGAGAACGAGTAGTCTTATTGTTTTAGTAGAAACCCACTTGCTAAAACGTATTTATTTTCATTGTTTTAGAAAGTTAAGCGCTAGCGTTTTCGCTACTCACGATCTATTACGCGATAGATAGCGAGTAGCGGAGCCAATCACATTACAGGATTCGTGATAGTATGCGAGTGGGTTTCTACTAATACAGATTAGTAAATGGTTTAAATCCATAGATATGTAGACGATGGAGATGACGACGTCCTTCCCTTCGACGAGTGGTGCGCACGTCAGCGATCTGAAGTGCCGCAGTTTCTCTACTGGTATACTGCCCTCCAGCTAGAGCTCCTTCTCCTCGTGTTCCTCAGATCTCTCCGCCTGGCCGAGTTTAGCATGTATGTGGATGCAGTATACAAGATGCTGCCTTGGTTCTTTGCGTTGAATCATAACAACTACGCCCGATGGCTCCCAATCCATGTCCGTGATATGTGCGACCTAGGCGAGAAGGCACCGGGAGTGGCAGAGGCATTCAAGCAGGGCTTGTTCACCATCGCCAAGACAAATACAAGGTTTTCTGCTATCGCCATCGATCAAGCCCATGAGCAGAATAACGCTATGGTGAAGGGGGATGGCGGCGCTGTGGGCTTGACGGAGAACCCCAATGCCCTTCGTAGGTGGATGCTATCTGGACCTGAGATGGCCCGGCTTGTAAACGAGTTCGACACAAGTGCTGCTCCAGAGACACAACCGGAGTCCAGGTTCCATCACGAAGCTGAGAAAGGTTTCCAGACAGCATTCCACAGAGATGTCAAATCCCTTGCACAGGTCATCGAAGAGCTTGGTAACCCTTTTGATGAAGAGGGCACAGAACTGACCGTCCTTGATACTAAAGTGGTAGCAGATGAAGAGGGAGTATCCAGAATGCGTCAAATAGAAAAGATTGGAATGAATCAGTGTGACACCTTCATTAAAAAGCGGCTTGTAGAGCGAAAGACGCCCCTTCACGAGCCAATCACCAGAAACAGCTTTCATTTTTCGAGACTCCCGCCAAGAAGAAGTCCTCCAAGGCTCAACAGCAGCTGTCATCGATGAAGAGCGATTGCGCCCTTTTTTCACGCTTGTTTATCGCCTGCCAGACCCGAAATGGCGACTTAGATGAGTTTTTTAAACATGAAAATCAAGCATGCCCCCCGTCTATTGCTGAAGATGGACATTTGCGCCTTCCTCGACAGAAATCCGAGCTAGCATCGTCTCTTCAGTTACTGACCACTCCCAAGAAGGAGGCACCAGCGAACTCTGAAGTCATCGTGATGGATGGAGCTGCCCTGGTCAACATGATAAAGCCTTCTGTTGAAGACACAACGTTTGCCGATACGCGTCTAACACGTTTGCCCCGTATGTCGTTGCACACCTTCAGCACGTACAGCGCATCGATATTGTTTGGATGAGTACGTGGAGGCAAGCCTGAAAGCAACCACTCGGCACAAACGCGGACAGGGTGTACGGCAACGAGTCGCACCTGGAAACAAGCTACCAAGAAACTGGAAAGAGTTCCTGCGAGATGGACGTAACAAGCAAGAACTATTCAGGCTCCTTGCTCAATGCGCCGCGTCTATCCACTCCGGCAGAAGCAGGTAGTGTCTTCCCATGGTCAAGGCGTGCTCAGTACCCTCCCTCTTGAAGATGTCTCCCGATTGGCACCATGCACACAGGAAGAAGCTGATACGAGGATGTTTCTCCATGTGGTCGATGCAATCAAGTCAGGCTTCATCAGGATCGTTGTCCGTTCCGTTGACACCGACGTTCTCGTATTGGCTGTCGCTTTTGTGCAGAAGCTACAGGAGCATACACAAGAGAGTATCCAACTCTGGGTAGCATTCGGCACTGGATCAAATCTGCGCTACATTGCAGCTCATGAGATTGCCAGTTCCCTTAATTACAACGATGCACTTGCTCTGCCATCCTTCCATGCGTTCAGTGGATGTGACACAGTGTCCTGCTTCTTTGGAAAGTCCAAGAAAAAAGCGCTCGAAACCTGGAACAGCTTTCCCCAGATTACACCTGTTTTCATCGCCTTGTCCAGTGCCCCATCAGAAATACGCGATGACTGGATGCAAGTCGTCGAACGATATGTCGTGCTGTTGTACGATCGAACGAGTAGCTGCTTGACTGTTGACGAAGCCCGAAAGCAACTGTTTACCCGGAAGTCCCGCCGTTTTGACTCCATTCCACCGACAAGCGATGCCTTGCTTCAGCACGTTAAGCGCACGGCTTACCAGGCTGGCCACATCTGGGGACAAGCCCTAGTCCCAAGTCCATCTGTTCCAAGTCCGCGACACTGGGGCTGGCTAATGGAGGCCACTATGGACAACACTTCCGGAAATAACCAAGTCGTGTCAAGAGCTCGTCAAGTGTGGCTGTATTAAGGGATGCCGAGGAGGATGTGGCTGTCGCAGAGTAAGCCTGCGCTGCACAGCCTTGTGCAAATGTCAAGAAGAGTGCGAAAACCAGCAGTAAATCGCCTCTACCTGACAAGACTTTCGTCATGCATTACTGCACCTACATGAAGAAAATAGATACATGTATCGCACTAGCATACAGTTTGAATCTAGTGCTACTTTATGAAAGGAACATTTAAAAGTGTAATAACAAGAAAGAGTAAAAAGATGCTGCACTGAAATTATGGCTCTTTAATCTTCTTTAATCGCTCTTTAATGATATGTTTTCGTAAAGTAATGATTCAGAAAGAGAAAGTATGCGAGAAAGTATACCTACCCTGATTCTTGACCGGAAGAGAATGTTTTGTTTTCCACTTCCGGTCAATAACGGGTAGGTATACTTTCTCGTATACTTTCTCGTTCTGAATCATTACTTTACGAAAACAAATCATCAAGTTATTTATCCTTAAACCACTTCGTTCGTTCCACTTGTTTTTATACCATTAAGGATTTTTTAATTCGGCTTGATCTCTTACTTCCGGTATAATGGCAGCTATTTTGGATTTTTTCTGAATTACCTTTACTTATTATTAGTTTCTTACTCTTAAGAGAACAACGAACTATAGCACTTATAATTTTAAAGGCTATTTTACGTCATTTTGTCTTGTTTTCAGTTCTTTTTAGAGCTCTCTAGTATAAATAAAATTTACTTCCGGTTCAAAATGGCGGCCATTTTTAATTTATGCATAAACAACCCTTAAATGCGACTTTAGGCTATGTCTCCATATCACATCTTAATCAGCTCATTAAATACCATCTTTGTGCCAAATTTGGTGCTTTTAACAGAAAGTGTGCAATTCATTGAATAACCACCCAACCACACCCAAGAGCGTTGATGTCGTTACTTAAAAAGTTCAAGATGCTCTTGCGGCACTTGAAGACTGCATGTGAGTGGGGTGACAGACTCACAAATAATTTAAAATTGCTAAAATAGTATTCACGAAAACAAATTTCGACCGCAATTGGTTAAAAAATGGTATTTTCAAATGCAATGGAACCCCGATTTTACGAAATGCCACGGGGGCTTAAAAAAATAACGTAAATTCGGGGTATGATTGTAAACGTACTTCCGATTTAACGATATAATGGCGAAGCAAAAAAAATCGTTGTTAAAAGTTATCGTGTATAGTTGCTTAGTATCTTTCAGTTGTAATATATAGATTTGGCCACTGCTAAAAGCGGAGCTCCCGGTTACATATTTTTTTGTGTAAATGAGACAAAAAGGTAGCCATTGTACATAGATAACCTTGCACCGTCATACCACGTGTCTGAGGTTCATCCCTTCCCGAGATATATTCTTTTTCTCCTATGATGACGTCATCGAAGACGTCATGCCACGTGACCATGTAGTTGCACCCCCTTGCAAACTAACGCAACTTTGCCGTCCCCGACCCTCCCCATACCCAAGTTTCGTTGTCTGTGCTTCATCCCTTCCTGAGATATGATAAACGGAGAAGGGTCTTGGTTTACCTGTGGTGGGGCACGCAGACCGACACGCACGGACGCGCCCGCGATACCCAAATGGGAATACCGCTGAACCATGAAAAATGAAGTCAATCGTATACCTGAGTTCTACTTTGAGCTATTGTATTCTTCCTGCGATACCTATGGTGCTCCGCTCTGCGGCCTTCGGCCGCTAAGGAGCTCCGCTACCATAGACAGTAAAATTACTTCAAAACGTCAATAGTTCAAGCTGTTGACAGGGAACGCAATTAAAGCCAAAATACCCAAAGCTCTCTTTTTAGCTAATTCATAGATCCGACTGTCATTCAAAGCCATAGTTACTGTTGTTATGCCCCACAAACAAACCAAGTTTCTCTTTTTAAAAAAAAATCAAAAAATATTCGATCCCGCTAAGTTTTGCCAGATATCTGCTGCAAATAGGACTGATTTCGGAAGTCATGACATACTGTTTGTGGGACACGAGCAGACCATGTGGGAGAAACTCTTTCACTCTGATTGGTATATCCAGATATCGTGAAATGTCTTCACTGTTTGATCGGATCTATGAATTCATGGATGTGCATGTTCAAATTATCATCAATATGTGATTTTGTGTGGGCTACCTGTTTGACAGGAGCACTGTCAATCATTATATTTGGACTATATGAAGAGCGGAAAACCTTTGTCTTGATCCAATTTTACAAAATAACACCTATGTTGTATTGTGAATGTGCGCATTCTGATTGGTTAAAAAGCGTGTTTGTAAGAGACCTGAGAAACACGATTGTCACGCAACGCTGTCGCGCGTGTGTATGTTTTTTTCTAAAAGCAATAAAAATACTTTCTGCGTGCTCTCTGGTTTCTTACAAACACTCGGGGAATGTTGGTCGAACTGAAAAAACTTCGGCTCGTGTCTTTCAAGCTTTGATCCCGTTCTCCCAACATCCCCCTCGTGTTTGTAAGAAAGCAGAGAAAGTACTTTTACTGCTTAAATATGAACTCAGTTTTAGGTTGACTCAATGTGAGCTTATTGGCGACAAGCCACTAGTCAACATTTGCAAGATCTTCGTTGAATTGATTATTGATATCTGTTGTTATTGCTTGCGGCATATGTTAGATTATGTTAAATGGGTGTCGTCGGCATCCATACGGGGTTACCAAGCCGTTTATATATATATATATTAGAAAAAGTAAAGGCCCTAAGATTGCCCCCTGAGGGATTCCGCAGCCCAGTGATCGGCTGCCAGATATGTGGCCATTCACACTCGTACGGCTTGAACCGATTACTTGCGGTCCCCGCAACATCGAATAAAATTTAGCTTCACTCACTTCACTTCACTTTAATATATAGTGCTACCTCCAAAGGATTAAATGCACAACAGGCGGTCAGATCTGAGATCTACAGGTGGCTCTTAGGCTTCTTTGAAGCTCTCAGGATTTGGCGATAAATTTATAATAAGCTGACTTATTCCAGGGTTATTCCAAGGGATCCTGCTTCACGGGATCTCGCTTTGACAGCAGGATCCCGTGGTCAACCGTATTAAACGTTTTTTTTTTAATTTAGAAAAACTACAGCATTCACGCTACCGCGGCCGATGTTGTAGGCACAGTTATTGGTGACTACGGAAGAAACTAGTAATTTGCGACAACCACTCGTAAAGTAAAATACTAAGATCTATAGGGGAAAAAATGAGAATGTAGATAGGAATGCCAGCGATTTAAAATAGCAGAAGCTAGTCGAGCCAAAAGGCTACGGTCAAAGCGGATATGTAAACGAAACATTTAATGTACGTGGAAAAACTCACAAACAATTAAAATTACTAAAACACTAAATTCACGAAACCATATCTTGATCACAATATGGTTAGAAAATTGTATTTTCAAATGAAATAGAACCTCCATTTTACGATATGTCACGGGGGCTGCAAAAATATATCGTAAAAGCGGAGTTCTCTTAATTTGCGAGCCGGCGAGTCTTGAGCCTCTTTGCGAGCCCCATGCCTTTTTCGGAGAGCCCCGAGCCCTGAGCCTTTTGAAAAAACTTCATCAAAACTAGAGAACCTAGAATATGGGCAAAATTGGGAAATGTTGTCAAAGGGGTTCAGCACCATCGTCAGGTGACATGACGTCATCAAAGCTATTTTGAGGACGGATTTCATACATAGTCCGGCGGATTAGCGTAAACATTGCGCACTTTTGGCTAAAGACTCCAGACTTTGCATGTCAATAGTTTTCAGTATTTTGTTGAAGATAAGATATGGAGATATAAGATATAAGATACGCTAAATTTTATTCGTAGCGAAAGCTAGAACAGTTTTAATGTGAACCATTGTTTTGCATTGGCAGCCATCTTTGAATCCTTTGTTATTCATGAGCTCTGCGGCACTTCGTGAAATCTTCCATCGTCCGTGTTTATAGAGTATAGCACAGTACTAAGAATAAATATCATGACAAAATTTTAGAGACAAGCTTCGTTTTTCAAATTCGACACATGAGGTACCAATTATCTCGATCTTTTTTTAGAATTTGTTGGTCATTCTTGAAACATTTAATCAAACCTCAGTCAGTCTATTGTTTTACAATAGAAATTATAAACATTCACAATAAATTGATCGCGACACTTAATAGATCACCAAAAACTCTAAGGAGATGCTCAGCCGAAGTCAGTCAGCTCAATCCATAGTTCAGAATTAGCAAATGTTGAGCTGCTATGGCTGTGTAATCTAGAGAACAACTTGAATGTTCACGAAGCTAAGTTCAAACCGTAGAGTTTCTTATATTATAAGCACACGCATTTAAGCATGGCATGGTTAACATTCAAGAAACGAGCAAATAAATTAGCTGTTATTGCTGCTAATGTGTCAAATATTTGCCCATACAACACCCAAGTATTGACTTTAAAAAGCTTTTTATGCAAAAGAATTCAACATGGAAATGCTCAGAAAATATTTTGAACATGCCCTGCAGGGCATCCTATATGTAACAGTGTTTTTTTTTTTAGTTTTTTTAAGTGCCCTACTCCTACAGTATAATCATGTGCCAACACATTCAATTTACTTTTGGTTGTCTTGTCATTTCATCAGGCACAGCAAGCGTCAAGCCCAACATACGACCGACGTACTAGTAGTCAGAGGAAGGAAGGAGCCGTTGCCATGGCAACTGGATTTGCCCAGGAAACCCTTGAAGGAGACAATTCTGCTGCTGACACCAGCCCTGATGACCACCAAGGATTCAAAAAAGGGGACTTTGTTGCGCTAGTCACAGAGGAGAGCACCCTGTCAGATCCAGCTGTGTTACTTGGTCGTATCTACGCGTTTAAGCCTAATGAGAAGGCATCCCTCTTGTGGTACGATGAAGCTGATGACAAAAGACTACTAAGTTGTATCAATTCGTCATGGAGACTGAAGAAGAATGGATTGAAGACTTGGACTGCCTTGTTCCTGTCACTGTCACTGAGTCAAAGGCAAGGAAGGGGTTTTATCGGTTGACCACTTCTCTAAGGACAATTCACAAGACAGTTCATGGCAAGAGTGAGCTCAGTTGGACATTATCTAGACAAAAAGTGATAAGAAAAAAAAGTGATAAGAAAAGAAAATGTGGGGGTGGTTGGATTGGAGAAGGGGGGGGGGGTGTTTCTATGATCAGGAGAAGAAGAAGGATCTGGACACGGGGTATAGTAGGAGCTCTACTATAATGAGTGGAGTGGGTGAGCACTATTCATTTAGCATCGCTCTTTAGAGGGAAACCTGAGAAAATGGGAGCCGAGCGTTATTCAGTCGAATTTACCGTTAGGGGTGGTTTACGCACGAACGCAAAGCGCAAGGCGTACTTGAAAATCTTTCTTGCGCTTGCGATCTCTCCGCTTGCACTTGACGCAAGCACAAGCGCGCAAGTCCAACGGCGCTACGTTTCGATCCCCCCTACGCAAAAAGAGAAATGCACTACAGCTTCCCTTGCGTCCAGTGCGCTCTTGCGTTCGTGAGTAGAAAGGAGTTTGAGAAAAGCGCACGCTGTTTGGACTTTCCGCGTCGAGGAAAATATAGAGGATAATACTATTACATGGTCGCGCGGAGATACGAATTTTATCTTCGAGTGTGGGAAATTTATCTCACGAGTGTAGCGCAACATCAGTGAAATACCAAATCGACATTTGTGTTACGAAAATCTGAAAATTAGAGATCTACGTGTGTTATCTTCAAGTTGTGAAGAGCCAACGTAAATATCACATCTTTACAGTGTGAAGATGTCATTTTTTCGCTCGAGAGATACCAAATTGCTATTTCACTGATGTTTTTGCATAATACATCAGTACACATTTGTGAATGAGTTGAAATCCGGCCCATTTCACTGGGGCTGAGGAGTGTGAAAGAAGTACCGATTTAGGCAATTAACGCGAGGCCCATTTTGATCTCTGCAGGTCTTCTCCATTCATCATTTCGGAAGCGTCCGTGGATGGTGGTGGTGGTGATGGCGAAGGTGACGAGGAGGATTTTCTTGATGATGATTTAGAGGAGGAAGTGGACGAGGAAATATTGGACGATGGCGACGAGGAAGCTAACGCTCACAGGTGAGCCGGGTACTTGTTGTACCCGTCTGCCATTTACTGTTTGGTGACGTTAAATTGTTTGAATATGCACAGACGTTTCGAGCTGCCCGGATGCAGGTGGATGACGAGGCAGATGAGCGGGTCGCAGCCGAGATAGCTAACCAAATACGGCGGGAGCGCAGGCAACGCGACCGACTGAGTTTTTTTCCCAGGGCGTTGAGTCTGCCACAGACAGAAATTCCTTCGACTTTGGCCTGAGGATGTTCGACCTCCCCTTCACTTTACATTACGACTTGAAGGTAAATTTTTCGAAAAGTTCAACTGCGTTTCTCCCGCTTTCGGACTTTAGAACGGCAGTTCGCTTTATTTGAAAATTAATTCCCGTCACGGGCGTTTTCAAACAATGAACAATTCACCCGGCGAAATCTCGGCTTTACGTGGCGAATGTGTTTTCTCGTTGCTTAGACAGACAGAGCGCTTGACCCTCCGCGCATCTTTACCGACTGCGAGGAGCTCAGGGACTACTTGCAAGACTTCTTGGATCACCACCGCAGACAAGCTGCCGCGCTGCGCCAGTAGGCCAGACCAATTTGATGGCAAAACTCTGTTCTGCAACTCAGGTAAAAATCATCTCGTTCCTCAAACGTTGAAAACTGACTTCACTCGCGTCTTAATTTGACGACTTTTGGGAGATGCCACGGCAAAGCGATCGCGTTGTTTAAAGGCGAAACTAGGGTTATTTATAGGTGTGTATTTCAATGCAAGAAAGTCGGGAATGGACTAACTGCAAGCAGAAACGTCACGCGGAAAAAGTGTCTGAACTACAGCTTGCGTGGCTAACCAGGAAAATCTGAAGTGAGCGATGTTATTGACGCAAGTCAGTTTTCCCATCAGAACAAACAAAATCGAAATGGGTGTGCATATACAAACAAATTAACACGTCTTTTCTGGCTGTCTGTCCGTTTCAGGTCGTCCTTTGGAAAGCTACCTGCGGTGCGGTAACGAAGAATACGACCGTAACTTGTGGCGCTGTAGGATGGATGATTTCGAAAACGTTATGATATACGAAAGCCCTCAAATGGATGTCCCCAGAGCCTCCCCCGCGAGCAGACCAGCCGGGGAGCTCTGGGACGAGAATGGGGCCTCAGCTGATCAGGCGATATTGCAAGTGTTGGTGCATGCGCCAAAGTCAACAGCTCTGTATCAAATCTCGCGCATGCGTCGCACGCTCGTTTTACTGAGTTTTATGATCGCTTTATTGACCATTTGATAACATCAGAAACATATAATTTAGTTGAAACATGTAACGGCGAACCAAGCTGCGGAATATTCGTTGTGAGTTAATGACCATATTTGGTCAATAATGAGCTCTCGACTGCTAACCCAAGCAGGTTTTCTCTTCATAATATTTCATTTTTCGCCGAAATAAATTAGAGAAACAGTGGTATGTGATAATATACTAACATTTAACATCTTGAAGTCTTACAACAACATTATTTTTAAACTCTGTTCAATTGTTTATTCTGCGAATATTCCGCAGCTTGGCACTAAAGCAATGTATGCTTGTTACACGTTTCAACTCACTTATATGTTTCTGATAACATTAATTCGGAAGCGCAAAAATATTCGCACCCCCTAGATACTTCGCCATAAGTTAATAAGGACAAACAAGTCAGGTTTCATTCACCACAGTACTTTACTCGAGTGGCGGCCTAACCCTAATCCCTAGTATACAAGCGCCATAAGTTAATAAGGACAAACAAGTCAGGTTTCATTCACCACAGTACTTTACTCGAGTGGCGGCCATGGCGACCAAACCGTGAACGAAGGTCTTTGGTCATGTGACCGCTGACCACGAGGTACAACCATTTATCTAGTCATAACTACACTATGGCGCTTAATATAAAGAGAACTGCGCTGAAAGGCTCTTCGGCCAGTTTTAAGTCGAACCTAATTCTGTCTAGTTAGAGCTCATTGCATTTGGAACGGCACTATCCGCCGTGCCAAACGCCGCGGCTTGAATCCTTCCAGCGCTTCTAAGATCAGGACCCAGATCTTCTCCATTCGCCAGACAGGTATCGAAATTTCTTGTTTTACTGGGCTATTAGACCCAGTCAGTTTAGTTTGATGTTTAAAAACGGGCTTACCAAGGAATAGCATTTCGGGCTATTTTGCAAATAAATCTTCCCTTTGTGTGCTAGCACGTATCTAGTGTGCTAGCACGTATCCATCTCAAATTTAATAACAATAATACCAAGCATTTCGATCTTTATTCAATAACTGTAACATTTGGTAAATAATATAACGTATTTACAATTGTGATTTGCTATTCACCATAAACTAATAATATCTCCCTATTATATACAACGAAATATAAAATGCCTTTTCAATAACTAGTTTAGTGTACCCCAACTTCTGCATTCCGGTTTTCTCTTTAAAGGCCCACCACCAACCGAGAGCCTTTGCGGACTTATAGCCAATCAGAGCACCCGAAAAACAATGGATCAATTTGAAAACAAAAGAAAACGGGGCGCAAAGGCTCCCGGTTGGTGATGGGCCTTTAAGGCGTTCAGTTTGATTTAATCATTTTGAACTCGGTTACTTTGACGCTGAGAAAACAACGATAACAAAACAATCAAATATAAATCTATTTACTAACGAATCTGAAGGTCTTATGCGCAGCTGTCACAGGTAACTAGCATTCTCGAACCCTGAGCTTCCCGGCTCGTCACCTCGCGGGGGAGGCTCTGGTGACAGCCACTGACGCATGCGCGAGATTTAATACAGAGCCGCTGAGAGAAAGACCTTTCAGCGCCTGCTCCAACGCTCAGAATTAGCCAATCAGCGACGACCCTCAAATGGATGTCCCCAGAGCCTCCCCTGCGAGCAGATGAGCCGGGGAGCTCTGGGTACGAGAATGGGTAACTAGTATGTCTGACCGTGCTACAAGTAACATTATAGAGACTTTTGAGCTGGGACAACGGCAAGAAGGACGACAACACCACAATCAATACACTAATTGAGCACAATGCTTGCACGTGCAAATCCATAAAGTCGAATGCATTTCAACCGTTTTCGCTTGAACGGGAACGTGTATAGCGATTTTGTTGTATTTTTGTTTGTTACTGAGAATGGATGCGAATTTGCTGTTATCGAGGTTACTGGGATTTTCAGAATTCTCCGAACTCTACACCGACCAACAAACCGCGGTTTGGCTTCCGTCAATCAAACGAGTGAACAACTATGAATGATTCACGGAGGTTTTGTTGGATCTTGTGAACTGATAGGGGTTAGCTAGGTTTCAAAACACAAATTTTTCACTGTAAAATACAAACCAAACTCAGAAAACATGCGTGGACTTGACTAAAAGGTTTGATTGACGGAAGCCAAAACGCAGTTTGACGTTCGGAAATGTCAAGTGGGAGTTCGCAGAATTATGAAAACCGCAGTAAAATGTAAAGAAAAATCCAAATTAATATGTTTATTAAAGGGCACTCAAACGCTTAATTTGTGTACAACCTGTCAAAAAATAAGTCTAAGTCTAATAACCAAAAATACATTCAAGTTTACCGGGAATAGCCAAAATAACATTCCAGGTTTGTTAAAGGACCTTTTAACTGTTAAATCAATACAAATCTATAGTGCTTTTATCAATTATCAAGAGGATGGAATTGGATTGCGATTTGAATAGACCGTCTCGGCTTGGGCGCAATGTTTTCCAATTTCAGTTCACATGGTATTCCCACGAGTATTCTCTCTTTCTTTTTCTACGCACCGAATATGGAAGCATTCCAAACAAAGAGAGAATACTCATGGGAATGCCACGTGATCTGAAATGGGCAAAACATTACGCCCAAGCCGAGGAGGTCTATTATTTGCTTGTCAGGCAAGCGTGCGAGTGCCCCTTTAAGACAAGTGAACGGGAGGTCACGCGTCGTTCCCGTTGCCGTCGTCGCAGCTTAATCTCCCTATTATCAAACTAAGACTTCACTATCCTCACTGCCCCATATATTTTAAGATCTGCTGATAAAACAAAGCGTTAGGAGAAATCTGTCGGTTGGGGGGGAAAACAAGAGGCGGTCTTCCCCGCCAAACACTGCTAACTGTACTTGTTGCTGAGCGGGAATCAGATGCATCCCGGGGGTGCACGTACAGGCATAGCCATCATGGGTCGGCTGTAAGCCAGAGGGGGATCTGGTAGGAGGGGTGGTCTCCCTGAGAAGGGAGGCGTGTGTCTCCCCGTGAAGGGAGCATGTGGGACTCCCACAGTAGAAGGATGACTTGGGATAAGGTGTGTTGGTGCTGGTACAGACGTAGGGGCCTGTGGATATGTTAAATTGGGTAACTGATGTTGGAGGTTTGAAGAACTCTGAACAAACTGCTGAGGACCTACAGCGGTACTAAGCAAACTTTGACCATAGCTCCTAGCACCTGGAGCTCCTTGTTGAATGCTCGTACTTGTTTTCGGTAAATGCTGTTGGTAGCTTCTGGGTGCTACAGGCTGGCTTTCAGCGCGTAAGCTGCGCAGCTGCTGATCCAGGTCTGCGACCGTCGCATCTAACGGCAGGGACGACGCATTAGAGTATGGAACTTGCGGCGTAAAGCTTGCTATACTTGCAGGCTTTGCTCTAGTGTCAATAGCTGGCGAGGCTAGAGTTGTAGATTCCGAGGTGCTCAGTACGGCCGGTGCTCCTACTCCATAAGACCGCGTCTGGTTCATTCCTGCTCTCGGTGTGACCCGGGTTTGTTCTTTAGGTGGTGGTGCACTAGTAGGAGGAGTCACCGGCATCTCGTCTCTCGTAGCGGTTGTTTGACCTTGTTCGACGGTTCTAGTGTTGTTCTTGGTGACCGAGGAGTCTTTGTCCTCCACCTTGCACACATCCACTGTTGTTGGAGATTTGCTTTGATCTTGCTTTACCAGATCAGGTATTGCTTCTGAAGAGCAACATAATAGCAGTTAACAAAAACACGATTTCATAGAGCGTGTGTTGTTATGTCGTAATGTCGCAAGTGTGTATTAGATTTAGGACGTTTTTATCTAGTGTTTAAGCTCCGGTTTGCGTGCGTCATCGTAGATTAACATCCAACAACATACACCTTACGTGGCGTAATTAACATCCAACAACATACATCTTACGTGGCGTAATTCAATTGATAGAATACGTAAATAGTTTGATTCCCTATTACCCAAACTATAACAAATGCAAAATGTTGGAACACTGTGCTTAGAGGACATGCCCTTCCTGAACTCCCTTCGACATTGGGCAAAATATTCTCGCACGTGTCGAGGTCCCCAGGTTCAGTTTACCACCCTGCAAATTTTAGGTTGTCTTACTCACCCTGGAACTCCAGTGAATTTGCTCATAACCACCCTGGAAATCATGCTTACCCGCCCTGAAAATCCATATTTTTGGGATACCCAGCCTGGAACTTTTCTCCACTAAACGGGTACCCATCCTGGAATTCTAGTGCTTATTGATGACCACCTATCCATCCTGCAATTCCGAGGTCCGCGACAGGGGGTGGGATGCAGATATTAAATACAACTGCCCATTGGGAGGGGAATAAAGGACTAAGTGTTCCATTTGGTTATGCCTGGTGCACACTAGCGACATCACGACACAAGCGTGCTCTCTCTGATTTTCTTATGTACAAGT
Organism: Scolanthus callimorphus; assembly: GCA_033964015.1. Classification (NCBI taxonomy): domain Eukaryota; kingdom Metazoa; phylum Cnidaria; class Anthozoa; order Actiniaria; family Edwardsiidae; genus Scolanthus; species Scolanthus callimorphus. The sequence goes on from CM066911.1 coordinate 38,279,922, forward strand.
GTGAACATCGCCACATAACATCGACATAACAACATAGACATAACGACATAAGGCATAAAATTTATTTTTGTGCATATAAAATTTCATTTTGTGTATTCATACATTCTTAGATGACATAAACTAGTCAATCGAGACATAACACAGCACTACAGTCAGTTATAGACACACAAAAGTGGTTAAGGCACACACAAAAATGCATTTTTTCCCCTGATGTCGCTATGTTGCTGTTCTTATGTCGCTAGTATGCACCAGGCACTATAGCCACAATGGTTTTCATCAAGATCGTAATCATCCCAACTAACCGTCCTCCTCGTTCTGTCGTCTTTCGAGTTCCTTCTTTAGCGTCTCGATCTTGCTCTCAACTTGCAGCAAGTCGTCCACGCTACTCCCAGCCCCTGCGCCCTCGGACGTCATCAGTGACTGGATGATTCGCTTTCTGTAGAAAACAAAAGCACAAGATCACTCGACAGCAAGAGTACAGGATCAAGAGTACAGGACCAAGAGTACAGGATCACTCAGCAAGAGTACAGTATCAAGAGTACAGGATCGTACGGAACAAGAGTACAGGATCACTCAGCAAGAGTACAGGACCAAGAGTACAGGATCACTCAGCAAGAGTACAGGATCACTCAGCAAGAGTACAGGATCACTCAGCAAGAGTACAGGATCAAGAGTACAGGATCACTCAGCAAGAGTACAGGATCACTCAGCAAGAGTACAGGATCACTCAGCAAGAGTACAGGATCACTCAGCAAGAGAACAGGATCACTCAGCAACAGTACAGTACAATGCCGCAGCAGTACAATACAGTACAGTACAGCACTGTACTATGCAAAGTCATTTGCATAATAATAATGAATGCCCTGGAATATGCAAATCATGAATACAAAAGGGTCACGCGGTATCCACCCATTGTCACTCCACATGCACTCTTGGTCGTTGTTAGCTGAACGGTCGAGCGGCCCACCCTCCCGCCCACTGAGGAAGCCGTGGTTTGGAGTGCAGTAATGCACACTTTATACTCGTTTTGGTTTGGGCTTGTTCCAGGCCAGAGCGATTTCCCCTACCTTATTTACATATCATAAATAACAATAGCCAGGGCGGAATATTATACTATCTAGCGGCGTATAGAGCAGATTTCGTATGACTGTGAAAAGTGCCGTGAAAGAGTTGTTCCGTGTTGCGACCGTGACCGTACCGCGACTACGCCGTTTCATTCGGTATCTACAGCAGGCCAGGTGCCGTACCGCCACCGCGACCGTACCGCGCCGTGTCACTGTACTTTTCACAGTCATACGAAATCTGCTCTAGCACAGCACAGCATAGTACAGTACAGTAGCTCTAGCACAGTACAGTCTCTCTCTCTCCTCTCACCTCCTGAACTGCATGGCCTGAACAACAAGTTTCAACTCTTCCAGTGCAAGCTCTGCATCGATAATAGATCCTTCATCTTGGCTCTTAAATGAAGAAATGTTATAAACTGCTTAGTAAGTTAGAAAACGATTATGAGATAATCCACAAGTGGAAAAAAAATCCACCAGCTGCAACAGCGAAACTTCTATGAATCTGCATACTGGTTTATCAATACCTGAAATTTTACCTCGCAAACTTAAAACAGAACTTTATCATATTTTATAGGTGTTGATAATATTTTGTATGTTGGTGTGACAATGGGCAAGTCCTTAGTGTCTTGACAAACCAGTACCGATAACTATAGCTACACAAAGGAACAACAGGACGAGACAAGAAAAGAATTGAATAGGGGACTCGTGGTGTGTCAAGACACCAAGGAGCGAGCATTAAAGGGGCTCTCGCACGCTTGATATTCGTCCACCGTGGACATAAAATAAGTAAAATTGTAACCGTGAAAACACATGTACATTTGACCGTAGTAACCAAAATACTCCTCCAGATTAATAGAAAAACCTTTCCAGTGTTAGACAAATGCAATTCTAGGTTGTTTTGACCTGCTATCAAGAGGATGGAATTGGGTTGCGATTTGAGCTATTTTCTTGTAAGAGAAGTGGCCACCAGGCGTGCGAGATCCCATTAATTAAGCATTAGAGCACAACTTTCTATGACTTTATCGGCGCAGTAGAGCACGCGTGATGTTGGGAGAGACACGAGAAGGTTGTAAAATCACGAGCCGCAGGCGAGGGGAGAACCATTACTTTATCGGTGTAATAGAGCATAGATTTGGACCAATCAGAGCACGCGTTATATCGTAGCTATATTATAATTGGTACTAAACCTTAAAACATACCAAAACGAATGCAATGCGCTTTCTGTTATTCTCTCGGAATATTTGTTTTCACATTTTTGTCAAATTACTAGATTTCATGGCAGGATTAGTCTTAATATGCCAGGGGACAAAGCCAGACAAATAGCAACTCTCTGTGCAATGTAAATTCCAGCGCTTGCTATACGGCTTAAATTTCTGTCCTTCACGGAGCTTCGCCCCTGCATAGTTCCGGGAGTCATGAGCGGGTATCCTGTACACAGAGATGAACCGTGAGGAGGGCTCTGGGCCGAGCTGACCCGCAGAACGCGTTCGGGGAGAGGTCTCCTGTGACGTCACGCTTCCTCTTCTACGCACCACAGGGAGCCCACTCAGGAGACAGGGAATAGGCTGGACTTTCGCGGAATTCGAAAAAAGTATTGTTTCGCCGTCAATAATATTCAAATGACTTACGGATTCTGTTCCGGTGGATTCACTATCGTCTTCATCCTTGAGGAACAACAAATGCAAATGTGAGCTGTACAGCCAGTCATGATCTTATACATTAAAATCCTTAGCGTCTGTTAGGGAAACGTTTCTGATTGGCTGATTTTCTTCCCGCCGCTTTTGGCGCGCGCGTGCAACACAGGAAGCCCAGAACGTAAATATATTGGTGATGTCTCCTGTGACGTCACACTTCCTCTTCCACGCACACTTCACACGTCACACTTTCTCTTTTACGCCTTAAAGAGCCTGTGTCAGCCGCCATTTTGACAGCATAGCAACATACCAAGTCAGAGAAAGCATCCATTTCCATCGGCCGATTTAGAGAATACAGAGCAATGTTCTCGATTGAAGCTGGCATATCAAGTCTGAAACTTGATTTTAGATAACAAAGGAGTGGCTGACACAGGCTCTTTAAGAACAATTTAGAAGTATTTTAGAGTGTAATCCCTTTCTCCCATGATTCTACCTTAATAAGCCAATAAGCTTCGCCTTCCTTGTCGAAGTGTTCGATCTCTGCCAGCACGCGAGTGAGCAACTCTTCCGAAGGATGGTTAAATGTCTTCAATATCCTGGGCAAGCTGCGAACGACGTGACAAGGATTTAGTTTCTTTTGATAAAACATTCCCGCATTGTGTACCTGGGCATAGAGACCGTGCATTACCTTTGGAATTCATAGATGGTGACAAAATCTCGCGGACTCTCCCCATCCATAGTACCACGGACTCCACACCTAGAACGAAAATTGATTTTACATGCCATAATCGGTCGGTTAAAAAAATTACTGGGATGAGCCACCAAAAGTCCGTTTCGTGTTGCAAAAAAAATATATAAATAAATGTCGGAGTCCGACTTCCCAGATACATGCAGCTCGGAAGTCTTGGTCTAAACGGCGCCCGGCGCCCCCTACCGCAGACCTACAATTAAAACAGTATACCCTACCGCAGACCTACAATTAAAACTGTATACCCTACCGCATACCTACAATTGAAACTGTATACCCTACCGCAGACCTACAATTAAAACTGTATACCCTACCGCAGACCTACAATTAAAACTGTATACCTTACCGCAGACCTACAATTAAAACGGTATACCCTACCGCAGACCTACAATTAAGACGGTATACCTTACCGCAGACCTACAATTAAAACGGTATACCCTACCGCAGACCTGCAATTGAAACTGTATACCCTACCGCAGACCTACAATTAAAACTGTATACCTTACCGCAGACCTACAATTAAAACGGTATACCCTACCGCAGACCTACAATTAAGACGGTATACCTTACCGCAGACCTACAATTAAAACGGTATACCCTACCGCAGACCTAGAATTAAAACGGTATACCCTACCGCAGACCTACAATTAAAACTGTATACCTTACCGCAGACCTACAATTAAAACGGTATACCCTACCGCAGACCTACAATTAAAACGGTATACCCTACCGCAGACCTACAATTAAAACTGTATACCTTACCGCAGACCTACAATTAAAACGGTATACCCTACCGCAGACCTACAATTAAAACGGTATACCCTACCGCAGACCTACAATTAAAACGGTATACCCTACTGCAGACCTACAATTAAAACTGTATACCCTACCGCAGACCTACAATTAAAACTGTATACCTTACCGCAGACCTACAATTAAACGGTATACCCTACCGCAGACCTACAATTAAAACGGTATACCCTACCGCAGACCTACAATTAAAACTGTATACCCTACCGCAGACCTACAATTAAAACGGTATACCCTACCGCAGACCTACAATTAAAACGGTATACCTTACCGCAGACCTACAATTAAAACGGTATACCCTACCGCAGACCTACAATTAAAATGGTATACCCTACCGCAGACCTACAATTAAAACTGTATACCCTACCGCAGACCTACAATTAAAACGGTATACCCTACCGCATACCTACAATTAAAACTGTATACCCTACCGCATACCTACAATTAAAACGGTATACCCTACCGCAGACCTACAATTAAAACTGTATACCCTACCGCATACCTACAATTAAGACGGTATACCCTACCGCAGACGTACAATTAAAACTGTATACCCTACCGCAGACCTACAATTAAGACGGTATACCCTACCGCAGACCTACAATTAAAACGGTATACCCTACCGCATACCTACAATTAAAACGGTATACCCTACCGCATACCTACAATTAAAACGGTATACCTTACCGCAGACCTACAATTAAAACTGTATACCCTACCACAGACCTACAATTAAAACTGTATACCCTACCGCAGACCTACAATTAAAACTGTATACCCTACCGCAGACCTGCAATTAAAACTGTATACCCTACCGCAGACCTACAATTAAAACTGTATACCCTACCGCAGACCTACAATTAAAACTGTATACCCTACCGCAGATCTACAATAAAAACTGTATACCCTACCGCAGACCTACAATCAAAACTGTATACCCTACCGCAGACCTACAATTAAAACGGTATACCCTACCGCATACCTACAATTAAAACGGTATACCCTACCGCAGATCTACAATAAAAACTGTATACCCTACCGCAGACCTACAATTAAAACTGTATACCCTACCGCAGACCTACAATTAAAACGGTATACCCTACCGCAGACCTACAATTAAAACGGTATACCCTACCACATACCTACAATTAAAACTGTATACCTTACCACAGACCTACAATTAAAACTGTATACCCTACCGCAGACTTACAATTAAAACTGTATACCCTACCGCAGACCTACAATTAAAACTGTATACCCTACCGCATACCTACAATTAAAACTGTATACCCTACCGCATACCTACAATTAAGACGGTATACCCTACCGCATACCTACAATTAAGACGGTATACCCTACTGCAGACCTACAATTAAAACGGTATACCCTACCGCAGACCTACAATTAAAACGGTATACCCTACCGCATACCTACAATTAAAACTGTATACCCTACCACATACCTACAATTAAAACTGTATACCCTACCGCAGACCTACAATTAAAACGGTATACTCTACCGCAGACCTACAATTAAAACGGTATACTCTACCGCAGACCTACAATTAAAACGGTATACCCTACCGCAGACCTACAATTAAAACGGTATACCCTACCGCAGACCTACAATTAAAACTGTATACTCTAACAAAGACCTACAATTAAAACGGTATACCTTACCGCATACCTACAATTAAAACTGTATACCCTACCACATATCTACAATTAAAACTGTATACCCTACTGCAGACCTACAATTAAAACGGTATACTCTACCGCAGACCTACAATTAAAACTGTATACCCTACCGCAGACCTACAATTAAAACTGTATACCCTACCGCAGACCTACAATTAAAACGGTATATCCTACCACAGACCTACAATTAAAACTGTATACCCTACCGCATACCTACAATTAAAACGGTATACCCTACCGCATACCTACAATTAAAACTGTATACCCTACCGCATACCTACAATTAAAACTGTATACCCTACCGCAGACCTACAATTAAAACGGTATACCCTACCGCAGACCTACAATTAAAACGGTATACCCTACTGCAGACCTACAATTAAAACGGTATACCCTACCGCAGACCTACAATTAAGACGGTATACCCTACTGCAGACCTACAATTAAAACTGTATACCTTACCGCAGACCTACAATTAAAACTGTATACCCTACCGCATACCTACAATTAAAACTGTATACCCTACCGCAGACCTACAATTAAAACGGTATACCCTACCGCAGACCTACAATTAAAACGGTATACCCTACCGCAGACCTACAATTAAAACGGTATACCCTACCGCAGACCTACAATTAAAACTGTATACCCTACTGCATACCTACAATTAAGACGGTATACCCTACCGCAGACCTACAATTAAAACTGTATACCCTACCGCAGACCTACAATTGAAACGGTATACCCTACCACAGACCTACAATTAAGACGGTATACCTTACCGCAGACCTACAATTAAAACGGTATACCCTACCGCATACCTACAATTAAGACGGTATACCTTACCGCAGACCTACAATTAAAACGGTATACCTTACCGCAGACCTACAATTAAAACGGTATACCTTACCGCAGACCTACAATTAAAACGGTATACCCTACCACATACCTACAATTAAAACTGTATACCCTACCGCAGACTTACAATTAAAACTGTATACCTTACCGCAGACCTACAATTAAAACGGTATACCCTACCGCAGACCTACAATTAAAACTGTATACCCTACCGCAGACCTACAATTAAAACTGTATACCCTACCGCAGATCTACAATTAAAACTGTATACCCTACCGCAGACCTACAATTAAAACGGTATACCCTACCGCAGACCTACAATTAAAACGGTATACCCTACCGCAGACCTACAATTAAAACGGTATACCCTACCGCAGACCTACAATTAAAACGGTATACCCTACCGCAGACCTACAATTAAAACGGTATACCCTACCGCAGACCTACAATTAAAACGGTATACCCTACCGCAGACCTACAATTAAAACGGTATACCCTACCGCAGACCTACAATTAAAACTGTATACCCTACCGCAGACCTACAATTAAAACGGTATACCCTACCGCATACCTACAATTAAAACTGTATACCCTACCGCATACCTACAAATAAAACTGTATACCCTACCGCAGACCTACAATTAAAACTGTATACCCTACCGCAGACCTACAATTAAAACGGTATACCCTACCGCATACCTACAATTAAAACTGTATACCCTACCGCATACCTACAATTAAAACTGTATACCCTACCGCAGACCTACAATTAAAACGATATACCCTACCGCATACCTACAAATAAAACTGTATACCCTACCGCAGACCTACAATTAAAACTGTATACCCTACCACAGACCTACAATTAAAACTGTATACCCTACCGCAGACCTACAATTAAAACTGTATACCCTACTGCAGACCTACAATTAAAACGGTATACCTACCGCAGACCTACAATTAAAACTGTATACCCTACCGCAGATCTACAATTAAAACTGTATACCCTACCGCAGACCTACAATTAAAACGGTATACCCTACCGCAGACCTACAATTAAAACTGTTTACCCTACCGCAGACCTACAATTAAAACTGTATACCCTACCGCAGACCTACAATTAAAACTGTATACCCTACCGCAGACCTACAATTAAACGGTATACCCTACTGCAGACCTACAATTAAAACTGTATACCCTACCGCAGACTTACAATTAAAACGGTATACCCTACCGCAGACCTACAATTAAAACTGTTTACCCTACCGCAGATCTACAATTAAAACTGTATACCCTACCGCAGATCTACAATTGAAACTGTATACACTACCGCATACCTACAATTAAAACTGTATACCCTACCGCAGACCTACAATTAAAACGGTATACCTTACCACAGACCTACAATTAAAACTGTATACTCTACCACAGACCTACAATTAAAACTGTATACCCTACCGCAGACCTACAATTAAAACGGTATACCTTACCACAGACCTACAATTAAAACTGTATACTCTACCACAGACCTACAATTAAAACTGTATACCCTACCGCAGACCTACAATTGAAACTGTATACCCTACCGCAGACCTACAATTAAAACTGTATACCCTACTGCAGACCTACAATTAAAATGGTATACCCTACCGCAGACCTACAATTAAAACGGTATACCCTACCGCAGACCTACAATTAAAACTGTATACCCTACCGCAGATCTACAATTAAAACTGTATACCCTACCGCATACCTACAATTAAAACTGTATACCCTACCGCAGATCTACAATTAAAACTGTATACCCTACCGCAGATCTACAATTAAAACTGTATACCCTACCGCAGACCTACAATTAAAACTGTATACCCTACCGCAGACCTACAATTAAAACTGTATACTCTACCACAGACCTACAATTAAAACGGTATACCCTACCGCAGACCTACAATTAAAACAGTATACCCTACCGCAGACCTACAATTAAAACTGTATACTCTACCGCAGACCTACAATTAAAATGGTATACCCTACCGCAGACCTACAATTAAAACTGTATACCCTACCGCAGACCTACAATTAAAACTGTATACCCTACCGCAGACCTACAATTAAAACGGTATACCCTACCGCAGACCTACAATTAAAACTGTATACCCTACCGCAGACCTACAATTAAAACGGTATACCCTACCGCAGACCTACAATTAAAACTGTATACTCTACCGCAGACCTACAATTAAAATGGTATACCCTACCGCAGACCTACAATTAAAACTGTATACCCTACCGCAGACCTACAATTAAAACTGTATACCCTACCGCAGACCTACAATTAAAACGGTATACCCTACCGCAGACCTACAATTAAAACGGTATACCCTACCGCAGACCTACAATTAAAACGGTATACCCTACCGCAGACCTACAATTAAAACGGTATACCCTACCGCAGATCTACAATTAAAACTGTATACCCTACCGCAGACCTACAATTAAAACGGTATACCCTACCGCAGACCTACAATTAAAACTGTATACCCTACCGCAGACCTACAATTAAAACGGTATACCCTACCGCATACCTACAATTAAAACTGTATACTCTACCGCATACCTACAATTAAAACTGTATACCCTACCGCAGACCTACAATTAAAACGGTATACCCTACCGCATACCTACAAATAAAACTGTATACCTTACCGCAGACCTACAATTAAAACTGTATACCCTACCGCATACCTACAATTAAAACGGTATACCCTACCGCATACCTACAATTAAAACGGTATACCCTACCGCAGACCTACAATTAAAACGGTATACCCTACCGCAGACCTACAATTAAAACGGTATACCCTACCACAGACCTACAATTAAAACGGTATACCCTACCGCAGACCTACAATTGAAACTGTATACCCTACCGCATACCTACAATTGAAACTGTATACCCTACCGCAGACCTACAATTGAAACTGTATACCCTACCGCATACCTACAATTAAAACGGTATACCCTACCGCATACCTACAATTAAAACTGTATACCCTACCGCATACCTACAATTGAAACTGTATACCCTACCGCAGACCTACAATTGAAACTGTATACCCTACCGCATACCTACAATTAAAACGGTATACCCTACCGCATACCTACAATTAAAACTGTATACCCTACTGCAGACCTACAATTAAAACGGTATACCCTACCGCAGACCTACAATTAAAACGGTATACCCTACCACAGACCTACAATTAAAACGGTATACCCTACCGCAGACCTACAATTGAAACTGTATACCCTACCGCATACCTACAATTAAAACGGTATACCCTACCGCATACCTACAATTAAAACGGTATAACCTACTGCAGACCTACAATTAAAACTGTATACCCTACCGCAGACCTACAATCCTTAAAATATATATTTATTAATAAGTTAGTTCTTTTTGCAATAGCCCGCTAGTCCATTCCATAAGCTTTCCAGATATGTAGGTTGATGACCCTCAGCAAAACGAGCACGGCGCAAAAAGAGCTCGCCCCAATTCAAGATGTTTTGCCTTGTAAAACGTACTCGAGATAAATACATTTATTTATAAGTTATTTCTTTTTGCAACAGCCCGCTAGTCCATTCCATAAGCTTTCCAGATATGTAGGTTGATGACCCTTCAGCAAAACGAGCACGGCGCAAAAAGAGCTCGCCCCAATTCAAGATGTTTTGCCTTGTAAAACGTACTCGAGATAAATATATTTATTTATAAGTTATTTCTTTTTGCAACAGCCCGCTAGTCCATTCCATAAGCTTTCCAGATATGTAGGTTGATATGCTTTGGTTAAACTAAGGACGTGTATAATTGTTTTTCCAGGACGTGCCGCAAAGGTTCTCATAACCTTAAGAACTAAGATCATCATGATTTGTGACCTACCGAACCAGTTCGTCCAGAAGTCCGCCATTTTCCTCTCGTGAAAGAAGGGCTTTTGGAACAGTAAGCTTTTTTTGGCGAAGCTGAAATAAAAGTTGAAAATACAAAACTTACTTTTGTACGGAAGTGGGACTTTCTCCTCATGGCGAGGAAACTGCATGCACAGGTAATTTCTGCAGAAACCGTCCATGGGAAAAGCTGAATTTCCAAAGGCACACGCATTGGAAGTGTTGGGAATTTGCATGGATAGCCTTGGGAAATCCGAACACTTCCCATTCTCCTACCAATGGATGGGTTTCTGCAGAAATTCTCTGTGATGGCTACATGACGATAGAATGTACACGACCGCTAGACGACAAGGAGAGGTTGGAGGACTTAAGACCCTGTGTCGGATGCATGTGACAATGTTATGATATGTTTGTTGTGTTGAAATAGAGCCGTTTTCACATGACTGTCGTGAAACCAATCGCGAAGTAATTACACCAATTCTGAATAAAACCTATAGTAGTAATTATAAAGTAATTGCGAATTACTCATGACAGTCATGTGAAATCCGCTCTAATACGAAGATTTCTCATTTATCAGTAGTGTGGATACAATTCAAAATGCACGTTTCTAATTTTCACTTGATCTAATACAGTAAGTAACCTTCAAAATAACCCCATTAGTTTGTTGTTCTGTGACTTCATATCACTTAAATCAGCTTTAGACCAAAACATTGATGGAAATTCCATGGTACAAACAGGATATGAACTTCTTTTACAGTCTTCAAAAAAATATTAGTTATTCGCGCGCTGTAAAATACGTTCATATCCTGTTTGTAGTATGATACACGCGCTTGCCTCATTCACTGTAATCTATGAAATTCCATGAGATTTAGACGGATTGGCTCTTGTTTAACAAAGTTTGTCGGCCTTGTGAGCTCTCAAGCGTACGCGCCCAGACCGAAAGGCAGTATGGGAAGAAACTAAATATCTTATTTGGATAATACCCCACTAGTCCGGCTGCTAAAGCTAGTAAGGGTCCGACCATTTAACTCTTGAGGGATGTGTGTGTGTGTGTGTGTGGGGGGGGATTACCTACACTGTAAAATGGTGACTAATACCCTTCTATCTTATAGGAAAAGAAGTATTACCGCATAACAGGAGTATAAATAAAATCTTGCGCTGACAATCCCCCCCCCCTCGAGAGTTAAATGGTCGACCCCTAATGTCCAATAGACCAAATCGGCTAGCGGTGTTTACATCTTGTTGCTACCCAATTCAGATCATGTGATGATTCCTTTGGGTGGTTACAATTGTCAAAAGTTTCTCACTTGACCAAGTGCACGAGTGTATGAGCAGAACTAACAAAAGTATCCACCCAAAGGAATCATCACATGATCTGAATTGTGTGGCAACAAGATGTAGTAAACACTGTTAGCCAATTTGGTCTATAGTTAACCAGTAACTCGCAATAAATCAGCAAATCACAGTTTCCACGACAGACAGACGGTAAGGATTTTAATATATAAGATACACACGTGGCCAAATAATCACTGTGGACACCCGACATTTTCCGCACGTCCTAAGGATTCCCAAAAATGTAATAGGCTGTTCACATACCTCCCCCCCCCCCCAAAAAAAAATACCCCTATCGAGGAACTCGGAATTTTAAAAATTGCTCTACCCTTGTGGAAATTCCAGACTCCTGTACAACCCCTGTGGAAATTTGAAGCAACCCCTGTGGAAATTTGAAGCAACCCCTATGGAAATTCCTCATTCTCTTGTGGTGGAAATTCCAGGGTCAAACACTCCTCGATAGGGGGTTAATGGATAACATATGAAACAGCCCAATGTATGTCTCGTTAAATGTCTCGGGGGAGGGGGGTGCACGTAAACCCCCTTTGGCGACTAGACTTTGTTGGCGTGACCCTACGTCGAGTTCTTAACGGCTATTCCAGCCAGCCTTCTCCACAATTCAGTGCAGAGGGGCTAACAAGTATGCCACGAAGGTCATTATCAACTTCTTGAGTGCTCGGCGAAAATCTTGCATCCTGTACAAGTAGACCATTGGATCCAACATAGCACTTGTATAACGACAGATAAACGCTATCTGGAAGAGGCTCCCGTGATTTGAACCTCTCGCAAGCCAGACTATTATTGGTACAAATGCAAACATGGTTGTTGATGTGATCATGAACAAGGTTTTAGTGAGAGCGCTCTCTCGCTGTTGATGCAACTTAGCTTTGGTCCCCCGTCGAGCGGATCGTGGGATGGGAATGATCTTATCAGCTTGGACTACCTGTGAAGTATCCTGTTTACTGTGAGCTGTCCCCAATTTTTGGGAAACCTGTGGAGCTTGCGTTTCCTGAGGAATTCGGAAACGAGCGTTTGCTTGTGCTTTGAACGCCTGGGCTGCCTGTGGAATCTCAGCTCCGTGTACAGCATTGGCTGCCTGTGTATTACGGGTTGCCTGTGCATCCTGGAACGCCTCTTTAACTTGGATTACATTTGGTCCCCGGACTGTCTGTGTAACCTGGGCTGAAAGAGAAGGCTGGGCTGCCTGTGGATTCTCAGCCGCGTTTGCAGCTTGGTTGCCTGTGGAACGTGAGTTGCTTCTTTAACTTTTGGTATCCGGACTGCCTGTGTAACCTGGGCTGTGTGCGTACCACGGGTTGCCTGTGTTTGTTGGGACACCTGTGTAGGATGGAGAGCTTGATTGCCGCTTCTCACTCGAGTCAGGATCAAAATGTGGCACACACACACTGTAGTTAACCATAGCAGGGAGACCGGGGGAGATATGTAGCTAAAGTACAATGGCGACACCAGTAAAAGGCACACATTCGCAACACACACAGTTACCGAGATGGAGATACCCACTACATAACACCGCGTTGACAAGCGCATGTGATTGTGAGGTGCTAACGTGGCGCACGCACGTTCTAGCGAGACTAAGGCTACAGCGTGAATTGAGGCACTGCCAGAAATCATGCCCAAAACTGACGCAAGGGCATGCGCTTGTGCCTGGTACATGTGCTGCTTTGCTGTCTCTTGCGTGACAGTAACGGTGCCAGACACCACTCCACTAATGCCAACCAAAACATTTGCAAAGAAGAGATAAAGTAGGAGGTATTTATTGCGCTTGCGCAGATGTCTATTGACCGCAAAGGTGAGGAGCGTCAGGGAGTTGACTAGAATGACCAGAATGCCTTGCGTGATGAAGAACGCCGACCAAGAAATGCTATGGAACATTTTCTTGGCAAGAATAGATTATTCTAGAAAAAAGAGGGAACAGGTAAACGGTCAGTTAGGTGTTCCTGCCGGTGTTTCTCTTTTTGTGGATTTTACAATGGACGATTCCAGCTATAACGCACGCGCGCGCTGCATGTCGGTAGATGTGGAACATCTGTCGAACAAACTGTTAAAAAGCGCGCGCTGCATTCTGGTAGTTGTGGGACACGGCTTGAGGATGAGCGCGCGCGCTTAGGGCTCGTTTCCATATAATCTCTTCGATCTCATCAGTCTCGCCGATCGCATGAAATAGTGCACACGGGATCCATGAGATTCATGCGATTCGATGCGATCTGATGTTTCCATATAATCTCACCGATCGCATTAAGCGAGTCTAGGATATGAATGTTTTGCGCGCCATTTTGAAAGTGTACGCGACCGAAATGACTGCTGGTCTCGAAACAATGAATTCTGGGCTACATTCCTATCGCATCAGTCGCTTTCGAACGCGTTTGAATGTCTCCATATAATCTCATTCAATCTCACGCAATCGCATCGATCTCCTGGATAGAACAGTGTTCTATCCGCATGATCGCGATCGCCTCGATCGTTTCAGTCTTTTCCGATCGCGAGAGAAGTGCCTCCATATAATCTCATGGATCGCGTGTGCACTATTTCATGCGATTGGCGAGACTAAAGAGATCGAACAGATTATATGGAAACCAGCCTTATATTTGGAATGGTCATTATGCTAATATATAATAAACCATTATCGAAGCCACAACTCGGACACCATAATTTATACTGCAGACTAAACATGTTTCAAAGCTGATCTCCTCATTTGCACCTGAAAAACCATCACTTTGCTTCTTGTAATATCTTTGCGAAATGTCTGCTAGTGTCATTGTAATTCAGCTCAGAAAAATTGTTATCTCAAAATATATTTATGAAGTGTGCTTAGGAAGTTAAGGAAAAGAGATAAAATTTAAGATCTTGGGACAGGTGCCCATTTTAAAGGGGCACTTCGCACGCTTAATTTTCGTACAGCCTGTCAAAAAATAAGTATATCTAATCATAAAAAAAATTTAAGTTTACCGGGAATAACCAAATAACAGTCCAGGTTTGTTAAATGACCTTTTAACTGTCAAATCAATACAAATCTATAGTGTTTTTACCTAATATCAAGGCAATGGAAATGGATTGCGATTTGAATTGTTTGCTTGTCAGGCAAGCGTGCGAGTGCCCCTTTAAGAGCTTTTTAAAAGGAACGAAGTGTTTAAAGTAAAAATTTAAAGAGATTTTCTTTTGAAAATAAAATGTTTTTTTTATTATATAAACATCAGTGAAATACCAAATCGACATTTATTTTACAAAAATCTGAAAACTAGAAAGTTTTGTGTGTTATCTTCACTGCGAAGAGTGAAGATAAAAGTCATATCTTGACAGTGCGAAGATATCATTTTACGCGCGAGAGATACCTTGGTATTTCACTGATGTTTTTCTAATAAACATATATTATAGTAATTAAAAGTCAACCTCAGTACAATATCCAAGATCGGCAAAAATCCAGGAAAAGCACGGGAAAATTGTACACCGGACGTCTTATTCCTTTGTTTTTAAGACAGGTTGTTTTAGAACTTCGAGCAATTTTAAAATAAATACATTTTAACAATTTTAACAAGATGCGGTCAAAAATCTTGTTACTGAAAAGTACGAAATCTTTTGATTTGGTTTTGGTGTTTTTTGAAAGGTATAATATAAGTGATCAGCTATGATCGTTTTGTCAAACAATTCTCATGGGAACCTGAGAAAATAAAATCCAAAGTTCACAGAAATGTTGCATTTAGCAGTAAAAATATTTGCCAATGGCCATCCTACATATATCGCTATTTTTTTTTTAGAAAACTTTAAAAATTTAGTTTCTCGAAAGTTAGTTTGGTGTTTTTGGGGGGCTGTTTTTTAAATTCGGAAATACAAGAAACAGTTGAATAAGTAGATATGCTCCTACCTGATTCAAGGGAAATGCCTTCCTGTTTTTACCAAATGCTTTGCTGTTGTTGCTACTTTTTTTTTCTCCTCAAATCTTCAATTTGTACTTGATCCCGTTAACTCGGTGTTTTAGCTGGATGAACATCCTGGCATTTTAAACGTTTTAAAGGACTGAGATCGTAAAACTTAGCATGAAATCCTTAAGAAGTCATTTAAAATTCGCCTCCTGGAAACTGCACTCCAAACTCTTGACCTAAGCCAATCAAAAAAACTCATGAATTCTCCATCCAGGAATTAATAGTTGTGCAATTACCGGCTTACTGTGCGACTACGTCAACCGGGCCATTTGTAAGAACTTAGCCAATCAGAAAGCGAGTACAGAACAAAGAATCCTGACTTTCTTGAGATCTCAGACATCGAAATATTCGCTTTTCTCTAAAAATTGTGAAAATTATGAGCAGAAATAACTTTAAACACTTAATTACTCATCGTCAGACGTATTGCAAGTATTAAATTTCCTTGAAATGGTTTGAATCTCTGAATGACAAACTTTTTACGGGATGGCCCGGTTGACGTAGTCGCACAGTAAATGCCTCCAGCTGTTTACACTTTGTACGATGTGCAAAATAATGAAAATTATTATTCAGCACATCGATGCACTGCCTAAATATGGTCATTGGAACGCCAATAGCTGTCTTCTGTACATGACAGCTATCCTGCGATATCCGTCTCTGAGGAAAATATGATGTTTTGAGCTCGTAAATAATACACAAAAGTCATTTTTTTCGTTTTTTTTTTGTGCTATCGATGTGCTGAATAATAAAACCATTATCCTGCTCGATTTTGCAGAATATCGTCTGATTTTAGCCAACTCGGGACTTCGTCCCTCGTCAGCTAAGTATCAGACGATATTCTGCGCAATCTCGCAGGATAATGGTTAAATAGACCCCCTCCCATACATCTCTTAAGACTGGTTCTCACAGGAACGCAAAACTCTTAAAATGGGCACCTGTCCCAAGATCTTAAATGTTATCGAGTTCGAAGAACGCAATCTATTCTCGGCAAGCCAAGAAGATTTGAGCGATTTTCTTGAGACAAGGCTCGACATCAGACCGAGGCCACTAATCTGGTTAGAAACCGGTTTTACAAGATTTTGACGCATTCGAAATTTATCAAGTTCTCAGTGAACTGTGTGTTCGAGAATTTGTTTCACATTTGCGACTGGTTCTTGGTTCCTTGGTGGACGACATCAAACTCTGTTCGCTTAGTAATTCACCGCCACTTATCGGCCGCATTGAATGAAAATTCTTTCGCACACCGCCAAGAATAAAATGCCTAGAGGTTTATTTTATCTGAGGGAAGAGGCTGATCGTACAAAAGATAACGGACATTCTAAGTCTTGGCAGCCTCGTAACATGGTATATCTAGGAACATTGAGCCCTATTTTTTTTAGCGAAATTTTGATCCCTGAGCCCGATTTTCCCGAAATGTTTGATCCGTGAGCCCGTACCAAAATGTTGAGCCCATCCATTTTTTTATCCAAATTGCTCCAAAAAGTCCAAATTTAATCATAGACCAAAGTACTCCCAGGGATAATTCTAATTTGATGGCATGAATTCCGACTCATATCACATGCATGTTAGGGACGAACCATTAGATATGTTTGTGTGTGTGTGTGGGGGGGGGGGGGGGGGGGTATTTTTCTCGGTAAGAATGTTTTTCCTTCTGTAAGATACTGCACGATTTTTCGGACTCCGTAATGCTTGCTGGAACTTTTTTTCACCCCCCTTATAAGTAATATGATAAACGTGATCGTGAGCTGTTAAAAGTTTTTGTGATTCCCTCTGCCCCTATTTGAACAGGAAGACATTTTACAGAAAGAGAGGATCTCATTTTTCTTTGTTGCGCGCGAAGCGCGCCCTGAGTTTGAAAAACGCATATCAGATGCCTTGGAGAACAGGTAGATGAAGCCTGTAAAGTTGTTCTTCATTCGCGCTGCAAGTAACAAAAAATAATTATTCATGTGCATGATGCGGGGCCTGAATGACCAATTTCTATGTTGTAACGTCGAACTCACGCTGCGTAAAAGAGGGTCTGTTTATTTTATAGCAAAATACATAGTGATTATCAGCCAGGCCTGGCTGTTTTTAAGGAGGAGGGTGGGGTCCCTTGCCAAGATACACGTTTTTATAACGTAGGAATTCTATTGAATTGGCACGGACGTGCCATTTCGTGTTGCGTCTTCGTGTTGCGTCGATTCCCCAAAACCATATTACATTGATGTCTTCCTCATGCGCGCGAAGCGCGCCAAAACTTTTACTGTATTCTGTTTGAGTGAACTAGAAAAATGTACATGAAATAGAGGAAAAACAAAACAAGCAAAACATCCCCTATCGACTAAATCCGGTCAGCAGGCTTACGTGACAGGAGGAAGAAATCGTAGTTAGATATTGAAAAAAGGTGAAATTTTAGGATTGAGCCCTGATTCGAAGTTGTAGCGTATGATCCCCGATCTAAGCCTCTTGAGCCCTGAGCCTACCCCCTGAGCCCTGATCCCGGCCATAGTTTGCGCATTGAGCCCTGAGATTTGGGCATTGCGCCCTGAGCCCATATACCATGTTACGAGGCTGCTTTGGGAGTCTTTGCAAGGTGATTCGTCTCAAACACCAAAGACATGAGCCTAAGAAAATCGATTCAGCGAACAATTCAACTGGTAAATCCTTTTGCACGTTTCTTTCTCATGATACAGTTCGCTTCAATTCCAAGTTTTCGTCAGCATGATTTGCAAACTTCCGACACTCCTGAATCATTCAGGTCGAAGGCTAGGCTTCTCTAAGAAAATTCTCAAGCGTTCCACGCGGCGTAAGGGAAGACAAGTTTTCCTTCTCGTGTCTTGTTTGAATGAAATGAGTCTTGAGTCGAAAATAAGCTCCGTAGCAAGCCTTTCCCGTGGGTTTCAAAGATCAGAGAAACGTACGAGTCAAATGATTAAGGTCTGGCTTGTTGACCAGATTTACTTTTTAAAAGAATGCAAAGAAACAGAGTTTGATCGACGTCCACTAAAAACCAGTCACGGCACGTCACGCTCACATCTTGGCATGCAACACAAATAAAAACGGATAAGAAATAACGGAAAAAGTCCTTCTTCGAACGCGTTTCTAATCTGTGATTACTACTAGTCTCTTTTCCTTAACACTTCATAAATATATTTGAGATAACAATTTTTCTGGCTTGATATAGGGTGGGTATGTGCCGCTGCGAATTTCAAATGCGGACCCCGTTCTAAAACGATTTTTTGAAGAAAAGCTACCCCGTTCAATTTTTTTGCACCCAAAATGAGACCCCGTTCTAAAGAGAAATTAATGATATCTGCAAATCAAAATTGTTGTTATTTACATGTTACGGTTTTATCTGTAATAGAATGTTAAAGCTTGTTGAATTCTTTACATTTAATAAAACAATACGTGACCGCCGGGTCGCTTCCTTGAAGATTTTACTTCATGAAAACTATTTACAAAGATACTGTTTTATCTTAGTCTTAAAATTTGGAAGCGAAGTTACAGACAGGAGAAAGGAAGGTAATGAGTTCCACACTTTAGCCCCATGACGTCCTATTACATTACAGTTTACATGACGTATGTAAGCGAATCTCAGCAAAAACACAGTTTGTAGAAGATTTGCTAGACGATAGGGTCAAGGTCACCGAGGTCACGTCTTACAGAATGGTATATATTAAGAGTTGTCATGGGTATGAATACAAAAAGCATTTTTTTTTCCAATAAATTGTGATGTACAGTGTGTTGCATTTATTCGTGTGCTATCAAAACTTAATTTCTTTTGCGTTTTAAAAATACTGTACAACCAACTATAATTCTCACTTGTCGTGCATTTGTTACGTGCTCAACGCCTTTTGATGCGGGAGAATTAAAGTTTTACTGAGGCAAGTTGTAGCGCGTTTGGCTTTAATTTGAATGTTAACGGCTCCGTGAGTGTATTTTTCCAATTTGTATCAGTTCTACTATCTTTTACGTAAAAGAAACATTTAGCTTTTTGGTTTAGAAAGGGAGTTATATAGTAGCTGTTTCTAACCCAAATGAAAACTTTGTGTTTAATTCTTCTAATTAGGAAGAAATCACGTTTTACTGTTCCTGAAGTTTTTCCACGAAATGAACCCATCTTCGGACGCAAATAAACCAAATAAAAAAGACGACAGAAAAATATAATGACTATTTTGCAGGATTTCGATAATAAATAAGTGCATGGTAATGTGCTTGGTTTTGTTTTAATGTTATTTAACAGAAACCTCGAGAAAATGCTGGAAAAACGACAACGTAATTAGAGAGGATGCGAAGAAGTTATGGATAATTTGCATTTGAAAGCGTCGCATACTGCAAAAAAAATTGATAATTATTCTAGTTTACTCGTGGAGCTAGCTCGCTTTATTCTTGGCAATAAAGAATTACATTAATGTTCATTATTAAGGAAACTTTCTAGCCTTGACCGCTTTTTATTAGGGCACAAAGGCGATTTAGAGCTGAATTTTCGCCCCCAAGTCGAGGGATAAATTAGTGTGACAATTCATCGCATGTTAGCAGCTACAAAATATAAATACGACAAATACCTACGAAGAAGGAGACCAAAACGATAAATTTGAAGTTCTTTCTTCTGTTAAATGAGCTGAAGTTTCTAAAATTTAATTGTAGAAATGCTAGGTATCATTATTATACATTGTACTCACTATCTCGATTCTGATTGGCTAAAAGCGCGCGCTTTAATTTGGGAATCACGCACTTTAAGGGTCTCCAAGAATCAGCATGCTGATTCTTGAAGAATCAGCTAGCTGATTCTTGATCCTACGCGCGCAATGTTTCATGGGACTACAGCCCTTGAATGTTTCCCCTATTTAACAAGGCGCTTGTATAAAAGAAATTGCTTGACAGAAAAAAGTATTTTCACTGAATCAATGTATAATAAAACAATTATTGAATTCGGTTTTTGTGATTTCCAGAATAAACAATATCTCGCCAAGTGGAATCAGGCTCGGCCTTACGGCCTCGCCTGATTCCACTTGTCTCGACATTGTTTATTCTGGAAATCACAAAAACCTCATCCAATAATTGCTTAAAATATTACAACGAAATCAACGAATCAACGAAGCGGTATAGTTAGAAACGGAAATATGTAGATAAGCTCGTTTCCAACAACAACCACAAATTTCCCGCTGAAATTTTATTTTATTCGCGATTCTTCGCACACAATAAAGTTATTATAAGTAGACAAATATGTTGGCTACAATTATGTTCGCAATTGCATCTTGACTGATAACACATATACTCAAAGGGAGTGGTGAAAATAATTTGTGCAGTTTGTGTCCGGAGTTTGGGCAAATTGTCCGTAGTTTGGGCAATTTTGAACAACAGAATTTTACCACACAGTTACTTATCATTTAGAGAAAAATGAGAGTTTTTACGCTGTTTACATCAGAAAACATTTTTACTTACCGCTTACAAACTTTCAAACTGTTGCGACTTATTATCAAAATGTTATAGCAATAAACGCAAAAACCGTCCGGAGTTTGGGCAACACACTGTATAGTGTTTTATCATTTCAGCCACTGAGAAATATCGTAATTCGCACGTGTGAAAAATAACGATGCCACCTATCGCAAATTCATCAAATCGAAAAATGTTTCAAAAAATAGTTTCTATAATAAACAGAATGACACATGGGCGCTTGGAAAAAACGAAATTTATCGTCTCGTAATATCAAAATTTGAACACTCGAACATAAATTCCATATCCCCGCGCGGCCATGTATTATTCTATATCTAATATGACTGCTTGTGAACATATTATGTTAAGAATATTGTTTTTCTTATTGCAGCTATTATTATCTTATTTATTAATTTCAGGGCTATATCTAATAGGTTGAAAAAAAATGTGTCACCTTTCTTAAATAAAGGATATTATATTATTATGTAAGTAGGAAACAGCCTATTTTGAATGATCTGCAGTGTCGTGAGGTCAAATATTTGTCCGTGCCCTTGGTCCGTGCCCGTTCGGGTCAAATGTCACCAAGTGTCAAGTTTCACAGATGTATACCTTCAAGAGTTGTCTTCGTCAAGGAACGAAAGGGACGACCGGGTTATCACGAGAACAAGTCCTCATCAATCTCTTGAGTGCTCGGCGAAAATCGCCCATGTTGTACAAGTACACGATTGAATCTAACATAGCGCTCGTATACCGAAAAGCAAAGGCGACTTGGAACAGAGTCAAGTGACTCCCTCCCATGCCTATCCAGACTGCCGTCGGTAACCATGCCAACAAGGTTAAGAAGGTGATAATGGACAAGGTCTTTGTCAGTTTCCGTTCTTTCTTTTGACGTAACTTCTCGGCTTGGGTTGGAAGACGGTTAAACTCTTCAGCTTGGGTTACCTGTGTTTTTGGGGTTACTTGCGTACTTCGGGCTGCTTGTAATTCTCGGGTTACCTGGACCTGTGAAGACCGGTTTGCTTGTGCCGATTCAGGTGGAGCTTGATTTATTTTTGGTGTTCGGTGTGTTTGTGGTTCCTGGTTTATCCGTGGAGACTGGGCTGCCAGTGGAGCTTGGGCTGGCTGTGGTTTTAAGCTTACATCCGGCTGATGGGCTGCCTGTGGAGCTGGGTTTGCCTGTGGTGCTTGGTTTACCTGTGGTGCTTGGTTTGCCTGTGGTGCTTGGTTTGCCTGCGAAGCTTGATTTGCCACTGGTGCTTGGATTGTCTGTGAAGCTTGGTTTGTCTGTGGAGCTTGGTTTGTCTGTGAAGCTTGGTTTGCCTGTGGAGCTTGGTTTGCCTGTGGTGCTTGGTTTGTCTGTGAAGCTTGGTTTGTCTGTGGAGCTTGGTTTGCCTGTGGTGCTTGGTTTGTCTGTGAAGCTTGTTTTGTCTGTGCAGCTTGGTTTGCCTGTGGAACTTGGTTTGCTTGTGGAGCTTTGTTTGGCTGTGGAGCTTGGTTTGTCTGTGGAGCTTGTGCAGCTTGGTTTGCTTGTGCAGCTTGGTTTGGCTGTGGAGCTTTGTTTGGCTGTGGAGCTTGGTTTGTCTGTGGAGCTTGTGCAGCTTGGTTTGTCTGTGGTGCTTGGTTTGCCTGTTGAGCTTGGTTTGCCTGTGGTGCTTGGTTTGCCTGTTGAGCTTGGTTTGTCTGTGCAGCTTGGTTTGCCTGTGGAGCTTGGTTTGCCTGTTGAGCTTGGTTTGCCTGTGGTGCTTGGTTTGCCTGTGGAGCTTGGTTTTCTTGTGGTGCTTGGTTTGCTTGTGGAGCTTGGTTTGCCTGTGTTTCATGAATGATTCGATGTTGACGCCTGACATGTTTCACAATTACAAAATGGCATACACACACTACAATGACACTAAGACAGACGGTAACACAGATAATGAAGTTAAAATACACCGGGGCTGCCAGTTGTAACGGAAATGATATAACACAAACAACTACTGAAGAAGATAAGCCAGCCACGTAAAACCGCGTAGGTAAGCTCATGTGCTTAAATGGCGCTACTGTTGCATAAGCTCTTTCCTGGGACACCAGTACTACGCCGTTCAGGGAAGACGCAGCACCGAGTGAATCTAATACTTGCACCGGTAGAAATGCTCGTAGTTGTAATGTGTGCTGGAATAATGACCCGGTGGTGAGTATAGTGCTACCCAACATGACTCCACCAATACCACTCAGTAAATCACCAACAAACACACTCAGCAGGAAGTATTTACTGCGCTTGCGCAGATGCCTGTTGACAGCAAAGGTGAGGAGCGTCAGGAAGTTGAACAGAAAGACCAGAATGCCTTGCGTGATGAATAAAGCCGACCAGAACTCGATTTGAGACCACATTGTTTGACGACAGGAACGAAAAGAGTCAAGAGTGATGTAAAATGTTCTTGTTCTGGTTTGTACTCTTAAAATGAGTTCTCTTTTCACTACACCAAGTTTCGACAGAGCTTGTTAGTCCGCTTAGCAAATGAAACTGCACAAAAGCGATGCTCTACAAAAGCGATGTAACACTGTTTCTTGTTCTTCCAATTGTCTACTCTTTCTTGCCACTACATAAGTTCCCGTATTTCGAGAAAAAACAAGTGAGATAGAATAACCGGACAACTTTCTGCGCGTCCCGACTGTCGCCGATTATATATAAAAGCGAGCAGTGGGTTGTGAAAAGTTAATATCCAAGCTTCATCTGACTTCGATCATTTCCTGGAAAACACTTTGCTAAACAATAATGACATTTACCAACTGTCTTCCGCTCTTCTTCCTCCTCCTCGAGCTACGCCAATACAATTCTTGCTCGCTTTACATAAAATATACTTTGAGCGTTTTGTAATTGTGCATTGTTAGATTTGCATTAGAGGGGATTCAACGGATTTTGACCTTAAACTCAGGAGTAGTGGTGGATTGCTGAGTTCGTAAATCGTATCAATCGGATTTATATTGGCAGTCTAATAAGAGCACATTGATATTGCTCCACTTTCATGGTCATTTTTTGGCTCTATATTGTACTGCAATTTTCACTCGTACAATTTTGTTCAAACTTGAATGACAAAAAAACGAAGGTCGAATGACCCCAAATCCAAAGTTTCAGAAAAACGCGAGAAGATTATTCGCACAAGAGGGACTTTTGTAAAAATAGCACTGTTAGAATATCGGCTCGCATAAGCAAATGCGGCTCTTAAAAATACAGATCTGTCAGAACAAGCTGGCGACCGCCGGAGCTTCGGCTGCTACTTCACATTTAATCGCCGGCTACTTTTTGCCGCGTGAGACCCAAAAAAGTTCGAACCACAGAACTTTGTTAAATGCAGTCAGAATTGGCTTGGCGAGGAAACTAACTTGTTGCTTTGAAGCGACGAAATTTGCATGTCGGCCGTCAGTTTTTCTTTTGCAGCCGGCTACTTTTCTTGAGCAGCCGCCTACTTCAAAACATTTTGACAGCTCTAAATTCGATAAATTCGAACAAATAGTTAAAAGCACCGATACTCGAGGTTTAACATATCCAGAGCTAAAAAATATCCGACTATTTTTGAGGCGACGCGAGCGAGTTAAAAAATTTCTGAAAAACGCGTTTAGTTTTGTGGGAGTCACCTTAAATACGACGAAGTAAAAAAGACTTGCGTTTAATCGTGGGAAAAGAAACAAGACTAGTCGTCATGTTTTTCGGGTTTCTTTGCATTCTCAAGCAATACGCAATGGCGACATGTAGAAAACGGCTGATTTACTTTGACTGAAATACACTCTAACCAAGTAAAACTCGAAAACTGCTTATAACTGTACTTGAATGTACTTGAATAACCACCCAACCACACCCAAGAGCGTTGATGTCGTTACTTAAAAAGTTCAAGATGCTCTTGCGGCACTTGAAGACTGCATGTGAGTGGGATGACAGACTCACAAATCATTTAAAATTGCTAAAATAGTATTCACGAAAACAAATTTCGACCGCAATTGGTTAAAAAATGGTATTTTCAAATGCAATGGAACCCCGATTTTACGAAATGCCACGGGGGCCTAAAAAAATAACGTAAATTCGGGGTATGATTGTAAACGTACTTCCTATTTAGCGATATAATGGCGAAGCAATTAAAAATATCGTTGTTAAAAGTTATCGTTATATAGTTGCTTAGTATCTTTCAGTTGTAATATATAGATTTAGCCACTGGCTAAAAGCGGAGCTCCCGGTTACATATTTTTTTGTGTCATCGATGACGTCATGCCACGTGACCATGTAGTTGCACCCCTTGCAACTAACGCAACTTTGCCGTCCCCGACCCTCCTCATACCCAAGTTTGGTTGTCTGTGCTTCATCCCTTCCTGAGATATGATAAATAAAACGGAGAAGGGTCTTGGTTTACCTGTGGTGGGGCACACAGACCGACACGCACGGACGCGCCCGCGATACCAATGGGAATACCGCTGAACCATGACAAATGAAGCCGATCGTATACCTGAGTTCTACTTTGAGCTATTGTATTCTTCCTGCGATACCTATGGTGCTCCGCACTGCGGCCTTCGGCCGCTAAGGAGCTCCGCTACCATAGACAGTAAAATGACTTCAAAACGTCAATAGTTCAAGCTGTTGACAGGGAACGCTATTAAAGCTAAAATACCCAAGCTCTCTTTTTAGCTAATTCATATATCCGACCTGTCATTCAAAGCCATAGTTACTGTTGTTATGCCCCACAAACAAACCAAGTTTCTCTTTAAAAAAAAAATATTCCGATCCCGCTAAGTTTTACCAGATATCTGCTGCAAATCGGACTGATTCCGGAAGTCATGATATACTGTTTGTGGGACACGAACAGACCATGTGGGAGAAACTCTTTCACTCTGATTGGTATCTCCAGATAGCGTGAAATGTCTTCACTGTTTGATCGGATCTATGAATTCATGGATGTGCATGTTCCCAGACAAATTCTCATCAATTTGTGATTTTGTGTGGGCTACCTGTTTCGCAGGAGGACTGTCAATCATTATATTTGGGCTATATTGAAGCGCGGAAAACTTTTGTCTTGATCCAATTTTAGAAAATAACACCTATGTTGTATTGTGAATGTGCACATTCTGATTGGTTAAAAAGCGTGTTTGTAAGAGACCTGAGAAACACGATTGTCACGCAACGCTGTCGCGCGTGTGTATGTTATTTTCTAAAAGCAATAAAAATACTTTCTGTGTGCTCTCTGGTTTCTTACAAACACTCGGGGCACAAGGAATTCAAGCCGTACATCTCTTCGCAAACAAATCTCGAGCTGAGCCCCCAGTGAAGCTGCTGACCTGCTGTTATTTCGCATGCGCAGTAAGACAAAATAACCCCCTCCCCACAGTCAAACTCTGAAATTGAGATTCTGTTGGAATGTGCCGAGGCAGACAACGGAGTTTTATAATTATATTTTAGCTGATCGGAGACACGAGGAAAGCTGAAAACTTCAACTAATCTTGATCAGCAACTGATCTTTGCATCTAGCACAATTATGACGCTTTGTATTCTCCCGGGGTCGCGTTTTAACTCACTGAATATTCCTGAGATGTTTTCGCAAGATGACGCCATGGGATTCGAGAGAGGAAATTTTGACGTCTCATTCCTCGAAAACTGAACCTAGTACCACGCTCGAACTTTCGTATACCTTCAATTACCCTAAGAGGATTCAAGAAAAAGTGGAAAGTCTTTTGGAATTTGTGTTCAAAGTTCTTTAACTTATTTATTTTCTTCGAGCGGTCGTTTCTGAAGAAATTCCTGTGTGAAATCATTCATTCGGTGTTCTTCGCTGATCGGAGGCCCGTCGAAAGCAGTAGAAAGTCGCATGGAATGCCAAAAAAATCATTCAGAGATCTTCGCTGATCCGTGACTCGATTTAACAGATTTAAAGCAGTGGAAACTGAAAGTGGTCTTGAATAGAATGCTACGAGGACTTATAGTAGAGTCTGTTAAGGGAAAAATAGGTAAAATCGTGCACTTCTGCGTAAAGGCGCCAAATTTGGACCAAATGTTCCTTAGGTGAAATAAATCAGTTTCCGGGAGGGGTGACATCATTTCGACCCAAGGGGGGTAGGGTAAGGGCAATTTTGTCTATTTCCTAATTTTCCACGAAAATGTGATCCGAAACTCCCCCTTCCCCCCCTTGCAGGACATTTGTTGCACCCCCACCTAGTCCAATGTGAAGGGCACCATACAGGAAGAATTGTCATGGTCTTGTTTATCTAAAACCCTTTAATATCAAGGAAATATTGGCAAATTAGGAACTAGACAAATTGCCCCTACCCTACCCCCCTTGGGTCGAAACGATGGCACCCCTCCCGAAAACTGATTTATTTCACCTAAGAAACATTTGGTGCAAATTTGCCGCCTTTACGCAGAAGTGCACGATTTTACCTATTTTTTCCCTTAACAGACTCTACTATTTGACGTATTGGAGATATGAAACATTTGAATTTTTCAAGGAAAAGCATATCGAGATTTCAAGTATTCTTCGCTTGCCAACTTGAAATTAACAAGGCATTGCAAGTAATTATTTAGGTGAAAGTTAAATATTTTGTTGTGGAAAAACTGCACGAAGTACCATGACGAGAGTCAGCACAGATATTCTGCTATCCACAATCGTTCGTATCGTCGTAGAGTGGTTCTTGGAATTTATGTACAACATACTGAATATGAACGAGAAACATCAATAGAGGTATATGACCGGAAATGGCTAGAGTCTAATTAGTAGCAATTGCTTTTCGAGTTAGGTTCCTAGTATAGCCAGCGCCATAGCGAAGCAGATTTAGGGAAGATTATAACATAAAAACATAGCACTATAAGAACATAGCACTGATGTAAACGGATTGATTTGCAATAAAAAAGTTTCATAGCTGGATGGCTTGCGAAGTTATTGTCACCTGCGGTGATGAAGTCATTGCCTGGAGTGCTGGCACTTGAAAGGTTCAAAGTATTCTCAACTCCCTATTTGTGTGTTTCCTGACATTACGTAAGCCGCATTTTCAGTTGATTAGCTTAGAAAATCCAAGAAATCGCCTCAAGTCTTGGCCGCAATAAATTTGTACAAGCGCAGTTTGCACCAAGCGTAATTATGAACCATATTATACGCTCTATCACAAAAACTTTCAGAAACTTCTAGCTATAAAGAGTGCGCACATCAGAAAATCGCGGAGTTTCTGAAAACATACACAATATTTTCTTTTAGAACATGACCAATGCCACTCAGCCAATCAGCAACCGGCATTTGCTTCCCCTATATCCCATAGAAACTAAAGCGTCAAGCGGCGAGGGCATTGAACAATAGGGAAAATTAGGGGTTTGTACATAGTCATTAGTATTCATGCTTATAGTCATTAATATTCTCTGGTTGCACCTTGCATTTTCATTGTTCTCCTGAAGAAGAACAAAGAAAACCAAGGTGCAACATAGAGAATACTAATGACTATGGGCATGAATACTAATGACTATGTACAAACTACACCTGTTCTTCCCTCGCCGCTTGACACACAACCAACTCTGCAAAATAAAGGAAACATTGACTTCATTGTCATCTTTTGCAAAATAGCCCTTTATTTCAAGTCTCTCTCCAACATCTTTCTATAACAAAATAAACAAATCAAAATTAGTACATTTTCAACATTGCAATTTGTTTATAATAACCACGTTTATAAGAATTCGAAGTTTTATTAGGCAAAAATTAAGAACCTTAAGTTAAGTAAAATAGTAACCGCAAAACACATGCATATTTTTCCCGTAGTAATCAAAATAATCCTCCAGATTTATAGAAAAACCTTTCAAGTGTTGGACAAATGCAATTCTAGGTTGTTTTGACCAGTTATCGAGACGATGGAATTGGATTGCAATTTGAGCTATTTTCTTGTCAGAGAAGTGGCCAGCAAGCGTGCGAGAGCCCCCTAAGAACATAGCTTTTTGTTCTGTAGTTAAGCATAGCAAATACCTAAAAGTTTCTCCACGAACATTTTGCATTTTGATGTTCCCTTTTCATGTATAACGTACTGTATTTTAAGGAAAAACTTCCACCTTTCACATCGGTTTATTGTCTGATTCACTCAACTCTTGGCTGTCTCGAGGCATTTGAAAAACATTTGAGTCTCAAATTGCTAAAACAAACTTCGAATTTTGCCAGCCTCGAACATCAGCAATTCTCATAAGAAAGCCCAGGGAAGAAACAGATTGTCAATTCAAAAGTATGTTTTACCAAATGTTCCGCTGTAATGCGACTTCTGAGTTCAATTTCCGGTCTTCGATCAAAACTTTACGGATTTACGAATTCTGATAACGAGACCGAGATTTTATGTACGCTTTCCTGTTTCTCCCTTTTCCTTGGGCCATAGGAGTCGAGGAATCCATTACAAAAGCTTGCGATAGAATATTTTCATTTCTTACCTGACTTCGGAACGAAACCTGTCAGCAACTCCAGTATGGCCAGTTTCAACTGCTATCGTCTCAAAACAAACACTTGGAAATTAATTAGAGCACTCAAAACAAACCGCTTTGTCCGGTAGATCTTTTCATTCACACACACAAGGCTTTGATTGACACTACTATTGTAAAAAGCCTTGGATGAAGTATGGCTCTGAACAATGCTCTGTAATGATGTTGATATGTCAATGACAAGCTAGCACAAAAACTTTCAAAATACTTTCTTCGTGGCATTGGTCATGTTCTAAAACAGTTAGAGAATGGACACTCGTGTCCTATGGGAAATAGACCACTAATGAACAAAAATCTGCTCGCGCTAACGCGCTCGCAGATTTTTGTTCATTAGTGGTCTATATCCCATAGAACACTCGCGTCCATTCTCTAACCCTTACTTAGATTAATACAAATCAAGAGGAAATAAATCTTTTTCTCTTGTTCAAATATGCTATTATCACTTCGGAATCATTCACTCGATGTGTTATCTGAATCGTAAACACTATTCGAATTCTCGCTTCGCATCGAAAAGATCACGCAATTTGGAATTTGACTGCAGCTTTTACACAAAAGTCAGCTGTACATATTGATTTTACAATGTGGGCTCATGAATAAATTCCAGCGCGCGCATATATTTAGGCAGGATACGAGTCCGCACAAGTTTTGCTCGTTCGATTAGATTTCCGCTCGAATTCCTTGTGGGGGAATGTTGGTCGAACTGATAAAAAGCCACTGGTCAACATTTGCAAGATCTTCGTTGAATTGATTATTGATATCTGTTGTTATTGCTTGCGGCATATGTTAGATTATGTTAATGGGTGTCGTCGGCATCCATACGGGGTTACCAAGCCGTTTATATATATATTAGAAAAAGTAAAGGCCCTAAGATTGCCCGCTGAGGGATTCCGCAGCCCAGTGATCGGCTGCCAGATATGTGGCCATTCACAAAACATTTTGGATTGCGCTCGTACGGCTTGAACCGATTACTTGCGGTCCCCGCAAAATCGATAAAGTTTAGTTTTGACAGCAGGATCCCGTGGTCAACCGTATTAAACGCTTTTTTGAAATTTAGAAAAACTACAGCATTAACGCTACCGCGGCCGATATTGTAGGCCCAGTTATTGGTGACTAAGGAAGAAACTATAGTAATTTGCGACACTTGAACCCAGCAAACAACATTTTTATCCAGCACTCGTAAAGTAAAATACTAAGATTTATAGGGGAAAAAATGAGAATGTAGATACGAATGCCAGCCATTTAGAAATAGCAGAAGCTAGTCGAGCCAAATGACTACGGTCAAAGCGGATATGTAAACGAAACATTTAATGTACGTGGAAAAATGAACTCACAAACAATTAAAATTACTAAAATACTAAATTCACGAAACCTATCTATGGCCCCACCTTAGAATATAGTGAGAGGCTCAGACGTGCAGAGCTTATCCCTCTCACGGAACGTCGTGCAATTATATCAGCGAAATTCGTAGAGAAAGCCAGGGAATTGAGCCCCTGAGTTACGTTATTCCCAATACCACCGTGGTGCCTCACGGTTATTCTCTGCGGTCAGGTCCTCAGAGGGCCCAGAAGTTTCGAGGCCGCACTGATAGACTCAATAACTTTGCCACTGTTCGTTAAGTATTGTAAATATCAGTATTGTCTCTGACCTCCACTGCAATTCAGCCAATGCTGCTATGTGGCTCAATAAAAATATATTATTATTATTATTATTATTATTATTAACCATATCTTGATCACAACATGGTAAGAAAATTGTATTTTCAAATGAAGTAGAACCTCCATTTTACGATATGTCACGGGGGCTGCAAAAATATATCGTAAAATCGGAGTTCTTCTAATTTGCGAGCCGGCGAGTCTTGAGCCTCTTAACGAGCCCCATGCCTTTTTCGGAGAGCCCAGAGCCCTGAGCCTTTTGAAAAACGTCATCAAAACTAGAACCTAGAATATCGGGTTCAGCACCATCGTCAGGTGACATGACGTCATCAAAACTAGAACCTAGAATATCGGGTTCAGCACCATCGTCAGGTGACATGACGTCATCAAAACTAGAACCTAGAATATCGGGTTCAGCACCATCGTCAGGTGACATGACGTCATCAAAACTAAAGAACCTAGAATATCGGGTTCAGCACCATCGTCAGGTGACATGACGTCATCAAAACTAGAACCTAGAATATCGGGTTCAGCACCATCGTCAGGTGACATGACGTCATCAAAACTAAAGAACCTAGAATATCGGGTTCAGCACCATCGTCAGGTGACATGACGTCATCAAAACTAGAATCTAGAATATCGGGTTCAGCACCATCGTCAGGTGACATGACGTCATCAAAACTAGAACCTAGAATATCGGGTTCAGCACCATCGTCAGGTGACATGACGTCATCAAAACAAGAACCTAGAATATCGGGTTCAGCACCATCGTCAGGTGACATGACGTCATCAAAACTAGAATCTAGAATATCGGGTTCAGCACCATCGTCAGGTGACATGACGTCATCAAAACTAAAGAACCTAGAATATCGGGTTCAGCACCATCGTCAGGTGACATGACGTCATCAAAACTAGAACCTAGAATATCGGGTTCAGCACCATCGTCAGGTGACATGACGTCATCAAAACAAGAACCTAGAATATCGGGTTCAGCACCATCGTCATGTGACATGACGTCATCAAAACTAGAATCTAGAATATCGGGTTCAGCACCATCGTCAGGTGACATGACGTCATCAAAACTAAAGAACCTAGAATATCGGGTTCAGCACCATCGTCAGCTGACATGACGTCATCAAGACTAAAGAACCTAGAATATCGGGTTCAGCACCATCGTCAGGTGACATGACGTCATCAAAACTAGAACCTAGAATATCGGGTTCAGCACCATTGTCAGGTGACATGACGTCATCAAAACTAGAACCTAGAATATCGGGTTCAGCACCATCGTCAGGTGACATGACGTCATCAAAACTAGAACCTAGAATATGGGGTTCAGCACCATCGTCAGGTGACATGACGTCATCAAAACTAGAACCTAGAATATCGGGTTCAGCACCATCGTCAGGTGACATGACGTCATCAAAACTAAAACCTAGAATATCGGGTTCAGCACCATCGTCAGGTGACATGACGTCATCAAAACTAAAGAACCTAGAATATCGGGTTCAGCACCATCGTCAGGTGACATGACGTCATCAAAACTAAAGAACCTAGAATATCGGGTTCAGCACCATCGTCAGGTGACATGACGTCATCAAAACTAAAACCTAGAATATCGGGTTCAGCACCATCGTCAGGTGACATGACGTCATCAAAACTAAAGAACCTAGAATATCGGGTTCAGCACCATCGTCAGGTGACATGACGTCATCAAAACTAAAACCTAGAATATCGGGTTCAGCACCATCGTCAGGTGACATGACGTCATCAAAACTAGAACCTAGAATATCGGGTTCAGCACCATCGTCAGGTGACATGACGTCATCAAAACTAAAGAACCTAGAATATCGGGTTCAGCACCATCGTCAGGTGACATGACGTCATCAAAACTAAAGAACCTAGAATATCGGGTTCAGCACCATCGTCAGGTGACATGACGTCATCAAAACTAAAGAACCTAGAATATCGGGTTCAGCACCATCGTCAGGTGACATGACGTCATCAAAACTAGAACCTAGAATATCGGGTTCAGCACCATCGTCAGGTGACATGACGTCATCAAAACTAAAGAACCTAGAATATCGGGTTCAGCACCATCGTCAGGTGACATGACGTCATCAAAACAAGAACCTAGAATATCGGGTTCAGCACCATCGTCAGGTGACATGACGTCATCAAAACTAAAACCTAGAATATCGGGTTCAGCACCATCGTCAGGTGACATGACGTCATCAAAACTAGAACCTAGAATATCGGGTTCAGCACCATCGTCAGGTGACATGACGTCATCAAAACTAAAGAACCTAGAATATCGGGTTCAGCACCATCGTCAGGTGACATGACGTCATCAAAACTAAAGAACCTAGAATATCGGGTTCAGCACCATCGTCAGGTGACATGACGTCATCAAAACTAAAGAACCTAGAATATCGGGTTCAGCACCATCGTCAGGTGACATGACGTCATCAAAACTAGAACCTAGAATATCGGGTTCAGCACCATCGTCAGGTGACATGACGTCATCAAAACTATTTTGAGAACGGATTTCATACATTGAAGGCTTCAACTTAATCATGATGTCCTATTACATTACAGTTTACAGACGTGTATCTTGAAGAGTTGTCATGGCTATGAAGACAAAAAGCACTTTTTGTTTCCAATAAATTGTGATGTAAAAGTATATGTAATATGCTTGTGTAAAAAAAAAAACTTTGTTTTAACTCGAATTTATAGGATAGCTTGTAACAGTTGATGTACAGCCATTACAGCTAATTTCTCCGAGTATTATACATAAACAACACATTTAAGAACCCCAACTGGCCGGGAGGCAAACCAGTCGGCTATGTACAAAGAATGGTCGAGGAGTCAGAGCGGGGTCTCGAACTCGGGTCACCGGATTACGAGGACGACGCTCTGACCACTCGGCCACTCTGCCACATATATATATTTTTTCTATTCTGACAATACTTACTGTAATTTATTCTTATCAGGGCCCGACATTAATTTTTTTTGTAATGTGCCATTGTCGCCTAAGTAAGCAATTTTAGGCGCCATAGGGCAGAATCTTGTCGCCCAATTTTTTTTCATTATGAGTTAAATATTCTTTGCAAAGTCAAGCCCTAGAAGGGGGATCGCCATTTGCTGACAAGGTTGAATTTTCTGGTCGCCAAACCCTCAAATCCAGTCGCCATTAGCGACCTATTGGTTGCAATGTCGGGCCCTACTTATTGTAACTATTATTATTATATTTTTTTGTATATTATTGCTCGGAGCGAGCGTAGCGAGCGACAGCAAGTCTATTCTTGCCGTTGCATGCGTGAGAGGCGATTTTTCATGTCCTTTTTCATGTCCACAAAATCATCTACCCCTCTGAAAAGTGAATTATCTGCAGGTCAGCGGTCAGTATATGCGCCGTACATGCGCGAGATGATAGTATAGGCAATTTTCATGTCCAGTAGCAATGTTCATGTCCATATGCATTCTTGACAATGTTCAAGTGACATCTTGACCCCAGAGTTCGCGTTTTCGATAACTGACAGATAGTTTTAATTACGGTCGAGCAATGTTTATCAGATTACAGCTAGGGTGTTTATTAGGCTCGCGGGTTTCCAGTTGGTCAAGCAAACAAATGAATATTGTGAAAATTATTAAAGGACAAGGTTCACAATTTGTGTTAGCACTAGTTCCATAGTAGGTCAAGTACGCAAAATATTGAAGTCGTACTTTTAGATACTTTGCTTACATTTCTGTTGCTCGTTGGCGGGAGCTACACCTAGTCAATGCGAGATTTCGCTTTTATCTAAACCCCTCTCGACACCACTCAAAGTGATGCCCGTAATTTGTGAGACCGATAACTTATCTGAGCAAGTGAACAACCGCCATTCTATTTAGCTTACAACGAAACCCGGCTCTTCCAAACCGTCAACCAAACCGTTCCGAACTCGATCTAGGCGCCCGAGAGAAATTCAATATTTGTAGATAAAACCCCCAAAGCATTTCCGGCTAAAGAAACTACACTGTTTCAGTCTACACCATGTCAACGATACCTCATTGTCTGATTGTACTGCCATAGCTCCGAGCATTCCCATATCTTTCAGATATTTCTAGTATATTTTTTTGTATTGTATTGTAAGCAGGAATCAGGCTATTTCGAATGATCTGCAGTGTCGTGAGGTCAAACATTTGTTCGTGTCCGAACCACGTCCGGGTCAAATGTCACCCAGTGTCAACTTTTACAGAAGTACTTGAAGACATGTTATGGATGAACACACACAATAAAAGTCAATTTTGAATGACCTGCAGTGGAGACAAACAGCTTTTCATGTCCGCACTCGGTTCGGGTCAATGTCACCAAGTGTCAAGTTTCACAGATGTATACCTTCAAGAGTTGTCTTTGTTAAGGAACGAAAGGGATGACAGGGTTATCACGAGAACAAGTCTTCATCAACCTCTTGAGTGCTCGGCGAAAATCGCGCATGTTGTACAAGTACACGATTGAATCTAACATAGCGCTCGTATACCGAAAGGCAAAGGCGACTTGGAACAGAGTCACGTGACTCCCTCCCATGCCTATCCAGACTGCAGACGGTAACCATGCCAACAAGGTTAAGAAGGTGATAATGGACAAGGTCTTTGTCAGTTTCCGTTCTTTCTTTTGACGTAACTTCTCGGCTTGGGTTGGAAGACGGTTAATCTCTTCAGCTTGGGCTACCTGTGGTTTGGGTTGCGTACTTTGGGATGCCTGTGTATCTCGGGTTACCTGGACCTGTGAAGACCGGTTTGCATGTGGCAATTTAGGTGGAGCTTGATTTCTCCGTGGTTCCTGGTTTACCCGTGAAGACTGTGCTGCCTGTGGTGCTTTATACACATGCAAAGACTGGGCTTGCTGTGAGTTTATGGTTATATGCGGCAGCTGGGCTGCCTGTGGAGCTTCGTTTGCTTGTGAAGCTTGGTTTACCTGTGGTGCTTGGTTTACCTGTGGTGCTTGGTTTGCCTGTGCAGCTTGGTTTGCCTGTGGAGCTTGGTTTGCCTGTGGTGCTTGGTTTGCTTGTGGAGCTTGATTTGCCTGTGGTGTTTGGTTTGCCTGTGGATCTTGATTTGCCTGTGGAGCTTGGTTTGCTTGTGGAGCTTGGTTTGCCTGTGGAGTTTGGTTTGCCTGTGGTGCTTGGTTTGCTTGTGGAGCTTGATTTGCCTGTGGAGCTTGATTTGCCTGTGGATCTTGGTTTGCCTGTAGAGCTTGGTTGTCAGTGGTGCTTGATTTGCCTGTGGAGCTTGGTCTGCTTGTGGAGCTTGGTTTGCCTGTGGAGCTTGGTTTAATTGTGGAGCTTGGTTTGCCTGTGGAGCTTGGTTTAATTGTGGTGCTCGGTTTGCTTGTGGAGCTTGGTTTGCCTGTGGAGCTTGGTTTGCCTGTGCAGCTTGATTTGCCTGTGGGGCTTGGTTTGCCTGTGGAGCTTGGTTTGCCTGTGGTGCTTGGTTTGCCTGTGGAGCTTGGTTTGGCTGTGGAGCTTGGTTTGGCTGCGGTGTTTGATTTGCCTGTGGTGCTTGGTTTGCTTGTGGTGTTTGGTTTGCCTGTGGATCTTGGTTTGCCTGTGGTGTTTGATTTGCCTGTGGTGCTTGGTTTGCTTGTGGTGCTTGGTTTGCCTGTGGTGTTTGATTTGCCTGTGGTGCTTGGTTTGCTTGTGGTGCTTGGTTTGCCTGTGGTGCTTGGTTTGCCTGTGGAGCTTGGTTTGGCTGTGGAGCTTGGTTTGGCTGTGGTGTTTGATTTGCCTGTGGTGCTTGGTTTGCTTGTGGTGTTTGGTTTGCCTGTGGATCTTGGTTTGCCTGTGGTGTTTGATTTGCCTGTGGTGCTTGGTTTGCTTGTGGTGCTTGGTTTGCTTGTGGTGCTTGGTTTGCCTGTGCAGCTTGGTTTGCCTGTGGTGCTTGGTTTGCTTGTGGTGCTTGGTTTGCCTGTGGTGTTTGATTTGCCTGTGGTGCTTGGTTTGCCTGTGGACCTTGGTTTGCCTGTGGACCTTGGTTTCCCTGTGGAGCTTGGTTGGCCTGTTGAGCTTGGTTGGCCTGTGTTTTATGAATGATTCGATGTTGAGGCCTGACGTGTTTCACAATCACAAAATGGCATACGCACACTATAACGACATTAAAAGAGATGACAACACAGGAAAAAAAAAATAAAATACACCGGGGCTGCCAGTTGTAATGGAACTGATACAAGACAAACAACTACAGAAGTAGATAAGCCAGTCATGTGAAACCGCGTCGGCAAGCTCATGTGGTTAAATGGCGCTACTGTTGCATAAGTTCTTTCCAGGGACACCAGTACTACGCCGTTTAGGGAATCGCACCGCCAAGTAAATCTAATACTTGCGCCGGTAGAAATGCTCGTAGTTGTAATGTGTGCTGGAATAATGACCCGGTGGTGAGTATAGTGCTACCCATCATGACTCCACCAATACCACTCAGTAAATCACCAACAAACACACTCAGCAGGAAGTATTTACTGCGCTTGCGCAGATGCCTATTAACAGCAAAGGTGAGGAGCGTCAGGAAGTTGAACAGAAAGACCAGAATGCCTTGCGTGATGAATAAAGACGACCAGAACTCCATTTGGGACCACATTGTTTGACTACAGGAACGAAAAATGTGAGTGATGTAAAATATTTCTTGTTCTGGTTTGTACTCTTTAAAGGGGTTCTTTTTTCGCTACACCAAGGTTCGACAGAACTTCAAGTGATAGTCAGATTAGCAAATGAAGCTGTACAAAAGCAAAACTGTTTCTTGTTCTTCCAATTGCCTTGCCACCGGAGAATTTCTCGTATTTCGAGACAACTTTCTGTGCGTCCCGACTGTCGAAAAGATGTGATATCCTAGCGAGCAGTTGGTTTAAAAAAATTATATTCAAGCTACATAGCTATGTCACTTCGCTCATTTCCTGGAAAACACTTTACTAAACAATAATGACATTTACCGACTGTTTTCTGCTCTTCCTCCTCCTCCTCGAGCTCCGCCAATAAAACCCTTGCTCGCACTAAAAACCTTAATAAGGGCGGATTTCAGATAAGTGTCGAAAACTAAAAGCACAGTAAATAAACTATCCAATTAAGCCAATTAAACAACCAACGTAATGAATTTCAGCCGTCCCTTAGTACAGTAAAAACCCGCATAAAAGAACAGGTGTTTTGAGGAATCAGGCTGATTTTGTTCTTGTATATTGGGTGTCTTCTGCAAAATCAGCCCGAAAATGTTCTTAAGGTGTTATTAAAGTTGTTGCCTAACATCAAATACTGTGACACTATCAACAGTCAAATAAAGAATGTGATTGGTAGAAAGGTAAAAGTCATTTAGTAACAACAATTTAGTCAAGTCTAAAAAACGATTGCTAAATGTACCTTGGAATTCCTGCTGTAGAACTGTGTGCGCATGGTCTAGGACATTATATTGATCTATTTGGTACTCTACCACACAGTGGGTTACTGTACTCGAATCTAACTGGCAGCAATTTTGTTATACAAGAACAATTTTCATTTTTCAGGCTGCATGTGTTCTTATGTATAAGGTACCTTTTTGACCAAATTTCAGCCTGAGTGTTCTTAAAACACTTGTTCTTTGATGCGGGTTTTACTGCTGAAATTCAGGCTAGAACCAATCAAAGACGATATAAGTACTGCGCTATTCAATTGAGCTTAAGTTTTCACGTTTGCTTTAGTGTCAAGAAAGATCTTTGTCAACTGGAGTTGTTAATTGTTAAGGTGACTCGCACGAAATGGTTTGTGCGCTCATCTATTTCCACAGCTGGACTACCAGGTTATAGATATCGGGCTATAACAAAGCACAAATGATCCTAGATTTCCTGCGAATTCTCCGATCTTTGCAATCGTTTTTATGTGTGTGATAGACTTGTTTATCGCAATTAAATACCTAGGCGGAATTCCGTACTTTCATGAATAAGATCTAGTGTATATATCGTGTTGTAAAATATAGCGTGTTCAGTGTATAGCATATAGTCAGCTCGCGTGCTCTTCGCATAAGTGTAAAAGACGGAAAATTCGTCTTAGTTTGAAACTGGGACGAGACGGATTTTTTGACGAGAAATCGTCTGAATTCACATCAGACGGAAAACTCGTCAGACGAAAAACCCGTCATGACGAGTTTTCCGTCCCCTAGTGTGAATACGGCTATTGAGATTTCATCATTTTATAGCTCCCACGAACAATGGTCTGATTCTGAACATTGCTTATGCTAATGAACTCAAATTGTAAACAAACGATCCTCCTATATGTGATCGCGAGCTTTTCCTTGTTAAGGTGACTCGCCCGAGGTGGTTTGTGCGCGCACCACAAATAAAGCCCTTCACTAAGGCATGAATGTAAATATTTCTTGTGCACTAGTAAAACCATTTTAATCTATCAATTTTTGCGCCCAAACATCACAATGCATTCCTTAAACAAAAAAAGCTGTGAATGTTTTCAAGTGCGTGCGCCAAGAGAAAAACAACAAACTGAAGTCGTTGTTATGGGTATTCAGTAAAAATCGTTTTAGACTGCTTGCAGCCCCTTCTTCGGCGAACCGTCCGTAAATCGAGGGAAATGTGTTTTTTTTACCCGCGGCGCGCGCTCTGGCTGCAGTCCATGATCCTCTGCTTGACCTGCGGAGTGGTGAAGGTGTACAAGATTGGGTCGATAGCCGAGTTAACCGGAAGATCGAAGCGTGCTGCGGGTTAAAAAAACATTTCCCTGGATTTACGGACGTTCGCCGAAGAAGGGGCTGCAAGTAGTCTAAAATCGTTAACAATTTGTTTTGCCATCCACAGCATGAGTGAATTTATTCACGGGTAATCAACTAGTAATAATAGTAATAATATATTTTTATAGCGCGATTTCTTTAAGAATCCAATGGCGCTCCACGCCCATTTACAGATATCATTTACAAGTATAAAAGTATGTAGAATAAAAATGTAAAATATAAAAACATTAAATGATACGTAAAAATGCAATAAAATTACACTTCTATGTATTCATCTGTATAAAGTGTAAAAGAAAGATAAAAGGTAAAAGAAATTTAAAAAATAAGATACATAAAAACAAACAATGAAAACCGTTATATTTTTAAGATCTAAGATAAAATGTAAAAGAACTATAGTTACAATAGCGTTCCCTGACGTTTTAAAGTAATTTTACTGTCTATGGTACAACTGAAAGATGCTAAGCAATTATACAATGTTTTTAACAACGATATTTTCGATTGCTTCGCCATCATATCGTAAATCGGCAGTACGTTTATACCCCTAATTTACGCTATATTTTGTAGGCTCCCGTGGCATTTCGTAAAATCGGGGTTCCACTGCATTTGAAAATACAACCAATGCTATCAAGATTTGGTTTCGTGAATACTATTTTAGCAATTTTAAATTATTTGCGAGTCCGTTATCCCACTCACATTCAGTCTTCAAGTGCCGCAAGAGCATCTTGAACTTTTTAAGTAACTGACATCAACGCTCATGGGTGTGAATTATTGTTCGGTTATAAGTACTTTTTGAGTTTTACTTGGTTAGAGTGGATTTCAGTCAAAGTAAATCAGCCGCTTTCTACAGGTTGCTATTGCGTATTGCTCGAGAATGGCGACTAGTCTTGTTTCCTTTTTCCACGACTAAACGCAAGACTTTTTTACTTCGTCTCCTGATTGTGTTTTCTTTGCTTCATTTCTTAAATGCAAATAAACAAGGCACAATTACAAAACGCTCAAAGTATATTTTATGTAAAGATAGCAAGGATTTTATTGGCGGAGCTCGAGGAGGAGGAGGAAGAGCAGAAAACAGTCGGTAAATGTCATTATTGTTTAGCTAAGTGTTTTCCAGCAAATGGGCGAAGTGGCAGAAGTATGTAGCTTGACTACAGTGTATTAACCTTTTACAACCAACCATCTGTTACATATAACATGTAATCGACAGTTGGGACGCACGGAAAGTTGTCAGGCTATTCTATCTCACTTGGTGTTTTTCGAAATACGAGAAATTGTATAGTGGCAAGAAAGAGAAGAGAATTGGAAGAACAAGAAACAGTTTAACATCGCTTTTGTACAGCTTTATTTGCTAATCTGACTATCAAGCTCTGTCGAACCTTGGTGTAGAGAAAATAGAACTTCTTTTTAAAGTACAAACCAGAACAAGAAATATTTTACATCACTCACATTTTTCGTTCCTGTCGTCAAACAATGTGGTCCCAAATCGAGTTCTGGTCGTCTTTATTCATCACGCAAGGCATTCTGGTCTTTCTGTTGAACTTCCTGACGCTCCTCACCTTTGCGGTGAATAAACATCTGCGCAAGCACAGTAAATACTTCATGCTGAGTGTGTTTGTTGGTGATTTACTGAGTGGTATTGGTGGAGTCATGTTGGGTAGCACTATACTCAACACCGGGTCATTATTCCAGTACACATTACAACTACGAGCATTTCTACCGGTGCAAGTATTAGATTTACTTGGTGGTGCGATTTCCCTAAACGGCGTAGTACTAGTGTCCCTGGAAAGAGCTTATGCAACAGTAGCGCCATTTAACCACATGAGCTTGCCGACGCGGTTTTACGTGGCTGGCTTATCTACTTCTGTAGTTGTTTGTCTTGTATTAGTTCCATTACAACTGGCGGTCCCGGTGTATTTTAGCTACAGTTCCTGTGTTGCCATCTCTTTTGATGTCGTTATAGTGTGCGTATGCCATTTTGTGATTGTGAAACACGTCAGGCGTCAGCATCGTATCATTCATGAAACACAGGCAAACCAAGCTGCACAGGCAAACCAAGCTCAACAGGCAAACCAAGCTCCACAAGCAAACCAAGCTGTACAGGCAAACCAAGCTCAACAGGCAAACCAAGCTGCACAGGCAAACCAAGCTCCACAGGCAAACCAAGTTCAACAGACAAACCAAGCTGCACAGGCAAACCAAGCACCACAGGCAAACCAAGCTCCACAGGCAAACCAAGCTCCACAGGCAAACCAAGCTCCACAGGCAAACCAAGCTCAACAGACAAACCAAGCTGCACAGGCAAACCAAGCTCCACAGGCAAACCAAGCTCAACAGGCCAACCAAGCTGCACAGGCAAACCAAGCTCCACAGGGAAACCACGCTCAACAGGCAAACCAAGCTCCACAGGCAAACCAAGCTCAACAGACAAACCAAGCTCAACAGGCAAACCAAGCTCAACAGGCAAACCACGCTCAACAGGCAAACCAAGCTCCACATGCAAACCAAGCTCAACAGACAAACCAAGCTCAACAGACAAACCAAGCTCAACAGGCAAACCAAGCTCAACAGGCAAACCAAGCTCCACAGGCAAACCAAGCTCAACAGGCAAACCAAGCTCCACAGGCCAACCAAGCTCAACAGACAAACCAAGCTCAACAGGCAAACCAAGCTCAACAGGCAAACCAAGCTCAACAGACAAACCAAGCTCAACAGGCAAACCAAGCTCAACAGGCAAACCAAGCTCCACAGGCAAACCAAGCTCAACAGGCAAACCAAGCTCCACAGGCAAACCAAGCTGCACAGGCAAACAAAGCACCACAGGCAAACCAAGCTCAACAGGCAAACCAAGCTCAACAGGCAAACCAAGCACCACAGGCAAACCAAGCTCAACAGGCCAACCAAGCTCAACAGGCAAACCAAGCACCACAGGCAAACCAAGCTCAACAGGCCAACCAAGCTCAACAGGCCAATCAAGCTCAACAGGCAAACCAAGTACCACAGGCAAACCAAGCTCCACCTAAATCGCCACATGCAAACCGGTCTTCACAGGTCAAGGTAATCCGAGATACACAGGGAACCCGAAGCACGCAAGTAGCCCAAGAACCACAGGTAGCCCAAGCTGAAGAGATTGTTCGTCTTCCAACCCAAGCCGAGAAGTTGCGTCAAAAGAAAGAACGGAAACTGACAAAGACCTTGTCCATTATCACATTCTCAACATTGTTGGCATGGTTACCGACGGCAGTCTGGATAGGCATGGGAGGGAGTCACGTGACTCTGTTCCAAGTCGCCTTTGCTTTTCGTTATACGAACGCTATGTTGGATCCAATCGTGTACTTGTACAAGATGCACGATTTTCGCCGAGCACTCAAGAGGTTGATGATGACTTGTTCTGGTGATAACCCGATCATCCCTTTCATTCCTTAACAAAGACAACTTTTGAAACTTCTGTAAAACTTGACACTTGGTGATATTGACTAGGCGCCTGCTTCTCTAAACGCCCGAGAATTCTCGGGCCCGAGCACTTTGTTTTGACATTTTTATTGATTTATCAAAAAGTTTTTCGTTTTCTTTTCTATCCTGCCGATTTGAATAGTCTATCGTGCTTATCTATTCTATAGTATTTATAGAATTGCGTTAGTTTAAACCGAACT
The DNA here is from genome assembly GCA_033964015.1 of Scolanthus callimorphus. NCBI lineage: Eukaryota > Metazoa > Cnidaria > Anthozoa > Actiniaria > Edwardsiidae > Scolanthus > Scolanthus callimorphus. Next base: position 38,323,850 of record CM066911.1, read on the forward strand.
TTTCGGGCACCCGATAAACTCGGTTGAAAAACAGTGGAAAGTTTTCGGGAGCAACTGACCTCCCGAGACTTTTCGGCCGATTTTTCGTCGATTTGAGGGTTTGAATGAAATCGAAAATTTCTTTGCTGAGACGTAAACAGTATACATATCCACGACTAGGAAGTTGTAGACATGGTAGAAAAGAAAACATAAAACTTGGGGATCGATCTATTTAAATTTCAAAACAAACTTTTCGGGCCCGAGAATTCTCGGGCGTTTCGAGAAACGGGCGCCAGGACCAAGTAACGGACATAAAAAGCTGTTTGCCTTCACTCCTTGACATTTGACCCCGATAGGGTACGGGCATCAACAAATATTTGACCTCACGACACTGAAGATCATTCAAAATAGGCTGTATCCTGCTTACAATACAATACAATATCCATTATTTAAGTTGTTGACACATTAACCTAAGATATGGCCCTCATATTATAGAAAATAATAATAATAGCTACATTAAGAAAAATATTACAGTAAGTATTATCAGAATACAAAAAAATGTTGTACACAAGCACATATTCTTTTACATCACAATTTATTCCAAACAAAAAATGGTTTTTGTCTTCAATAGCCATGACAACCCCTCAATATATAATTATTTAAAAATGACCTCGGTGACTTTGACTCTCGTCGTCTAACAAATCTTCTACAAACTTGATGCTTTTGCTGAGATTCGCAAAAGTATCACCTTATGTTAAGCTACTACCCTTGAAATATTTTTAAGAACAACGAAAATCGTACTTATTGTCCACCCAATCTTAAAGTTAATCGCCAATTCCTCCTTTGCCAATATAACTTAAATAATTAGTTTCTAACAGAAAAAACAACAGCAAACAAATTGACAGAAGAATCTGAAATCTACTTTACTATATCAATTTATCCACTATATCTTTTTTTTTTCCTCCAATCTATGACTTGTTAGCCTCCAAAGCTTGAGCTACCCTACTGCGCACCTTTACTTTATCTCTTACCTAATTGTAATGCTCTTTTTTCTCTCTTTTTGGATGTATGTTTTTTCTATTGTAAATAATTTAAACAAAAAAATAGTGCACAATAAACTGAACCTGAACCTGTAATGTAATAGGACCATGATCTAGTCGAAGCCTTTAATGTACGAAATACGTTCTCAAAATAGTTTTGATCACGTCATCTCACGTGACTATGATGCTGAACCCCCTTGAAAACGTTTCCCAAATTTGCCCATAATCTAATTTTTCTAGTTTTGATGACGTTTTTCCAAAGCTCCCCGAAAAAGGCTCGGGGCTCCCAAATTAGTATAAGTCCGATTTTATATTTTTGCGGCCCTCCGTGGCATATCGTAAAGTCGGCGGGTTCCACTTCATTTGAAAATACAATTTTCTAACCATATTGCGATCTAGATGTGGTTTCGTGAATAGTATTTTAGTAATTTTTAATATTTAGTTTTTTTTAATTATTTGTGATTCCGTTTTAACTCGACTATTAGAAAATAATGCATAGAGGCGCGGCCGGAGACAGGAATTTATCTTCGAGTGTTCAAATACTTTTATAAAATAGCTAAGATTGGTTGAGAGTTGCAATGCTACTTTATAAAAGCAATAAAAATTTCAGTGGTTTATAACATGGGATGCTGGAAAAACACTCGAAAACTTTGAACCTTTTCTCGTGTTTTTACAACATCACTCGTGCGTTTATCATTTATAAACCACAGAAATCCGCTTTATTGCTTAAGTAAAACACTTTTTTAAACAGCCTTGGCACCGCGAGCCTCTTTGAAGCAAATACACACAAAACACCTTGCCTATCGTCAAGGTGACGTCATTATCCAGGCGATTTTAAAAGTTGTCTCTATTAGCGCAGTGAAGTAAGTTGTCATTTTGCATGCAAAAATTGCAACAAAAATATCGGCTCGCTAGTACAATACTATTTATTATACGACTGTGACACCATTTTACCATATAAGGTCAAGATTGAGTGCAGATATGGGGCCGTATTACACGGATGAAAGCCGTATAACACTGTAGTAAACCGCTTACGAACTGGTTTTGCGCACGCACTTGAATGGCTTCCCAATCGTGTGCTAGTCAAATCAGGTACGTTTTCTAGTGAATTTTGTAAAGAAGAGAAAATATTTTTGTTCGTCGTATAATAAATATCTCATTAGATGTTTTTTCATGTAATACTGGCAGACATTTTACTCGTTGCTCGCACATTTCCTCACCCCTGCGGGGCACGGAAAAATACGTCCGCAACTCGTAAAATATCCGCCCGTATTACATGAAAAAACATCTAATAGGATATATATTTTACTTTGTAGCTTTACAGTAAACAAAGCTCTGGTTTGAAGAATTCAGCAGGCAGACCAGTGAGGTATAAAGTCAAAATAGCATGTTTTGATTCTTTGTGTACCTACAATCAAATGCGAAATGTTGAAAACCTTTACCCAGAGAACACGCTCTCACTGCCTTTTCCATTTGGAGAATAAGTAAAGACTAGGTGTTTCAAAAAATTATACATTTGGTTGTGGAAATTTGTACAAATTTCCTTAAGAAAAGCATAGCCTAAAACGGAACATTACTATGGAACTCGGTTCCTGGGAATGTACGATCGAGTGGCAGTTAGTCGACCTTTAAAGGCCCATCACCAACCGGGAGCCTTTGCGCCCCGTTTTCTTTTGTTTTTAAATTGATCCATTGTTTTTCGGGTGCTCTGATTGGCTAAGAGTCCGCAAAGGCTCTCGGTTGGTGATGGGCCTTAAGAAGGCCACACAATCTTACATCCTGGACAACACTATGTAACACTATATAAAGTGTATATTCTAAATTCATACTTTCATGATATGTTTTGTTCGGAGCACTCTTGTCATTGGACACCATAGGCAAATAAAATTTTCACATTACCCATAATGCTTTTCGGTCTGGGCGAGTGGTCTTGAGCTCTCGCATGGCCGACAACCTTTTTGAAATAGCCGTATATACCTACCCATACTGCCTTTCGGCCTGGGTAGGTAGGCTTGACACTCAAATGGCCGACAACCTTTTTGAATAGCAAGCTGTAATAATATACATTTAGGCGCCTAAATCATACACACCCCACTTCTTAAAATGACCGATTGATTGATTGAGTTGAAAGAATAGATTCTCTCTTCCATCGCGGGCTACACCAACAAGAGAGCGTTGGCAATTATTTTCCCATTTCGCTATTAGTTCAGTCCCTTTTGTCTCCTTGCATCCCTAACTGTTTACCTCTTTAAAGAACCCAGATCAATCTCTGTGATTATCAATGTATCTTTAGGTGAGTTAACGTCAAAATGCAACAAGTCCAAACCGAACGCCGCGGCGCTGTGCTGGATGTGGAGGACGAAGCGCACGTTCAGCGATCTAAGGCGGACTGTGATTGGCTGTGTACATAGGTCGACACTAACGCCAGTGCGCATGCGTAAATAAGAGCCTGCGATGTTTTCGTAAACCGCTGAACGTTCCGTTTGGCTTGGATGGGTTGCTTTCTCATGCGACGTTGAATGATACGTATGGGGCTCCACTCCGCGCCTTTGGCGCGGGGAGTTCCGCCATAACAACATATCCAATATCACCAAAAGGAAGTGTTTGAGACGCTTGTCGACTTACCATCGTTCGTAGAGAGTCGCTGTCCCAGAAGAGCGCGGAGATGTCTGCGCTGGTCACGTACGGCTTCTTCTCGTGGTTAATGATATGGATTGTACAGATCCCCATCAAACAGATCCTGACAACAACAAAAACAACAATAGACCTCTTTACCTTGGGCGTAATGCAGTCACATTCCAGATCACGTGGCATTCATTTGAATATTCTTTCTTTGTTTGGGTTGCATCCATATTCATATGTCCTTCAGTGCATAGCAGAAAAACAAAACAAAGAATACTCATGGGAATGCCACGTGATCTGAAATGGGACAACATTACGCCCAAGGTATAGAGCTCTATACTCCATCTCCTGTAGACAAAAAAGACGTAGGCACTTTACAAGATCAACAGGCTAAAGTATTCAACCAGCTTCCAGCGCATATTCGCAGCATTAATGACCGATTTGAAGAGTTTCTCTGCCAAAGTTAGAAAGCATTTAGTCACGACATGCCGAAACATTTTATCAGAACAGATACATATCATTACAATACATTATCATTATACACTTAATGACTGCTTCCGAGGGAAACAGCGAGTTTTGTTTTCCCGAGAATCTCGATGCTTCCCGAGACGAAGTCGAGGGAAACATCTAGATTCGAGGGAAAACAAAACTCGCTGTTTCCCGAGGGTGCAGTCATTAAGTGTTTTATTATATAGCAAAAGAAAATACGATAAAATGGTCCGCCGAAACTTCTCGCTCTAGCGATGTCGCCCGCGCGGGCAACAATTTTTTAATTGTAGCCCGCGCGGGCTACATTGAATTTGTAGCCCGCCACGTGACCATGATAGAACCAATCAGAGCGCGCGCTTTAATCGAATAAACACGAGCTATATAATAATTTGTAATATCTATATATTTATAGTAGTTTTCTCTAGATCTAACTAGGAGGCGGAGAGCCACCTAGTGAATAAATTGCTAATTCATTAAGAAATTAACCAACAAGAATCCGTTCTCAAGAATCTGAGCATCACGCAATTCAGGGGTACGATTTTGGAAGTCGGCGTGCAGTCGTTCTTTCTCCCGTAACGTACGTTTATCCATCCTTGTTTATCGTATTTCTAGCTTCGTTTCCATGCGGCGAGAAAATTAATAAACAGGTGCAGTAAAGAAACCTCGAGTTTCGACATGTTCCCCTAATGGGGCTCCTGGCAACTTTTAGTATGAGTAGTATCAGGGGGGGATCTAGGGGGTGGATTGTGGGGGTTGCAACCCCCCTATGAGAGTGATAGATTAGTAGTTATTTAACTCAGTATGGATCATAACCAGTCCAACTTAGTGCTGCAACCACCCCCCCCCCCCACCTCCCACCCCACCCCCCCCTCCCCTTTGAAAAAATACTGGATCCGCCACTGAGTATGTTAGAAGACAATAGTGTGGGATTCAAAAACCGTTGAGATTTCTTCTGTACTACTTGTTCAGCTGCAAAACGCAGTTCACATTCGCTAAAGATTCACTGGCCTGTGAAATGAAGGCAATTGAAAAAATCTACAGAACAACAGCGAACGATAAATTTTGACTTTTAACCATGATTTTCGCCTCGGGTGCGAGGTGCAAATTTTAAGAGAAAGATATGATCATATTCTAGCTGCTCTGCAATTTTTGGCCTTGCGTTTTGTGTCTGGAGCTTACGTTTTCCAAATTTCCAAGACAGCACGATATATTTTTGTTATGTAGATTATTTCTTTTGTTTTCATTTCACAGGAAGTGAAGCTTTAGCGCATGGCAAATGCGTTTGCCGCGGTGTTGGGTTGACCCCATTTTTCTCGTAGAATGACTGGACTAGTGGGGGTGTAGGGAGAAAAGAAGGTTGAAAATTCAGGCTAAAGGCCCATTTACACGCTGGGATTTGTCGGGCCTCTGCTTTGATCTGCAAAATAAAAATCGGGCCCGACAACAAAAATCTGTTGAATCGCATCAGATTTTTCGAAGTCGGGCCGACACCGAACGTACGTAAACAAAATCGGGCCCGACAAATCGGCGCGTGTAAATGGCCCTTAATGCAACTCCTCTACCTTTTCAGAATACACTCTTCAGTAGAAGACTCCTCCAGCTCATTACAGATCTCTTCCATAAACGCCAACTCGTCCTGCGATGCATCTGCATCTAAAACATTACATAATTGTCAGGAGAATAACAGCGGAGCTCACCGAGCCGGAGGCGGAGTAGCATAGCCCCGTACTTAGAGAACGCCGTGCTAAATCATGTTCAATGACCCTGAACAGTTCAATTTTTGTGGAAAAGAGCCCGGTGTATTGGATGTATAATCCTTTAGTCATGGACATTCCACGAATTTCAAATTCCAAAACTTTACAGGAGCTGTGCGAATCCTGCAAAAAAAGTCAAGACTCAATAATTTTTCATTCCGTCTACCTTGTCCTTCGGCCTCTGTTCTAACGGTGTCCTCCATCACATTCTCCTGGCTGACAAGGGCTGTAGGAACACACGGTTCAGTCTTGGTTGGTCCAGCATTGAGTAGGCTGAAACAATAACACATTTTAATGAAAAAAAAAAAAACCAGATACAGAGCAGACAACGCATCCTGCCCACAATGCATTGCTTTGTGTTTGCTTGTTTGTTTGATTTATTGCACAGGGGTTTCGATAAATTTTGCTAGAGCTTCCTGTAGTGTTGTACTGGCTAAATATCGGCTCAATAAAACACCAAGAAACACTAGTAAAGCTCCGTGTCTCTATTCAAGATCCAACTCGGTTACAATCCGTCACATGTATCTTATCACTATGCGTGCGCATGTAGCCACAGGCTACCCAATGATAAGCTGACATTACACTTCATAGAGGAGGCAGGTGCTATTATTCCTGATAGTTGCACCCCAAACCTGTTGGATACTGCATGCAGGTCACAACGCTAATTATTACAAACAATAGATATGAAGGCAAAAAGACATATTTGCGGCAAATAATGTATTTCTCGCGTTTGCACGTTGAAATGCGCTTAACTGCCAAAAATAAAGCTTTTTGTTGCGTCTAATATTTAACAACTATCCCCGAAGGGGAGGTGAATAGTGGTGGATATATACCGAGACGCGAAGCGTCGAGGTATATATCCACCACTAGGCACCGACCCTGAGGGTAATAGTTGTTTTAGTATATACCAAATAGGTAGAATAAAATACGGTGGAATAAGGTTTAGAACGCAATAACATGCGCGAAACGAGCCACCATTTTGAGAGTTTTCTCAAAACAGTAAATAGTGCTGGATATATACTATTTCAGGAACCAATCAGAGCGCGCGAAAATGACTATTCACTGATTTTTGATGGTATCGAAAATGGCGATGACGCGGTGCATATGGGCAGGGAGAGTGGCTCCTTTTAATCACTAAAACTAAAAAAAAACTCACCTCAGAATATCATTGTTGTAGTTGACATTGAAATGCATGGGCAGATCTATATAAAAGAAGATTCAGTTGATTAACAACTTGCGAGGCTTATACCGTTTAGTATTTTTTGCGGTCCAGAATCCATCAATTTGCGTGCTCTGACTGGCCCATAAGTGGTCCGAAATCCTTATATCCGGACACTATGACCCTTACCACGCCCTGTGCTGTCGTGTCGTGTCGTGTCGTAACGTGTCACGCGCGCTAAGTTGTGTTAAGCCTGGTGCACACTTGCGACATAACGACATAAGAAAATGTCACGCGAACAAAATTTAGTGGTTTCAAGAAGTTGAAGTCGTCAAAAAAATAACATAAGATTGCTTTGGTGAAGTAATCTAATGAAGATCCATGGAAAAGATTGATTGTTTCAATTGTTTTCCCGTACTTTTTTCGTTGCAACATAACGTCCTTATGTCGTTATGTCGCTAGTGTGCATCAGGCTTAATCACAGCAAAGTAAATAATTTTTTTACAACGATTTCAATACAACACACGATAAGAAAGTTAAATAGTTCAGTTTCGAATTCTCTAATCTACCGCTGAATAGGCATCAACGGCGCATAATACAGTGGGAGCCTCATTTGAACCCGAAAGTTGCGAATACCAACGAGTCCAAAAAGTTGTGTCTATTGTCTCCATTCAAGCTTCATCAGTTTCTCGTCGGTATTCACGACTTTTTCTACTTCAAATCGAGGCTCCCATTGTATTTATGCGCCGCCGATGCCTATTCAGCGGTAGATTAGAGAATTCGAAACTGGACTATTCAGACGAGTTCAATTCAGACGTCTCCTCTCGCAAAGTGAGATACGATCGAGAGCGAAGGGACGGCCAATATAAGTACTATACTAAGCTATTTAAAATAGAGCAGATTTCGTATGACTGTGAAAAGTACCGTGACACGGCGCGGTACTGTCGCGGTGGCGGTACCGAACCTGGCCTGCTGTTTTCTGCTGTAGATACCGAACGAAATCGTGTAGTCGCGGTACGGTCACGGACGCGGTACAACTCTTTCGCGGTACTTTTCACAGTCATACGAAATCTGCTCTATAGACTACTTGCAGTCCCTTCTTTGGCGAACGTCCGTGAAAACGAGCGCGTAAAAAAAAAACAGCGTTGAAGGTGCGATGATGGCGTGAAGTACCGAAGTTACGAGCGAGTGAGCCGAAGGAGCGAGATCGTGCCACAGGGAGACACGCAAAACGTTTCTCCACTGTGGAGTTTGATCGGACATCGTCAGGTCAAGTGAACAAAAATTATTTCCAGCTCTGAAATAGATAGTAAATACATCTTATAAAATAGCTCCGAATATTAGTAATCGGACGCGCGCAATTAAAGGATGGCCTTGCAGAAGCTACAAAAAAGTTTTAAGTCAGTACAGTCCCTAGTATCCAGGGGAAGGCCATTAAAAAGAGTAGCAGCAGAGTGTTGAAAAGTCCCTGAAATAAAAGGGGTATATAAAGGTGTATATGTTTGGCTGAATAGGAGTTCAACGCATTTTCTTGAGTGTTGCATATGAAACTTGTAAAAAGTTGGCAAACAGTCTACCATCAATGCCGTCTTCACCTGGTATTTCTGATTTCTGCTGGACTGCACTCATTTGTCCAGCTGGTGGGATAAACTGCGAGTTGAAGAACTGCTGCTCTGCAGATGGCAGTGGTAAGCCTGGGGCATGGTGGAGTCCGGGAGGCGGGTTTATTTCCTAAGTGGACGGAAATAGAGAGTTTTTCAGAGGACTGAGGAAAGTACATCAGACTTACATTTCGAATGAATGAATGAATAAACTTTATTTATCGAGGGTGGCATTAAATACCAAGTGACAATTTACATATGGCCCTCAAAGAAAAGAACAATATTTCCCAACGGAGCAATAGAGGAGCAATAGAGGATTCCGTGTTTTCCGTGTTCATGTCTATTTTGCGCTATAGCAAAGCATATTCATGCGTGCAAAAGAAAGTACACTACAACTCATTGGAGTATATTGCTATTGCCAGGTTGAACAGCAAGGTAAATTGTTTCCCATTATATCGATTGTTATTGTTATTATTATTTAAAACTTAGTAATAATGATGATGTTAAATCAATAAAACGAAAACGTTCGAAAACTCACATATAAGATTAAAAAACTATCTAAGTTTGACAGCACTTGCTGTCGATTTCTGGCGAGAGTGAAGTACAACGACCACCAAAATGTATTTAAAGCATCCAGGAATAAATTATTCTGATGCAACTGCCAATCAGATTCATGCATATGAACTCGTGGAATGCGAGTATTATCAATTGAGCCCATTTCGCGGTTAAAATCCCTGTATACACCAAAGAGAGGCTCAGGCGGGCAATGTTCTCTGTGGGCACTTCCCTTTGCCAAAATACTGTAGCAAGTCATTTCGATCTACCTGCCAGTAGTGGCGAAAATGTATTTCTCAACTTTTCTTCCGCCATTTGAACAACACGCGCGCTTGAAAAAACAGTGCCCGCTTGAGCCTCTCTTTGGTGTTAAATACAGGCTTCCCACAGTGCCGCGTTGTTATCCGCGAAATGGGCTATTTACATAGCCTGATCTAAACACGAGAGGGGTTGGGAGAATTCGAGACAGTTATGCAAACCCGCAAACAGCTCTGTTCCTGATACTACTAAACTTCGTACCTGCTTGTTTGATTCTCTTGGTGACAGTGCAGGAGGGGGAGAAGTGGGAGGATTGAACACAGCATAACCTTCCTCTACAAGCTCATCATTAATATGTAGATCTTCAACTTGACTCGTGTCACACAGACACACAGATATTTTGTCATCCTGTGAAACAAAATGTGACTTGAGAAATGGTACAATGTATCACCCTTGCTATGAAAATGTACGACAAAGAGGTTCAGCACAAGGCCGTAGCTAGAAACGTTTGTTTGGGAGGACAAGCCTTGGTCATCCTTCGTTTTTCCCCACATGTTGACACTAAAATTTCTACTTCGCAGGGGAGGGGGTGGGGGGCAACTGCCCCCTGTCCCCCCCCCCCCTAGCTGTTTAGATTGATGATTAGATTGATGATTTCGTAACATTTTCTCTTCCATATTTTAATCCGTTTAGTAGATTCTAGCCTTTCTATTCACCATTTTGGAGCTACGTGTCACGTTGACGGTTTCGATGCGATGGGCACGTAACACTCATGTTCGGACATCATGAGGGGATTGTCATACAAGCACACAAACTTTTTTGCTTATTGAGTGACTTCTTTCCTTAAATTGGCAACGTAATTTGTTCCAAAAGCTGTTTGAAATGTAGCTCGAGACTGCATTAAACAGGAAGGGGTGGGAAAACACGAGTAAACTAAGAAACATTGGAGAGTAGTTTTTAGGTCGAAAAACCCGAGTTTGCTTTCGCGTGGCCTCCATCTTTTGTCACAAATCCAAGTTGGCGGCCTCACAAAGGCAAACTCGGGTTTCTTGACCTAAAACTACTCTTCAACGCCTGCAAGCAGGCAAAGAAACATCGAGATGGAAAACGGTGATCATAGCAGGACAAAAACCATGTGCAAGCTAGCATCAAAACGGTGAATTGTTACGTCAATTGTCACGTTAGTGTATATACTATTAGTCACGACAGAAAGGACTGTTTGTTTATCCCGTAATTAGATATTGATTCAAGTTCGTAAATTTAATTGGCTTTCACTGTTATCGTTTAGTTAAGTTACAATGGAATGCACTCTCGCATCAAGTTTCAGAGGAGTGTATGTTTTGACAGAGCCATAGTTTTATAAGAGAGCAGTTTTAACAGAGTTTCAAGGAGTTCCTAGGAAGTTTCAAGTGCATCTAATTCAGGAGACCTTTGGAGAACATCAGACGTAAGTGTTTGTAGAGTTCGCAGGTTAATTCTACAATTTTGATTTGTGAATCTTGTACATTACGTGAGATCGTTTGATTAATGAAATGTGTTGTGTAATCTCTAGTTCTTACCGCGAAATAATCAGAAATAAAACTACAAATCGAGCCGATCGCTTTGGTTATGGAGTGGTTAAACTAGCGGACCCGCAAAGCTCTACGCCCCCGGCGTCGGCAGCCTCGCAGGAACGCGATATCAATGTCAATTTCAACCAATGGGAAGCGCAGATTGGTTGATCAATTTTAACCAATGGGGAGTGCAGGTTGCACGATCAATGTTAACCATGGGGAGCGGTCTATTACGTGATCAATTTAACCAATGGGAGCGCAGATTGCGTGATCAATTTTAACCAATTGGAAGCGCAGATTGCACGATCAATTTTAACCAATGGGGAGCGTTCTATTGCGTAAACAATTTTAACCAATGGCGAGCAAAGATTGCGTGATCAATTTTAACCAATTGGAAGCACAGATTGCGTTATCAATTTTAACCAATAGGGAGCATGGATTGGTTGATCAATTTTAACCAATGGGGAGCGCAGATTGAGTGATCAATTTTAACCAATGGGGAGCGCAGATTGCGCGATCTATTTTAACCAATGGGGAGCGCAGATTGCGCGATCTATTTTAACCAATGGGGAGCGCAGTTTGCGTGATCAATTTTAAGCTATGGGGAGCATGGATTGGTTTATCAATTTTAAGTATTGGGGGCGGGGCGCATTGAGTGATCACTTTTAACCAGCGCGGATTTTAGTCAGTGGCAAAATCAATATATGAGTGCATGGGTGCGTGGGTGCGTGATGATTCGACTGGTGCTCTGTAACAAACTTCCATCATACCTTCATTCCACAGAACAGCCCCACAAGAGGTTTGAAGTCTTTCGTAATATGATAGAAACGATGGCAACTTCCTGGAGACCATTCATTCTAGATGAAAATCAAATAGAGTAACTTTTTATAATGTTCTGCATGTAAGCATTTTACCTATGGTAGCAAAATAGCCGAATGCAAGAAACAGAAAAGGACAGTCTTCAAACTTAACCAAAGAAACTCTTGAAATAAAAAACGAATCTATACAAAATCTGGCGGACCCATCATTGTTTCAACCCGTTACCACTGGTGCAATTCGAAATAATTCTAAATTTTCACAGTCATACGAAATCTGCATTAATAAAAACAAAAACGCCTGCTGTTCTTACTTCGCCCCATGATTGCTTTTGTGAGAGTTTGAAAATGGATATATTTTCGGTAATATTGTTAATTTTAATTACCTATCGTGACCGCAGAGTGTCCAGGTTAGTTAGTGTGCAAACTGTCATGTTAAATATGCGCTTATTGCAAGTTATCTTAAAACGCCACGCACTGTATGAGAAAACATGTAGAGGAAACGCGATAGAGCAGATTTCGTATGACTGTGAAAAGTACCATGACACGGCGCGGTACTGTCGCGGTGGCGGTGGCGGTACGGAACCTGGCCTGCTGTAGATACCGAAATAAACCGCGTAGTCGCGGTACGGTCAAGGTTGCGGCGCGGTAAAACTCTTTCGCGGCACTTTTCACAGTCATACGAAATCTGCTCTATACCATGTAATAGATACAAGAGAGAGACAATTGTGGAAAGCACAAGGAATTATAAGGAGCACGAGGAGTCAAGAAACACGATTATTCCATTTTATTTGGGCAACACTTTTGGTGAATGGCTATTTCTCCTGATTGGCCGTTAGTTGAAGAGAAATGACAGATTAGTTGGGATTGGTCCATATTCCACAAATGATTCTTGTCCAGAACTATTCAACCATAGTAAGTTCGCCCAATGATGTTGATCAGACACAGAGTTAGGAAGTGCTAACAAATTCTACTGTAGCTACTGAGAATCAGGCTAGCACACCACAGTAAGTTGAGGTTGCAAATTGTGACAGGGGATTCTAAAGATGTTCCAAACATATATCAGGGGCATCCAGCGATCATTTCGGTAAAATATCTGATCGGATAGCTCTACGAGAACTGATTTTTTTTACTTTTCGTATGTAATTTATAGGATCCCCTGGATGTTTCAAATTGCAAAAAAGGTGAATTTTTACTACTTTAGGGGGGTAGTTTTGCCGTGAAAAAGGTCCCCTAGAATTTTCGGAAGACTTGATTTCAATTGCATGCCACAAGTTTCAGCTACGAAATCCGAACAGATACAAAATTGTAGGGATTGAAAATACCAAGTTTACAGTCATTTGTATACTCAGCAATGACTTATAATGGCATTTTTAGCCATTTTACATCATTGTCTCGTTGGGTGCCCCTGATACAATGTATATATACATTGTACTGGAGCGTCTTTGAAAAGGTACAAAGTTGACATTCATCTGCTTACCACTTTAGCTGGCTTAATGTAAGCGAGCTGTGCATGAATGGCTTGTGCTGGGAGTTTGATAAATGATGACCTGAAAAGAAAAGACTACAAATTCAGGTAACAAATTGCTGTAAGATCTGTAAGCTAGCAAGATGACTATTTGGTGATTTCAGAAAGGCTAGAAGAGGATGACTAGTACTAGGGGCAGATTTAGGGAGCAGGGGGGTGGCCCCCCTTTTCGGGAGATTTCCCATACATTTACCGACGTGTTTGCTGATGGTCCCTATATTATCACTATCTGGCCCCCTCTTTCTGAAATTCCTGGATCCGCCCCTGAGTACAAAGGGTAAACTGGAAATTCCTAAATATGGGGTGGCTAGTAACGAATTGTTTATATCACAAAAATCAAGAAGAGGGGGTGGCTAGCCACACCCCCCTTGATCTCTTCATTTAAATGAACATTGTAAAATTCTGAAACAATGCACCCCCTGTATAAGCCCCACAATATAGGCCCCCTGTTTTGAAATAATAAAAGATTTGAGAATTTTCAGATTTTTTCCCAGCTGTCAGATGCCATGAAAGAACGTTTACCTTAGGATTCTCAAGTTATGAAGAGCTACCCTGCTCCTGTTCCCATAGTCAACATAGAAAACCTGTGAAAAGCAGAATAGAAAGCATTACATAAGGAATAAAAGCTACACATCTGAAGGATTGATCATGAAATTATCTAAGCATTAGGGCACAACGTTCTATGAAATAGAGCACACGTAATGTTGGTAGACACGAATGTTGTAAAACCATGAGCCACAGGCAATTTTACCACAATGCAGGCGTTTCTCGAATTCTGGCTCTCAGCACCATCATTGGCTCTCAACGCGCCATCATTAGCGCGCACTAAAAAGGACCAATGAAAACACCACTTGGCTGTGTGCGCGCTGTGTTTTTTTTATTTTTGCCTTTTTGTTATGGTATAAAACAAATGTAATCGGAATGACATAATAAAATTGATCAAAAAGTGCTGCGGACCCAGAAAATTAGAGAACATTTTGTTAAGTGTTTTGAAATCGAGTGTTTTTACAATGGCCCGATTGTCTGTCCCATTATCATGTACAAGTGCTCTATTTCTAAAGTCAATTAAGATACCTCAATGCTGTGAATAGAGTTAAAGCTGGTGATCAGAGCTCGATACCAAGCGCCATCTTCTTCATACAAGGCACAGCACACCTACAAGGACAAGAACACAGGATATTGAAATGAGTCTTTACCCCATTTGTTTGACTCAAAAACAGAGTTATCACTTACCTGGCCAACAGCCACATACCAGTCAGGCATTAGATAGCTCATCCCTTCTGAGCTGTTGTAGAAAAGCCTGCAATTGACAGAGGCTACTAAGCAACATTCCTTCAAGGTAATGTTACTATAGCTCTATTGACACTTTCAAACCCAGAGGTGATCAACCTTAAACCTCTCCCAACTATATATCAAGGCATTGTTACAAATCAAGAGAGGAGAATTTCATGAATCATCCTCTATGTGATGAGGAACAGATACAGCACCAAATTCTCCCATCAAGTGTATAGATGGATAGATGGTTTATTTAAAAACTACATTGCAGCCTACGGGCTGAATAAGGCAATTTTTTACAATATATTAAAAATAATTTGAATTAGACACTATTTACATATATATAAATACTAAATAATAATAAGAAATATGAATTATAAAAAGTTAAAACACTATGATATTGTACTCTTTAAAACCCATTAGTACTCGCAGTCAAATTGATTGATAAATAACCTATGTTTGAATCTAATTTCGCGCCATAGGGAAATGTATTGTTTTGAGTAAGGAGAATAAAATGGTTAATTAATAATTACTGTCAGGAATACTCAAGCCTCACCTGATGTCTTCAGCAAGTGCCTCTAACTTGGGATAATTCCCAATCAACATGATCCAGAAATCATGAGGATCGGAGGTATGAGTGACATATACATCCACATAGCCAGTCTCAGGAACAGTCAACTTGGGATAATAAACCCCAAGGCCAACCCCATCGGCAACAGGGAGAGTTCGGCTACTGGATGGCCTTCCAGGTGCCACAATGTCTGGCCGAACAGGAACTGCTCTTCCTGGCCCTGATGGTTGCAATACTCTTTGTTCTTGTCTGGTAGTTTGGACAGGAGATGGTTTTGATTCTGGTAGCATCTTCTCTGGCCCTAGTAGTATAAGCACATAAGACATTACAGTGTATGACTGTATGCATCCTCTCACGACTCTCACTGGCACAATCATAACGATTAAGACTATACCCCACATTCCTGTGCATGATAAAATGATATCTAATAATTATAATATCTACATATTATGAGCCAATGGATACTAATTAAACTTGGTGATTATCTGCAGCAATTAAGGACCATTAGCTTTCCACCATTTCCTAGTGGCTGAAATCCCTGGACAGTCCAGCAGAAAGTGACAAACAGGCACATCAGTGCACAATGGACAAAACGTTCATTTCTTGTCAAACCTGACCATGAGTGAGCTGCTGTATCAATAGCTAATCCATACCCCAACAAGCAGCCAAGCTGTAAGCATTTCTTTTTCTTAAAGAGCCCGTGTCTGCCACTACTTTGTTTTTGTTTTCATTTGATATTAGAAGACAAATTGTGTGTAGAAACCTCTTAATAAACATCTAAAAACAACAAAATTTCAGATTTGGTTTACCAATTCAATCGAGAACATTGCTTTACTCTCTGAATCAGCTGATGGAAATGAGGGTTGTCCAATACACTGACAAATTTATGCAAGGCATTGTCTAAAACAATGGAGTGCAGTGGAGTGTATTATAGAACGAGGCAATACAATGGAGGAGAACAATACCATGCATAAATTTGTCAGAGTATTGGACTAGTATGATGGAAATGGCATGCTTTCTCTGACTTGTTATGTTGCTATGATGTCAAAATGGCGGCTGACACAGGATCTTTAATATTTGGAAATGGTGAAACACTTCTCCAGAAACTCTGCAAGCGGTAGCCATCTACATCTCAGTTCTCATCTACAAACTCCTCCCACAAACATATCTACAAACATTTCATACATCTACAGTACAAACTCCACCCAATTATAAAAGTGCCAACCACTGATTGGTTCATAACAATGCAGTCTATTCAATCTTGGTTGGCACATTAGCATTTGGATAAAAAATGTTTGTAAACATGAATTAGCGGTACCATAGGAACTTTTGACAGCCTGCAAGTTCAACACAGTAAAACATCAAACAAATCAAACACAAGATCACTGCTCAGAACATGAGGTTACAGGGTTAGAAATTTGTTTTTTATTCACAAGATGAATTTATCTAAGCTAAATGGGGCAAGCCACAAGATTTTAAGATAAAGCTGAAAAATGCACAATGAATAAAAGTAACTGTTTTATTGTAACAACAGAGACAACAGAGATCAGGCTAAGACATTTTACTTACTTGAAATTATTTTTTTAAACAAAGAAGAGCAGTTTGCTAGAAAATGCGAGCGATTTTGTTCCACACTCGATATTAATTTGCTAAATTCTGCTCGCACTTAGCGAGTTAGCTTGTGGGAATTTTGAACCCTGGGTTAACAAGTTTATAGCCCACAGTGCCTATACATGTACCTTTCTGGTTGCTAAGCAACAGCCAATCACCAGTCTTTGTGGGCCTTTCAATTTTCAAAATGTCAGGCATGGCATCTGCTAGTTCTATCACACTTGTAAAACCATGATCACGCACTACCAGATCTTTCTTGAACATTTTCTTTAAGTAAATAAAAACAGAAAATGGCAATAAGCATCTTTACAGCCACATTTTGTTGTTTTGAGCAGCACAAACTCAAAACATCAATATAACTTTGTTTGTTTTCTATTCCACTAGTCAAACTCCCTGAACCAATCAGATTCTTGTCCTGTTTTACCTACTATAAAGTGCAGTGGACCAATCTATGCTACTGACAAAAAACAACAACAGACAAATGTCTTGTTATATGGCTTAGAACATTTGCCTATCATCACAAAAATATGATTTAAAATTTGAACTTAAATTTTAGAGTAGCTTTTCTGGTATGTTTTGTGCTATTGATGTACTGTAACATAAAACCCATTCTGCTCTCTTTTGCAGAATATTGCTGTATTTATCAAATGCGGGACTGTGCCTTTGTCCAGACTATTTGTTTAATGAGAAAGGCATTTTGATAGGATAAAAATAACAAAATACATGATTGGCTGTTGATCTTCTGTATGTACCTTGTACTCGACGGGAAGTCTTCCTGACCATACCCCATTTGGTCTCATATTTAAAATCTAAAATGAAATAACAGAGAAATATAGATGACATACTGTATAGTATTACATCTCATATCAATTGAGAGTACTACAAATGTCAAAATTACCTTAGATATCTCCCGGCGCAGGCTTTTGCTAACAGAACTCTGAGAATCCAACACCGTTTTCAGGTTTTCAAGCTTTTTACTGGCTGAGACTTCCTTCTTTGTGTCTATTAGATCTGACTCAAGCATGCTACAACACAGAAACAATACTAGGTTTATCTTAATGAAAATTATCATACAGAATAATTTTTTACTCTTATTTCCCAGCTTTTAAATGACATTTTAATTTCATTTATAAAGGAAACAAAGATACAATCACCGACAAAATTGTTGAGAATTTTATGTCTACAATCGTTACAGATCGCCATAAACCGCTGCCCTTCTCGTCAAAACCCCTCCCCCAACTCAATGTTGTTTTGTCAAACGCGCTAGTGGTTGGGCTTCAACATTGAATAAGGGGAGGGGGAATTAAAGCCAAGAAGACAACGCTTACGCAGTTGAAATGTAGAAAAGCATTTTCAATGGAAAATTCTCAACTTCTTTTGTCGCTGATTGTAGCTTGGGAGGGCCTTGCTGTTTATTACTCCTCTAGTAGGATTTCCACACCAAATTCCAGCGGTTCCAGGACCAAGTGTCTTTGACAGCCATCATGATTGCTGACTTACAGCCCTAAAAATATTAGCTATTTTGAAAACTTGCATCAACTTGATGTTCTGCAAGTCAACCATTACTACTATTTGCGTCCATCCATGAAGTGTGACGATTTTTTCACAATGGTTTATGTTTCAAACTTGCATGTTTTGTCACGTAGGCCCTGTAACACCTCGATTCTGGTCACGTTGTTTTATCTCTGCGAGATTTTATCCAATCAACACCAAATTTTAAATGTAAAGAGAACTCATTGAGCTTACAAACTTGTTCTTTTTAGAATTTTCAATTTAACGGACTTTGGCGGGAAAATGACGTCATCAAATGCTCATTAAAATTCAGCAATCAAAATTTGCCATTTTTGAGTGCACCAAATGAAAGATCCCATCTAGCAGGCATCAAAATTGAAAAACATTTTACAATATCTTATTCCCTTCTTGAGATATGATGTTTTGAAGTTTGGAATTTCCGCCATTTTGTTACTAAAAATAGAACAAAATGGCAGAAAATTGAATCTTTGAAAGCCCATAACGTCTCAATGGATTAAGCTATCTCAAAAAAAATTTCAAATTTAAAGCCTACTTATTCAGATCTTTCATTTCGTACTCTCAGAAATTACCAATTGCGATTTTGAAATTTGAATGAACATTTGATGACGTCATTTTCCCACCAAAAAACATTAAATTGAAAATTCTAAAAAGAACAAGTTTGTAAGCTCAATGAGTTCTCTTTACATTTCAAATTTGGTGTTGATGGGATGTAAACTCACAAAGATATAAGAACGTGACCAAAATCGAGGTGTTATAGGGCCAGCGTGCAAGAAGTAGTCAAGTGTTTCTCGCCCTTTGATTGGCTAAAAAATAACAGTCAAAACTGCAGCAAGTGAGAAACACGACTACTTCTCAACAAAACATGCGTTTTTGAAAAGTAAACTTAAGTGAAAAAATTGTCACGCTTCATGGATGGATGGATGAAGACATTACAGATGATGTATACATCATCACTTGATTGTACCCCTACCTTGAAGAAGAGTAGGAAGGTCTAGAAAATGGTCCTCTACTTGAGATGCTTCCAAAGTTAACTAAATAAACCAAATACAATATGTAGTTATAACTTTTGGCTGTCCCAATGTAGTCAGAGATACCGTATTTACCCGTGTATAATGCGCACCCGTGTATAATACGCACCCCAATTTTGAGGGTCAATTTTGAAAAATAAAGTTTTACAATAAGATGTGCAAATAAACTTTGAACCTCCAACAACCATAAGACTTGGGGAAAAATCATCAACAAACAAATGCAATTCTCTCTTGATTTATTTACAACATTTCGTAATTGATTCGAACTTAAAAATAAAAGCTATTTAAATGCGTATAAAAAGTGAAATGTACCTAAGATATCTTAATTCAATTAAATTTCGACAGGCCGCTAACGTTTCTTCAAATGCTTAAAATAATGTCCATGAATCTTCATAATATTTACAGGAAAATAAATCTAAACTACAACTTGGATGCACGTTCCTAATTTTTCTTTACATTTCAGCGTTCAATGTTCGTTCAAAGGACAAATCCCTCAAACTCTGACTCACTGTCAGAAGCAAACAGTTCTCTTGCAAAAGAGTAATCGAAACTGTCATTGAAATCATCCTCTGGCTCGAAAGTAGCATCGTCCTCCGTTCCATCCAGACGGTTCGAGATCCCGCACTTCAAGAAAGATCTGGCGACCATTTCTTCAGGAATCGGACTGCCACGCATCTGAAATCCACGAACAAATTAATTCCTCTGACGCTTTCTTTTGCCGTCCGCTCGCCGTAAACTTGTGATTTCCATCAGCCATCCAGTTCATCCACGGCTTTTTCACACGATCTTTGAATGGTTTGTTTAAACAAACATCCAATGGCTGTAGAAGAGACTTTAATCCACCGGGAATAACAGCAAGATCTGTATTTTCTCGCTGGAAAGCAGCTTTCACACGGTCTGTCACGTGGGCCTCGAACACGTCATAAACAAGCAGGCTTCTCTGTCGCCCGAGGCCCCCGCGTCTCGCTCGCCATACTTTCTCGTTCCATATCTTCATTCCATCGCTATCCATCCATCCCTTGTTCTGGACAGAAACAACAACACCGTGCGTGTTATTGATTTTCGGCATCGTTTTTCTTTTGAAGATCACCATCGGCTTGAGTTTTGATCCGTCAGCGGCACATCCCAAAACAACAGTGACCCGGTTTTTCTCGTTGCCGGTCGTTTGAATCTTGACCGTTTTCTCGCTGACATTGTTCACAGTTCTGTTTGGCGGCATGTCGAAATTCAGCGGCGTCTCATCCATGTTGGCGATCAAATGGAGCGGGTACTCGTGCTGTTTGCGGTGCTTAATGACGTAAGCATGGAAGTTGACAATCTTTTCTTCGTAGTCAGCTGGTAATCGTTGCGCTAGTGTTGTTTTCGATCGGATCGAAAGACTGTTCCTTTTCAGAAATCGCTGGCACCAGTGATTCCCTGCCTTAAATGTTCCTGCTGGGATGTCGAATCTCTCTTCTTTGGCGAGCTCAAGGGCCTTCATCCGAATGAGCAACGGAGAATAGCAAGGCCATTTTGCCGTTTCTCCTGGATCCATGCTAAAAGTTCTGATTCAAGTTCTGGATACGCTGCTTGGCATCCTCGTTTGGCGCACTTCATCCACGGCATTTTCTTGAGGTTTTCTTTGTTCTGCCTCCATAGGCGCACATTACTTTCTGAAACTCCAAACTCCCGTTCTGCAGCTCTGTTGCTGTTTCTCTCCGCAAATGCGATGACTTGAAGTTTTTCACTGGCTGCGTAGCTTTGGCGCTTTTTTCGGGAAGACATGATGACGTAATGATATAGTTAATTGAGTGAATCGAGTGGGTGAAAGTGACGCCACGCGTGCTTTAATACTCGGGAAAATTTATTCACGGATCGAAATCTCTCTTTAGTCATTGGTTACTTGAGCATTAACACAACCAATAGGCGCGTTTTTATTGTTTCTGTTGTTATGCAAATTTTTGTTTGCCCGTAAACACTAGTTCCGTGTATAATACGCATCACGTTTTTGAGGCTCATTTTGGACTGAAAAAAGTGCGCATTATACACGGGTAAATACGGTACAGCTATTTCAATGAAGGTTGTCAGCCTATATACCGTACCGCTCTCGAGTAACGTAACCTCCAATCGCGAGTCGCGAGTGAAAATTCTAGACTCGAAAGACTCGCGGCTCGCGAGTATTTTTCCATTGGAATATTCATGATATGTAAAAAGTCACTCGCATTTTGCGAGTGACTGGCGGCTCTGGGTTCAAACGAGTAAACTTTATCGATGAACGTCCAAAGCAAAAACATCGTACCGAAACTACACGGAAGATCGCGAACTGGTTCAGAAAAGAAGACCACCCGTATATACTTCTTTTAATCTTAAGTTTCAGTTTAAAAGAAGTTCTTGAAATAAAAATATCATACTAGCTTCAAACGAAAAAGTGGCGTGTTGTTATCAAGCGATTATTCAAGAAGACGCCGGAAATTTTTTTTCAGCGCCATGTTGTTGTTTATCACTCTTATCAGACAGATCAGACTCCAAACACAAATATGCGTTTAAGAATTATGGCGCTGTACTTCTCTATACTTCGCTGAATCCATCGCTGAAAACGATCACAAGCCCTTCTGAAATAATAAACAATTCTACCGGTTTGGACGGGCTGATCTTTGCCTGTAAATTTCCTGCACTCAAAGATTCGCGAGCAGGCGCATAATTTAAGTTTATGTTTTAGCGTCTCGTTGTCGCCGAAAAGTCCGGGCACGAATTCAAACCTACGGTAAACTTCTAAGTTTTCTCGCTCGCTTCGTAAATAAACGCCACAAAACTTACGAAAGAAGAGAGCTTACCTATACTAAGTTATTTCATAGTTATTATTTAGTGTTTTATTACTAGGAAAGAAAACCGGCGAAACATTCTACGATACTCGAGCGTCTCGTCGCTAAAACTTCGAAGTTTTCGCGCTCGCTTCGTAAATAAAATACGCAAAACTTACGCCAGAAGAAAGCATATTAGTAAAGTACTGTAGTGTATCAGCACTCTAGTATCACATAACGGATGACGTGATTGCTTATGATTATTTGTAATACCATATAAGGTCATGGCGTATGCCATAAGCTGTAGATATGTAATTAAAGATCAGTCTATATTCACGAACCAAAGCGTGTGGTTGTGTTCACTTTATGCGAGCGAGAGATATACTAAATTGGCGACGAGCGATTCGGGATGGCACAGCAGATGGTGCAGAGCGTCCCTGTCCCAACTTACACTGGAGTTGGGGACATCGAGAGCTATTTAGAGCGGCTTGAGTGCTATTGTGATTTGATGGAGACTCCAGAGGGGAGCAAGGTTGCGCTTCTCCTCTGTGGACTAACTGCGGGGCAGTACGAGACACTCAGGGATTTAGTGTCGCCAGCAGTGCCCAAATCGTTGGCATTCAAGGATCTGAAGGCCAAGCTAATCGAACATTATGGTTCGGTGCGCAACACCCGATTGGAGAGGGCGAAATTTCGCGCACTTAAACGGGGAGAGAATGAGAGTATAGCGGCATTCGAGGTGAGATTGCGAAATGCAATTCGACACTGTGGATTTACCGGAACAATCTTGAACGAGAACCTTGTGGAACAGTTTATCTCTGGGATAAATCACAGTGGAATCGAAAGGAAACTTCTGCAAAAGGGGAGTGATTTAACTTTGGCTGAGGCGGTTCAGCTAGCGAACGCTTTTCTGTTGCTTGACGATTCAACACGTGGTGGGAAAGTCGACACACCCCCGATGACTCAGAGTGGAATTTCCCATGTGAAAACAGCAACAGAGTGTTATCGCTGCGGTAAAACCGGACACCGATCCACCGACAAAATCTGTAAGGCAGTGGGGAGGAAATGTAATGACTGTGGAGCGGTAGGACATTTCGCGAAGTCGAAATACTGCAAGGGGGGAAAGACCCAAACTCCTACTGTGCGTGGACGAGGACGTGGCCGTTCGCGAGGAAGGGGCGGAACGCAATATGAGATAACTGAAGAGCCTGCTGAAGAGAAACCAGATCAGGACAGTGGGGTTACCCATTTATTTTCTGTTGAGGAGATTAGGCAGCTCAAAGAGACTCCTACGTGTGAGGCGATAGTCGGGGGAAAGAGTTTTCCATTTATCATAGATTCCGGTGCTGCGGCAAATATTGTTTCTAGTAAGCTTTATGAGGAAATTAAGAGCAATATTTCGCTAAAGAAAACTAGCAAGAAATTGTATGCTTTTGGTCAACAAGACGCGCTTAAGCTGAAAGGCGAGTTTGAAACGGAAGTTAGTATCCGTAACCGGAAATGTCTTGCGGTATTTTATGTTTTTGATGGCAATGCATCGGTTAGTAATTTGATTAGTCATAACACCGCTAAGAAGCTACAATTATTACATGTAAATTCAGTTTCGGAACAACAATGTAACACTAGCCTAGAGTCGGAAATTAAGTCTAATTTTCCAGAGTGCTTTTCAGGGGTGGGCAAACTCAAAGGGAGTAAGGTTAAGATACATATTGATGAGTCACGAGATGTGACCACATTTATAACCCATGTAGGATTATTTCGTATGAAGAGGTTAGGTATGGGAATTTCCAGTGCACCAGAGGTATTTCAGTATACAGTGCAGAAGGTGTTAGTTGGATTGCCAGGAGTGCTAAATTTAGCAGATGATATTATGGTATTTGGTAGAGATCAGGCTGAACACAAGAGTAGACTAGTTAGTGTCATGAATAGATTGTCAGAGAGTGGGTTAACACTTAATCCAGAGAAGTGTCAGTTTGGTTTATCTTCTGTTACGTTTTTAGGACATGTAATTTCAGACAACGGGATAGCTGCAGACCCAGGCAAGGTAGAATCTATAGTTAAAGCCAGAGCGCCAAGTAATGTAACAGAGTTACGCGGTTTCTTAGGGTTAGTACAATATGTAGGCCGCTATATACCAGATTTAGCCACGCTTTCCGCACCATTAAGGGAATTGACCAGGAAGTCAGTGACATTTGAGTGGAACCAGAGACAGGAAGATAGTTTTCAGGCTATCAAGCGTATGATGAGCGCTAGTGAAACCCTAGCTTATTTTGATAGGGAGGCAGAGACCACGGTAGTTGCAGATGCCAGTCCCTTAGGGCTAGGAGCTGTTTTAATTCAGAGACAGGGAGGAACCGAGAAGGTAGTTGCTTATGGACACCGTAGTTTGTCAGATGTTGAAAGTAGGTATTCCCAGACAGAGAGGGAAGCTTTGTCTTTAGTGTGGGCATGTGAGCATTTTAGATTATATCTATTAGGAACACAGTTTACGTTAATCACAGACCACAAGCCACTCACGCACATATTTAACAATGCTAGTGCTAAGTCCACACCGAGATTAGAGAGGTGGAGTTTAAGATTGGCACCTTATAATTTTAGGATAGTCTATAGGCCAGGTGAGTCTAATATCGCAGACCCTATGTCTAGGTTGAGTTGCAGGGACAGTGTAGGTTTCCCTGTAGGGGATGATACTAGGGAATACATTTCCATGATTGTTCAGGAGGCAGTGCCAGAAGCTATGTCGTGGCAGGAAATTAAATCCAGTTCAGATGAATGTGAGATTGTACACGTAGTGAAGGAGGCAATTAGGACAGGAAGATGGGAGAAATGTTCAACAAGTGTCAAAGCAGTCAGGACGGAACTTAGCGAGAGTGATGGTGTAATTCTGAGAGGGAAAAGGATATTTATTCCACCAAGTTTACAAGACAGAGTTTTAATGCTAGCTCATGAAGGACACCAGGGAATTGTTAAGTGTAAGCAACGTCTAAGGAGCACGGTTTGGTGGGTAGGCATTGATAAGGACATAGAGAAGTTGTGTAAGTCTTGTGAGTCTTGCCAGTTAGTGTCTAGTTATGATCGGCCAGTTCCCATAGTAACAACAGAGATGCCGACATCACCCTGGAAGTTTTGTAGTACAGATTTGTTAGGCCCACTTCCAGATGGCCGTTACGTTATTGTGATAATTGATTATTTTAGTAGATACTTTGAGGCAGCATTGCTTAGATCTACAAAGACAGGGCCAGTTATAGATTTTCTGGATGCTATTTTTACAAGATTTGGCTTCCCAGAAGCCCTTAGGTCAGACAATGGGCCACAGTTTATTTCACATGAGTTTCAGGCATACCTTAAAAGCAATGGTATTAAGTGGGTGCCAACCATTCCGTTGTGGCCACAGGCCAATGGTCTTGTAGAGAGGACCAACAGAACCATAGAGAAGATACTCACTATAGCCACGGTAGAGAAAAAGGACCTTCAGAAAGAGTTTAGGAAGTTTCTATTGGCATATAGGTCAACTCCGCATACAAGTACTGGGTGTACTCCGTTTTCTCTTATGTTCGGTAGAGAGATGAGGACAAAGCTACCACAGCTAGATTATACAGCTGCCAACCCAGAAGTGGCAAGAGAAAGAGATATGGAGTATAAGTTAAAGATGAAAGACTATGCAGACCAGAAGGCAGTTGATAGCAATATTCAGGAGGGGGATACAGTAGTGATGCGGAATGAGACGAAAGGTAAGTTACAGCCGAATTTCCGGCCAGAGAAATACAGGGTAATCAATCTTAATGGTTCAGACATGATCGTCCAGTCAAATGAGACAGGAAATACAGTTAGGCGGAATGTTCAATTCGCAAAGAAAATGCCTGAACAAATCGACAATGAAGTGCTCCCCTCAGCTCAGGCAGAACAAGAGGTTCCCATGACAACCGAGGCTACTAATGAGACACCAGCAGAGGGAGTCACTACGAGTGAGGATACCATGGCAACCCCAAGTGCAGCCAGTGAAGTGCGCCGTAGCAGTCGAGTGCGTCAACAACCTGTAAGGCTTGCTGACTACCTTGTCAAGTACTGAGATATCGTTCTTGCTCCTGAGTTGACCAATGTTCTGTTCTTTTCATTTAAAAGGGGAGGGATGTAGTGTATCAGCACTCTAGTATCACATAACGGATGACGTGATTGCTTATGATTATTTGTAATACCATATAAGGTCATGGCGTATGCCATAAGCTGTAGATATGTAATTAAAGATCAGTCTATATTCACGAACCAAAGCGTGTGGTTGTGTTCACTTTATGCGAGCGAGAGATATACTAAAAGTACTTTAATTATTTCATTGTTATTATTTAGTGTTTTATTTCTAAGAAAGGAAACCGGTGAAACATTTCACCGATACTTTAGCGTCTTTTTGCTAAAATAACACCTAAGTTTGTTGAATGCCGATACCGATAGAACAAATTCAAAAGCCTTGAAGTTTTCCTGGTTTTATCGCTCGCTTCGTAAATAAACCCCACAAAACTTACGAAAGAAGAAAGCTACCTATAGTACTTTCATAGTTATTATTGAGTGTTGTATTACTACCGGTATCGGCGAAACAGTTCACCTATATTCTAGCGTGTTTTCACTAGTTCGTTGATACCAAGCACGAAGGCCGGGCACGAACCCACGGTAAACTTCCAAGTTTTCTATATCTCGCTTCGTAAATAAACCCTACAAAACTCAGGAAAGAAGAAAGCTTACCTATAGTACTTTAATTATTTCAAAGTTATTATTTAGTGTTTTATTACTAGGAAAGAAAAACCAGCGAAACATTTCACGGAAACTTTAGCGTCTCGTCGCTACGCTAAGTTTGTTGAAGGTCGGACACAAATTCAAACCTAAACTTCGAAGTTTTGCGCTCGCTTCGAAAATAGACCCCTCAAAACTTACGTGAGAAGAACGCTTCAAATAATATTACTTTCATTAGTTTGTACGGTAGCTATATCTTTTAACGTTACGGTAGTCTGGAAATTCTTGCGAAATTCTAGTTTTGTAACATGAAAAGAATCCCTCGCTGAAAGCGTTCACAGCCCTTCTGAACAATTCTATCAAATTTAGATGGGTTGATCTTCGCCTGTAAATTTCCTACACTCGCAAGACTCGCAAGACTCCCGAGCAAACGCATTTCGAGTGGATCGAGTGAACTTGTTTAATGAGCTCCTCATTATAAAATTACTCGCGAGCCGCGAGTCTTTCGAGTGTTGACTTTTGACTCGCGGCTCGCGTGTAAAATGTTACGTTACTCGAGAGCGGTACGGTACTTTATTTTGATGATACTCTAACTTACAAATAATCGTACATGCACGTTTATTTTTAGGGGAAAACATTTTCCACTCTATACAGCCTTATTCGGGCCTGTAAGTTTCTTGATTTCAGCCATGTCCACTCTATACAAACCTTATTCAGGACTGTAAGCTTATTAACGATATGAATTTTTTGCTAAAGTCACCTCGTTATTGGTTTTCAAATCTGTGTTTTATGCCCGGTGCACACTAGTGACATAACGACATAATGATGTTATGTTGCAACAAAAAAGGGCATGGCAAAATAATTTAAATAATCTAATATTTTCCATGGATCATCATTAGATTACTTCACCAAAGCAATCTAATGTTCATTTTTGTGGACTTCAATGTTTTGAAACCACTACATTTTGTTTATGTGATATTTTTCTTATGTCGTTATGTTGCAAGTGTGCACCAGGCTTTAGTAGCAATATTTTTTGCAGTTTTCGAACAAAACAGTAGTTTCTTGTGATTTATTCCCACGAACCTCAGACTCAAGTAAGAATATCAATATATCAAAATTGGTCTACATACAAGCAATAATCATTACCCACCTTTAGATCTCACATCAGGTTTTTCTTCCTCAACAGCTCGGACCCGAAATCCTTCATTTTTCATTGGCTCAATTTGTACTAAGTTGGGAATGCTTCGCAGGAGTTCAGATAATGACGAAAAGCCAAGCTTCTTCCAGTCCAGCATGTGATTTGAATGCCGCTCATAAGCACCCAGAAAAGATGAGCCAAGGAGACCACTTGGGTAGAACGAGAGAACCTCCTTAATTTTTGCTCTGACGTAGGCAGGGACCACTGGAGGCAGAAGAGGACGGGGAACGATGACACGAGTAGCTCTCCTTTTGGACACTTTTTTCTGTCTGGCAATGAGGCTGGCCACACGTTGACTCTTTTCATCAATCACACCTGGAGTAAAGTACACAGAAACCACAAGTCAATTTATCTTCTTTTTTTTTTCTTCCATACAAATGCTGTATTTTCCTTTGGAAATTCCAGAGGGGTGAGGGGATGGATAGATATTTTCTGGAACCACACATTGTAAGTTCACATAAAAATTCAAACACCCCTGTGAAATGGTCCAGGAGGATAGGTGGACATGATTTCTCCTTGGGTGTGACCCTAGAAGGATGTGTCAAAATGACTTATCAAGCTACAAGGTTTGATAAGTAACAAACCACAAGGTTTTATAAGTGGCTTGATAACAGTAAGGGAGAGGAAAAAAAAGAGAATGTTGCACATCTATGAGAAAAAAAAAAACAGAAAAAAATAGATTGGTATTCCATGGCAACCTCAGTTGCTGTGGTTGCTTAGAGTCATACCCATCCCTGGAGCGACTTCAGTTCATATGGCTGCCCCAGGGACATGCCTGTGGAGCAGGGGAATGAAAGAAGGGTGGGAGGGGGGAGCAGGGGAACGAAAGATTATATATTTGATTGTATGTCAGTCATGAGACTGCAGGTGGTGAAAAAATTAACAATTAGTTGCCGAAGGTGACGTAAATATTGTTCATTGAGGTGACTATTTGCAGATATTTACAGAGCCTGAGGTGTCTAATTGTTTAAGTATAATTACTCAAGCGACATTTACGATTTTTAACAAAAAAAAATCAGATTAGGGGTATTTTTTAGTTTCTCATAAGGAAGTGCACTCACAATCCCCAATGTTATATTCATGCAAAATATTCCGAACGTCTCAACCAATAAGCGCACAGAATCGCTTGAGTAATTATACTAAACTATATTGTTATTATTATTATTGAGGGGGAGCACTCGGGGAACAAAAGGAGGGGGGCACTGCTACATGCATCAGATCATCACAAACTTGTAAAGATTGGAGACTTTTTTAAATTCTATGGTTTGGCACTTTTTACTCAGAACCATAAGGTAGCTTCATACGAGCTTCCAATGAAAACAACTTTGGTTCTCATTTAAATCCTACCAAATGAGCAACATAATTTAGACCACCCACTTGAGTTGAGGGTTCACGTTTATAGAGCTTCGTTTGACCAAACGGAAAATGGCTGAAGTGAGTTTTGTACCGTAAGCTTACCTCGAAGGATGAGTTGCCCTCTGACATACGTTGGCACCACAACGTCTGGTAGAGCTTGTAACAATTCCAAGGCACTCTTATAACCCAGCTCTCTGTACGGGAAAGGCTTGCCGATAATACTTTGATAGTCATTTTGAACTTCTATCACATTGAGTCCACTCGGGGCAGAAATAAGAAGCGCCCGCAAATCCCGAGTCACCTGGGCGATTTTCTTCTCTCTCTCTGTTCTTGCATTTCCGCTTGAACTTTCAGGCATTTTGAAACGTTTCTATATTAAAATGTACTCTAAGAATTGCTAGTTAAGGTTCATTTGATGGGAATATTATTTAAAAGTGCGCGAAATGTTAAAAAATTGAGTCTCTATTCCTTCACGTGTATTTGTCTTCGCGCCTTGGTGTTGTTGTCCAAGTGCGCATGCGCGAAGTTGCCAAAAAACACTAGGGGAGGGGAGGTCCAAATGTAGATCTGAAATTCTTGATTTTTAGAAGGAGCAAACATAAAATATTTTTGAGAAAAGTAAAAAAAATATTTTCTTCACAAAACTAATATCCTGTTTTACACAAAATAAGATTTCTCATCGAAAACAAACTAAGATTTCATGAATATTACACACCCTCCTCTCCCTAGAACGTTTGAGTAGAGTATGTACCGCTGACCAAGTGCGCCGCTTTCTCGAAAACAATATGGCGGACGTGAGGAGCAATTTTTATTAGCAACAAAGCTATCGAAGTTTTCTTTAAATCAGAGCACAAGATGAGGGAATTACGAGACTCAAATTACGAGACACCGACGTCCTATAACTGGACGCCATTAGCTAAACGTTATCACCCGCTACAAGCTGGAAGCATTGATGGGACCGATACAGTTCCACATGACAATGCCGTTTGGAGGGCCATGTATGCGAAATGTAAGATATGTTTACAGGGTTACAGGGTTAATAAGAGACTGTTCGTTAATTACGTCGAAGGGGGGGGGGGGGGGGGGTAGGGACTGGTGTTTTTTTCTGTTCGTAGGTTTTGTGAAAATGTACCCCCGTAAAAAAAAAGTACTTTCAATTTCTACCCCCGTACAAAAACGGCTATTTGAAATTGTACCCCCCTCCCCCTGCACGCTAATTGACTAAGCTGGTATCAGCCGAATAAACATAGAAAACTTCGATCAATTCGATCACCTGCTTCACCAGAGTGTTTCACAGTTTTCCCAGGGATCCCACGTACGTATTATGGCACGCGGGGCATTATGGGGCATACCAAGCACAAAGATCCTGCATAACCGCTGCCACTTAAAACAGCTGAGGGCTCAGGACATTCCGGATTTATACAGTGCTCTGTGTTTTGCATGACACTGAAATGCACCCCCCAAAAGTTTCGCTTGTTCTAAAAATTAACCCCCAAATTTTTCGACCTTCTGCAAAATTACCCCCTATAAAATCACCAGCCCCCCTGTGACGTAATTAACGAACAGTCCCTAATGGCTGGAACGTGGAGACCACCCACATCAATTTGCGCTTGGTCATACCATGTTTCAGACCAGCCATGATTACGCACAAGAGATGAAATCTCTTGTTAAATGTGGCCGGTCACAATGTCTTAAAGCCTTTTGATACCATCAAGGTGCATCTGCAAGCCACGTCTGGGGCTGCATCTACCTGCCCGCAAAAGTCTTAAAGTCTTTGTATTAAGCAGGGATCAAACAGTGATGAGAGTAAATGAGAGTTCCAAGTATCATCCACTCTCATCTACTCTCACGAGAAGCGATCAAACATTGATGAGAGTCAGCCGGAAGTCGCACAAGAAATCTTGCGTGAGCACTAGTACCCAGTTCCTTTCCACAGAGGAAAGACAGCAGTTCTTTGGAACCAAATGAGCCTGCAGTTTTGGCGGTAGCTGCTGACTGAAAAACCCTCATCAACTCTCATGTGCGATCAAACGGTAAACAACTCTCATGAAAAAATTTGAACATGTTCAAAGGGCATGAGAGGGGACGAGAATCTATGAGAGTTCGCGATCAAATAGGAAAACTCTCATCAGCCCTATGATCACCGTTTGATTGTGCCTTTAAGTGAAAATGGGCATGTCACAGTTGTTTCAACAAACTTTTATAAAATAAGACACAGTGTTCTACATTAACAACTCAGAATCCTATAATATGTTTTAACTTAGCCTTAGAGAGAAAAAGGAACTTAAATTTTCATTAATAGGCATTCTTATCAAATTTCCAAGTTTGAAAGTTGTTGAGCCTTGTCAAGCATTAAAAATGCCAATTCGTAATCCAATTCCACCTGCTTGATAATACACAAAAATACTCCAAATTTGTAATTTGCAGCTGAAAGATTGTTTAACAAATGTAGACGATTATTTTGCTCATTTCTTGTGAATTTTACTGCATTTATTAGCTACTTAAAATAACCCTAAAATCATGACATTATTAGAGATGTCTTAGAAATAAAAGAAATAGAACTTGATTGTTTGCTCAGGAAGATGGCTCAAATTAAGGTACGTAATTCAGATCTTTTATTTTCTTTGAAGATCGACCAAACAAGCAAGTCACAGGCGATCCTGAATGTACAATGTTTGTTGGAAGGTTGTCTAGAGAAACAACAGAGGGTATGTGTGACATATGCATTAGAGAATGATGGACATGTCATGCTCAAAGTGTTGCAGTATTCTTTGAGCCTTGCAGTTCTAACATTTTGTTCACTTAATTATATTACTTCTATGTTATCATTCCTTTTCAAAAACATAATGTACAATATTATTCCAGGCCCATCATCAACCGAGAGCCTTTGCAGTCTATTAGCCAATCAGAGCAGCTGAAAAACAATGGACCAGATAGACTTGAAAAAAAAAACAGGGCACAAAGGCTCCCAGTTGATGATGGTCCTTTAATAAAATTCCTTGTCTTTTTTCAAATTTTACTATGCACTCAATATTTTATAGATACTTTGGAAATGTGTTTTTCTAAATTTGGTGATGTGCAGAGCTGCAGAGTGATCAGAGATTTTGGTAGGTATTTGTCTCTTCAAAACAGTGTGTGACTCAGGGATGTCAACTTTCTTAGCTTTACTGGGAGTCTGAAGATTTTTTGGAGCTCCAAATTTCATACCCCAAAAATACCTGAGCCATTAATTTTATACCCAAAAAATACCAGATGTACATGCTCCCAAAATTTGATACCCGAAAAAGTGTTCAACTTTTTTAGCCTCTAAAATACCAGCATACACATGATGCCCATCCCATTATGTTTCCTGAAAATAGCTTCAGCTTAAAGGCCCATTACACCTTTCCATAATGCATTCGGTTGTGTGCCGTGGTGGTGCTTATGTTTTGGTTTTGAAAACGAAAAAAAGATAATTAACAAAACAAAAATAACTGTTCAAAAGCTTAAATTAATCTATCAACTGGCCTCTCAATCTCTTTTCTTAGTTGAGATGTCAAGGATATAAACAACACAGTGTGCAATGCACTATGGAAAGGTGTAATGGGCCTTTAAGCGGCAGTATCTTGATGATCAATTACCAGTACCGGTAGCCTGTCAGAAGTTTCAACCCCTAAAAATTACCCTTGGGTTGTGCAACCCCCCCCCCCCCCCAAAAAAAAAACATAATAAAAAAATACTTGGTAGAAGTTTCAACCCAAAAATACTTTTACTACAAATTTCATACCCAAAGAAATATATGTCTGACGCCCCCCCCCCCCCCCCCCCCCCCCCCCTCCTCATTTTTATATCCGAGTATCCCCGGGCCCTGGTGACTATACAATAAAATGCCCTGATAAGGGAACCTTGAAACTGGAGCCTTTCTCTCAGGCAAATTGTGTAAATAAAATGAATAACTTTGCATGATATTGACCACTCCATCCTCATGTTTTTTGTATTCATTGGTAGTGACAGGGTTCTCAAGGGGATATGCATTTATTGAATACAAGGATAGATGGCAAGCTAAAGCTGCATATCGAGTATGTAGAAATAACACACTTCATGATTCGCCTTATTTACTGCTCTCTTGCTGACACCGAGTAATTTCCAGACTCATTAGCAATGATTGGGGGGGGGGGGGGGGGGGGTGTGTTTCCCAACATGAAAACACAGCATCATGCATGGTCGGAGACAACTGTGATTGTCTGGGATACAGTCATATAGACTGCTAGAGCACTGCGAAGAGCCCTTGACGAACCCGACGATGGCATGTAGTGACAAAGGCGCGAGCAAAAGGGCAACTTGGCATTCAAGCATTGTACACCTTCAGCGCTCCTCTGGCTTATGTCGGGGGCTCTTTGTGCTTCTCTGGGAGTTGTGCCAAAGTAGGGGCTGCTAGCAGTCTAATTCAATCTGGAAAAAGGAACTGTTCTATTTTCCTGTTTGCATCCAAATCAGTTGCTGATGTCACTGAAAATTCCCAATTTTGTGACTGAAAAGGATAATCGGGAAACCATTTACTCTGTTTGTTTGCAATGGTTCCTGATAATATATTATATGAAAACCAGTCTTTACAGGGCATGACATATTCCTGCCAATTCCATACCTCTGCATCTTTAGGGAATTGTCTGCACAATTTGTAGAATTCAGCCAAAAATTTCACTTCTGAAAGTTCAAACTTAAGCTCACTTTCTGAAAGACCTTATGTCTAGAGAACCCTGTACTTAACTGTAGGTCTATGGTAGACTTTACTTCATTGCACAATCAATGAAATTTTCCACACAATTTCTCATTTTGTTTTACACCTAAACAAATGCCCTGGATTTAATTGTCATAATTTGTTAATTGATCATTAGCACTGATACAATATGCTTCATGATATATGATAATATTTCAGGAAATGCACAAGCAAGTGATTGATGGCCATGAAGTTCTAGTTGAACATGAGGCAGGGCGTAATCTAGAGGGTTGGATACCCAGGAGATTTGGTAAGACATGAGTTTTTGTTCTCTTTTTCTCTCTGTGAATCTAAAGGAAAGAACAATATTGTTAGCCCATTAGACAGAGCGGAAATGAGATTTGTTTAAGCATTAGAGCACAACTTTCTAAGACTTTATTGGTGAAATAGAGCATGTGTGATGTTGACATGAGAATGTTGTAAAATCACCAACCACAGGCGATTAACCATTGTGGTATAAGGGGCAGCGAATGGTTGTTCGGAAAATGCATAATCTCTCAAAGTTCTTAGAGATTCTTGAATCTCCGATTTTTAGAGAGCTACCTTGCAATCTTGTTTTCTCACAAATTAACACAAATTACAGAGACTGTATGAGAAGCAAGTATGAACTCTTATGAAAACCAGTTTCCCTTAGCAGGGCTTGAAATTAAGATATAATCATAGTCGTAATGTTACGCCTTGCATCAACATTATAGGTGTAACTAATCAAAAGTCTAGGTGTAAATCCATTGGGAGAACACTGTAGAAACTGAAAACACAGTCGTTATTTTACACCTAAGTCTAAAAAGTTAGGCATAAAAGGAAAAGTTTTAGGCGTATTTATGCCTGTATCGGGCGCAATTTCAAGCCCTGCTTAGCCACGTTCTGCTCTGCAAAATTATTTTAAATGGTTGCTTTTAACAGGTGGTGGTTTTGGAGGGAAAAAGGAATCTGGTCAGCTGAGATTTGGAGGGAGAGACCGCCCATTCAGAAGACCATTGTGAGTAAAAATGCTCCTCATTATCAGTAGATGGACATTATCATTGTACAGTGTGAATGTAAACAATGTTAACTTCAATTTCCATAATTCTGTGAACTCTATGCCTTCACATGGTTTTGAGATTTTTTTTTTGGGACTATAATTAGAGCTAGCTATGCTTTAAAACCAAAATTAATCCGTGCACCTGTCTTGAAAGGTTTGCTGGACGGAAGCCAGAACGCAGTTTGGTATTTGGAAATGTGAAGTTGGAAGAATTTTGAATTTATGAAAATCGCTGTTTAAGAACTACTACTCAATTGCTATTAAGTGTGGACAGAAACGTTTTTTAGCGTTGTTTGATGCGCGACAGAATGAATGGTTTCACAAATGCTGCGACTTTTGATTGGTGGAGACTAGCCGTTTGGTACATGCTAGTTCAATACGTCGACTCGTAACAACTTCTCGTTGTCCAATAGAAACGTAGCGTTCATGCCTTTGAATCACAAATTTGCAGCCCCCCCCCCCCCCCTCCCCAATATATATTTGCTGTCCACGCTTAATCGCAAATAGCAAATTGAGGCACTATGATACATTATTATATAGCTCGTGTTTATTAGATCAAAGCGCGTGCTCTGATTGGTTCTATCATTGTCACGTGGTAAGGTACAAACTCAAAATTGTTGCCCGCGCTGGCTACATCGCCAGAGCGGGAAAATAAAAATAACAACATATGGACTATTTTAACCGTGTATTTCCTTTTGCTATATAATAAAACACTTAATGACTGCACTCTCGGGAAACAGCGAGTTTTGCTTTCCCGAGAATCTCGATGTTTCGCTCGACTTTGTCTCGGGAAACATCGAGATTCTCGGGAAAACAAAACTCGCTGTTTCCCTCGAGAGCAGTCACTTAAGTGTATATTATTATACGACTGTAACGTCATTTTACCAAACGTGAGTTCAGATATGAAGCCGTATTTCAACGCTCACATGCCAATATTTGACTAGTGGCATGAATTCGACGCTGTGCCCGGGTTGGGGGGGGGGGGGGAGTACTTGAATGTTGAAATGGTAGGGTTGACCGTCGGGAAGCCCAAATTTCCATCCTAAAAAATACCTGTCAGAAAACAATTCCACCCTAAAAAATACTCCTCCATCCTAAAATACCTTCTTCAGCGCACCGTTTTAGTTTGAAGAACCCCTAATAGTGCAGCCGCTTGGTGCAGAAAAATTGATGAATTGTTCAATTTTATGGCAAAGTTACCAAATTTGGCACAAATAATGCTAACCACCCACAGATTAATATTACATATGGCCCCACCCGGGGTCCGCCCTGGATCCATCCCATAATTTGAGTTTTAGACGCGGGTAAGGTTGCTCATTGAAAAATGTAGATATATGTCTATTTCAAAACATTTATGTGTATAACCTTCCATTAGCTCCGAGGAATATGGTTGTTACAAAATATCCCATAATTTTTACTTTTAAGGTGGCTCGGGAGAAAAAATAAAATAACCATTAATAAATTCTCGCAAGGGTATTATCTACGTGCTAGAACCACCAAAATTCCCACAAAGAACAATAACTATCCAAAGATGAAATCAGCACATGGCTCCATCTGTGATCCGCCCTGCATCCCATAATTTCAGTTTCAGCTGTCAGTAAGGTTGCTTATTAAAAATGTACTTATCTGTTTATTTTGCTTGCATCCTTTCAGTTTTATGCTTGCATCCTTTCATTAGCTACAAGGAATGTGGTTATTACAAGAAATCCCATAATATTTACTTTTAAGGTGGCTCGGGAGAAAAATACAATAGTGATAAATAAAGTCATTAAAAAAATGTACGTATCTGTTTTTTATGCAATGTTAAGTCATATACCCTTTCATTAACATCCAGGAATGTGGTTGTTACAGAATATCCTATACTTTTTACTTTAAAGGTGGCTCGGGAGAAAATATGAAATAGTCATCAATAAAGTCTCGCAAGGGTTTTAGTTATGTGCTACAGCCACCTAAATCGAACAAAGAATAGTAACTTACCAAACATTTAAACTATGTTTTTCTTTTTACATGTTTTAACTTTCCGCTCCAAAACATTTTACCATGGACTTAAGTGTGTTCTAAAAAAAACACGTCGGGGATTTTTGAAATTTTAAAAAGAGCTGATTTTAGAGCCAGAATGTAGAAAAAGTTCTTGAAAAGGAAATCGAATCTTAGTCAACGCTAATATGGGGTCAATGAATGAAAATAGCAAATACTGGCGAGGTTGTAACTCTAAAAAGTTGAACTGATGCATCGGTAAGGGAACTCCATAAAAAAGTTTGATAAACAAATGATATACCATAGTTTAGCCCAGGATATAAGCTTTAAACTGAGGTATCACTTGTAAGATACGACCATTTTTGTGTGAAATTATGCCATTTTAACCAAAAAAGTACCCCGAAGGTAGTCCGTAAACGTAAGGTGTCTAAATGAAAAAAAAAAAAAACGTTGCTATCATAAATGCAATTTCAATGCTTTAGATAACGTAAATGCAGCTGCTAATCACTATTCTAAAACACAAAAAGGACAAAAACAGATATGGAAACAGATAGATTCTCCATCTCCGTAACCTCTAGATTTTATAAACTTTTACTAGACAAATGAAGTGTGGAAACTAAATTGTTGTCTTGAGCTAAACAATTGCCCACCTGTTTTGAAATGAATGAATATACCATTTCAGGAGGGTAGGAAAACAAATAATATTTGGTATACTTTCTTGTAGTATTAGAAGAGCGAAGTGGTACCCAAATAGATCAAAGGAGGATGGCTGAAAATGTTCATTACAATCATGGTTTTGCTGGTTTGTTATTTGACGCTTCATCTCAAAATCAGAATTGCTTGGACATCCCTTCATTTGAATTGTCATGAATTGTATTTTACACCCGTTAGTAAACATAAGAAACCACGTTGGAAAATAGGCCAAACTGATTTTACCCTACACCCTGCCTTTGTCCGCTCTGCCATGTAAAGCAATCGGCTACCATGGTTACAAAATATTTCTGTTTTAACGAACTGTTCCAAGTTGGGGGCAACCTTAACGAATAACTGTGCTGGATATTTTCTCTTGTGAGAACATATTTTTGCTGTTAGACCGATGTTAAGTGCCCTGGCCCATCAAATCTGCAGCAAAATGAAAGCGTTTACCCTTTGAAGCTGTGTAAACATCTGGAGCACTAACAGCAGGAGAACAAACAAATGGTACAATTGCAGGCAAGCCTTATGTGTACGCAGGAAAGTATTATTGCGCTCAGATTTTATGACGTGCTTCTGCTTTGGTGGTAGCGTGGCTAAAAAAACTTGAGGCAATCTCAAAGGTTTTTGTATGAAATGTAATGGGCAAAGTAACCCCAAAGATGACTGCAGCGTACGTCGAAGGCTTTTGCCTCCTCAACATAGTAAACAGGATTAAAGATTATAACCCCTGAATCTTGTAAGGAAGTACAGGCAGAAACATATAAGTGAGTTGAAACGTGTAACAAACATACATTGCTTTAGTGCTAAGCGGCGGAATATTCGCAGAATAAACAATTGAACAGATTTTGAAAATGTTGTTGAAGGACTTCAATATGTTACAGCCAAAGACGCTCAAGCGTCCCCCTGTAGAGCGCAATAATGAGTTGATTCTTGGAATATTGGATCCATTATTCGATTCAATAATGCATTCGGCTTGGGAATACGTCTTTCGATTTGAACTGGATTTTCGCTTTTGATTGGACGACAGAAGACGCAGACGCTTCCATATATGGAAAAATCCACAGGGAGGCTATTGTTTGCGAGATTTTGTACCAATATGGCGGGCCTTTGGTGGACTTTACGAGCTGGTAAATCTCTTCTCGTTCATTTAGAGAAGAAATTGTTGATCAGTATTATCAGGGATATTCCAAGAACCGCAAAGCCAGGGTCAGAGCGTGGTGTCAGGAAGATAATCTAGCCGAGGTCCGATTTCAAATCGAAAAACATTTTCCCAAGCCGAATGCATTATTGAATCGAATAATGGATCCAATATTCCAAGAATCAACTCATTATTGCACTCTAGAGGGGGACGCTTGAGCGTCCTTGGCTGTAAATGTTAGTACATTATCATTAACCACTATTGCTCTACTTTATTCGAAGCGAAAAAATGAAATATTATCAAGAGAAAACCTGCTTGGGCAAGCAGGCGAGAGTTCGTTATTCACCAGATATGGTCATAAACTTGCTACGAATAATCCGCAGCTTGGTTCACTGTTGCTTGTTTCAACTAAGTTATATGTTTCTGGTACAGGGAAAAACGTTTTTTGTTTTTCTCTGTGAAATACAAGACAGTTTAACTCAATTTTTTTGTGAATATTGAAGTTTTTACTCTTAGTACTTATTGACTAATCGAAAAACAAAACAATTGTCTTGTCGAAGGTTTACTCT
This sequence comes from Scolanthus callimorphus, assembly GCA_033964015.1. Lineage (NCBI taxonomy): Eukaryota > Metazoa > Cnidaria > Anthozoa > Actiniaria > Edwardsiidae > Scolanthus > Scolanthus callimorphus. The sequence continues at coordinate 38,363,434 of CM066911.1, forward strand.
ATCGTTAACTTTACAAATTATGGGATGTTTTCAATCCCTTAAACCTTTTATCGCACAAGTAATGACATCAACATTACATTTGTATAATTAACACACATATCCACTTATTTTTCTTATGAGCCACCTTAACAATTTAAAATCAAATTATAGCATGGAACCAGGGCGGATCCCGGGCGAGCCATGTGTCGATTTAATTTTGTATAGTCATTCTTGCTCGTGCGAATTTTGGTGACTCTAGCATGCAAAAATACCCATGCAAGACTTTATGAATAATTATTTAGTAATTTTCCCGAGCCACCTTAAAAGTTAAAATTATGGGATATTTTGTAAAAACCACATTCCTTGGAGCTAATGAAAGGATGTAAGCACAAAATTTGCGAAATAGACAGATCAATACATTTTTTATGAGTACCTAACCGACAGCTAAAACTGAAATTATGGGATGCAGGGCAGATCCCTGGTGGAGCCATGCGTCGATGAAATCTTTGAATAGTTAGCGTTTTTTGTGGGAATTTTGGTGGCTCTAGCAAGTAGATAATACCCTTGCAAGACTTTGTTAATAATTGATTTATTTTTTTCTCCCGAGCCACCTTAAAAGTAAAAATTATGGGATATTTTGTAACAACCACATTCTTTGGAGTTAATGGAAGGATATACACATAAAATCACCGGCGTCTAAAACTGAAATTATGGGATGGATCCCGGGCGGACCCCGGGTGGGGCCATATGTAATATTAATCTATGGGTGGTTAGCATTATTTGTGCCAAATTTGGTAGCTTTGCCATAAAACTGAACAATTTTGCACCAAGCGGCTGCACTATAAGAAATACCGGATCGCTGATTTTAACCCCTAAAATATACGACGGTCATACCTACCATCCGAATATTTAACAATTAGACCTCGAGGCCGAATGTGCTATGATGAATAGACCATGAGGCCGAAGGCCGAATGGTCTATTGATATCATAGCACATGAGGACGAGAGGTCTAATTCTTTTAGTATAAACCAACTAGTTGGTCGGTTTTAGCAATGAATCCCATTATTTTATGTTGAAAAAATCACGTTTTCTTGCAAAGAAAGGTGTGTTTTTGCCAGGTACGGTCTATTCAGCCAATCAGAATGCAGGATTTGTAATAGACCATTAGTTGGTTCATACTAAAGATAGATAGATAAATAGATATGTTTATTACAAACCTCTTGTAGCTATGAGCTGGATTACAGGTTGTGCGCATTGCATGGACAATAAATTATAACTAGAGACGATCTAAGAATTTTACAGTTACAAAATTTGAGAGCCTATTAGTGTTGAAATGCTTATAATTGTAGGAGCGGCCGGATATAGGGTATGTGGCACTTTCTACCACTGTGGCAAACCAACCATTAAGCTATTAAAATAGTATACGTGACTTTTTGATTCAAGGGAAAGTGAAAGAAGGAATCTACTTATGAACATGCGAAACAATTGGCATTATTTTCGACTGCACAAGATGTTTATTGATAAATCTTTCAATCGACGGCGCTATGTGGAAACTTTGTACACTGTGGTAAACCAACCATTATAGCTACAGTATGTGCATTTTTGTTTCAAAAAAATAAAATCATTTTTCGACTGCGCAGAGATATTTATTAGCTTTATTGATAATTTCAACCATTTACGCACAAACTGGGGACGCTATCTGGTGCTTTGTACGCTGTGGTAAACCAACACATAAGCTATGCGACTTTTGTGACTGTTATGTATTAAATGCTACGTGATATTATAGGACTAAATGTGGGTGGGCTTATGGCGGATGCGGACTTATACCCAAGTAGAAAAGTTTCATTACTGACTGACACGCCTAAACCGGGGAAGGGAGGGGTAACCGGGGGATGGGGGGGGGGGGGGGGTGACTCCCAGATTTTTTGGTCGGGGATGATCGTCGGGAGTTTACAGTTTAATCCCTAAAAGATAGCAAAAAGGACGTGGCTCAAATATTTTTTTACTCTACCCATCAAGAAATTTCAGATTTGCAGATTAAATTGCTGCCTTTGATATGGTGTTTTCTAATTCATCATCGTCTTCCTTGAAGGTTTGCCTCTTTGTTAGAGCCCTAAAAGATACCAATCTCCCTAAGATCAAGGTCACCCCTAAAAGAGACCAAAACCCGTGATTTTAACCCCTAAAAGATACGACGATCATCCCCCCGTGGGGAGTGGTAACCGGGTGTTGTACAGTGATGCACCCCCTCCCCGTGGGAAGTGGTAACCGGATTTTGTACAGTGATGCCCTGTGCACAACTAGTGATTGTAGCAATATAAGAACGAAATAATTGAAATAATCAATAGTTTTCCATGGAACAGCATTAGATTACTTCACCAAAGCAACCTCTTTCTTTTTTGTGTGGACATAAACGTTTTCAAACCACTAAATTCTGTTCGCGTGTTATTTTCCGCCTTATGTCGTTATGTCGCAAGTGTGCACCAGGCTTGATAGAAAACTAATAAACTAGGGAAGAGGTCAAAACAACGGTACTTTATAAGTATCCAGTTTAAGGGGTGGGTACCCGAGACCCACCACCTCTGCCAATTTCCTAAAAATCGGATTTTCGACTGCCGATATCTCGTGAAATAATTGATGAATCATGGCGAAAACCTACCGTTGTGCTCTACACGAAGAGAACAACACATTTCTGCAGTAAAATCGAGTATCTTATTTGTGCTTCGAGAAAATAACCATTGGATACCTATGGGGGGGGGGGGGGGGGTAGTACCCGGTGCCCCACCACCTCATTCACCATCCCTGATATCTATCGAGTACCGTTGTTTTGACCTCTTCCGCTATAGCTAATATATTATTTACGTTTCGGCGACAACATGGCGACATATTATCAAGAGTCGAGATATTACAATTTGAGGGCGTGAAGTTAAAGGCTAGGCTCGGCGATCTCTCTTCTTTTTGCAAGTTTTTGCTTTAGCGCCGCAATCCCTACTAATAGTTTTAATGTTTAGAGTCTTAGTCCAGAGAGTTTGCAATGCCTGATATTTGTATTTTTGTTCTCAGGCCCGTGCAGACATTAGGGAGCACCAATAAACCACAAGAAGCGGCTGATCGTGAAAATAGACGTGAGGGTCGCGTTATGTTTCGTGATCGAAACCACGATGTGGAAAACCGAGTTCGTGACGATCGCGACCGCGATGGACGAACTATTCGTGACGAACGTGATCGTGAAAACCGAAGTCGTGACGACCGTTATTCTGATAGCCGTAGTCGCAACGAACGTGATCGAGATAGCCGAAGTCGCGACGAACGCGATCGAGATAGCCGAAGTCGCGACGAACGCGATCGGGACGGCCGAAGTCGCGACATCCGAGGCCGTGACGAACGCGATCGGGATAGCCGAGGACGTGACGAACGTGATCGTGATCGTGACGTCAGAGAGCGTTACCGAGATCGTGATCGTGAATACAAGCGAGATCGAGGGAAATCAAGCAGCCGGCGCCATGATAGGGACAGAAATAGAGAAGACTCTAGACGTCGAAGTAGAAGTCGAAGTCGAAGCAGAGAACGAGAGAAATCGTAAGGAAAATAATTTATGGCAGGATCATCGCACTCTAGGTTGAACATAATTATATTAATGATAGTGAACCATGATAAGCTAGCGTTGACCGCCGATGGGGATCTATAGATCAACAATACCACTTACCATCAATTTTTAACGAGTTAAAGATATTTACCCCACCATCCAACCAAAACAGAGATACGCACTCTCTACAAAGTGTTAGAACGCGTAAATATCACGAAGTGCTAATGCTTTAGTGCATATATAATGCATCTTGCCTTCTGAACATCTCCCAGCATACAGCCTTCACGTGATCAATTTCGAATCGACTGTGATCATTCGTTCGAATCGACTGTGATCATTCGTTCGAACTGCTTTTCATCATTTGTTTGAATTGCCTGCGATCATTCATTCGATCAAAGAGGTGTTAAAGATGACCACGGTAATGCCCGAATGGAAGCAACAGCTGATTTATAAGAAGCGTAGAGAATCTCAAGATCTTCTAGCGCAAGAACAAGAGGCACTACAGAAGCTCGCCTCGATGCCCGAGTGGAAAAGAAAACTTCTAGACACGAGAAGAACATCGCAAGACGAGGAGAAGAAGAGTAACGCTGATACCTCAAATTGTGGATTATTTGGGCCTAGAATTTATGGGAGAAAACCGTCCAATGTAGCTCACAAAGAGGATAACTCTGAGGAAAGTCCGCCCACTTCATAAACAACGTCAGCAGCTGATTTGGCGCCTTTTTATTAGAGTGCATGCCATACAAGACTCCAGACTGTGTAGTCAGCATTTTCTCGGAGTTTAGTGTTAAGAACTTGGGATTGTATAGCCTTGTCCTATTTTATGTCAAAAGTACGCCAGCCAAAAAGTGAGATATATTATACACTTAATGACTGCTCTCGAGGGAAACAGCGAGTTTTGTTTTCCCGAGAATCTCGATGTTTCACGAGACGAAGTCGAGGGAAACATCGAGATTCGAGGGAAAACAAAACTCGCTGTTTCCCGAGAGTGCAGTCTTTAAGTGTTTTATTATATAGCAAATAGAAAATACACGGTTAAAATAGTCCATGTTTTTATTTTTATTTTCCCGCTCTGGCGATGTAGCCCGCGCGGGCAATAATTTTTTAATTGTAGCCCGCACGGGCTACATTGAATTTGTAGCCCGCCACGTGACCATGATAGAACCAATCAGAGCGCGCGTTTTGATCGAATAAACACGAGCTATATAATAAAATGTAATGACGCCTCGAGGGAATGTAAATTTTTCAAATTTTGCGCGCTAAATACTTTTTCGTTATTCTGCGAACTCCCACTTTAGATTTTCTAAGACAGGCGCATGGATTTTTTCAAGTTTCGTTTGCATTTTTTGTTGGAAAATTTGATTTGAAAGACTAGCTAATCCTTATTAGTTCAAAAAACTCTCATAACCTGCGTGTAATTACCCAGCGCTGTTCACTCGTTTGATTGACGGAAGCCAAACCGCGGTTTGTTAGCTGGAGTAGAGTTCGCAGGATTATGAAAACTGCAGTCATTTCGCGTACGTACATTGGCTTTCCGCCAAAGCAGCTCTGTTTCAAAGTAAAAGAGCCTCAGTTTCCCCATTTGTCAGCCTAGCAACATATGAAGTCAAAGAAAGGATCCGTTTCCATCGGCTGATTTATGGAATTTATTGCTATATTTTCTATTGAATTTCGTAAACCTTTGTTTGTAGATGATCATTTCGATATTACACACGAAATTCGTGTTCAAATAGAGTGCATTTCAGATGAGAGTCGCGAGTGATTTGCGTTAACTTTGCGTTTACTCCTATACGTTTTGTTCAGACAGTACAAGGTGATGTTGCGTTTGGTTTAGGATAGTCTGCTATCATTGAGTAAGTTTATCAGGGGTAGTCTACCATGAGTAGTTTTGTCAGGAGAAGTTGTATCAGGGATTAGGTCTATCAGGGATAAGGTCCATAGGGGTTTGTCTATCAGGAGTAGCTCTATCAGGGATTAGGTCTATAAGGGGTATGTCTAACAGAAGATGGTATATCAGGAGTAGGTCTGTCAGGAGACGTTCTATCAGGGATTAGGTCTATAAGGGGCATGCCTATCAGGAGTAGCTCTATCAGGGATTAGGTAATCCCTGATAGAACGACTCCTGACAGACCTACTCCTGGTAGACCATCTCCTGATAGACATACCCTTATAGACCTTGAAGGGATATGCCTATCAGGAGTAGCTCTATCAGGGATAAGGTCTATAAGGAGTATGACTATCAGGATGGTCTATCAGGAGTAGCATTTCTGTCAGGAGTAGTTCTATCAGGGATTAGGTCTACCAGGAATAGGTCGTCTATCAGGAGTATGTCTATCTCTCTCAGAAGTAGATCTATTAGGTCTATGAGAAGTATAATGATCGGTCTATCAGGAATAGGCATATCAGGAGTAGGACTATAGGGAGTAGAGGTCTATCAGAAGATGGTATATCAAGCGTAGGTCTATCACTAGGAGTAGGTCTATCAGGAATAAGTATATCAGGAAACGGTCTATCAGGAGAAGGTCTTTTAGGAAGAGGTTTGTCCTTAGGTGGTCTGGCTTAAACCAAGCGGAAATGGACAACTTCGCAGACTTGGCTACGCCCTTTCCCGTAAATGGTACACTCGATAAACTCTATAATACCCAGAGTGTTGTCTGGGTGTGTCTGTATAGTGTGTAATGACACACTATATGGCTTATGCGGGGACTATTTACTAATGGACTTAAATAGAGAACTATCGACCTTACCAAGGCGTTATATCTCAAAAGCGATAAATATGTGCGAAAAGCGGGTTTGGTGCTAACAATGTGATGCATAATGAATTGACTAAGTATCTTTTAAGATACTTACCACGCTACAAAAAATGTTAGAATAACATAAAGCCGTCCGCCTATCATTTGTTCGTCGCTAATTTTCTAAGCTTGTGCTAAAAGTTAAAAGCTCTTTAAAAATGAAATAAACGTGTTTCTTTTGTGTCTGTGGTTACAATTATTAAAGCAATAAGGGAAAGGGATTTTATTGTAGACGATACAGCGCTTACTTGGGTTACTTTGACTCTTCAGAAAGTTCCCGAAGTCTACAAAGCTTTTTATGTCCATTAGTTCTCTATTAATGGAGTCAAAACATGCGGAGATCAATTGTAACTGAGCGCTTATTTTATGTGAACTGCATTAAGAAGTCAAGCTTATTAACTCAGTAAAATTTGTAAACATTACTTTAGTGTGTGTTCAGGAATGCCGTAATCACAAAAAGTGGCGATATTGATTGACTGTCGCAGGAAAACACGAACAATAATGGAAATTATGTGATCCCTGAATGGCATTCAAAAATATTTGGCTAACAAATATAGAAAACATGGTCATTAGAACTTCCTAGGTTCGTTGGTCATTTTATACAGGAACATGACACGGACAAAACTGACACCTTTTTTTGCAGACTGCACTATACCAATTTTCGGATAAAGGTTTGATCCCTCTTAATCCGCGTACGTCAAGCGTACCCAAGCTATGCCCACAGACCGACGGAAAATGCGAATTATTTATTTCACGCACGTCTGAAATATTTTCGTGATTATCTCATTCTTCTGCGCTGTTGTGTTATTAACTACCCTTCCGAAAAATGTGGCCAAATCGACAAAAATCTAGGAGATAATGGCCAAGCCAGTGGCCGCATAAGAGTTCTACGCGACGAATTTTTTTTATTACATTTCTTGAAAGTCAATATTTGATGGCTATAATAGAACGGTTCCGAGATGCGATCATTATCATACACAAAGAAAAGCGTTCTAAATTTGCCCACAAAAATGCTGTATTTCGTAAGAAACATCAATAATATATTACCCCCCGATCAATCCTATGCTGGCTAAAATCTTCTATTCGGAAACAATGAGTCTTGATGTTGATAGAGTCTCTTTTGGTTAACCTGAGAAAACATTGTAATACGCCCGTAATACGCTAGGTGAAGTTATTAAAGTTGGTAATCTCTGAAAGTTTTATGAGAGACGAACTGTAAACAGAAACCTTACAACGCATAAATGATTAGGTCACGAAGGGCGCCGAAAGCTTCTCGAAAGAGTTCATTACTCTTCGGGCGTACTCCGGGACCCTTCGTAGAGCATTCGGTCGAAAACGTATTTTCGCCGGTGAATAATCAGTTTGGCAGTGTACTTCAAACAAGTAGGAGTTTAGTGGTCTTGCAGCTCAGAAATTGCTGTAAACTACTCTATTCTCCTCAACGATGTACAGAAATCTCACTCCGTCCCAGATCATAAGCTGTCAAAATGGAAATTGACATTTAAGGGATTCTGTGTTCTAGAATTTTTGCCTGTTCGGCTTCGGCCGCTTCCTTTCTAGATCCAGACCAAGATGACTTCGGTTTTGCCTGCTTGGAAGCAGGAGCTCATAGAGAAGAAGCGCAGAAAGGAGAAAGAAATACAAGCCGAAGAGGTTGAGACTAAGCAGAAGATAGCTTCGGTTCCGGAGTGGAAGAGAAGTATTTTGGAGAAGAAGCGAAAAGAAGCTACAAGAACGCAAACAGTCGACGAAGAGAGTAAAAATTATGGAGCGTTTGTTCCCAAAGTTTTGGCCAGAAAATCGTCCCAGTCAGGGCAACAGGGTTAGGGATCGACTCTGAGAAAATATCTAACTGGAGTAATGCAGTGGACTCTTATAGAAGCCCTGTGAAACGTCTTGATGATCCAAAGGAGGATTTTGAAACTAGACATTCCGGCGTAACCACTGGAGAGCGATCTCGTTCTTTACAACAACAACAAAAGCAGGACAAATACGGAACGACGAAATTACCAAATAATACCGACGTTAAACATTCCACAAGTATAGACAATACTCAAGTGGGCACAGATTTAGACGTGAAAGTTGCTTATGAGCATGTAAGGCCTCCTTCTGAACTGAGGAAATTGTTTGACGGCTCAGGTAACAAGAAATCGAGCGACAGTTCAAGTCTGAATTCTCGATCAGTGGCGAGCTCAACAAATATTCAAGCAAGTATTGGAAGGGTGCAAAATGGGCTGTCATCGAGTGACACGACAATTACGGCGGAGGAATCGATGCAAAATACTTCTACTAAGAGGGTTTCGAGTCCCAGTTTTTCGGCGATGCCCTACAGGGGTTTCTCAGGGACGGCTTTGATGAGAGATCAGATAAAATCTCAAACGGAATCGGTGACCATAACTAATGAAAACACTCTCGAAAGAGTTAATAGCAACACACAGTTTAAGGATGAAAATAGCGTTGACAGTATTCACTTTACTTCTCAACACAAGAATTCTATAAATGACACAGGTATCCCAGCAGGGGAGGCATTGAAATCCGTTCATTTATACAATGAGTTAGACTTAGAGACTAGCATTGTAGATGAACAAATATCCCCTATACCCCATGTGGAAGACCTTAGAAGCAAATTTGGCACTATGGGAAAATTCCACCGCAAGAGTTCTTCAGTTGAAAATTTGTTGATATCAACAGATGGCAGTGATAGTTCTGTTGCCATGAGATCAGGGCCTAAGAGACGCCCAGTCCTCACTAAAAGATGGACGGCTGATTTATCAACTCTTATGTCGCCACCTCGAAGCTTTGATGATGAAAATGATGATTTACCCCACGACTTGGACCAGGGACTCCTTCGGCGGCAGAGATCAATTTCAATGCATGACCTTGGCCAAGATGGTTCCTCTAATCTACATTTCCGACATCGTGCGAGTATTTCACATGACATAGAGCGTAGGGTTCATGAGCTGCTGCGACAGGTGTCACATTCAGAAAGTCACACAGATGATGATGAATATCTAGATGTGAAAAGTTCTGAGGATGATTTTTTGAGCATGTCTGGGGGTATTCCACCGCCTCCTATGTTTGAGACAAAAGAAGAGCAGAAAAAACTGAGAACAGCGTCTTGGACTGAGGAAGAAACTGCAATTGTTGACGAAGAATGCAACCAAAATTTGATGGCAAAATGGTCAGTTCATCCTCAGAAAACAAGAGACTTAGACACGTATGTAAAAGCACAAGAGGTTATAATTGTGGAAAAGGAAGAGGATAGAATATTGGATGATGTTTTGGTGACCAGTTTTAAGGAGCCAGAAGAATTTAAGACACCTGTGCACAAACAAAATACCTACAAATATGCCTCACATAATGGGGATATTACTAGCCAAGACAAGACAGCAATTAACATTAAACATGCAGTACAAAGGGAGGAGGTAGTAGAAGAAAAGCCATCAAAGGGGTCTGTGCACACATTGTCAGCACTGTTTGGTTCGACTATCTTGAAAGGTAGCAACAAGGACAAAAACAAAGAAAAGAAACATGAAAATAAAGCGAAAAAAGACCAAGAGATGCAAAATACAAAAGTGAAAGAAGAAGGAAAGAGTAAGAAGAATGAGGAGAATAAAAGTGATCGAAGTTCTAAATTGTTTCCCTGGAGTAAAAATAAAGTAATGAAGCCAGACAATAACAAGGTCATTAACTTAAATAGTACAGAACCAAGAGAACTCCCTTTTAAGGGTATAAATAGTTTAAGACATGTGGAGACAAAACATATCGAACAGAAAATCTCTGGGCAAATGACATTAGTATTGGACACTGATGCCAATACTTACACACCTAAGCGTAAATCTCATTATGAGAGTAACAAAAAAGCCTTGCAAAATGGCCAGGAGAATGTTATTTTTAAGCCAACTCAGCCTGTCCTAAAGAAAGGAAAAGAACCAAAAGGTGTTCCTGTGACTCCTATAGACATTCCTATCCCAATGGTAACGTCATTTAAAGGCACAGAATTCATAACAACTATTGGTGTCCCTACCACTGACGATGTTGAAGTATCAGCAATCGACATGCCAGAGCCACCTAAATCACCAGCTCCTGTTTCGGTAATTGACATGCCGTCGGCTGATGATGTTAGTGTTTCTGTTATCGATGTACCTGATGAGTTTCGTGATGGTGATGAGGAGGATGAAACTGATTCTGATGATTCCGAGGGTGATGTGCAGTCTGGGAGTTATGATGTCACTATTGGTACCCACCCCTTGATCTTATCGTTCGGCCAGCGCAATAACAAGGATAGTTCTATTAGTGATATTCCAGAGGAGGAAGAAGAGGAAGAGGATATAGATGATGTACCAGTATCATACTTTGGTGATTCTACATACATGACTGTCCCTAAAATCATCTTTGATAAGCCACCTGAAAGGATGAAACCTTGTTTAAGCAGCCCCATGATTCGCCGCAAAAAGGTATGTAGATTGTATCAGTCTTAACCAGACACTATAATTCACATTACTAATTCATTATATAATTTAAAAGCAACTTTTGATGACTTTATCGGGGGGGGGGGGATTTACCTATTTTTTTCCCATACCAGGGCCGGACATTGCGACCATATGGTTGCCAATGGCGACTAAATCTTTCTATGTAAGTTCGGCTGAAGTCCATGTGGTGACTAAATATTTGCTTTTTGGTGACTAAAATTTTTTGAATTGGTCGCCAATGCCACGTAGCAAAAAAAGTTAAAGTTGTTGGGCCCTGCATACAAATACTGTATTTTTCTTTGGAAATTCCAGAGGGTTGGGAATCCCTTCCACGATGGGTGTATGGATTTTTTTCTGGAATTGCACATTGTGATTTTTTCAGGTCCAATAATTTCCCCTAACAATTTTGGGGCACAAAACCTTGCCTTTGGGGTATGAAAGCTTTGCATGGAAATTTTGCATTTATTTGGCACATTCAATTTGCAGAACTCAATTTGGGCTTGTTGCATACAAAGAATAATTGTTTCTTATGAACAATTTGCTGTTAGCATCCATCAAATTAGTGGAATAATATCTGTCGATATTGACTGTTTTGCATCATCTGTGAGCTCTGGTGTCAATCGCAAAGTAATGTTTTTAGATAGAATCCTATGATATCTCTTTTTTGTGTAAATTGAGGACGAGATATCATAGGATTCAAGTCTATTCAAAGTGTTCAGTCGGTAGATTCCGCCAAAACTTAGCACTCAAAAAGGTGATATCGCCCTCATCGCTGCACGACTCGTGCGGTATCGCTTTTTCCGTGCTATTTTCTTAGCAGAATCTAGCCTCCTGAAGCTTTGAATAATCCTATAATATTGACAATAATTTCATATTTTGTGCGGCAACTGATTTGGAGAATACTAAAACAACTATTCCCTCGGGGTCGATGAACAGTGTCTGGGATTTCATATTTCACATGACTGTAGCAGGGTTGGAAATTAAGAAAAACATGAGGTTGCATTTTGGACAATAGTTTCAATTTTTAGGTAGTCGCATTTTACAGACTGTGAGTGTCTGACAAAATTGCTTAAATTTTAGTCACAAATTAGAAACGTGTAGTCCCAAAAGCAACTCATACAGGTGCAATTTCCAACCCTGTGTAGTGAAACCATTTGCATAGTGATTACTGAATTAAACCTAATAGGAGTGATTGCAGAGTTATCACCAATTACTCACGACTCTACTGGCAATTCTAGTGCCTGTCGCCTTATGTAAAGACCATGCTGATACTTTTTAAAGGCATTAATGAATAATGCATTAGATTAATACTATAACATGTTTATTTGCTTGGTGAAACAGCTATTGAAAATCAATTTTTTTAAAGATTTCATTGTATATTTATCTCTAGTAATGGTAATCTGTACGAATGGAATTGTTTCTGTCATAAGGAAAAAAGTGTTTTAAAAGAATTTGACAATAGAGTCGTCTTAGTCGAGCAATCATCACTTACTGTATGAAATATTTGATCATTTGCTGTTGCAGCTGCTTTCTTATCATTAACTGCACATGTGCCAAAAGATTAAATGGATGATAAAGTTTTTGAATTTAATCGATTAAGATTAAAATATCTGATTTCTACCTTTTTATAGGTCTAAATAAACCAATTAAGTGGGCAACTACTAAAAGCTCTTCTAGGCAGTTCCATTTTCATAAATATTTGTCCTTCTAATCTATAATAATGGGAAAACCTCTCTTATGCACATTATTTTCAATGCTAACTCCTTGAAATATTAAGGTTTTAGCAATTTACACATTAGTTAGTCTGCATTGCAGCCACTAATCTCTTGAAGTTATTCTCGGGCTAGATATCAAAGGCGTGATACTGTCCCCATGGCTAGGCCGTGCAATGTTGAATACTAAGCTCCATAATGGTGACAAATATGGTTTGAATTTCTTTTTTGAAGCCGGTTGTCAGTCTTTCAGACAAAATGATGTAATGATCTCCAACAATGAAATTATATTAATTCATAGTATATGCTCCAGGAATTTTATACAACCCTTTGTAGTGAAGTTTTTATATTTAAGCAATAAAAGTACTTTCCGCGTGTTCTCTGCTTTCTTACAAACACGAGGAGGATGTTGGGAGAACTGATCAAAACTTGAAAGACACGAGCCGAAGGCGAGTGTCTTTCAAGTTTTATCAGTTCGACCAACATATCCCGAGTGTTTGCAAGAAACCAGAGAGCACGCAGAAAGTATTTTATTGCTTTTAGAAAACAACATACACACGCGCGACAGCGTTGCGTGACAATCGTGTTTCTCAGGTCTCTTACAAACACGCTTTTTAACCAATCAGAATGCGCACATTCACAATACAACATCTGTTATTTTCTAATTTAGATTATGTCTATTTAAGTCTACCACCATATCTATACTATTAAAATCGCATTGTCAGTGTTCGGGTCACCCCCATCAGGGCGCGGCATTTTAGCGCGTTTCCACGGGCAGGTGAATGTAAAATAAAGGGCCATAAAAAATAAACGCCGTTTTCAAACTCTAAATATTTTACAGTCCAATGAAGAGAAAGTCGAAATCTCACCTGCAGGCGTGTTTTTGTTGGAAAAGATTAATCTGCAGCGAAGTTCCAATTCATGCGATTTCTTATGCGAGGGACAAAGCCGCCACGTTGAATTCTTTCACAGAACTAAGAAAGAACTGAGTTCGCATAGCCGAAAACACCATAGACATCCAGATCTAAATAGTTCTGTTACAAATTACTTGCAGGCATGTGCTGGGATAGTTCTAATTCGAAAGCTTTGAGCTGAGAAACAATTTCATTCAAGTATAAAACAAACCTTGCGTCCCATAGCGCACACTAACTCAAAATGAATACAGGAAAATGCAAAGCCATGAATTTTTCTCTAAATGTCATCGCTACATTTTGAAATAGCGTTAAATACCCATTTGTTTGCTGGAAAGGGTTGTAATAGTTGGATTTTTTAAGGCCGTGAGTTCTCTGAATTATTTGTAAAGAGTTGCTCGTGCCTTTAAAATACCGGCAGAGTTTTGTTTCGTGAAACTGAGGCATTTCATCACAGTTGTCAACTCTCCGGGAGTTTCAATATTTTTTATCTCCCGGTCTCCCGGGTTTTAGCAAGAAAAAATAAATGTTTTTTGGGGGATCTCGAAGTACTATTGTAGCATTTCTCAGTTTCTACATCGCTTTGTTATCTGTCATCAAAGATTCCACGCTACACACCCTCAAATCTCCACATTTTTATTTCGATGGGTTGACGTCCCTGCAGTATAGTGAATTTTGTTTGTGCAGTTATGTAGCTCACCTGATTGACATGGTGACATGTGAGACGCATGAGGACGATTCGAACATTGTTGACTTTCTCTTTTGCCCAAGTCTCCGCTAGACTTTGTTTTCTTCTAGATTTTGTAGTTTTCTTTCCCCACTCGAGTTCCCCATTCGACTTTGTCATTGAAAAGAAATCAAAACTTCAGTGTTGTTTGCATTTAGCCACAATGTTAGATTCTATTTGTGATCTCTGTCGATTTGATTTTGATGAGGTTCAAAGTTATTTAATGACGACGACTGATTCGCGCGCGTGCGTAATTTTCGCGCCAAAACCAAGGAGACGCCACAGGGAGATGCATAGCCAAGGCATGCAAACAACGGGGCGAAATGCACATGGCGCTTTGTCTGGCCAAGAAGGGAGGTATTTCCCAGCCATTGCCCAACACCATCAACAACCCGTAAATTTAAATGCATAGATAATATAAACGTCTGCAAGAGAAAATGACGTCTGTTATCTTTCGTTCCCGTCACAGAGTGACGGGTGACGGGTCCTCTTCTGGTTTTCATAATAAGTCTATCAAATTTTTTAGACCAACCCACTGCAATTCCCCAGGGGCATAGCTATGTACTCATATACAGTGAAAATTGCAATTGCAATTGAAATCAAGGGAGGGATCCAAGTTGTGGCCCCTTAGTAAGACATTTCTCACATATTTGAAATTGTGTCCCATACATTTACAATTAATCATCATACCCATTTGACATAAGGCAAGATTTTCTGAGAAGATGGAAAAGTATTTATGTTCAATTGCAATATTTTTAGAATCTGTTTGGAACACTTGGAGATGCAACAAAAATCAATGTGATTGGCTAATTTGAGAACAAGAAATGAGCTAGCATGCAAGAATCCTTTTATCTGATATAGAACAATAAGGCATGACGGTGGAACAGATTTTGAAGTGAAGCTGAAGCCAAACCCAGTCCATACACAGGGAATTTCTGCAGAAATCCATCCATGGGGAAAGCTGAATTTCCCATGGTAGAAGAATGGGAAGCGTTCGGACTTCCCATGTCTATCCATGTGAATTTCAAACACTTCCCATTCTTCTACCATGTGAAATTCAGTATTTCCCAAGGATGGGTTTCTGCAGAAATTTCTTGTGATGTAAGGGGTTGTTCATGGTACGTGTACATTAATCCATTGCTTTTTGTGGCTTTCAGGAAAGAGTCAAGGTAAAATTTCCGCCAGAAAACCTACACAAGGTGCACGACTATCCCTCTGAGGAGTGCCTTGCGAGTCACTATGATCAGTACTTGAGAGAAAATGGTGGGAAATCTCTCGCCAACTACAAGCCGTCTACTATAGAAAGCTACGAAGAAACACTAAAACTATTACAGCAGAAAAGGACAGGCCAGGAAAAAGAGAATAAGAAAGGAGTGAGCTTTGAACAAAAGAAAAGTGTTCCAGAGGTTACAAGCATAACTTATACTGATGAAGGTGACGGTTTTACAAGTTCTAGTAGTTCTACTGGAGCACTTCTTTTTTAGGTTTTGAGAGAAACAAAGGGCGATTTGAAACCCCTTTCTCGAAACACCCCTGAATTCTCGGGGCCGATATTTTTGTTTTGCAGTTTTAACAGATTGAACCAATTGAAAGTTTCTTGTTTTTTTTGTTTCTCCTGCCGATTTGAATAGTCTAATCCTATTTGTGGATATTTATTGTGTTTACATTCCAAGGAAAGGAATTTTCAATTTCATTCAAGCCCCCGACGAAGAACCTTAGGAGAGAATTCGTTCTCCCGGAAACTTTCAATTGTTTTTAACCCTAAGGTTTTTGGGTGCCCAAAACATTCGGGTAAAATAACGTGTTTTTTTTTACGGGAAATTTATGGGGCCCGAGAATTCACGGGTGTCCGGGAAATGTTCAATCTACCATTGGCACATTAGCATTACAATTGCAATGTTGATAAACAGTTAATCCACCATGAACGTATTTTTGAAATTTACAGAGCGACGTTTCTAGACGTGGCCGCAGCAAATGTGTTTGTTGCTCTGTAAAGGGGCATGTACCCCTGTGGCAGCCATTTTTCTTATCTAAGCTAAGCCCATTTTGCCTGATTGGGCTATTACCATACCCCATTACCCCGTTACCATACCCCATTAACCCCGTTACCATACCCCATATCGAGGAACTCCAAATTTTCGAAAAATGCTCTACCCCTGTGGCAATTCCAGGCTTCTGTACAACCCATGTGGAAATTTCAAGCACTCCTTTGGAAATTCCACATCCTCTTGTGCCCCTGTGGAAATCCCAAAGTTGCAAATGAATGCTCTGGCAATTCCAGAGTCGAAAGCAACGACCCCTGCGAAAATTCCTGTGTCAAACACAACGAAATTCCACGTTCCTCGATGGGGGTTAGCGGATCTAAAATGGAACGACCTATTACTATTTAGAGCGGATTTCACATGACTGTCGTGAAAACAATTGCAATTGAGCAATCACTAGCCAATCAGAATCGAGAGAAATCACCACTTGCTCCTAAATGGCTTTTTTCTCAGCCAATCACAAGCCGAAGCAATTACTAAGTAATTACACAATTGTATTTACTACAACATTTGATTGGCTGAGAAAAACGAGTAGCCAATGAGAACGCAAAGCAATCGCAATTACATAACAAGTCTTGACAGTCATGTGAAATCCGCTCTATGGACTGTGTATTGGGTTTCCTGAAAAATACTTAGATCTCCTTTGCTCTAAGTGAATGGGCTGGACTGGAAAATGCGATACGAGATAATGTATAAAATAATAATTCATTTCGATTTAAAATATTGCAGTTAGATGTAAGGAGTGGAGCGGTTCCCAGTAAAACACTCGACGTGTCTATAGCCAATCAGGAGTAGAAACCATTCAATAACAAATTAAGCAGGAGGCGAAGTAAGTTAGACTTGTGTTTAGTCATGACGTGAGCAATGGCGCGTTTTGATTTAGTTCGCAAATTTATTGGCTGAAAGACGAGAGATTTTGCTCTCGACCAATAAAAGCACGATATTTAATGGATCTCCTTGCAAGCGTATTTTTGGCCATTTTGAGTTTGTAATATTTCTAGAATAATATGGTATAGGCGAGGAGTTGTATACAAATAATACATTTCTTGTAATTAATAGAAAACCATCAGTGTGCGAATACCTCAACCGGGCCATCTTGTAAGAAGTCAGCCAATTAGAAAGCGAGTACAGAACAAAGGATCCGCTTTTCTCTAAAACGTGTAAAAATTATGAGCAGAAATCACTATTGCAAGTATTCATTTCCTTGAAATGGTTTGAATCTCTGAATGACAAACTATTTTGCGGAATGGCCCGGTTGACATAAATAACGCGTAGATACGAAATAGACAATTGATTGCAGATATTGCAGTCGAGGGTGTATATAATTATTATGTGTTTCTTTGATCACAATTTATCGTTAGGAGTTTGCATATTAGTGGGATTCTATTGTTCGCAGTTATTTATTGGTAGTGTTCTGTAGGACGTTATTTCTTCTATTCTAAAAAGTTCTCTTCTCCCTATTCCTTTTTTGTCATGTTCTACAGCTTTAAAAAAAAAAAAATACATTCTGTAAATATTAGTGTGAGAAATAAAATTGAATTGAATTGAGTAAAAAGTGATAGAAAAATTGGAGGAATAGAAATTATTTCATTGGATACTGTGTGTATAAGTGCCTATTGGAATGCAATCATTCCTATGGGGATGATATAACAAAAGCGTGGCAGCCATTTTGGTGATAGGAACAAAAACGTAAGACGAACTTTCTTTTGTTTTCGGCACCAGCATGGCCGCCAGTGACGTCATATATATGGAATCTTAGAAACATGAGTGTTCTTGGAATTTTAAGAGCTGAACGAGCGGCAGTACGAATGCTGATTCTTAGCTTGACCAGTTCCTATTTTTTATAAGCAGTTAAATATTCACGCGCAGAATGCATTAAGCCGTGTCATTGGGTCGTTACTGCTTGATGAATTAATTTCGATTCTGATTGTCATTCTGATTGTGAAAGGAAAGATATAATAATATTTCATTCATACGTAAATGAGGCAACCAGCTAATGGCACGGCTTATTGCATTCGACGCGTGGATATGTAATCGCTTGTGCAGAAGTTTTCCTAGCTTATTTCTTACCCTAACTTGTCAAAACGTTCGTCCAAACTTGCAGATTTTGGAGAGAGACGCTTCTTGTGTAGGCATCGAGGAATAATTGTTAAATATTGACACACGAACGTGACCGTCGCATCTTTTTTCTTGTAGCAAAGCTCAGTCATTCAACCTGCAGATCTATGTTATGAACTTTTGTTACCATTCCGTCAGATCAATTTCGCAAAACAAACATTAAAACATGAACAAATCAGACAACAAAAGTCTGGATTTTGATGTAAATGTCAAGCTGTTAACAAAAATTGTTACGCGCGCGCTGCTGACGAAGATCACGCCACTTTCAACAGAGCGCGCGTTCAGCTCTGTTTTGCAAAAACAATGTTGCACTGAAAACTGAATAAAATATTTAAGCAATTTTCTGATTGCCTTTCGCTTTGATTTTCAACGGAGCTGTCTGATATTGTTGAAGAACAAACTGTGCTGAACTGATTTAAGGGTGTTCGGAAGTTTGGTTGCTAAGTTACGTTTCGTTGCTAGCCAAGATTGCGTGACTTCGGCGGCAGTCTTTTCTCAAAATCAAACAACAAGATGGCCTTATTTCCAACATATTTTTATTCTGGAGGAATGATTTTTCTAAAGTAACTTCATTTTCCTAAAGTTTATTTCATTATTTTGGTTCAATGTAGAAAAAAACGTTCATTTTCATTGTCAAAACAATAAAAAAACATTGTTTTGCCGTGACTTGTTTTGCCGTGACTTGTTATGCCGTGACTTGTTTTGCCGTGACTTGTTATCTAAGTGCGAACTATAGCGCGAGATTTGTCAAATGTCGCCACTGGAAACTGCCCGAAATTCGCTGAAGTACCAAAAATTATGGCCAAAATAGCATCAAATATATATCTTCTATTATTGTGGTATCTATTGCATTTCAGTTTTTCTGGAATTCTTTACTTTTTGTAGCTTTTCTGAAGAGGAAATATCGTTCGGCGATCGAGAAAGTTGGCTACTTTGACAAAGATTAACCATTTTGAAAAGTAATTCTTGGGTTTCATATGACGTCACATCCGCTTTTTAGAGCCTCATTAAAAATTCAGCTGGAGGTCAAACGTTCGTGCCTGCAGTGCTTTCCGAGATGGAAAACTGTAAAAATGTTATCTCCTCGCATTGTTTCTGGTTCTTCAAGTTGGGTAAACAGATAAACAGATGTCTTTAGATTGCCCAAAGCAGACAGCAAGGAAAACAAACACTGAAAACAATCAAAATGGTCCAAACGACTCCAGAAAAGCAGCCGAAAAGAACCACGGCCTCGAGAACTTGTTGTCGCCAAGTGAAAGTGATTCATGAAGATATGTATTTCAAATTTAGTTTAAATGAGTTTGGTAGCTACGGATGGATTAGGGAAGCATAAACGATTTACACAAAACCACCAGGACTATGGATGAATTGGTTTCTCATTTGATACACGCATAAATCATATGAAGTTCGCTTCAAACAATCCGAGCAGGTAGGCAAAAATGAAAGTTTGTCAAAAATTTACAAGGAGTCCAAAAACCCAGCAAAAGGCCTCCGGGATTTACTTATTTACTTCTTTCAGGTCGACATGGACATCTCGAGTTTTTTACCTAGTCATGTGTATACAATTTGTTTTTCATTGACTAAAATTTGGTCAAGTTTGTTTTTGTTTCACTTCAAAGTGAGTTTTGTCGCTGCGTTGAGCTGGCCGAAACACAACTTTGATAGAGTCAAAATTTAGGCGTTTAGTAAAAACATTGTTTAGAAACTACAGAAATGTGTCACCTACATGTAATAGCTTATTCAAAACTAAATCTTATTATATGGAAGTTGTTTTGCAGTATGGGGAAAACTGTTTTTAACCTGAGCCGGTCGATTTTCTGAGTTCAATTTGACAAAAAAAATAGCAATGAGTCACATGGAGTCAATCATTGACTAAAGTTTCTCAGGTCTTTCGCCCAGAAACAAAGAACAGAAGGACCATATAAATGTTTCTCAACCCTATTACAAATCTATTTAACATTACAATTTTTTTTTCGAGCCAAATGAGTGAAAGCATCGAGCATTTGAAAAAACGCTGCCTAAATTATCAGCAGTTTGTAAAGTTTTATTCATAAAATTAACACAGTTCAACGGTCTGAAAAAAGCAAACCCCGACTCTCCAATCGTTACAAATTTTGTATTTACACTAGGATTTAGTTTAAATACGAATCAGGTTCATTTATAGTTGTGGTTTTCTAGAAAATGTAGCTACTAAATTTGAAGTTTTGCTCGTGAACTTCAGAAAACTTCTTCATCTTGACCTCCAGCTGATTCAGACCGGAAGCAAAATTACGCGCAAAAGTCACGTGATTGAAACCCAAGAATTAGCCACTCTGTACATAGCAGAAAATCATACCATGCTAGGAAATCATGCCGTTATTGTTTCTACGGCGTTAAAGAAGAAATAAACAGTCTAAAATGCCTTAATTGTAGCTTTGTTCAGCCTACGAACTTGCAGTCTCTCGAGTAAAGGTTTTACATACAATTTCTGAGTTCGCATTTATTTGACAAAGCATCTGTGGCCGATTAGTAAGGTTTTGGGCTAGGAATCAGAAGGTACCGAGTTCCAACCCCGCGTGCGTTTCTTTTTCGATTTTTTTGCTTTTTCGGGTTTGAACTTTCTTTTTCGCTTCTTAAACAATGTTACGATGTATTTCTCTTCCATTGCTTGCTTGATTTCTATTTTCTGGTGGAAAATAAAATGTAAATTTGTTTTACACTTCCTTGGTAACCAAGCCTCCTAGCGCACCAATTCGTGTTTCTTTAAAACACTAATTCTCCCGCGAATCTTAATATTTCGCAAATATTTTAAAGCAAATCGATAGAAAAGCATATTGTTCACAAAGTTAAGTATGGATTTGCATTTTATTAGGATATACCAAAAGCTATACCGAAGTCTTTAATCTCACGCGGGATGCCTGTGGCCAAAAGACTGGAAACAAACACCAAAACGAGGCCACAGAGAAGCGCGCCGAAATCAAACATGGCGGCCGCCGTGGATTTTACACCATCAACAACAACAAACCCTCTGACCGCCTTTTTGCTTGGTAAGTAGTGGATTTTAAATAGAGCTCATATGTATTATGTACTATTGTGCATTTTACTCTTGTGAAAGTTTGCAAACCAGTTGAGAATACGTGATATATTGCGTGGTGTTCGCGGGTCTTCGTCTCGCTGGCCAATTTCCCATCCATGTGCACTGCTCGATCGGAGTTTAGTTTTATAAAATATTGACTTGAGTAATCTTTAAAGGGTTACATTTGGAAGAAAATATAGATTTTGTTGTTGTTTTGCCCGTGCCTTTAGGTAGGAATAAAGTTTGGTTCACACCAACGACATAACAATGCGTGTTAACCCAACTTCGTCAAAAATCTTGAGATTCCCTGGGTTTTTCTGTAGGTACCGGAGACTATTGTATTATGGGCTAGACTGCAGAATACCCCCTCGCGTATAGCTATACCCTAAAAGAAACGCGTTATCGCGTCAACGCGACCACACTAAGTCGACGAGGCGATATGTCAACGCGTCAACACGTCAACGGTTCGGTATAAAAACACGGAAACTAATGGCAGCGTTAGGAGGCTATGTGACAACGCGTCAACACGTCAACGGGTCGGTCTAAAAAAAACACGGAGTGTATACTAAAATATGAAAATCCGAGAACGAGGTATTTTGCCAAGCTGGATCCTGAAAAAAGGAATCTGTCAACCAGTTGAACTAGAAAAATATATATAATGAAAGGTCGAGGAACAGCTTCAAATGATATCGTTTTAAAGCTGTTCGTCTACCTTTCATTATGTATATTTTTCTAAAAAACGGAAATTGATGGCAGCCTTAGGAGGCGATGTGTATAGAGCGGTTTTCATCCGGCTGTGAAACAAAACCTAATAGTCAGTGTTTAATAGTGTCTACTAGTCATAATTAAAAAGGGGAATAAAATAGAAATGACTTTCGTAGTGTATAGCAGTGCGTATTTTGTTAGTATCTATTTCACGTCGGATGAAAACCACTCTAGTGAACTAGTTCTTCGCAGCGCAATTGTAGAAAGAGGCTATGTGTATAGTGAACTAGTTCTCGTTCTACAAATGCACGCCACAAAACTAGTTCTCTATACACATAGCCTCGTTCTACAATTGCGCGTGAAAGAACTTGTTCACTATACACCTCGTTCTATAAATGCGCGTGAAAGAACTAGTTCACTATACACATAGCCTTGATCTATAATTGCACTGGAAAGAACTAGTTCTCAATACACAGTCTCGTTTTACAATTGCGCAGGAAAGAACTAGTTCACTATACACATAGCCTCGTTCTACAAATGCGCTGCGAAGAACTAGTTCACTATACACATAGCCTCGTTCTACAAACGCGCAGGAAAGAGCTCACTATACACATAGTCTCGTTCTACAAATGCGCTGGAAAGAACTAGTTCTCTATACACAGTCTCGTTCTACAATTGCGCAGGAAAGAACTAGTTCACTATACACATAGCCTCATTCTATAAAAGCGCTGCCAAGAACTAGTTCACTATACACATAGCCTCGTTCTACAAATGCGCTGTAAAGAACTAGCTCAATATACACGTAGCTTCGTTGTATAAATGCGCTTGAAAGAACTAGTTCACTATACACATAGCCTCGTTCTAAAAAATGCGCGTGAAAGAATTTGTTCACTATACACTTCGTTCTATAAATGCGCGTGAAAGAACTAGTTCACTATACACATAGCCTTGATCTATAATTGCGCTGGAAAGAACTAGTTCTCAATACACAGTCTCGTTTTACAATTGCGCAGGAAAGAACTAGTTCACTATACACATAGCCTCGTTCTACAAATGCGCTGCGAAGAACTAGTTCACTATACACATAGCCTCGTTCTACAATTACGCTGGAAAGAACTAGTTCACTATACACATAGCCTCGTTCTACAATTGCGCGTGAAAGAACTAGTTCTCTATACACATAGCCTCGTTCTATAAATGCGCTGGAGGAAACTAGTTCTCATACACAGTCTACATCTACTAATGCGCAGGAAAGAACTAGTTCACTATACACATAGCCTCGTTCTACAAATGCGCTGGAAAGAGCTAGCTCAATATACACATAGCCTCGTTCTATAAATGCGCGTGAAAGAACTAGTTCGCTATACACATAGTCTCGTTCTACAAACGCGCTGGAAAGAACTAGCTCACTATACACATAGCCTCGTTCTACAAATGCGCTGCGAAGAACTAGTTCACTATACACATAGCCTCGTTCTACAAACGCGCAGGAAAGAGCTCACTATACACATAGTCTCGTTCTACAAATGCGCTGGAAAGAACTAGTTCTCTATACACAGTCTCGTTCTACAAACGCGCGTGAAAGAACTAGTTCACTATACACATAGCCTCATTCTAGAAAAGCGCTGCCAAGAACTAGTTTAGTATACACATAGCCTTGTTCTATAAATGCGCTGCGAAGAACTAGTTCACTAACATGAACAACAACAACCAAAGGTTGAGATTTATGTTAAACGCCGTTGAAAAATGGTGTTTTGCTGACGTTTCGAGCGTTTGCCCTTCGTCTTGAAAGAACTAGCTCACTATACATAGCCTCGTTCTATAAATGCGCGTGAAAGAACTAGTTCGCTATACACATAGTCTCGTTCTATAAATGCGCTGGAGGAAACTAGTTCTCATACACAGTCTACATCTACTAATGCGCAGGAAAGAACTAGTTCACTATACACATAGCCTCGTTCTACAAATGCACGCGAGAGAACTAGTTCACTATACACATAGCCTCGTTCTAAAAATGCGCGTGAAAGAACTAGTTCTCTATACACAAGTTGACGAGTTGACGCGTTGACAAGTTAAAGAGTTCATTTGACCAGTTGACGAGTTGACGCGTTGACCAGTTGACAAGTTGATGCGTTGACCAGTTGACCAGTTGACGCGTTGACCAGTTGACGCGTTGACCAGTTAACGAGTTGACGAGTTGATGCGTTGACGAGTTAACAAGTTGACGCGTTGACCAGTTGACAAGTTGATGCGTTGACCAGTTGACCAGTTGACGCGTTGACCAGTTGACCAGTTGACGAGTTGACAAGTTGATGCGTTGACCAGTTGACGCGTTGACCAGTTGACGAGTTGACAAGTTGATGCGTTGACGAGTTGACAAGTTGATGCGTTGACGAGTTGACCAGTTGACGAGTTGACAAGTTGACGAGTTGACCAGTTTTTGAAAAGGTGGAGCTATGTGCGAGGGGGTATTCTGCAGTCGCTCCGTATTATGTGTTAGCTTCGTTCTTTGTGTTCCTTTGTTTCGGGTCCATTGTCTCTATTGAATTACATAAACTGTGCTTTGGTCAGCTCCGGTACCTACAGAATGAGCCGATTCCCCCTCACGTGGCAGGAAAATACAGTAAATGTATGAAAAAATTCGGAGAGTGACAATGCGGGCGAAATACAGAGACTTAAATGTATGAAACATTTTGCAATCATTATGCAGGTGACAGGCTTCAAAATCTTGTGACACCCGCCTAAGGCCATGGTAATGAAAGTCATAGATTTGCATCCGAACATTTTTTTAAAACACATGCGGCCGTTTTTCATTATTCATTATTTTCCTTGAAAGGCTCTTTTAGTCCTTTCAGGTAGTCCTAGATGAACTACGATGCTCAAGAAAATACTACCATACACAGAAGCATGCTGTGATTCACACGAAGATTTCAGCAAAAAACTATTTAACAAATAACCTCTGATTTTCCGTGGTACGTCCTCTTATAAACCAAAATGTTGTCAAGTCAAAATGTTTCCGGCTTTTTCAATGCTCGTGTGGTGTACGCAAGGTATTAACCCCGTGTCTCTCACGCTGTCTCGCACAAAGGTTACCCACTACATGATATTTTTATTGTTTTTTAATCGTAGTTTTGAAAGGCAAACATACAAATTTGATTTTGTTTTCTTCAATTAAACTTTTTCACAAAATAATGATTTTTAAATAAAAAAAATGATATTTTAAGAGGTAGCCCTTAAGACATGCGGGCGGTGGACGCAAATCTATGGCTTTCATTGGCCTAATGCGGGTGAGTTGACAGCTATGCAATTTTATTGCCAAATGCACCTATTTCAATGCCTTCGAACACACTTTTTCAACGTAAACATGGCTTTAAGGCTATTTCGTGACAAGCGGCACAATATATTTGTGTTTATTTGTGTTTTTTGCAACATTACGATGTGGGTACCCTGTGGTTTTGAAGCTCAAATGTAAAATGCAACGTAACTCCTAAACGCTTCCACTTCAAAAGTGCAAACAATCGGTTTTAGACTACCCTCGGGCTAACCTTTCAAATTATATGTGTTAGCAAAATTCCCCTGGGGGGGGGGGGGAGGGTTTCGACTCCTGGCCCACAGACTATTATGTCATGACGGCAAAAGCATGAAATGGCAGAATGCACAGCATATTTATACGGGGTGCAAACATTGCGTTATTATTACTGTGTTATGTTCTTATTTATGTGCCTTTCCCATCTTTAAACAACAAAACATTGTTTGCATTTTGTTATGCTTATGTCCCAAGTGTGATGAAACAGGCATTAGGAATACCAGGGTGGTTGAATCTGGTTAGGGGGAGCACAGGAGACCCCCCAATCCCGGAGGGGGGACTCTAAGGATAAAATGCTAGGGGTGACTGTCGGAATTTTGACCCTAAAAAATACCTGGTCAGAAAAAATTTCCACCCTAAAAATTACCCATCAGTCTTGAAATACCCTAAAAAATACCAACAATTTTGACATTAGATTTTATTCTGGCCGTTTATTTTTTGTATTAATTGTTTTTGGAGCAGACCATGAACACTTGATCCAAGTTGTTGAAAGCTCACCAGAAATACAGGACAAGAGGTGCAGAGTTTTACGTTTACGAGAGTTGTTTTTAGGTGAGTACTGTTATGATTTATTTATTTAGAGACTTCCAACACATTATAATACAGGTGCAATATGATACAACACACTGAAAAAAAAAGTGTGGTGAGGGGGTTGGACCCTTCTATACACGGCCTGACATCGGACCAGTGGTGACTAGATCTAATAGGGTTTGGTGATCAAAAATGTCAATCCAGTCGGCAAAAGGCAAACTATCTTTCCAGTGTGTAGGTTTCTAAAAAAATGCCCTTCTCAAAACTAGCTGCCAACAGCATTATTTTGGGAGAAAAAAAAATAATGCTGACCATAATTTCTATTATGGTTGCCAAACTTCATTATTTGGAGACTAGAATTTTTAATTTAGGCACCTCTAAAAAAATGCTCTAAAAATCTGCTAGAGCAGATAAAAAACTGGATTCTTCTGAGGAAACGAGGGAAAAGTAAGAATCTTACAAAGAAAACTTGAAGAAAATTAAACTACCTAATGAAAACTCATCATGGAGAAGAATGACAGTATTAATGCACCTCTGCAAAATGTTATAATTGTGAAAAATATGTATTTATTTTGTGCTCAAAAGAAATCGTGCAGAGAGATTTGACCCAAGATATTACACCAGCCTTCTGGAGGACCTTAGGATCTCAAGAGGTACTTTTGTGAATAAATTCATGGAAACTGCAGAGAATTGATGAGATGGTTCAGACCATTACAGAGATGCCCACTCTCACTTTTTGTGAAGTCTCCCATGTTTAGGGCATTGTTTCACACTAAATTCCTGTTCAGTCCCATATATTTTTCCCCGGGAAAAATGCAGAAAAATGCCCCACCCCGGGATGAGAAAAAGACGGTAAGATTCCATCGACTCTGCGTGACAAAGCTTCACAACAAAAACTTCAACTCCATGTATACTGTCCGGGCATTTATAATTCGTTTTTAAATGTATGTTTTCTCGTCTTTGAACGAGTTCTCATTTTACTGAAATTGAGACAAAATATAAATAAAGAAGTGAAACTAAGGTATTAG
The DNA here is from genome assembly GCA_033964015.1 of Scolanthus callimorphus. NCBI lineage: Eukaryota > Metazoa > Cnidaria > Anthozoa > Actiniaria > Edwardsiidae > Scolanthus > Scolanthus callimorphus. Next base: position 38,390,678 of record CM066911.1, read on the forward strand.
TACAATATCGGTAGACATTCCTAGGCCATTAGCGGTTGTAGCCATTTTGCTGCAAATTGTCCCCGGAATCTCTCAATGCGAAATTTACCTTTATTCTATTTGCAGAGCAACGGCTTTTTCGTAGTTATGTTACTTGACTTTTTGCGAAATTGGACCTCGGGTTTATAATGTCAATTCATTTTTATGTTTTTCCACTGAGACGAAATTGCAAAATCTGTTTCCTCTCTATAGAAGACGTTAACTGCGAAATGTGCAAATGTGTCTTCCCCAAACGTGGTGTATACGGGCCATGCTCTGCATTATATTTTATGTGGCGTTATTTTCTGTAACTGGGACATTGTAACTGCCAATCGATAGTTATTATAACTGGTGTTGTAGTTCCCAAAACCCGACACGCTTGAGATGAGAAAACCAAAATTCCCCTCCCCCGGGGAAAAACAATTCCCGACCCTGGGGCCAGCAAAATTTTCAAAATTCCCCACCCCAGGGAAGGCAGTGGTGTGCAAATGCCCCACGGTTCCCCGTGTCCTGGGGGGGGGGGGGGGATGGTCACCGCTGGAATTGACTGATACATAACAATCATGAAAGCGACTTCACAAGATGAATAGTCTTATTACTCAGGGATTAGTTTAATAGTCAGGGATGTTTTCCACTGCTCTAATGAATAAACTGACAGGCCTGAAATTGTTTTTATTCAATGTTTCTCAAGTATGTTCATTCATTAATTTATTTTTTCAAAAATGTCTGTTCCATATGATAATGATGTGATAATCAAATGGCACAATAAAAAGTCCAATAGCTAGAACTTCATCAAAAGATAACATTCACATGCTGTAGCAAATGTATGGATAAACCTACACAATAAAACATCTCAATACTATGGGTCCATAGAGTTATCATTGACATTTCACTGACTGTTATGTTTCTTTTCAGGTCATACCTGACAAGGCAGGAGGTTATCAATGCCTTGTATCTGCCGTTTGCACACTTCATGACAGACTATCTATATATCAATCTTCCCTTGAGCTCCTCTATTCATTAATAACATCTCTTGACCTCCCAGTCAGGTATGCCTTTAGCCATTTTACAAGCCAAGATTTGTTTTTTGATATTAGTGATCAAAGAGATCAACTGGCTTATGCACAGCAGAGGGGGACTACTTCTTTCTAACCAGGGACACATGGGTGGTGCAGCATGTAAGCTGCTTCCCTCATAGGCTCAGTTTCGAGCCGTGGTGGTTTCATTTCTGATGAAGCCTCCTCTGAAAAAAACACCAAGACTGGAAACCGAGCCTACTTTCCTCTCACCTAGACTGTGCATTCCCAGCCAGGGCAGTGGGGATTTTTCTCTGCTGTTTCAAACCTTGTGAGTTGAAGTGATTTGTTATTTCCCCTGTTTTCACGTGATTTGGATGAGACAATAAAGCAAGGTCCCATCTCTCAAACCACCACACATAACCAGAACTTGAGAGATGTTAAAAAGCCTCAGTACTCAACACGGAATGGCTGATTGCATTTTTGTTCTGCTCTGGGGGTTGAGGACCCTGGAAAATTCCAGTTGGGAGGGGACTATTGAGCCCCTGGAAATTCCAAGGGGAAGGGGTCTAGCTTAATCCTGGAAATTCCAGGGGGTAGGGGTCTGTCTAAGATGTGGAAATGGGGGTGTTCAAATTCCAGAGAAGGGGGTGTTCAGGAACCCTGGAAATTCCAGGGGAGGGGGGTGTTTACAACCTGTAGTCTGCATTCTGTATCCAAGGGATCTGACATGCCCACATCTGTAAACCCCACTTGAACATTCATATTTTTTACATTTGATTTTTCAGAAATTTGAAAGATCAGTTCCAAAGCCTAACTAGAGTAGTGGTATTTAACAGAGTGCCAGAATACTTCAGTGGTATTGTCGAGTGTTATTACACACAGGCATTTAAGGCATATAGTGTGCTACACAGTCGGCAATCAAAGGCTAATGCATCAATGGATGGTATGTTTTAATTTTGTTCCAAGATGGTAGTCTGTGTACATCCGCTACTAACCTCCAAGAGGATTAGTAGCGTCTGTGAAATCCTGTTACTAACCATGTTCAGGTCACGCAATGAAAAATAAATTTGGATAATAAGTTAAGCCCAAAATGACTAGCATGTATACATCCCCTGCTAACCCAACTCCTCTGTAGCAGCCTGTATGTGTGTAAGGAAGATTTTTAGCCAATCAAATTTGAGAAAAATTGATAATGTGATCGCCAGCCAATCAAGAGCGAGTCCCAATGTCCTGGAGAAGGGATTGCATGACATGAACACGATTAGTAAAACAAAGATTTTAGGCCCAAGAATTATTGGGTGTTCTGAGAAATGGACCCCAGGTACCACATCAGTTAGGGAGGGAGCACGGTGGTCGGTTGCTAGGGCTTTTTCTGCCACACCTCTCAAAACTGAGAGTTTCCGGGCATAGACAGTAGTCGTTTGCATTGAATGTGATGAAACTTGGCAGGAAGTAGGTTAATAAAATATCTTTCAATTTGTGTCATGTGATCCCATGTGACTGCTATTGTGACGTCATAATTGATGACCAAATTTGACATTAGTATAAAAATTTAGGAAAGAAACAGTCAAAATCATATATTAGTTTTCTTTATAGAATGTTATGATTTATGGCGAAAACCGCATCTCGATTGGATAAAATGGCGTGAAGTTACAGCTAATGAAAGAATTCAAAATTCCCGCCTAATGACCATATATGGTCAAAATTGAGGCTATTTAAACGCGAGGAAGAATTAATGGTTCGACACAGGAACAAGGACAGTGTTGTATAAAATGAAATTGTAGTTTTTTCAATTTGAGGTAAGTAGCTTCCGGGACAAAAAAAAGCCCTAGCAACCGACCATCGTGGAGGGATGGAAGCCCAAGGGGGATACTCAGATATAAAAATGACAGGGGGGTGCAACATATTTTGGGGTATGAAATTTGTAGTAAAAGAAAAAAAATTTGGAGGGGGGGTTGAAAAATCCGGGGGTATTTTTGGGGTTGAAACTTCTGACAGGCTACTGTAGCTATTTCTGGGAAATGTAATGGGATGGGGATGGCCACCAGAGGTGATGACAGACAAAGAAAAAAGACAATGACTCTTTTGGGTATCAAATTTTGGGAGCAGGTATTTTTTGGGTATAAAATTAGTTATGGCTCGAGTATTTTTTTGGGTATGAAATTTGGAGCCCATAGGACCCCCCATCATTTTTATATCCAAGTATCCCCCCTGGGGATGGAAGATATTTCCTGGCACCTCAGCTGCTTTGTCAAGACATCATCTTGTTACTAAATCATGCCTTATAATCAATGTTACTAGATGATGCAGCTGAAGATGATGATGATGATGATGCACTAGTCTGTGAAGGTTGCGCAAAGGAAGCCAATTCTTGCATCTGTGATCACCTCCTGGCCCAGTTTTCACAGTTCAACAGATGGCTGCATTCTCTGGGCTTGCTTCACAAAGTAGCTGGACCTGCATATGTCTCTGTCATCCACAAAATGGTATGGCAGATAGCCTTTATCATGCTTCTGTTGTGTATGATAATAAAGTCATAGTATATAGCTCCTTACCTACATGCAAATTACCAATTTCAAACCATGTGATGTTTACATGATGAATCCTTTGTCTTCTGAATTTGCATTCTCACATGGATATGGAACCATTCCAAAGATGAAAACATCACATGATTTGAAAAGCAATTTGCATATGGAGGTAAAGAGGTCTAGTATGTAGCTGACAAATCCAGACCTGCCAACTCTCACGGTTCACCGTGAGACTGCAAAATAAGTTGTTGACCTGTTTCCATATCATTTTTCAGGCTTGCTGAATCTTTTCAAAATTGTGTGAAATCATTGGGGCAAAACGCTCATTAGCTCACATGTTTCCTCTAAATTGAACGTTGCACCACATGCTTACAATTCAAGATATCAGCTTGACATTTTCCAATTATGTTCATTTACTCTGTTGTCCTCTGTTGAAATTCAGGACTCATCATTTTACAGCTCCTTTGAATGGTCTGATTCTGAACATGCTAATGCTAGTGAGCTCAAATTGTAAACAAAGGATCCTCCTGTAAATGAAAACAAAGCAACCATGCATTTTGGGCAGGCTCAGGTGTGGGTTTTACTGTGTTTGCCATTTTGATTTATGTAGATTCTGTTACCAAACAATTTTTTTTCTGCCTGTTCTGTGCAATATCAGTGCTGCAACAGTATTATATTTTGTCATGCCTAGCTTGTTGATTTGTTTATCAGTTATTATTGATTTGTTTATTGTTATTATGGATGATTGGCTGAAAGGAATAATTTTACAAACTTTTCCAGATCAAAGACAGAGTAGAGCAGAAATGTAAAGGAGAGTTTGAAACCTCTTCCCTGCAGTCATTAGAAAAATGGATGGATAGTGAACTCCATGAATGGCTCAGTGCAATTCTAAACTGTCAAGGTAACAAGGGATCTGTTTCTGAAAGCACCTTGAGCATGGGCAAAGGAATGAGACCATTCTGACAGCCTGGTTAGCCCATGTATCCTCCTTCATCTCCTGAAACCAGTGGTGTTGCCAGCTCCCCAATATGTGAGAGGGCCAGGGAGGTTGGCAGATGCCATATTTTTACAATTCTTTATAATTTATACCACTGATGAAACTGTTATTAAACTTAAACATGGTTGAAATAATTATTATTTATTGTAATCCCAAGTCCATAACATTAATTTGTTCTTTACTCATGAATGTTCTGTGAAATTTTTCCTGAAATGTTTGTCATGTTTACTTTGTTTCCCATTCTTGATTCCCTTTGTATTCTTTGTTGACAATATGCAGATGGTTCTGGAAATTCAGATGAATCTTTAAAGTTTGAGACATGGAAACCAAGACTGAGACATTTCATGTATAAAACATATGCTGATTTAAGGTACACATAGCTGTATTTTACAACGGAAAGGCAGCGGATTGACATCTGTTCATCCAGCAGGACAGAGACAGGCACACACACACACACACAGTCAGTCAGACAGACAGACACAGTCAGTCAGACGGACGGACGGACGGACGGACGGACACAGACAGACAAACACAGACTGAAGGACAGATTGACAGACATCTGTACGTCCAGTAGACACAGACAGACAGACAGACAGACAGACAGACAGACAGACAGACAGACAGACAGACAGAGATGGAACAGAGATGACACAGACAGATATGGAGGGACTGAATGACTGTCAACGGTCAGATTGGACAGATAGGAAACATGCTGACATGCTTTGACAATGCAAAGTCACAGTTTATTCCTTGCTACCATTTTATTCAGTCTCTAATGCATTTCATGTTCTTGTGCGTTAATTTTGATATAGAATTGGTGAGCTGTTTAGTATTATTGTAGAATTCCCTGATTCAACGCCAGCCATCATGGATCTTAAGGTACTTACAACCTACAAAATAATATATTTAATATATAAAATAATCTACATTTTCACTTTTTGGGTGATTTGGAATACTCAGCTGTCAATCACTTGCTTCACGTAAAGCCCTCAGTTATCCGAAAAGCTTACACTGGAGGGTTGTTTACCTCTTGATTCAAGAACTCACTGATAGCCATTTTATGGTGGGTTGGACATCGATCGATAACCAGAGCATCCCAAATCGCCCCAAAATTGAAAATGTCGAGAGCGTGAATTCGGCGGTAAAGACGTTTCAAGAGGATACATGAATTTGAAATGCAATATTCTTGAAAACCCGGTAGTTCTACACATTTTGCAGATGATTCATTTTTCAGATGATTCATTTTTTTTAATCTTGGCGCATAGCAACTTAGCTTAACCGAGTAACCACACTGAAATTGAAATTACTTCTTATGCGCTTTTTCTAGCAATGTTTGGAGTTAACAAACCAGAGAGGACAGCTGATCAAATCACTACGTGAAGCGTAAGTACCTATATAGCTAGACATTTTTTTTCCATTTCACATTACAGGCTTCATCTGTAGCTGCTTTTCGTTGCTTAAGCCAGGGAAATACGAGGCACAAAATCCCTCAACTTGTCGCGCAACATTGTTGCGTTTTGCAAGTTGATGATCGATGTTGTGCGTTTTTCATCTCGCGCAACAACTTGTCGCGCAACAAAAACATTTGTTGCAGGTTGTGAAAACCTGTTGCGCGAAGTAGAGCGCGGTTCTACTTTGAGACACAAATTCTGGTTTTGTTGCTCGTTTTTCATCAAACAAACAACTTGTCGCGCAACATTTTGCCTACGATTCAAGTTAGTTGGTCAATAGAAATGAAGTGCTAAGGGGTCAAATTCGCCTTGGGCTCGCATGTGTGATCATCAAAACAAAATGTTGCGCCACAAGTTGTGAATTTGTTGAAAAACGAGCAACAAACATTAGACTTGCAACGCTACAATGTTGCGCGACAAGTTGAGGGATTTTGTGCCTCGTATTTAAGCCGGGGAAATACGAGGCACAAAATCCCCCAACTTGTAGCGCAACATTGTTGCATTGCAAGTTTTGGATCGATGTTGCGCGTTTTTCACTCGCGCCATAAATGGGAGTTGAAAAACAGTCACTCAGAAGTCTAAATCTGACACTTTTTTCAATCTGGAAATGTCTTTCAAGTGTTAAGAAACTCCCCAAATCGGTTTCTGTCAGTTTTATTTGTATCTTTTTGCATACATTTTCCAGGGATGTCAACTGACGTCTCTTGGGAAAAATGAAGACGACTGCCATCCATTTTTCCTGGGAGAATTGCAGGAATTTTCGCCATTTCAAGGCGGTCTCCAAAAGTCGCCGCGACAAAATGCAACAAAATCGGCCTTAAGGATTCCAGGCCTGTCTTTCCTCTACGATTCTGAATTATCATGCTCAACCTCATTCAATAAGTGTTCATTATTTCTGCCATCTTGATCTGATAACACATAATGCATTTGAGAGCACGAACTCGTTTCATTTTAAGGAATTTTGAAATTGCCTTTCATATTTTTCCTAGGTTTGAGACTCGCCTTCTCCACCCTGGTGCCAATACGTCACTGATATTGTCCCAATATGTGTCAGCTATCCGAGCCTTACATGTGCTGGATCCAATGGGAGTAATTTTGGAGAATGTTTGTGAACCTGTCAAACAATACTTGAGGTATGTAGTGTTATTGAAGACCTTGTGTCCGATGGGTGTGACAATGTTATGATTGGTTTGTTGTGTTTATCTAATACGCTAAGAAAATTTTAAAATGGCACCATTAGTTTGTTGTTCTGTGACTACATATCACTTAAATCAGCTTTAGACCATAGGATGGATGGAAATTCCATGAGATTTAGACGGATTGAGTTCACTACTTTTACCGTTACCTCATTAGCATAGATTTAAATGCATTTGTCTCAGTGGCATTCGTCCAACCTCTGTTTTTTCCTTGCCTCCGTCAGTGACAAATGCATCATCATACATGCCATCATATTTCGCAGGCAGCTCAAAACATGCGACACTAATAATTTTCTTGTTGTTTGTGACTGGTCCTATGAAATTGTCTTGGGACAGGATGTCTCCTTTATTTCTTTGCTGTGCTGGTTCACGCGTATCTAATGTTTTCCACAGAAGAAGAGCCGAAGTAAAAGCTCGAACCGTTGGCTAAATTCGTCTGTTCAGCCCCTTTCTGTTAGCCTGCTAGCCGACGCGCGCGCTAAAAAATCAAATATCCGAAGAAAAAAAAACTGGAGAGCCGGCTAGCAGGCTACCTTTCCAGGGTTCGTACGGGTCCTGGAAAACCTGGAAAATGCTTGAATTTGGAAATTTGAATTCCAGGGCTGGAAAGTCCTTGAATCTTTTTTGAACTCCTGGAAAGTCCTCGAAATGGATCACGCAAAAAAAACGTGGGTATAAAATCGGCGGATATGTGATGTTGGCGGCAAATGGGCATTCTGGTTTTGTTAGTTTCTCGTTTTTTGGGTGGTTCACGTGAAAGGAAAAAGTCCTGGAAAATGTTCGATAAAGTCCTAGAAAAGTCCTCGAAAATCCTGAATTGGTTTCTTTACAAATGCGTACGAACCCTGCTTTTCTGTCATCTCTCATTATTCATACTGGGATCTTGTATCCGTCCGGATCCAGACGCACGCGTCGTTTGTTTTACCTTTTTCCACGCAAAGATTTTCCCGCCTTTCGTTGCCCCTTGTTGTATGACTGACGCGCGTGCGTGCCTATTTTCCCGCCAGAACTCGTGAAGATACAGTGCGATGTATAGTCACCAGTCTCACGGACGAGAACACCACAGAGCTGGCAGAGGTAAGAGAGTAACACGCAGTTGATTCCTAGTCGTATATTCGCGGTACTACATAAGACGTTTTTTTAGACCTCCATCAAACTCTTAAAGAGCACGTCAGCCGTCTTTTTGACGGCATAGCAACATACCAAGTCGAAGATAGCATCCATTTTCATCGACTGATTTAGGCCTTGTCCACACTAACGCGTTTTCAAAAGTATTCGTTTTCAAACTTATACGGATTCGCAGCGTGTTAGTCGACGGGAGATTTAGCTCCAAACAAGTGATCAGTTTTTATTTGATGTTGTCGTGTGCAAGGACAGTCTCAAGTTAATGGTACAGTTATCGTTTTCATTTTTATCCGGATTCGACCGTCCACACTAAAACGATCTGTATACGGATTCGTTTTTATTCACTTTCGAGAGCGTTTTCAAACTTATACGGATTGGAAGAAAACGATCAGCGTGTTAGTGTGGACGGAAGGCCTAAACGTATCAAAAAGTATACGGATTCAAACGAAAACGCGTTAGTGTGGACGGGTTCTTAGAGAACATAGGCAATGCGGCAATGTTCTTGATTAAATTTGTTAATCAAATCTGAAACTTTGTTTTTAGATGTATATTAAGAGATTTCTACACGAAATTAATCTCGGTTAGCTCAGCGTTACGGCGATGGCTGTGGTCCGGGTTCGACTCCCGGCCGTGTAGAGGAAATTTTCTTTCTGTTCGGGTCCATGTCGAATCCTGTTTATATTGTAAGTTGAACTTTGCTCTACTGTGTTTCACATTTTTTCGGATTAGACAAGCAAGGTCCCGTCTCGCCTTCACTACCAAGTTCCAGGGAGAACTGTAAAATCACTGGCATGACCATCCTCAGTATCTGTGCTTATGGAACCATTCTATATCACGTGTCTCACTAATATCTGGTTTCTCCAGGAGCTTATGCACGGCGAGCCACACCCGATCGAGGAGCCTGGGGCGAGTGACAGTGAGGAGGATGACGAAGAGTGGATACCAGACCCCGTAGACGCGCCCCCAGGTAACACACAGAATCCGAATAACTAATTAAAGTAACTCTTGCATGAAACTTGGGTTTCTGGTTCAATTGGTGTAAACCAAAACAAATATCTCGTTTTTTACGAGCCCGCGTGGGCTGTCTGTGGTTTTTAAATCTCGACCCAGGTCGTTTGGCCGAGGCAAACAAAATGGCGCCCAAGAGAACCATGTCTCTCGAATAGCTAGAAGTTTTGGTGAATTTTCCTGCTTCTTACAGACCTACCAAATTAGGTACGATTTTCTATAAATAGGGATGCTTTGCAATACTGTATCGGCAAGTCGACAGTGTTTGGCGAATTTTTCTTCATATAAGAAATGCATTATGGACAAGGTCAGTCGGCTCCTTTCAGCATGGTCCCAGGCGTTCCTTGTATGCAGTGATAAGGTAAACCGCTGGATGTGCGCGGGCGGTCGAGAGATTTCCCGGTGACGTCACAGCCTAACCACAGGAAACCCACCCAGAACGCCAGGGGCTAGGCTGGGCTCCTTTAAGTAGTAGAGTTAATAAATGTCTTGGTTTTTACTTTTAGCTCGGTCGTCACGAGGAGGTAAAAACCCTGATATTATAAGGTAAGACCAGGCTTTTGTGACTACGGATTGATTTTAGCCTTGATTTTAAAGCTAGTATCGCAATGGGCAGTCGCAAAAAATATTCCGCACCCCTTGTTGAGGACCCCAGGCTCAGCTACCCACTCTGGAATTCCAGTGAATTTTCTCATGACCACCCTGGAAATTATGTTTATCCATCCTGGAAATCCATATTTTTGGGATACCAACCCTGGCATTTTGCTATAGTACTAGGGTACCCACCCTAGAATTCCAGTGCTTTTAATGATCACCCTACCTGGAATTCCGAGGTCCTCAACAAGGGGAGTGCAGACATTAAATACAACTGTCCAATTCACCCTGCCCGTCTGTATTTTGTAGTATTGGGGGCTGAGAACGAGCTCTAGCGAATTTCTTCTTTTTTCTTCACAAATTTGTCATTCATTTCATTGTCTATTGTTTTAGTTTCAATGTCTACCTTTTAATAAAGAGCTTTTCTGCCGGAAAAGACAAATATGTGAAGAAAGTCGTACTTGCGCAAGTGCGAAAAGCTGTGTTTGCGTGAAAGCTTACGTGCCTATAAGGCGAATATCTCTTTAGGAAAGCTTAAAGGGATCAATTCAAAAATTCAAAAATTTAGTCGCCACATCAACGTGGATCTCAGCTGAACTTAGAAAGATGGGTCGCCATTTGGCGACTAGCTCTAAATTTTGGTCGCCAAACCCCAAATTTAGTCGCAATTGGCGGCCATATGGTTGCGGCAATGTCATGCCCTGTGATACCTGAGAAGCGTTTACGTTTACGTTTACGTTTAATACTTTACTTCACAAAGGCATAGCCATGACGTGAAGGTATAAAATACAATCATATAACTAAGAGAAAGAAAAATAAATAAATATTATACGTGGTATAACTGTCAATAGTGGGCTGAGTTATGGCGCCAACAGGCAGACCATTCCATAGTTTTATAGTCCATAGTCCATAGCATGGACTAAAAAAACTATTTGTCGGGCATTCTTTTCCCTTCAGCATGCTGGTGAATATATACGGCAGCAAGGATTTGTTCGTCTCTGAATATCGCACGTTATTGGCAGATAGAATCCTCGCTACTTTCAACTACGACACCGACAGAGAGGTAAGCGGATGTTAATCCATAGCGTTTCTAGTTATTCGAGCAACGTGGCCACAAATCTGGCCACTAGAAAGTATGACACCTATTGGCTTTATTTCAGCATCTTTTGAAAGGTTTGCATGCAAGTAGTAATTCATGTTTAGTCCCGTAACCTAGAAAATTACATTTCTATAAAGTTTATATACAACATGTAAGTTTTTTTTATAGAATTTCACTTGACATTGAATTACCTATTATGGTACTCTAGGTGGTAAACTTTGAAATTTCATTTCCTCCGCCTTCCTTGGGAATTTCATGGCGGGACGAACCCAAATTATGCTTACATGTAGTTCTTCCAAAACAAAGCGAACTCAAGCCAAGAGGTTCTAAACTTGTGAGTTACTAGATTTGTGGCCACTTTTTGACAAAATTGCTAGAAATCCTGGTAAAATCTCTTTTGATCAATAAGAAAAAAAAGTTCTTTAATTTCTTATTTACATTCGCAGTACAATACTACCCTTACACCCCTACGTAAAAAACCTAGTACAACTTTACCATACCCCCCTCCCCCCTTCGCCCACACTACACCATATTTGCAGTTTTCTACATGTATAATTATTTACAAGGAAACTGTCGTCTTCGTTTGCCTACCTGCCATTTGGGGTTCTTAAATGTGTTATATATATATGCGAAAAGCGGTTGCAAGGTACTCTACAATTCGAGTTAAAACAAAGTACTTTTTTATGATTCAACGAAGCCAACTATTTTGTGAGAATAATATAGGTAAGAGCTTAGTGTACCCTGATATTAAAAAGTATCCAAATGGTACTTGCGAGAGGGTTTCAAAATCTTTGCGTAGCTAAATTGTTTCTTCTACAATGTATATTTTTTTTCAGGGTAATTTAAGAATTTGAATTCTCCGGTTAAAGAGCCCGTGCCAGTCACTCCTTTGTTATTGCTTTCATTCAATATATAGAAGCCGAGTTACGTGTAGAAATTCCAAATAACCGTCTAAAAAACAAAATTCAATTTTTCACTTCTCGGATTTAGTCGGAAATATTGCACCGTCAAGATTGTTTCAACTATATGTTATAAAATAGGATCAGTGGCCTACATAAACAACGCAGAATACTATATTATGCTGCAATTTTGTCTTAGAAAGAAAAAGTAACTTAAATTTGCATTATACAGGCATATTTATGTAAGATTTAATATCTTTCGCTGTCAATTTTGGTGAGTGCGAAGCGCGAGCCGCAACAAAAAATGCAAGCCATTTGAAATACCTGAGCATGCCACTAAATCGACTATTGAATAACAAAAAATTGTGACCCTCCCCAAAATGTGTTGAAAAAATGTGGCCCTCTCCCGAATTGGCTTGAAAAAATTTATAAACCTCCCTATCAAAATAGTACCCCCTCCCCGCTAAATAATGATGTGCCCCTAACTACTTGAGAATCTGAACTCTATTGTTCTCGCGATCACTTACTACAATAAACCCATTAGGGAGCATCTTCACATCAAATGGATGATCAAATAGACCTGGCTTGGTACCATGTGATCCAAACGTATTGACCAGAACGCCATCGCGGTATACATGTAGTCTGTGCGTCCAGGCTTCGCATACGACCACGACACCATTCTTGTCGACGGCCAGTCCTGTTGGGTTGTCTAGTATATGGACATTGCCATCCTTATCGCGGAATTCCTGCACATGGTCACCATTCTTATTAAGCACTTTCACGCTTGTTCTGATTTGCGCAATAACATAGTACAGGCCGCCATAATAGACGCAATTTCCGGCTGACATTCCGTCCTCTTTACTTACCAACTCACGTATGAACTCCCCTTCTTGGGATATTACCTGGATTCGGTCATTGCCCCAGTCACAGACGATGATATTACCGTCACCATCAATGCTCAGACCATATGGATTCTTAACTTGTCCATTAGCAGAACCCTTTCTGCAGATTGTCTTCACATGTTCGCCAGTACTGGCCTTGAACATCTCGATTGTGGAATTCTCATTATCGGACACTAATAGGTTGTCACTATTAGGAACATGGGTTATACCTAGTGGCCACTTCAAAACACCTCTACCAAACGGCTGAGTTGTCAGCTCTCCGTTGCTGTCAAACACTTGAATTCTGTTGTTCTTCGCGTCAGCAACGGCAATGTTACCTTGAAAGAATGGAATAAATTAAATTAAATTAATTTACCAGAAAAAATATTTGAAACCTGCAAGTTCTAAATTGGTGTTACTGCCCGTATTTTGAAGATATATGAGAAAAAGAAGCCTCATATGGGACTTTCAACCCTCCGTCGACATTCTAGTTAGTCGGATGGGCTGAGCTATTGAGAACTTTGTGGTGAGCAGGTCGTGGGAACGTCAAATCGTCCGGTAGGATATACATGAAATAATAGAATTAATCAATTACTGGAATGAATGCCTTGCACCCTGCAAGTTCTAATGTGGGTTTAAATTAAAATTACCCGTTTTTGTATATATAAAGGGAACAAAATATCGGAAAAAAATTATAAGCTTCCAGATGGGACTTGAACCCACGACCTTTCAGTTACCAGTCGGATACTCAACCAGTTGATCAACAGAGAACTCTGTGGTGAGCAGGTCGTGGGAAAGTGAAATCATCCAGTAGGATATACATAGAAGAGTGCAATAAATCAATTACTGGAAGTTCTAAAGTGGGCTAGCTGTCCGTAATTGAAAATGTATGAGAAAACAACTCATAAGATATTTTGAGTTCCCAGGTGGGTCTTGAACCCTCGACCTTCCAGTTACCAGTCGGATACTCTACCAACTGAGTTTCAGAGAATTTGTGGTGAGCAAGTCGTGGTAAGGAGGCAGAGTGGCCGAGTGGTCAGAGCGTCGTCCTCGTAATCCGGTGACCCGAGTTCGAGACCCCGCTCTGACTCCTCGACCATTCTTTGTACATAGCCGACTGGTTTGCCTCCCGGTCAGTTGGGGTTCTTAAAATGTGTTGTTTATGTATAATACTCGGAGAAATTAGCTGTAATGGCTGTACATCAACTGTTACAAGCTATCCTATAAATTCGAGTTAAAACAAAGTTTGTTTGTTTGTTTGTTTTTGTAAGGTTACCCTGTTCACAGGCGTTGGAGAGTAGTTTTAGGTCGAGAAACGCGAGTTTGCTTTCGCTTGGCCGCCATCTTGGATTTGTGACAAAAAGTGACAAATCGGGGGGGAGGGGGGCGGGAAGGACGTTTTGTCACAAATCCAAGATGGCGGCCACGCGAAAGCAAACTCACGTTTCTCGACCTAAAACTACTCCAATGCCTGCGAGCAGGCTATGGGAAAGTTAGATCATCCAGTATGGTATACATAAAGTGATGGAATTAATCAATGACTGGATATAATAACTTCCAACTGCATCTTCTCGTATTTCAGCGGTCCGGTATCCATCAAATCGCGCGGTCTGATTGGCTTGCGAGCGTTCCGGAATCCTGCGATCCGGACCCCGGGTCCGGATGAATTGCGCGCGCGCTATTTTTGTAAGTTTTATGCAGTTTCAGTGGAATTAAAAAAAAAATGAATATATTATTATCGGCTTGGGGTCGGTCCAGATCGTAAAATACCGTGACCTCGGCCTTGAAAATACTGACCTCGACCTCCGGTCTCGGTCAGTATTTTCAAGACCTCGGTCACGGTATTTCACGATCCGGACCTCCCAACCGGTAAATAACAGATACAAGAAAACAGCCCGTCACTTCGTGACGCTAGAAGACTCAACCTAAGTCCCCCTTCCTTAAGGTCTCTGTAAACCCGTGAGGGGTGTCTTCGCGTCGCAATTTATGCTATGATAGTCAGCTATATATCATTTTAAAGCTAAAATATTTGCTCTATCTTATGAAGTTGTTTAGTTTATTGAAGTTTAGTTTTTTCTTGTATTTTTAAGACCGCGAACTAAAAACTACCTTGTTTACTGGAGAAGCTCCAGACCACTACCGTTTTGTTGCACAATTTCACACTTTGTCGGATTTTACTCTCGGAGAAATGAACTGCAAAACCGTGTCAGCGATTTTTGATATTTTGCATATTTACGAAATTATTAGGTCGCGAAGTTGAAAGTCGCATTTTTTACAGTTTGTGGCCGCAAAATTTATCATAAAATATTTTTCAATTAAGTTAGAGTTAATTACCGAGATTCGAGGCAATAACCCCAATACATCCCAAGGGCCGTAGGCCCGAGGGATGTATTGGGGTTATTGCCGAGAATTGAGGTAATTAACGGACTTAGTTTACAGTTGACAAGGTTTTCAGAAAACAGGGACAAATGAAATGCATTCTTCTCATTGAATTTAACAGTTTTGAAAAGGAGTACAGTTTACAATTGGATTCCAATAGGAACTATTGTTAGTTATTTAGCTGCTTTCATAGAAGTGGGTTCCCCAGAGAAACTCATTGCAATTAATTTTTACCATGCACAATAAAGTTGTGATGCTGAAGAAAATGAATGACAACTTTTATTCAACTATGATTGACAAAGGTTTCCAAACACGAATTACGTCTTTTGTTTTCGTACAACAGCCAGTCCAATCAATCAAGCGGCCTTTTGTAAAAGCGCAACTCATCAAAGCGCTGTTATTTTGGTCGGTACGTAGCTGCGTAAAGCTCCTCTCTGGTTGGATAATACAACAATACCCTACCTCAACACAAAGAACGAGGATAATAGACTACAGACAAAAGAACTCCTTTGTAGAACGAAAATAATAGAGACAAAAGCAACTACGTCCTTACTGGTTATTTTCATTGTACCACGCCCTGACAGCTTACAGCTTCTACAGCTCAATTTGCATAACGTTCTGTCTAGCAAAACGGATGGAACTGATTCAAGATGGAGAAACTGAAGGCAAGTTTCAGGTATGTTGCGCTCGTTGGTTGCTCTCTACGATTAGATATGCAATTAACTTGGGCATGATTTTATCTGTATTTTCAGGTTTACGTCTTAAACACACTCTATGGGCAATGAGACCAAGCAAGTAGACTGGACAAACGCTTCTCAATATGGTTCAAGTGAAGGCGTTCTCGGAAATCGTGTTTTGTGGCGTTCAACGGGATTCGCATAAAGGATAATCAGAAGCAAATATTGGTTATAGACAGACAGTCAGCATAGATGCATAAACTGAATGTTTTTTTTCTCGGGGTAAGTGTATGGATTTGAATTCACTAGTTAAATGTTTGGGTTGATAATTGAATTAGTCATTGTGAAAGGGGCAACTGTCATGGTCTATCATGGATTTGGTCTAACTTGGGGTCATTTTAAGTAGCTTAAATGCAGTCAAACTCCCTACAAATCAACAAAATAATGGTCTACGTTTTATACCTAACCTTTCAGCTGCTAGATCAATACAAATTTGGAGTATTTTCGTGTATAATCGAGCGGATGGAATTGGATTGCTAATTGGCATTTTTGATTTTCGAACAGGCTGAACAAGTTTCTTTTTCTTTTTAAGACTAATTTGAAACAGAATATAGGTTCGGAGTTGTTTCTGTAGAACACTTGTCTTATTTTAAAATATGTTGGTGAAACAAACGTGACAGTGCCCCTTGAAGTCTTGGTAAAAATGGCTTATTGTGTGGTTCCAGAAATTATCCATAGGAAGGATAATAGGAAAGGATATATTTTCCATACAAATACTGTATTTTTCTTCGGGAATTCCAGAGAGGTGGGGGGTCACTTTTCAACACTCTTCCGGGGGGGGGGATATTTTCTGGAACCACACATTATTGATTTACAGGTAAGTATATGGCTTATTATGGATTCATAGGTAAATAACTAGATATTTACCTATTAATCCATAATGAGCCATATACTTACCTATTAATCCATAATGAGCAATATATTTACCTAGAAATTCAATTCAATTCTATTGATCAACCCCAACCTTTCCCTGGAGAATTCAAATCCCTCCCCGACTTTTAGTTTGTTGAGAGCCATTATCCGAGTTAATTCCCTACGAACAACAATGGAAACCGCGTCAACTGTAAACTAAAGAATAAAAATTCCCTCACACGGTTTTTTAGTTGTGATCATTTTCTAACGACACAGAAAGTTTGAGGTCGATATCTTAAATCCTGCGGGGTCAGGAGCTTCGCGAAGGTGAAAATTTGACCGAAAATTCAAGTGCTAGAAAAAGCGTGTAAAGTTAATTAAATTACAGAAAATGTGTGGCGGGCAATACAAAAAATGGGCAATGGAAGCCTAGAAAAGCAGTTGACGCGTCATTTAAGGTTTTAGAAATATAATTTAGGACTGTATCAAATGAATTTCGGGAAAAAGTCATTTTATGAATTTTTACATTTTTACCTTTCACGAGACCTTAAACTGCTGAATTACATTACTAATGACCTCCCTTTATTTTGGTGGAGAAAATGACGTACGTGTGTCTTGGTGAGTCAGTCCGGTTCTCAAGTCTGTCTAAGAACCCGCTAAAATTAAAAACTATTACAGAAAAAATGCATTTGACTTTGGAATTGTTTGTATGCTTATCAGTAAGGGAAGGTTAGAAACAGGAAAAGTTAAATTGTTCTAAGAAATTTCTTAGTTTATCATAGGAATAATTAGAGAATATCATTCATGACTTAGCGCGCGCTGTGTAGGAAGTGTCAGGTGTAAGTTTGTTCAAACTTGAATGAATTTTTCTCAGCTCAAATCTTTCTCGAACTAGAACTATCCCTGCACACAAATGTAAGTAATCTGTAATAGAACCATTTAGGTTTGAATGTCTATGGTGTTTTCTGCTAAGGGAACTAAGTTCTTTTTAGTTTATGTGGAAGATTTCAACATGGCCGCGATGGCGGCTTTGTCCCTCGCTGAAAAAATCGCTTGAATTGGAACTTAGCCAATGATGAATCTTTTCCAACAAAAACACGCCCACCGGAGATATTTCCTCCTTCTTTTCTGGTTTGTGTCCTTCGTTTTGCGATACAGCGTCAGGATTTATACTTAGACAGCGGCGTAGCCAGGAATTTCTGAAGGGGTGGGGTGGGGTGGGGGGGGGGGGGATAGTGAAGACATGGGACGAAAACGTTCACATTTCCTCCAGCAAATACAGTAAATGTATGGGAAAATCTCCCGAGAAAGGGGGGTCCCGGCCCCCCTGGCTACGCGCCTGTTATTCATATTACACATGCTTTGTGTAGTGTGGCATTTCGCCTTAGCCCGCGCCCAGGAAAGCAAGGCAGTGTACGGCGGTGTGCGGTTTGTTCAGGCTGAATGAAACATTTTCTCAGCTTAAAGCTTTCGAATAAGAATTATCCCTGCACATTCCTGCAAGTAATTTGTGACAGAACCATTTAGGTTTGGATGACTATGGTGGTTTCTGCTGTGCGAACTGAGTTCTTTTTAAGTTTCTGTGGGATATTTGAAAATGGCGGCGATGGCAGCTTTGTCCCCCGCTTAAGAAGTCGCTTGAATTAGAACTTAGCCCAGGGTGAATCCTTTCCAACCAAAACACGCCCACTGTCGAGGATTCCACCTTCACTTCAGGTTTGTGAACTTCGTTTGGCGACAAAGCTTCAGGGCTAAACGGAGTGAGTGCGGACGATTTAGCCAATCAGAAACGTTTGCGCAGACAACCCGATTATAATAGTATAGATATATATATGAGGAAAAAACTCGTTAAAGAGCCTGTGTCAGCCGACATTTTGACAGCATAGTAACATAACAAGTCGGAGAAAGCACCCATTTCGATCGGCTGATTTAGAGTATATAGAGCAATGTTCTCGGTTGAATTTGCTAAATCAAATCTGAAACTTTGTTTTAAGATGTTTATTAAGAGATTTCTACACGTAATTCGTCTTCTAATATCGAACGAAAACAATAATAAAGGAGTGGCTGACACGGGCTCTTTTTAAACAATGTTACCTTCTTTATCAACAGACAATCCAAAAGGCCCATCAAACTGCCCAGGCAATTTCCCCTTTTTACCGATCACCTTGACAACACGGAACTCTCGCTCGGTAGCCCTGACATTGAAAACGCTTTGATTAGCGACGTCTGAGTTCACAGTAACGGATATCTGGTACTCAGTCAGAGCTGAGGGAGTGAACTTGAATTCATAATGCCCTGTTTTTCTGTCCGTCATTTCTAACACCTCTTTGACAGTCACCTCTCGTGACTCGACGTCCACCTCAATGTTATCATCTGCGCAGTATACCAGCTGGCCCTGGCGATCTCTTGTGCAGACAATAATACTGGTAGTTATTCCTTTAACGAGCTCTTGCAAGGCGCGCCCCTCGATAGAACACTTAGAAGGAGCTGTTGGCGACTCGAGTACTTGCCCAACCGTCTCCGCCTTGATCACTTCCTTTAATTCCATACTCGGGCGGTAGCTGATGATATTTCTATGAAATTCTTTCCATGTCTTGTCATATATGCTTAGTGCTGTTTGCTCTTGTCGCTGTAGCATTTCTAGGCACAGATTTCCAGGATGCACAGCTGACAGAGTGCACTCTACATTGCGGGAGAACGTTTTTATTTGCTCTTTCACTTCGAGTAGGCTTTGCAGCTGCTTGTCAACTTCCTCCTGGAATTTAGCCGATTTCTGGTTATTTTCGAGGAACAACTTTTCAAACAATTTCCGAATCTTGTTTAGAGTACCATTTAGGTCTTCCTCTACCTGTAGCCTCTGCTCTTCTATTAACATTTTATCCTCTCTCAACTTCTTCTCTAACATCAACACCTCTTCGAGCTTGGTGTGAACAGAATCCATCTTTCCTCTCATCTCGTTTCTGATTTTCTCGGCTTTATCTTCAATGACGACAAACTTATGCCCTGTGTGCCCCACTGTGGTGCATTTCTGGCACACGGGAATTGTGCATGCTTCGCAGAAATACTCCACGGGTTTGTCCGAGTGTGTTTCCACACCGCAGAACACTGGTCTTCGGAGTACTTGCTCGATGTCTGAGTCCGTAAACTCAGACAATGCCAAAGCTCTATGTCTCATTGTTGACCTGATAACACTGTGAGGTTTCAGACATGATGGGCAAAAGAACTCGCAGCATTGGAAACAGTAGTAACCAGATGGCGTGAATTCACGACAAACGTGACATTTCACTGGCCTTGCCTCGCACTCTTTGATGAAGAACACATCTTTAAGACTATTGGCGTTGAAATCTACTGGCATAGAATCTAAGCTGCCGCCTTCTACTTGAGTGTTCTCGCTGCACTGAGGGCAACGAATCTGATCTTGTCTCCGTCTGTTTATCCCGCTAAGACATTTTAAACAGAAGCGATGCCCACAGCTCAGCCGCCTTGGATCATCATACACCTCAAAACAAATAGAACACGTTATTTGGTCGCTTAAGTTCCTCAATAATTTTTCAATATCCATGGTTAAAAGCCGTCTGCTCTGAAATTAGTTGTCCAGTTCTAGGAATTCAGGAACTGTCGAACGGAGGTCATCTGGTGTGACTTTAGGCAGTTGTGATTGGCTAACATAGATCTAAGTTATAACATGCTGTTGTGCCATTGTGCCATACAAAAACAACCCCCCTCATACTCTTCGTTTGACGTCAAATATATTCTTTCGAAATGTGTTCGGTAGACCAGAAATTGAAATGAGGTTTAGTTATTCTTTTGAAATGGAAAACAATAAATAATGACGACAAACAAGGAGAATAAAGCATTATCGGATATTTCGAAAAGGGTCTATTGTTATTAGTTTACCTTTCAGTCCGGCCGAGTTATTTTTAGGACTTTGACTCATCTAATAAAAATATCCTGGGGCTTTTGGGTTATGAGTTGTTTTTTTGGTAAGGCCCATAAGCGCCCAAGCCGCATTGCAGGCACACAAGAATAAAACGCAGTTGCAAATTTGATGCAAATTTTCAGTTTAAACTTGTGAAATGCGAAGAACAATAGGAACCCATTTGGGACGTACAGTATCAGCCAATCACATCTGTTGAATAACAATAGATCCAATTGTAAACAAAGCGCATAGGTTCCCGGTTGACTATGGGCCTTTAATAAGAGGCCTCATTAGGCTTTACTCATGCCCCATGGAAAGCTTGTTCTGGTGCGATTTCCCGATTGAGTTTTTGCCTAGAGGGCACGGTAACGAATTGTGCGTTCTGAGTGGTTCTGAGAGTGCGCGCGCGGACAATATTTTCCTATCTTTGAAAAAAGGAGGGCACTACCGAATGGTTACGTGACCACTCGACCAGTGGAAAGGTGCCAACATTTTGCGTTGTACTATGAATTATAAAAAGAAGTTTCAGAAGTCCAAGCTCCACCCAAAATTACCTGTCCTCACAGATGTGCAGCTAAGAAAGCCTACCATTCAAAAACCGGAGCGGACCTGTCCCACGCCTGCCGCCTTGTAGTCCTCCAGTTGGCTCGATTGTCCGGTTATACAGAAGTGTGTGGTTTCGGGTTTCATGATTCCTGTGGGGCGCAAAACGGCAAGGGAGGTGGAGGGGGCGTGTGGACATTTGTCAAAACGTTGTGTGTGTGTGTGTGTGTGTGTGGGGGGGGGGGGGGGGGGGGGCATGTCATTATTGGCGACATAGAGCAGATTTCGTATGACTGTGAAAAGTGCCGCACTGTCGCGGTGGTGGCACGGAACCTGGCCTGCTTCTATAGGTTTTATCCAGAGTTGGTGTAATCTATTCAGTTTCTGAAGCAATTAATAAATAAGAGTTTTCTATTCCGTCAGTTAATGCACAAGTTAACAAATGTCCTCTGATTTTCCGTGGTATGTCCTCTTATATACCACGGAATGACGTAATAGAGTGGTCAAAATGTTGTGGACTCACGAGGCGCAGCCGAGTGGATCCGCAGTACATTTTGACCACTTTATTACGTCATTCCGTGGTATATAAGAGGACATACCACGGAAAATCAGAGGACATTTGTTTTATACCACAACAAAAAGGCAAAAATAAAAAGGCAAAAGCAGCGCGCGCGCAGCCAAACGGTGTTTTCGTTGGTTCTTTTAAGCGCGCGCGCTTATGATGGAGCGTTCCGTGGTATGTCCTCTTATGTACCCACGGCTGAGAGCCAATCAGAATTCGAGAAACGCGCGCGTTGTGGTATAAATTCTCTTAGACCCCGGTTACACGGGTCCGGACGAATATTTGACCGGGCGAATTCTGACCCACTTACGGCTTCTGTTCACACGGGTCCGGCGGAACTGGACCAATTTTTGCACGGCAAAGTGTGCAAGTTTGGGACCTGCAAAAAACAGGTACAACTTTTGACCGGTACGGTTCCGTTTTCGTACCGGACCCGTGTGAACACCGGAACCGTGCAAGTTTTGGCACACTTCCACGGTAATGGCCTGGAAACTAGCCCTCTTCAGGCGAGGATGCTAAGCTACTATTCAACCTTCAACCAATCAGAGAACGAGACTGAAGAAGCCATGTTAGTGTTAGTTCAGTTGCACGGACCCGTGTAAACACCTCTGCAATGTGGAACAAAACTTGCACGGTACCGTGTAAACAGGTGTTCCAGGTACAAAATTCGCCCGGTCAAAAATTCGTCCTGACCCGTGTAACCGGGGCCTTAGACTTATCATCCAAGACAACTGCTCTTCCATCCATTAGCACCGCTAGATAGATAGGTTGTCCAATATAGAAGTCTACAACTACAAGACCCTGTTCAGTTTTTAAAGCCCTAAGAAAGAGAGTTTCACTGAATGTACAAGATCCTCTAAGAGTTATCACCCAAGACAACTGGCGCGGGTTGTTCAAAGGTGGATTAAATTTAAACCAGGTTTAGTTCCGAACAAAACCATCGAGTCACCATGGTAATTAATCCTGGATTAGTGCTAAACCACTTTCGAGCAACTGCTCCTCCATCCGTCAGTACCGCTAGGCAGATATATTGTCCTGGGGCCGGTTCCTGAAAGGTGGATTAGCGCTATTCTAGGAATAAAATTTGCTAATCTAGGAATAAATTTAATCCTGAAATAAAAATCGAGTTCCTGAAAGCGAGAATAGCGCTATTCCCGGATTACATTTAGTACACCTCGCGAGCAGGGAATAACTCGCTAATCCAGGACTAAATCAGTGAAAAACAACACAAAATTGCATCTAAATACACCGTTTTACTCACGTTTTTTGCTTTATTTTCACTTCATTGGACACATCAAGGTCGAGAATGATAGTTAAACTAGACACTTGTCGTATTGTCAAGAGAAAAAATACCTTTTGATTATTGTTTGAGTTTGTTTTTAAAGTGAAACTAAATTTTATGCACACCGCCATTTTGTTTTTGGGGTTGGCTTCTGCACTTAAATTTCAGCCAATGAAATCGCTTTAAAAGCAGTCAAACTGGTTATGTTTGTCTTATTCCTGGAATAACTAATCCGGGAATAACTTGTGCTTTCAGGAACCAATATTTATTCCTAGAATAGCTAATCCTAGAATAGCAGATTTAATCCTTGATTAGGCGCTATTCCTAGATTAAGTTAGTCCTCTTTTCAGGAACCGGCCCCTGTACAGTAGTCTACAACTACAATACTCTGTTCAGTTTTTGAAGCCCTAACAAAGAGAGTTTCACTGAATGTACACGACCCTCTTAGGCTTATCCTCCAAGACAACTGGTCTTCCATCTGTCAGCACCGCTAGATAAATAGGTTGTCCTTCTACAACTACAACACCCTGTTGTAACTGAATGTACAAAACTCTCTTAGGCCTAATTCATACGTCGATCTTTTTCCGCGTCAATTCTAATTGGGATTAAGGTCGACTTGAATTTAATAGAAATCGTCTCCGATTCAGACGTCGATCGTAATCTGCCGATCTCAATAAATAAAATTGAGCCTACAAGCAGTCGATCTGCGGCGACCGCACAGATAAACATTGGGTGAGCAATTAGAATTGACGCATGAAGAAGAGCGATGTTTGAATCAACGCCGATCTTTAGTCGTTTCGAGCGACACAAGCGGTCGTTTTCATCTTGGCGTCGCTCTTAATTCAGTGGCTGATTCATACGTCGATCTCCTCATGCGCTTATTACAAATAATTAGAATTGACGCGGCAAAAGATCGACGTATGAATTAGGCCTTAGACGTATCATCCAAAGCAACTGCTCTTCCATCTGTCTGCACCGCTAGATAGATAGGTTGTCCAATATTCTCTGTAGTCTTCACCACGAAACGCCCAACCAGGCTAAACTTCTGTATACGATAATTATTCATATCGCACACCAATATATATCCATGCTTATCTACCGCCAAACCCTAGGGCCACCAAAGCTCCCCGTCCTCTCCCCTGCCGGTCCGTAACCGGTTTACCACAGTGTAATATCGCTTTCAAATGTCCACTTCTTCCTCTCCCCTACCCGCCTTGATTTTTTTTTTGCGCGACACAGGTATCCTGAACCCCGAAGAAAAAAAACACCGGAGAGCCGGCTCGCAAGCTAAGTAATGGGCTCTTGTAGAAAAACTCATGCATATTAATGTTTCCTTTATTTTGATTGACAGCTACGTTATCTGGAGTTACTGAAGCTTCGGTTCGGCGAGTCTCACCTGCATTTTTGTGAGATTATGTTGAAGGACGTGGCGGACTCGAAAAGAATCAACTCTCATATCCATTCCAGTCGCGAAAAGGCCGGACAAGAGGTACGTGACATTGTTGTGTGACACAACCACACGTTGATTGGCAGTAACGCCTGAATTCTTGTTGGACTTTTGTAGGCTCCAGCTGTTGACATTAATGCTATGATTCTGTCTGCTGTGTTTTGGCCCTCGTTCAGAGAAGAGAAGCTGAAAGTCCCTGAGGATGTGGAAAAGTAAGTAATTAACAATCGTGTTTACGAGGGTCGTAGTGCGGAGTTGACTTCTTGCCTTCAACTTGAGTTCGAAGTCGAGACCCTGAGTATACTTGATCCCCACTCACTTTACTAGAGATCTCAAAACTCCCCAATCCTCAAATCTGATTGGCTCAATTACTCATTATCTATAAACGTGATAGACATTTCTCTTTTCTCTGAGTCAAATAGCCGACTCACAGAAAACTCGAACTGGTAATCTATTTGAACAAATACCGTGAGTAGGGAACCAATCATAGTTGTAGAATTCGTGATTATGATTATTGATTATTATGATTCCTTGAATGTGGTGATTTTGAGGTGATTTTCCCTGCATATTATCTAATTTCACGCTTTAGATCAATGGCGGAGTATCGGAAAGGGTTCGAAGCTTTGAAAGGCATGCGTACACTGGAGTGGAAAAGTCATCTGGGTCTTGTGGATGTGGAGCTCGAATTAGAGGACCGCACCCTCTCCCTCTCAGTATCTCCTGTACATGCAACGGCTATTTGGCATTTCCAAGAAAAAGGTGAGCCTGCTGTTAGGTATGTACAGCGGATATCTATTTTGCACACGCCACGGCTATTGGCACTTACAAGAAAAAAGTGAGCCTGTTGCTAGGTTTGTACAGCGGGTATCTTTTGCACGCCATGACTGTTAGACGGTTCCAAGAAAAAAAGGTTCCAAGAAAAAAAGAGGTTCCAAGAAGAAAAGGGCGAGTCTGCCGTTAGGAATGTACAGCGTATGTACATCTTGTTCACGCCGTGGTTGTTTGGCACGGCGAGCCTGCTGTTATGTATATAGATTGGTTATCTATCTTTTATATATATGCCATGGCTGTTTGGTACTTCCAGGATAAAGTTGACCCTGCCGTTAGGTAAGTACAGCGGTTTTTCCAAGAAAACAAAAGCTGGAGTCTGCTGTTAGCCATAACGGTAACTGGAAGGTCTGGGAGTTGCGGTATACAATATATATATATATATTTGCGGTATACAAGTGCGAACATTTCATTTTTCAGTTCATTTTCATTTGCTATCTTTTACTCATTCCAAGATCGATGGCAACTGGACGACCTGAGCAGTGTGATGCAAGTAACACCAGCCACCTTACGGAGGCGCTTAGCCTTCTGGGTAAGCCAGGGAGTTCTGCGAGAGGAGTCGCCAGACACGTATGTCGTCATTGAGAAGCAGAAGGGAATTCACAAGACCCAAGGGGGTGAGTTGTGACGCTCATTAGTAATTCTGCTCTATTATTATTGAAGTAAGCAGAAGAGACGCAAGGACGCTTCTTTTCGTGTGAAAATTCAATGATGGAGATGAAGAAGGATATTTAATTTTCCTTTATCTTACGTCTCCTTCGCCGCCGTCTCTGTCGCTTAACATTCCAGTGGAAATTGGATTGACTGAAGAGGAGGCGGGACGAATAAGCCTATGACGTCATGGTTTGTTTACATGAAGGCAAGATGAAATGTTGTTGAAATAAAAGTTCCATTCGAGGTGTTGGTCTGGTCCAGATATTCTAGCGTACAACTTTGCTTTACATCATGAATGGCATTTTCATTATGTTTTCATTATGTTGTAAATGCTGCTGTCCCCTCTGGCGACCATGATTCATAGCGCTAAAACAATAGAATGGTTTGACATGACGTCATAGTGAAATAGGTCAATTGTTAGGTTGACGACGGCGATGATGGCATTTCTTGTATTTTGATGTATATAGTTATTGGCCACTAGTTTCAGTGTTAGCTTTCGGCGTTTTAACATTTAGACTTCGACCCCGAAAGGGCTACGGGTCAATAGCCCACGAGGCCGCATTGTTTCAAGAAGATCTCTCCAAGTGCCGCAAAGGTCATGAATAACAAAGGATTCAAAGATGGCTGCCAATGTCATTTGCTATGAATAAAATTTAGTGTGGCTCCATAGCTTATCTTCAATAAACTACTGAAAACTATTATTCATGCAAACTTTGGAGCATTTTTTTTCGCTGTTCCGCCTGACTATTCCCCATATCGTGTGCTAGTCAAACATGTACGTTTTCTAGAGAATCATTTTTGTTCGTCGCATAATAATAAATAACTCATGAGATATTTTTCATGTAATACTGGCGGACACTCACCCCAGCGGGGCTCGGTAAAAAAATACACCCGCAACTCGTAAAAATATCCGCCCGTATTACTTGAAAAAAAATCTACTAAGATATATTTATTGGTGGTAAGCGACGAAACTAATGACGTTGATGGTGTCTGATTATGATGAGGATAAACGAGTGGTTAGCTCAGTTATTAGCGGAGCCCCGGTCTGTTGTGCGGGAGGTCGGGGCTTCAAACCCCAACACTCTACTGTCTTAGCTCTAACATCTCCAAATGGTTAGACATTCGCGTCATCTCGGACAAGGACGTAAAACCGTGGGTCCCGCAACGGAAGAAGAGCCACCTAGTGGAGCCGTTTGCGTAACCCATTATTATTATTGCTATTGCTATTGTTATTGTTATTGTTATCGTTATCGTTATCGTTATCGTTATCGTTATCGTTATCGTTATCGTTATCGTTATCGTTATCGTTACCGTTACCGTTACCGTTACCGTTACCGTTATCGTTATCGTTATCGTTACCGTTACCGTTATCGTTATCGTTATCGTTACCGTTATTATTTATTTATCATGGTCATTCAGGTACTTCCTGTTGTTGTTTATTCTTGTAGAAGTTGTGATGGATGCCGAACTTGAGTCAGTGACTGCGTCTGCGCAGCAAAAACGCGAAGAAGAATTACAGGTCAATTATCTTGATATGCTATATACATATTAGTTATATACAATGATTTTAAGTGGTATACTTTAAAACCATTTTCCTGTGAGGTTGCGCAGATTATCGTCTGGTACTTAGCCGACGAGGGACGTAGCCTGAGTATCAGGCGGAATTTTATTTCCGAGAAAAAATGAGGGAGGGAAATTTATTTTTCAAGGGAAACGATGGAGGGCCTGATCCTCAGGTTAACGAGGGACGCAGTCTGGAGTTGGCAAAATCAGATGATATTCAAAAATTGACAAATCGCCCCCCGATGCACCCGATCCCGGATTTCTTGCAGTAAAACAACACTCCGCCGCCTGCAACACAGGAAATTCATGTGAAAAGATGAATTTCCCAAGGCACATACACGAGTGTGTTCGCAATTCACATGGATAGCCATGGGAAATCCGAATACTTCCCATTCTTCTGCCATGGGAAATTCAGCTTTTCCCATGGATGGGTTTCTGCAAAACATGTTTATCTAAAGCTTTGTCAAAGGTCTATCTGTAGAAAATCATTCTTTATGCCTTCACTCTTACAAAATCCAATTCTTTTTTATCAATAGCAAAACAAAACACTTGCATTTTAGACAAGAGCTTCGAGATTACTAGGGCGCGCTTGTTAGCATGGGGAATGGGGCAAAACATGACTGCAACGTTTGTGGGATAATCATGGATCGCAAGCGTTTTTATTCTGCATCACAATACGAAGATTCTAGTTGAATTAGGCTATTGTTATGAGAAACAAGGTGATCAAATTACTCGGTACTCCTTGAACTTTGTCGTTTTTGTCCTTAAATACTACTCGAAAACTCCTTGAAAAAAGTTTTGGAAACCCAGCACGAACCCTGTAAATCAGACGATATTCTGCAAAAATCGAGCAGGATAATGGTTTTAGCACATCGCACAGCACAGCACTTCGATAGCACAACAAATCCCAGAAATGGTTAGACCTTCGCGTCTTCTCGGATAAGAACGTTAAACCGTAGGTCCCGTCTCTCACACGCACTACACTAACCGAAACCAGAGGGACGTTAAAAGAACCACGAGGACGTCGGAAGTTGCCCATCCTCAGTACAGGGCTTACAACTTACTAACCACTACACTGACAAGGGAACCTCGTAATTGGAGGCCTCGCTCTGTGAGGATTTCCCGGCCCTCGGGCGAAGCTGAATAAATAAAAAAATAAAAAATAAAAAAAATTAAAATGATTTGCTTTTGCGTATTAAATACGAGCTGAACACATCATATTTCCCTCAGAGACGGATATCACAGGACATATGTCATGTACAGAAGACAGCTATTGACGTTCCAATGACCATATTTGGGCAGTGCATCGTTGTGCTGAATAATAAAATGTATATGTGCTAGGGGGCATAATAGCCGGGTTTAATGTAAACCTTGTAAAAATTTACAGAATTTGCAATCATGCATTTTACAAAGATGTGCCCCATCGAAGGTGAGGGCAAAATACCGCCAACATACGGCATGTCGTCAAGTCTGGGGAGGAGGTGGGAAGCTCGGTGAAATAGCTGATAAAGATGGTCCCAGTAGTGGACGCAAAGGCGCCAAACAAGCTAGAGGGGGGTGCTATCATTCGTGATAGTTGCACCCCAAACCTGTTGCACACTGCGCACAGGCTTACAAAGCTAATTATAAATTTGGATAAAATTAACCGAGTGAAGGCATAAAGGCCTATTTTCGGTAAATAATGTATTATTTATCTGCCGTGCGCAATTCTTTACATTAATCAAATTGGTCTCATTTCACTGTAGGTATTCTGGTCGTATATTGTGGGTATGCTGACGAACCTAGAGAGTCTTCCGCTCGAGAGAATACACTCCATGTTACGAATCTTTGCCATGCAGGGCCCAACTGCCGCCCAGTGCAGCGTGGAAGATCTCAAAAGATTCCTGGATCGCAAGGTCAAAGAACAGGAACTGCAGTTTGCAAACGGGTTTTACAGGCTACCAAAACCTGGAAGATGAGTTTTCTAAAGGCCGGTTTGTACTTGTCGCGGCAATTTTTTTCGCGCGAAAAGCAATTAGTCCAACTCTCTTGTGTAAAAAAAAAAATTGTAAAAGGAAATGCAAATCCGGTGCGATTTCCAACATGTTTGAAATCTCCGCGACATCACGCGATAAAAACCGCGGCAGATCGCGCTGAGTTGTACCTAGTTTACATTAGTGATTTTGAGTTGACGCGTACGTGCGAGAAAAGTCGCCGTGGACTTGCGAGACAAAAATTGCAGCAAACATTGCAAGTGTAAACGGTCCTTTAAAGGCCCATCACCAACCGGGAGCCTTTGCGCCCCGGTTTATTTTGTTTTCAAATTGATTCATTGTTTTTTGGATGCCCTGATTGGCTAAGAGTCCGCAAAGGCTCTCGGTAAGTGATGGGCCTTTAGAGAGCCCAAGTCAGCCCCACCTATGATGTTGTTTACAACAAACTTTATTTGATGAACGGTCATATAATTGGTATACCTTTGAGAGAACATTGGGAATGGATAAAACCAGAACACACCCTAATTGGACAACCCCAAACTATAGGGAAATAGAAGAAGAAGAAGAATTCGAAAAACGAGACGTACAGAAATCGCGAAATAACAATCTACAAACGAAATGTAATACCTCATTTACTGAGTTCAATGGAAAATCTTACACAAAAATCAGCCGATGGAAATGGATATTTTCTCTGACAAAATAGCGGCTGTCTAAGGCGGTGATTACACGAGACCGGTACGAACTTTTAAGTTCGACCTGAGTTTAAACCGGTCTCATGTAATCACCACCTTTGTGATCGCGTTTGCGTGAAACCGGTACGGACTCGAAAGTCATTCGTGTCGGGTCAGCAACCGGAATGAACTCGTGCGTGTCAGTACTTTTTTCAGACCGGCATCATGTAAATTTTTGAGAGCCGATACGAACTCACTCAGATCGCTCTGAGTTCGTACCGGTCTCATGCATGTAATCACCGCCTAAGGCTCCATTCATTGCAGGGAACGTAGTAGTATAGGTATATATTTGTTTACTCAGTAACACTGTGCATGTTCTTTTAACTATAATTTAGAAACCCAGGAAAGAAGACAAGACAACCAAAAGCCCGCAACAAGGAGTATTTTACTGTGCGACTACGTCAACCGGGCCATCCCGTAAAAAGTTTGTCATTTAGAGATCCAAACCATTTTAAGCAAATTTAATAGCTGCAATACATCTGACGATGAGTAATTAAGTGTTTTGAAGTTATTTCTGCCATAATTTCCACAATTTGTACGAGAAAGCGATATTTCGGTGTCTCAGATCTCAAGAAAGTCGAGCTCCTTTGTTCTGTACTCGCTTTCTGGTTGGCTAACTTCTTACAAAATGGCCCGGTTGACGTAGTCGCACAGTATTTATATCAAACTAAAGAGCGTGTCATCAAGATTTGAAATACTGGGAAATTGGTATAAAAAACGAGGCAAAGCCGATTTTTTTAACCGACTGCGAGGTTTTTCTTATTCCTCAAGCGAAAGATTTAATGCCGAGAAAAGAAAAAAAAACAAATATAAAAAATACATGCAATTTTAGACCGTGTTTTCCGACCTCCTCCACGCTTACGATTTTCTTTGCTAAGCATGATGTACTATTTACAATATGAGCGGCCGATTTGTAGGGGATTTACAATGTCTCCAGTGTCTCGGCGGAAGTGGTCGGCGGAACGTTCGCAATCTGTTACCTTTGAGATGGCGTGACGTGACGTGACGTGCCATTTGAAACCTATTTATACAATGCATGACTCAGCATGAAAATCAACAACAGAAACAATACGCATTTTTCTGTTACCCTGGGTACTAGAGTCATCAATCTTCACTCGTTAAACGTTTACTGGCGCTTAAAATAGTTCACTGACAGGACGAGAGTATTATTTGCTCTTGACTCGTGTAGAAAACCCCCGCTCAAAGATGTATGCCGAGCTCGCCATCCTTGCGTTGTCCCTTCTCGTCCTCTACCATCTTCTGTTCGAGTTCAGAGAAGACAATCTCCCTCCCGGGCCCCGTCCTTGGCCTGTTATAGGGAATCTGAACTTGATGAGAGGACGAGACATTCACCTGAGGCTGACTGAGCTTGGTAAGAAGTACGGCAAGATATTTCGCCTTTTTGTTGGCCACAAACCAGTTCTTGTTCTGAGTGGCGATGCTATCAAGGAAGCATTGGTCCGACAACCCAACAACTTCGCCGGGCGACCTGAAGTGCGGCTAATTCGCGAAAAACCCGGAGATAAGCCTAAACCCATCGGACTCGCCTCTTTGGACTTCGGCCCGAAGTGGAGGCTTTACCGCAAGCTGGGTCATTCTGCCATCAAAGTCTACGGAGAAGGCAGATTACAGGAAGTCATACAGAGAGAGGTGGGTGAGCTTTGCAAACGGCTTGACGAGTCCCACGGAAAGCCTGTGGACATCGCGAAACAAGTTGGTTTGTCGGTGACGAATGTGATCTGCTCGCAGCTCTTTGGTTCTCGTTACGAAGTCGATGACCCTGAGTTTGAAAGATTTTACGAGATCCACAATAAGCTAACACGGCGAACCGTTTCAAGCTCGCTGTCCGATTTGGTTCCAATTTTAAAGAGGATTATTCCAGACGATAAAGAAACTGTAGAAATTAGAAAAGATCTCGATTTTCGTGAAGACATCATCAGGGACAAGTACCGACAGCACGTTGCGACCTTTGACCCTGAGAACATCCGTGACTACACAGATGCGGTGATCAAAGTGAAGCTGGAGGCCGAACAAGAGGATAAGTCGACAAAGCAGTACCTGGACGAGGATTCTATTGTTATTACAAGTCTCTCTACGCTCTTTATTGCCGGGTCTGAGACCACGTCCACAACGCTCGGCTGGGCTTTCGCCTACCTGCTTCATAACCCTGAAATACAAGATCGACTGCAGAGAGAAATCGACCGAGTGGTCGGTCGGGAAAATCAACCTCGGTTGTCCCAGAGGAAAGACCTTCCACTTCTCGAGGCGTTCACTGCCGAGACCCAGCGAGTGTCTAATTTGGTCCCGCTTTCTGTGCCCCACAAGACCACCATCGCAACGACCCTGCTAGGGTACCATATACCGAAGGATACGTTAACCTTCGCCAATCTTTGGTCCCTTCATTTTGACCCCTCTATCTGGAAGGACCCTTTCAAGTTTGATGTGGATCGCTTCCTGGATGCCGAGGGCAAGTTCGTCCTTCCGCCTGGTGGGACCCTCCTCCCGTTCGGTGCGGGCCCGAGGGTGTGTCTGGGAGAAGTGCTGGCCCGTTCTGAGTTGTTCGTGTTTCTCTGCCGCTTGTTGCAGCAGTTCGAGTTTGCTAACCCACCTGGCTGTCCACTGCCTTCCCTCATGGGAGAAGATGGAATTGTACGACACCCTCACGCTTACAGTGTGTCTGCCAAGAAACGTTAATTGTTAAGCTGTAGCTGCAAGGACGTGGCTGTACGCTCGGTGTGCACATTTTCCTTAAATATTTCCTGATACTACAAACAAATTAAACATGCAAGAACTAGGAAAAACTCCATTGTTATACGGCATTGAGAATTCCCGATATAGAATATGGTCTTTCTTTTTACCCAAGAAAGTTGTCATAAATTTGTATAGCGCTATTTCTTTAAAAATCCAATAGCGCTTTACAAAGTGCTTTACTTATAACATAGTCATTTGATATGAGAAGTGAAGAATTGATAGATTTCGACTTGCTTGAGAAAATATGGCAATAAAAAATCTCTAGACAAATCAGATTAAAAACGAACAAAGGAGGGAGAATCTGCATTTTGTTCGGCTTCTATCTATTATTCACGGAAATCCTGTAATTTAGCTACACAGCTACGAGAGGATCAATAAACAAACATTATTTTACACTAATTCCACCACATACAAAGTGTTAAAAAATTTACTTATCACGTTTTTATGTCTCCCCAAAAATGCTCAGAAATGTTTTTTTTTGTAGCACCGCAATTTTACTGATTTTTGTATAACGAGCTGTGATGTTGGCTTGGAAGCTCAAAATGTGTGTAGCTACGACTTTGTTCTGCTGTGGCAGTATATCCATGTTTTCGTTATAGTTGCTTGAGTACACTTGTGTAATGTAAATGATATTAGTATTATTCTATTTCAATTTCGGTGGATAGTGGCTTTAGGAATATTTACCTCGAGCCTGCGGCTCTCGGTAAATATTCTGCCACTATCCACCTCAATTGAAATAGAATAAGTGCTAACTATTTACTGTTTTGAGAAAACTCTCAAAATGGCGGCTCTTTTCGCGCGCGATACTGCGTCTTGAATCTTTTAAAGCCGTATTTTATTCTACTGATTTGGTATATACTAAAACAACTATCCCCCTCAGGGTCGGTGCCTAGCGGTGGATATATTTACCTCGACGCTTCGCGTCTCGGTATATATCCACCACTATTCACCTCCCCTTCGGGGGATAGTTGTTAATTATACCAGATGTGTATCGCTAGTTGTTTTCCGATTATTTTGATATTTTAGACTCCATAAGTGTAACTTTCTTGGTGCAGCAGCAAAATACCTATCTTGAACTTCATTATTGTGGCAGGGTTCAAATAACTTGGAAGTTTTTAAAATAAACAACTTCATCCTCAAACTATGATATTATCTGTGGTATGACTAGTTTTACGGGAAAACTAGGTGGTCTGCGTCGGCGGAGACGTGAACATGAACAACAACAACCAAAGGTTGAGATTTATGTTAAACGCCGTGGAAAAAAGTTGTCTTGCTGACGTTTCGAGCGTTAGCCCTTCGTCGGAGCAAAGAGGATATGATATTATCTGAGTTTTTATTCCGTATCCACTGTCTTAAGTAATCTGTAATGCTTTCGCTTACCATTTTTATACTCGTACTGTCTTGCGAATGATTTTTGACTAAGTTTGGGGCTTGTTTAATATCTAGTGATATTAACGGCCGCCGCTCGCGACCTCTGAAGGTGAATTCCTCCATCAAAAAAATCTAAACTTTGCAGAATTTGTGGAAATCGCTTGAAAAAGACAGGTACGAAAATAGTTATAGTTGTAAGGACCAATCGCGAATTTCTAGCTGAGACCTTCAACTTGAATATAGAGAAGTTCTGTCGCGAATATAGATCCCTCGAGATCCGTCAAAGTTCTGTCGCGAATGTTATAGCACTCACAGTCGCGAGGTCGTATTTTGGGAAGTACATATCCCTGACTCTTGCAGTACTTGCGACAAAGAAGAGGCAAAAAGAAGGGGGGAAGGCCAATAAATCTAAGCGAGGTGGCGGGAATGTGAAAAAAGTACAGCGACGGACCTATGAATCCCCAAATGTTGATAGTACTGTGGATGCGCAAATAAGGGATCTGACTAAAGATATTCCGAGTCATCGAGTGGACAACTTGAGAGCTGTTTGAGCTAAATGAGGCTAGAAAAGACGATTTCGTCTGTCCTATTTGTAAAGAATTATTGGATAAACCGGTGGAAAACAATTCGACACATAATGCCAGTGGGGTTCGCCTTTCGCAAGCCCTTACAGTGCAGCCATCATGCTCAGTTTGCAAAAGAAACCTTAAAGGGGCTCTCGCACGCTTGCTGGCCACCTCTCTGACAAGAAAATTGCTGAAATCGCAATCCCATTCCATCCGCTCGATAGCAGGTCAAAACAACCTAGAATTGCATTTGTCTAAGCCCTTGAAAGGCTTTTCTGTTAATGTGGAGGATTGTTTTGATTACTTCGGGCAATTGTACATATGTTTTTATGGCTACAATTTTGCTTATTTTATGTCCACGGAGGACCAATATTAAGCGTGCGAGTGCCCCTTTAACTCCGGCGCCGACCTCAAAAAGTTTAATCGTGTGGTGCTTGGGCTGATAGAAATCCAAAGTTATAAATGTAAACAGTGCCGCATGGTGATGGAATATCAGCATTGTGCTAACCACAAGTACATGCCAACCCAACGCCACTGCACCCCGACGACGCCCAGCAGCAACACCCACCCCCACAAGAGCAGACGATAAGTGATGCCATAGAGCAATTGCGAGAGGGAAGAAGGGAATAAGGAGGTCACAAAACTCGGAACTGCAGTTGTCCGTGAGCTTTTAAAGCGTTCGACTGACAAAACAACTGTCTCGCTGCCAGGCCAGGGAAAGGTAACTTCAAAGCCCCTCCCTTATACATTTTTTCTCTGAAATTTTTCCTTTTAATCTCTTTCGAAACAAAAAACACTAAATACTGTTTTCGATCCGCAGTCGCTGGTGTTAACCCACACCCTAAAGGCTCACATAACGATGAGGTCTCCCCGGCATTTGAGAAGACGCACTTCACATCTTCAACAAGTTGGTGCTACGCTGAGTGCTGGTGAGATGGACTCCTTGGTAGTCCAACACCTACGCCAGAAGTCGAAGACCGAGCGCGAGACGTTAATCAGGGACGCACTTGGGAAGGAGCTGGTTTTAGAGATTCCGGAAGGAGAGGCCTTCGCCATGAAAGCCGACTTTCGTCTATCCTGGTTCGCCCTTGAAAAACGTAGGTGGTATAAAGTCATTTTTAGTCCTTGTTTATTCATTCATCACATGTGCAGCAGATTAAAGCTGTTTTGAGTATTCTGCGAACCCTTGAGATCGAATCGGTCAGAGGATTTTGGGTAATATATAAGGTCAAAATGCAGTGATCCTCCCTCTATAAGTACAATGATTAACGTGATTCCCCCCCCCCCCCCCAAAGCAGTTAAACGTTTTCCTGATCCCCCTCCGCCCCCTATTTGATCTAGTAGAAGACAGTTTACAGATAGATGGGATCACATATTTTCTTTCGTTGCGCGCGAAGAGCGCCCAAATTTTGATATGTGTAGTAAACAAATCCTGTAGTTTTATTATTCACGAGCGCGAATTGCGTGCCGAAATCAGTATTATTCTTTTGCGTGAAGCGCGGCTTAAATTACGAATTTCGATGTCTGTAACGTCGAACACACGCTTACTCTTCTTTCGAACAAAGTGACTGCCCGCCTGGCCTATCACTGCAGGGCATTTTTGGTAGAGTTTGTTTTTCCTCGCCAAGATGCAGTTGTTCTTGTGAACGGTGCGAAGGTAGTGTCTTCGTTGCACGAGTTCCCAAAGACTATATTAGATGATATTCTTTATGCGCACGAAGCGCGCCGAAATGTTTTATTATGTATTGAGTGAAGTGAGGTAGAAAAATGCAAATGATAGAGAAGTTGCTGGAATAACTACTTAGAAAACTTCTTGTGGTCCCCCCTTTCAGGGCTTCAGGTTTTGAGAGATCCCCCCTTTCGCTCGCCCCAAAATGAAGTGATCCCCCCAAAAATCCTCTGCCCCCCCCCCCCCCCCCCCAAGGCTATAAATAATGACCGGTCCCTAATTGTAGGTGACGACATTAGGCTGAATTCCTTCCACTTGAGCATACTACCAAAAAGGGGAATAAAAATGTGACAGTGGTGAAGCAAACAGCGTGTGCTTTTGTAGAGGACATCGGAATAAGATATTATCATATCTGGATGAAAGTGAAAAGTAAGAGATATTCCTTGATATGCAATCAATGTATTTCATTAAATTTGGAGTGACATGCTGACAAAAGTGATGCATTATTTACTTGCAGTGCTGGGGTGTTAAAATGGCACGATGGGAGGATCCCAGATGATTCCATTTATGTCAAGCTTGGTGGTGACCATGGTCAAGGCACAATGAAATTCGCATTTCAGGATTACCAACTTGGAGAAGCCCAACTCTAGCAAAAATACAGTTGTGTTTTGTATATATGAGGGGAGGGGAGGGGAGGGGAGGGACACAAGGAATAACCTTTGGGTGGTTACAACAAACTATACAAAGGGCAACTGAATGAGTTGAAAAAGGGCCAGTAATCATAAACACTAATACTTACTGTTGTTTGGCAGGCTCAATACTAATCAAAGAACACTACCATTCTTTTAAAAACGGGCAATAACATCTTGTTCACTTTTGTGACTATGAATCATCTGCCGGATGATTGGGATTTCAGGAGCAAGTGGTAAGAAAAAGTATAAACGACAAAACCTAGTTATTATCATTAGAAATATTTTTAGTAATCTTCATCATGCTTCCTTATTTTGTAAGGGCGAAGACATGCGGAAACCACCAGACAAGCGTGACCCTATACAGCCCAGGACAGCCGAGCACATCAGGAACAGCTGAGGGAATTTAATGACAAAACCAATGGGGTCTTAAAAAGGCTAAGGACTTCTACAATGTCATCCACGAGCCTTTGCTGGATATCCCAAGTGACAGGGTACAAATTAGAACATTTTTCTTGCATTCGATTGATCAAAATTGGAACAATTGCATATGCCTGGCCTTCACATAAGCCTTGGCCTCTTCCTAAAGTTCTAATATAATGAATATAACAATATAGTTGATGTTCGCGGGCGTAAATATGTTTTGGGCCCGACTTAGGCTCATTTTAGCCCGAGCGCAGCGAGGGATAAAATGAGCACTGAGAAGGGCCCAAAAACATATTACGCCCAAGAACATCAACTACATTACTATTATTATAACTTTGGAGAGCATTGAGTACAAAAATGATAATTTATGGCGACTGATCATAACGCCGACTGACTCGCGCGGGCTCTAATATATTAGAGCCCGCCAAAATGTTCATTAAAGCCCAGATAATACGCCACAATGCTCGCCAATGTTATAATAATATAGATTTAGCAACTGGCTAAAAGCGGAGCTCCCGATTGCATATTTTTCTGTGTTAATGAGACAAAAAGGTTGCCACGCCATTGCACCCCCCTTGCCACTTAGACAACTTCACCCAAGTTTGGTTGTCTGAGGTTCATCCCTTCCCGCTATAAAACTGGTCATGGGATGCCTGTGTGCATATAAACTTTTCTGTTATTCTTTTTCCTCCTCGGCATGTAGCTATGGAGCTCCGCTATGATCTTTTCATTACTGAATGTGAGAGCCTGGATATTTTGATTGCTAAGCGTAATAAGGCTAAAACATCTGATGAGCCTGGCATGTGCATATGTTTTCATTGTGAAGCTTCTGGTATAATAATGCGAAATTGCTAAATAAATCAATACTCGGCTCCCGCGTACAACTGCCAATTATTTATTCGTATTGAGAGACATTGCGGCTGTCAACAATGTATTAGAGTGAATGCACTTAACCCGTGCAGCGTTTTGGAACTAAATAGTTATATACTATTGTTTTCATCTTAGAGCTTAATTACACAAACTACTCAACCGTGATTTCTGAGGGAGGAGTTGATTTTATTCTGGGGCCACAGGGGAACGTTGAAATGTTTTATTGTTGAATTCATTTTCATTGATCACTACAACTAAAAAAATAGTATTGCAATGAAGTAAAATTTACCCCTAACGCCACTTTTTGATAATCTGGTCACCCAATCTCATTCCCAGAGCCCACTGCGATGTTGTTGTTTGTCGTTAGGCTCTGGCGGCAGACAATCATAGGCTGTTTCTGGTTGGCCGATATGTGAAGTGTTCTCTTAGTTTCGCTTGAGTTATTTCCGGTAAATAAAGAAGCACTATCAAACTATGCACTGTTCTGACACAAACATCTAACAGATCAGGACCAGAGTCTAGGCGACGATCAAACTCGGGGAAACTAAAGGTGAGAAAACATTTCAAAATATGTAACCCGTTGATGTCTAGCGTGTGATTAAATATCAATTTGCCTCGAGTTGCGAAACTGGCAAAGCAAAATTAACAGCGATGTATTGAGCATTGAGGGATTAAGGATTGAGACACGGAAGCCAGGAAGCAGCAAAAGCACGAAAAGCAACAAAAATTTCTAGATGACAAAGTCCGTGCCAATTAAGTAAAAGCATAAGGCCCACGGCAAACGCCGTACCAGAGTCGCGCCGTTCCAATACAAAACAATAGAAATTTATTGATTATAACGTATAATGAAGCGGTATCCTTTGAAAAAGGAAAGGTTCGACAGAAGAAGAGCGACTGAAGTTCGGCGTTTGCCGTAGGCCTAAGACAAAAATACTCAATAGACTAGAAATATCTGAAAGATATAGGAATGCTCGGAGCTAAGGCAGTAAAATCAGACAATGAGGTATCGTTGAAATGTTGTAGACTGTAAAAGTGCAGTTTCTTTAGCCGGAAATGTGTTTTATTTTTCTATAAATATTGAATTTCTCTCGGGCGCCTAGATCTAGTTCAGAACGGTTTGGTTGACAGCTGTAAGAGCTGGGTTTCGTTGTAAGCTAAATAGAATATGACGGTTGCTCACTTGCTCAGCTAAGTTATCGGTCTCACGGGCATCAGTTTCAGTGGTCTCGAGAGGTTTAGATAAAAGCTAAATCTTGCATTGACTAGGTGTAGCTCCCGATAAGTGCCAACGTCAGCATGGACAGAAATGTAAGCAAAGTATCTCAAAGTAAGACTTCAATATTTCTTGACCTACTTGACCTACTATGGAACTAGCGCTAACACAAATTGTGAACCTTGTCCTTTAATAATTTTACACAATTTTCACTTGTTTGCTTGACCAACTGGAAACCCGCGAGCCTAATGAACAACCTAGCTGAATTCTGATAAACATTGCTCGACCGTAATTAAAACTACGTGTGTCAGTTATCGAAAACGCAAACTCTGAGGTCAAATGTCATTTGAACAACGTCAAGAATGCATATGGACATGAACATTGCAACCGGGACATGAAAATTGTCTATACTAACATCTCGCGCATGTACGGCGCATATATTGACCGCTGACCTCACTTTTGAGAGGGGGTAGATGATTTTGTGGACATGAAAAAGACATGAAAAATCACCTCTCACGCATGTAACGGCAAGAATAGACTTGCTCTCCGCTCGCTACGCTCGCTCCGAGCAATAAAAAAGAAAACCAAATAAGCTCGTTGAAATTTGAGATCTCCGTGACCACAACTAACCACATGGTAAGTTTCAGTAACGTTTGTTGATAAATTCTTATAATTCCAGGTTCAAGACATCCTTTAGCTAGCAGTCACACAACCCCATAGAAACCCTATTCTCTTTCGCTTCGCTCAGGCGAATAGAAATAATTTCTACTTTATACAAACATGACAAACAACCGTCTGCCTGTTTGTTCGTCTGCCAACTTCATGCTTAATTGTGGTTATTCAATTTTTCCAGAGAATCCAGAGTATGTCTAGTTCAAGTTATATCCACCGTCCCCACACCACCCCTATGAAGTGTAAACTGCTTTTCCATTACCTCGCCGAGCAGGCCGCCAAATTTCCAAATAAGGAAGCGTTCGTGTTGCGTGACGAGAAAGGCAACAGAAAGGCACTGACGTTCAAGGAGTACCAAGAGCAGTCCCAGTACCTCGCGGCTGGCCTGTTAGAGCTAGGCCTGGGTCGAGGAGATAAAGTGCTTGTGATGTTGACGAACAGCACTGAGCTCATTATCGTGCACATGGCCCTCAACCGGATCGGCGCGCTTGCTGTTGTCGTAGAACCGACAGAAGATCTGAGCTTAATGGTGTCACAATTCTGGCCTTGTGTAATCTGCAGCGCAGACCTTTACACTGACGTCATTTCCGCTCGAAATCATGTCGTCACTTCTGAAAATCTAAAGTTCAAGCTGGCAGTATTTGTTGGGAGTATAGAATGTAGGGAGGAATTGCATAGATACGAGCATTTGGTCAAGAAGGGCAAAGAAAACTTGGTGGCGTTAGCTAGGGCGGAAGCGGAAGTCCAAATGGACGACCCGAGCTTGATTATTTTCACTTCCGGTAGCACAGGTATCCCGAAGCCTGTAAAATACACGCACCAGGGATTTATGCAGGGCCTGTTGTTAAACGGATCTTATGTATGTGAGATGTCGAGTGACACCGTATTTTTTTGCGATGCGCCCTTTGATTGGATAGTAGGCTTGTATTTCTTCTCGTTGGTTCCCCTCCACGGAATCACTTACGTATCCTTCCCGCCACACCTTGCGGTCAAGGGTCACGTGACGGGTGAAATACTCAAAGTGTTTGAGGAAGAGCGCGTGACGGAGACACTACTGATGGCGTACTTTCTCGTGGATATGACCACATATGGAGATTTCAAACGGTATGATCTCAGCAGCTTGAAGAGAATTGTTACAGGAGGACAGATGACCGAGCGGACACTCGTAAAAAAGGTAAGACTAGGGAAAAGCTTGGACCCTGGCGTTTGTGGGACTATCCCTGTGGTAAGAGAAGCATGACGTCACAAGTTCGCGAGGGCTTTTATCTAGTGTGACATCATCAGAAGGAAACCGCTGAATGTACGCGGCTGCATAATGTCCGTTAGACCTCTGTGACGTCATACTTATTTCCACAGGGATCACAAGTGGACGGCTAAGGGACTAGGCTGAATGCAGCACACGTTGAATAAACTGGGTTTTTTTTCTATGTATTTTTGCGGGTACGTACTATCGTTTCTTTAGGTGTGACTCCACGAAAAGTCCAAG
This sequence comes from Scolanthus callimorphus, assembly GCA_033964015.1. Classification (NCBI taxonomy): domain Eukaryota; kingdom Metazoa; phylum Cnidaria; class Anthozoa; order Actiniaria; family Edwardsiidae; genus Scolanthus; species Scolanthus callimorphus. Next base: position 38,432,676 of record CM066911.1, read on the forward strand.
CGGATTTTCTGTATATAAATTCGGTCATAACTTTTATAATATTCGAGTGACGGATATCAAACTTGGAGGACAGTAGGAGGTATCATTTAGTAACAGGTTTAGCATAGATATGTATTTTTTGCGTTAATACTTTAAATAACATCCCAGCTACAGTGGACCTTACAGGGATCCCAGGCAATTACAAGATCATCATAATTGTCAACCTTTTCTATAGTTACTTTTGAGTGCAGCGTTATCACTGACGGCAGTACCATCTCAGAACCATTTCCAGTGAATTCTGGTGTTGTCAAGGCTGCATCCTCTCTCTCATGTTATTCATAGTGACCATTGAGACTAGATTATGCGACAGACAACATCAGATAAGGCTAGGGGCATCCAGTGAACGCTTTTCTCCCACCTCGGGGATCTAGACTACCGACGATCTGGTAGTCCTCTCTTCAAGGAGTGACCATCTGCAGGAGAAAACGGACAGACTAGACAAGTTTTCTAACCAAACTGGATTAATATCATCAACACCTTAAAGACCAAAGTCATGTCCAACAATTCGAGCATTCAATCCTTGATCTATAACTCTCCACGGAAAAGCGCTTGACTCCGTAGACGATTTCACCTTATCTTGGCAATCTCATCGGCAAGCATAATGGAGCTAAGAAGGACATTCAATCTAATCTTTGCACGGCTTCGGCCCATCTGGAAATCCAAGCAGTCAACCTGAGGACCAAGCGGAGACTGTATCACAGTAACGTGAAATATATCCTCCTTTACGGATCTGAGTGCTAGCGCGTTGTGAAAGCAGACATGTACAAGATCCAACGAAGATGTCCAACGAAGACCTCTACCACAAGACGGGCTCCAAAAACATCCTGCACGAGATTAAGTGCCGTCTTCTGAAGTGGCTTGGCCACGGTCTCAGGATGGAGCAGTGTAGGATCCCCCGAACATCGATCCAATGGACCCCTGTTGGGAGGCGCAAGCCTGGACGGCCTAAGCCTGGACGGCCTAGAATAACCTGGCGAAGGACAGTCCAGGCTTAGCTTCAGGAGATAGGGCTGACCTGGGGCAAAGCGCAGAAGTAAGCTAAGGACTGCCAAAAATGGCGTCGCCGTGTCGCGGCCTTATTTCCCAACCGGGAAGAAGAGGATAAATAAGTACCGTGGACCCCCTTTCCTTTAGACATCTCTTTTGCTCTATCATTTTTTCACTAAATTTCATGTTATGACTGAATTTATATGTACAGAAAATCCGCACAGGAAATTTGGGCGTTAGAGTGTAGGGAAGAAGGGAACAAGTTTCCTCCTCAGCCCCCTCTTCACGTTTCTTCCCCCCCCCCCCCCCTCTTCACGTGACCTTCGGCGCAAAATTTCATTTCCGGTCAAAGATCAGGTGGAGGCCAGTGGAGGTCTAGTCTTGAATTGGCTTTGCGCAACTCGGGACTTCGTCCCTAGTCGGCTAAGTATCAGACGATATTCTGCGCAATCTCGCAGGATAATGGTTAATTATCTGATTCGCCCTTTTTCAGCTTCTTGAACTGTTACCAGGGATTGTCGTCAGTGTCAACTACGCCGCTACCGAGTTCTGCGGGTCAGCAGTAACCGTTATAACACGTGACAATGTGGACTCAGACAAATATGGCAGCTATGACGTCATACCTGGATACGAGGTTATGGTGGTGGATGAGCAAGGGAGAATTGTGCCAAGAGAGATGCCAGGTCAGTGGTCAGCGGTATGCTTGTGTAAGAGACATAAGCGTATCCTCGTTCCCAGGCTACTCCTTTTCTGTCAGCACCATGATGCTTTGCGCACCCAAACCATGCTTTCTAATATGGCTGCCGCTCTTGGGCAGCAAAAGCCAATGACGTCATAGGCAGGCAAAGTGCGACAGGAGGCCCGCCGAGCAGCCCGGGACGAGGCTAAGATAAGTTTGGTTATCTTTGAGTGTTCCGTTTACAAAATATGAATTTTTCAAACTTTGATGACGTCACCAATGATGTCACATCACGTTTTGATTCCCAGGAGCCCGGAAATACCTACAGAGTTCGCGTCACGCACGGGTTGGCATCTTAGCATGTTCCCTTGAAGAGAAACAACTTTCTTTGTTATATACCACAGGGTTCCCTTGAGTTTTCGCGTAGGTGGACGACATGAAGAAACAAAAAAAAGGGAAACACATGGCAACCAAACTCTTTCCAACGCCGTAACAATAACAATAGCAATAAAAGTAATAATCTTTATGCCTTTTCATTGAATGACACAATTCCCAAACAGGTTTTTGCTATTGCTGCTGAGCTCTGTTTGCGGGGCTAGAGAGGACAGACACCAATGTGGTATAAATATGGCTATGTCTGTGCATATAGCCGTTTTAATATCAAGTTCATTCTTAAATAGTTAAAAAGTGACAATGTATTTCCTACCACGCAAAGGTGGAGGCACTAAAAAGGGTAACTCAAACATTACCAGTTACAATGAGAAAAAATACAAACACATCAGTCATGGTGGAGAAAAAGGGGAGGCGGAGGGTAAAAACTTCTTGGCACCTCCGGAGGCGAAACAAAATGGTGGCCCAAACAATGACACACGCAAACTTGTTACGTCATATGCAAACGCCACCATGACAAAATGCGCTCCCGTCAGGGGAGGTGAGCGTACTTCTATTGCCTTATTCAAACATGACGAGATTACAGTACACAATTTTAAGACTTATCTTTCTTATTACATAAAATAACAGATGAAAAGCATAAAATCACTTATTCTTACAAATAATTTTCTTTATGCCTTTTCATTGAATGACACAATTCCCAAACAGGTTTTTGCTATTGCTGCTGAGCTCTGTTTGCGGGGCTAGAGAGGACAGACACCAATTTGGTATAATATGGCTATGTCTGTGCATATAGCCGTTTTTATATCAAGTTCATTCTTAAATAGTTAAAAAGTGACAATGTATTTCCTACCACGCAAAGGTGGAGGCACTAAAAAGGCCAAAGCCCAAAGGGCCGCCCCACCCAAGCAGGAATAGCAAAAATTGATATCAAAGAAACCATCACTTATTATAAATGTCCATGATCTAACTTGTAAACCATTGTTTTAATCCGAAATCCAGACCCTTGGTTCCCAGTATGAGTCAACAAGTAGCCCTGCATCTTGTTGATATATCTGTGAACCTGTCAAAGGAAATTAAAAGAAAACAAGCCAAAAGCATAAGGCATTCCCCACTTAAGGAGGGGCCTTGATAATTATTCTAATATCCTTACCCAATGACATTAATAAGTTGATCATTCTAGAAAATTTTGGTTACAAGTAAAATACAACAAGTAGCCCTGCATCTTGTTGATATATCCGTGAACCTGTCAAAAGAATTTAAAAGAAAACAAGTCAAAAGCAAAAGGCATTTACATTCCCCACTTAAAGAGGGGCCTCAATAATTATTCTAATATCCTTACCCAATGACATTAATAAGTTGATCATTCTAGAAAATTTTGGTTACAAGTAAAAGACAACAAGTAGCCCTGCATCTTGTTGATATATTCGTGAACCTGTCAAAATAATTTAAAAGAAAACAAGCCAAAAGCTAAAGGCATTCCCCACTTAAAGAGGGGCCTCAATAATTATTCTAATATCCTTACCCAATGACATTAATAAGTTGATCATTCTAGAAAATTTTGGTTACAAGTAAAAGACAACAAGTAGCCCTGCATCTTGTTGATATATCCGTGAACCTGTCAAAAGAATTTAAAAGAAAACAAGCCAAAAGCAAAAAGGCATTCCCCACTGGTCTAGATAATTATTCTAATATCCTTACTCAATGAGATTTATCAGTTGATCACCCTAGACAATTTTGGTTACCAGCATGAGACAACAAGTAGCCCTGCATCTTGTTGAGACATCCATGAACGTGTGAAGAAAATTCGAGAAATACCGACAGAAACAGGCAGAAATTCCCCCTTCAATAAAAATAACTAGTAAATTAGGTATGTTGAATGATGTATATTGAAAAGAGATAAGACACCATACGCTGTATGCTGCCAAGTCCCTTCTCGTGGTTTGAAAATTTAAAAGGTGGAAATATGCAGAATATATTTGTCATACATTCTGGTAAAGTCCAGGGGCCGGTTCCTGAAAGTTTGGATAAAGTTATCCATGGATAAAAGTTATCTGTTGTATAGGATTTGTTCAGGATTTATCCGTTGGATAAGCGTTTATCCACAGATAACTCTTAACTGACCTTCTAGGAACTGGCCCCAGCACTTTAGTAATCTTATTTGTTTATCTGATAAACCTTGTTCAGCAGCAAATGTTGCAGTGTCTATTCGGAAATGTCCTTTGCACCTTATTCAGTTGTGATGCGCAGATGTATAATCTGATCTAAGTTAGTTTTGTTATTTTCAGTGATTTCCCCTGTCCGCATGAATGCATAAATTGATAGCATGCACATTGTCTTAAACATAGATGTATCAAATCACTATGAACCTGTTGAGTTGCATTGAACAAGATGCCCTTGATACCGGAAAGCCCAATTCTGTCTGATAAGTGTGACAATTGAAAATCCTCCGGTTCTTAGGTAATCTAACCATGCTTTCACAGGGTAAATGAACCTATGTCTATTAATTTTCACTGAAAATGGCCATTGATATTGGCTTTGTTTATATTTGTAAAAAGTAACTTTAAGGGCAGAAATATTGCCACTGTCTTAGCTATAGTCGCGGTGTTTCCAGTGGCCAGCTGAAGGCTGAAATCTAAGAACATAGCCCAGTTTGAGCTCTTTTTATTGTTAAAACAATAATTCCCATTGATTTACCCCCAGGGAAGGGATACTTGAGATTGTTTGATATATCTAATTCTCATCATAAAGTGTCCAGTTACCCCCACGTGCCACTAAGTCTCTATCCACGTCACCATATTTCGTTAAGGCAGGTGCTATGTGTGGGTATTTAAGGTAATTTCCTTGAAATGACTTGTTGTAGAATTATTATTATTATTTTGTATAAT